>CM073769.1:58345087-59065335 GCA_037158775.1 Hetaerina titia | reverse complement strand
CCTACAGTAAATGAACCGCAAAGGTATCCGCTGAGTGTTGGACAATGGGTCATCAGATCCGGTCTTTTGATCCTCGAAATGCTTCATTAGACACATTCTTTTATTCCCCGTCACTGAAAGGTATTAGGAGCTGAATACTGTATTTAAAAATTAAAATCTTTTTTATGGACTTATTTTATAGCTTTTCACATTGAATTAATTTGTGGAAATACTGCGAATATTGCTGATCAAAGTTACCTTTCCTTACCCAAGTTACTAATTAAAAACCAGCTATAATTAAAGGATTTGCCGTTCCTTTTTTTCTTTTCCGCGGCATTGAAAAATGACGCTTTCCTTTCCTCAGCTAATGTTACTTCGCGTCATACCTCCATTTCCCCTCATTAGTGCGACTGTATATCTTTCGTCGCTAACGATTGATATTTCATTTCCGCTTAGGAGGTCCCGCACCTGGTTTCCCCTGCCCACCACTATAAACTACCGGATCGAATTCAATTACATACGTGGAGCTCTCCGCTCCGCGCCCGTTAAGAACCTCAAATGTGACATCGTTGAGAGAGACGAGGAAGCTTTCACACATTCGTCTCTGTCTTAAGAAAATGGCTCAGCTTTTCAATCAGCTTTTTTAATCCTCAAAGCATTCGCTCTTTTGTCCCACCACCGCAGACGAGCTTGTTCCATCCAACTCCCCTTATTAATGTTCAGTTGTAGCTTACGTACTTCAGAAGCGGTCGTCATAAAAAAATAGCCAGTTATGTATCTAGAGTATGCCCACTGATATAAAGGGTTATTACCACTCGTTAATTCGTATCTGTTAAAACATTCGAAAGGGATATTCTTAAAGAATTGTTTTAGACATCATATGTGTGGTCCAAAAAGGTTCTACTTTGTTTGTTAGAAATTCTGGTGTGGTCATTATTTAACCAGACATCGTGGATTCAGCTTTGCATTTTATGTTACTTAGGCAATTTGATTATTAAATATTATAACCGTGAAAGAGTTTAAGAGTATTTGAAACTATTATTTTCTGCAATGAATACTATTGGTTGAGATGATAATCAATTCATGAGAATAGCTTCTACAGTTCGCATCACAAAATGGATGACCAAGTCCCACGGAGTGGGAAAACCGTAGAGTAATATAAAAAGTTGATTTTCTTCCTCAAACTAGTAAATACATTACGATGTGGGAAATTAACATACTGAAGTTTATATTTGGTAATCAATTCGTAAGAATGAGTCAGTCAAATTGAACGTGCCAATGAATATGTCGAGGAATCATCTAACTATTTAGTTTTTGGTGAAATTCAGTTAAAATAAAATCAATTTTCAAATTCGAGTAGAAAATATTTTGTATAGTGTGATAAGTAATAAAAATTTCATTAAGATTAACGTCTCAAACTATAATTTCAAGTAGTGAGCTCTAATCATAATAATTCTCATTAAATGTGCAATTGTAACCTTAGATCTTGCATCAGCACTTCTTACTATATTTTTGGAAAGTAGCTTGAAAGTCATTATTGTTAGAAGGCAGTTTTCAGCGAACGTATGCTCAGTAAAAATGTGCGAAGTAGTGAAATTCATAAATGAGTATACAAAAAAGTGACAAAGAATTTTTCATGAATGAAAACATTCCCACTAGTTTTAACATGTGTACCTAATCCTTGATCCGTTTCTTGAAAACAATTCCTACCGGCCGACTCCTCGGTTACTAGAGATATTATTATATTCAGTGAAGGCCGAAAGATCTTGATATGGGAGTGTCTTACATTGCGATAAAGGGCCTGTCGTTCCTTAAAAGAAGCGTCTTCATAAATTAGCAGGGAGGCATTTATCCGATTCGACTTGGGAAAGAATGAATTCCAGCGCACAATGGACTCTTTCCTCCGCCTATTCATCTAAAGAAGAGCTTGATCTAAATTGAAAGAATACGTACTAACAACAATGGGTGAGCCAGGACAAGTAAAGGGAATGAAGGGAGAGAGACGTAAAAGGAACGGGGAAGATGGCCAAGGGAGGGGAGAAAAACTCCGAGACGCGCGTGAAACAAAAACGGTTGTGGAAGGCGTAGACGAGCGAGATTAATAACGAACTGACGGTTCAGGTCTATCACTTTATCAGATGGGAGCATTCTGTCTTCTTACGATCCTTACTCAAGGATCTGGAAACCTTACACATATTCACGCGGTTGCTTCAAACGTTTACTTACTCGGCTATACTCTATCTGCTGCCCTTAAAAAGTCTTAAGTACAATTCGTTCAGCTTGATGAAAACGCCGAGGCTATTGGGTTAAGTGAAAAGGTGAATGTTTTATCTGAAATAAAAAAGAAAAAAATTGTAGATTCACGGCAAGATTCAAGGAAAGATTATCGAATATACTTAAAGAAAAAGAGAGATTGTGATAATTTCTTGATAATCTAGTGAATTGCGTTCTGAATATTTAATATTACAGTGTTATTCTCAATCAACCTAAATTGAGGGAGATCATGTTGTGGTAGTTTATATCGAGACTCAGTAGTACAACCAAATGATTATTATATACATTTGTTTGCCCGGAGAAAAACGTACCCGGACGATAATAGTACCGTTAATTAAATAATAATCTTAAGACGTTGAAAAAGAATGGAAAACGTTACGAGGCGAAAGGGCGAAAAGGAGACATGGGAGGGAGAGTAACGGACGGAGATGGAAGTGGGCGGACGACGGAGAGTAACTCTGGGAGGTAGGCGGACATTTGGGCCGGACCCATGTTGCGGGGCTCGTGAGATGGTTATCTCCACAAAGAGGGCGCGGTCCGGAATTGAGCGTATAAGGATCAGAGGGAGGAGGAGAAATGGATAAGAATTCGGCAAGGAGGATTCTGAGGCCGTGGAATGAGGAAGGATGAGAACGGAACTCGAAACTGCGCGCTCACATGTCGACAATGCATCACTCATTTGAGCCATGGATCGAAGCTATGAGGAGAATTTTATTTTATTCGCAGCGATAAAATTTTCACTCAACTCTTAGGAAGCGCCCTACTGGAAGCATAGCGATATTTTGTACGGTGTGACCTGAAGAAAGAATTAAATCACACTCATATGGCCGACGAAGAAAATGAGGTAGTGTCGTTCTATGTAAATGCAGAAATGCAATTCAGAACTGGTGCGAGACGTGGGAGCTAGAATGAAATTGAAAGAAATGTGTTTCGATAAATTTTAGGAGTAAAATATTTCACCTGGAAACTCATACACAACGCCGTACGGGAAACCAGCATAAAAACGTAGAATCGATAAAATATGTGCGCGTTACGAAAACAAATTACATGTCCTGGGGAAAACAGATTTTCGAAATTTCGCGGAATTTAAAATAAAAATATAGGATTCATAAGAAGTATTCTTGGACAATGTAAGGAGAGGGCTAAAGAGCTTTGCTATTTTACGTTAGTTTGGCCTACTACTACTACTACCTACGTCAGTAAGGCCCCACCTACGCTGCGGGTGTATGGGATTCTCACGAGGTAGAGATCGAGAGAGAACGAGATCAAGTGCAGAGTAGGGCAGCTAGGCTTGTGAAAAGCTATTATGAACAAAGCAGCAATGTCACGACATTATTTGAAGAATAAAAATGGGAGCCATTAGTTGACTGTAGGCTGAAATACAGGATAAATTTACCGCATAAATTTGAGGCAGGTCGCTTATCCAAGGATTTGATAGGTATATTACAGGCCCGAACTTACTATGGTAGATCACGTACATAAAATCGGAGATTTGTAGAACGAATGGGTTTAAGTTGGCATTTTTTCATCGTACGATTAGAGATCAAAATAGCTAAGATCACTGGCGCGAAGAGGATAACTTGTATTTGGTTGGTATTCTGCATGAATTTTAAATAGACCCATTTTTATAATATTGTTCCCACATGATGTAAACCTATATTTTATTGAGTATTCTTGAAATTGAATATTTTTTCGTGTAAGTGGATTCTTTCGGGTGAATAACTCTATTCAAGTGCATGATCGAACTGTCTGTGTAGTGGTGTAGTGATTCTGCATGCATGTTTGGTGTCTAAGAACCCCTCCCCGCTCGCTCACCCTTGCAGTGGCTTGCGGGGTATTACGTATATTCAGATGTTTACTTCATCGATTCTGCCCTTTTATAATGCATTTTCTGCTATCTTAAATGGCGTAAAAGTTCGTCTTTAATGAAAAAGCGAAAGGTGGAAAGATTAGTTTTTACCGTTGACAAGATGAAAGTATTTTGTTGGATTACGATAGTGAAATTTGCCTTAGTTCTCAAAGACGATTCAAATAGTGTTTACCATGACTTCCTTCATTCATATTTCAATGCAAAAATTTCTAAATGTAAAAATCATTCGCCTTGACTGGAATCCCGTTCAAGAAGATGATTTTTACTCTTTAAAATTGTCGCGTTGTTATGCGCAGTAACGGATAACTCTGTAAAGCTTACTGCTAAAGGGATTTTCCACAGTTTATTTTCATTTGCCCCCAATATTTACCCAATGAAACTCAAATATAATGAGTAATATTCAGAATACTATGACTGCAAAAGTGAGGTCATTTATCTCAAGTTTCGCAAAAACGGAAGTTACTCCTAATGCGCGCGGGCTAGTTAAGACATACCGGAACATGGAAACAGGAAAAGTAAAGGGAGGCAAGGGCGAATGAATGACCTCAAAGAAAGAAACATGCTGCATTTTTTTTTTCACTTAGCCTTTGGAGTGAGTACTTAATGTGACTACCAAGTATGAAATTGATTTGAACTTGGAAAATGTATACATATCACCGCTCTTCAAAGCCAACATATAGAAACTAATTAATTTTATAACTGCGTTTACCTCATTCTAGGCTATATATTTATTTCATTTTGTAATTAGTTTTCCGATGGAAATGTGTATTTTTTGCTCATATATTCACAAATGTCTCCGCTTTTACACCGACCCGATTGCCTCTTTTCACGTCTACTCACTCTCACTAACTTCTATCTTTACCATTGCTAAATACATTTCATCCATAGATGCATGCACGCAGACACACACACAAATACGCATAAAGGTTTGTATTTTAATTTTTGGTGAAAATATATTAAAGTACTATACTTTCTCATATACATACTATATAATAGCTAATATTATTATCAATTCGTGTGTCGAATAACTGCCAAATATTTACTGAGAGAAACAGTGTAACTAGTTTTAGGTATACCTTCAATTTTCCTTACGCCAATAAAAGATTAAGAACTCGTACTACGTGCGAAAATCGCCAGCCGAAGAGGAAGCACATAGCCGCAGCGGCTTGTTTTGAATAGGAGACTTCAACGCCCGTTAAAATATTGTTCCGCTAAAAAAATACATCATAATTGATGGTATTCGGCGTAACTTTGTGAAATCGATTCATATTGGAAATGAAAAGATGATAACTTTGTAATTTCCCTGAATGTAGTATATAAAGATGGATGTCTGTGGAGTTGTTACCTGAAGATGACGTCGGACGTCGAAACTCGGGTCGTATCGTAATAAATTTCTGTGAAATTACAAATTTATCATCTTTTCATTTCCAAAAAATACATTATTTTTATATGTGTGTGTGCATATATATCATTTGGGATCCTTTCCACGTCCTTTGACATTACTCGAATGAAGTATTTCATCTTTTGGATACAGGTCACCAATTTACCATTAGGCAAAATACTCAAGAGTGAGATGAAAGTGATAAATACGGTCTGCATGGTTGGGTGCATGCACTTTTATAGCCCGAGAAGAGTAAAGAAATTTCAAGCGCAAACAGGAGATTCTAAAATAAGCTTGATCACCCACATGAATCTCCCCTGTAAAAGGGAAGAGAGCAAAGTGTAAAGAAGAATGAGGGGGGACTCTTGAGGTGAAAATCCTTCGGAAGGTAGGGTGAAAAGATCTTAAGAGAAGAGCAGTGCAAAGATGGAGGTGATGGGAGAAATCAAATGGTCGCAGTGAAGTTTTTTGTGAACGCGCAAGTGCTCCTCATAACAGCTTGGTGTTTATCCTCAGCTCGTTACAGCGCAATCTTCCCATCTCCGCCACAGAGTAGAACATCTATTGGCTGGAAAGTGGTATACTTCTGAAATATGCTGCGTTGTTCTTCTGTAATCCCAAAGTTTTCTCATCTGTGATTTTAATGGAGGAAATGTAATTCTGTCCTTTAAAATGAATTCATACAAAAGCTCTAAGGAAAATAAATAGTCTGCTTCCCATTTCACTGTACGAACTGCGTTAACCCATTCCCAATGCCGGCAGTCAAAATGCACATTTATCTAGAATCTTCCGGAGTGTGTGATATAGTATGACATACTTTATGAAATATCATCATATAAGAGAAAATGTAACTTCCATATACTCACATCATTCAAATGTATCTTAACCGTGTGAAATACGCTCATGAATTCAGTTAACAGGTTATTTTCATACTATGCCATAATAAACTTTATATAAGTCTCCTTTAAAATGTAAATAAAACTACAATTTACATATTTTAAGTCTATATCTGCATGTTAGAGGTAGTTTAATCAGTATTTTAAACGAGTCAGAATGCATATTTAATTTTCTACTTACATATTAAGTTTTACATCTATGATTAGTTCCGTTGTTTATGTCTACCTAGATTCAAAAATATCAATTGTTCTTGCACTCATTCATCATAGTACTGCGATTTGAAATATATCCAAAGAGTTTATTTCTTTTACTTTTTCGTAAATATATCGCCACGATCTTTTTTCGTTAATAGGTTGTAAATAATATAATTCTCTATTGTTAAGAAATATGGGAAATTAATGTGATATATTTAACTGTGGTTAATATTCTTAACGTTCATTGTGTGCTATTAAAGGTCGTGTCCTTGAAAAAGCCTCTCCAGAGTTAATATGCTCTATTAATAGAGATAAAGTTAGTGGGCTAGGCACACCGAAGACTTTAGTTCTATTTCCTTGATTTGCGCTTCTCTTGAAAGCTCTATTTCCTTCAACTTTTTATTGACGCTCCAATGTCTCCTGTATGGGTACATTTGAGTATATTCCTACTTCAAAACCTGGATAGTTCTACAATAAGCCTGTGGTAGTTTCACTCGCTTTATGGAATGGTGTCATGCCATTGATATTTTACTGCATTCGCAGCCCCCAGTGAAATACATTGTATTCGTGTTATTAAAAGGTGAAGAGGTGCTGCATACACATAATTTTTAAATAAAGAATGCTATGGATATCGATTTTCCCTCTCCTTTACGAGCAAATTAATATCATTCTCAACCGGGAAACTGAGCAATTACCACACGACTTAATACCCATGCTGCCCGTAACCTCCGGATAGGCAAAAAATCTAAGACCGAGAAAGGTAGCCCGTGATAGTCGTGAGCGAAAGGAGGGGCCGCAAGGATGAACCCATTGCTATGGTTTCTAAAGGAATGGGGATGGGCAGTGTGCGCGATGGCCGAAATGGATGCGATGGTAGGGTAATGAGTAGAGGCGAGCAGCGAGGCGGATTGGAGGCGATCATGGCAGGCCTTTCGAAGGAAAACGTTAAGACCGACTAGCCATCCGTGAGATGCGACCGAATGGTTTACGAGTGGCCGTAAACTAACCGGGAGACAGTAAGGAAACGAAGAGGGAGATGAGGTTGGAGACACGCCCCCAGGTAGTGCGATTCAAAATGACTCGAGAAATGTGAGGCGGGGGAAGGTGGAGTGGGAAGAGAGAAGTGGGAAACGTGATAAGGGGATTTGAGGTGTGGTCCAATAACACTCCACTGGTTGTTGGGAAGGAAAGAAGAATGGACTAGGTTTACGATTTAGGGATCGATGGAAAAGAAACTCATTCTTTCGGGTGACATAGGAAAGAAACAGTGACGTATAGTGCGATTATTTGAAGGATTTTGCTTTTTCAAATTTATGACTCCAAAAAATTCTTCTCTTTGGAGAGATATTCTTCTCTCGACTTATGAATACATATTTTTTCTCCCAAAACTTCTCCCGTCTTTTATGTATAAATGATTATGTACTTTTAGCAATAAATCAAGGATTGCTTATGAAATGTATTTTAGTTCAAATGTACCCTCTATCTACATTGAAACCACACCCTCGCATAGAGGGTCGTAAGGCACCAGACGTAGGTGTAAGCACAAGAATTTGTTTACATTCGCATTTGAATAGATCTCACATGCAAAAATCTCGTACACATACATGCTTATATATCATGCAATACTTGCTTAAATCATTTACTTCTTGTCTTGAAGTAAATTCAATCAGACGCTTGAGGTCAATTTAATTATGATTGTGTATCGTAATCGGTGATTTTGAACACATTCTACGGCGTAACTTGGCGTTTGATACATCCAGTATTATCTGGTTAGAAAAAAAGTAGATGGTAAGTTAACCGTATGAATTGGTGCCATATTTATGTCTTTTTTATCTTCGCTGACTGGTCTGAACGCATTCTTAAACCCATTGCAATTTAATGCAATTTTATCACTCCTATTTAAACTCCAATGGAAATGAGCTTGTAATTCTAAAGAAGAGAATGCCTTAACATTTTTTTTAAAAGATGCATCGTTGACGTTAATACGTTTATTTGAAGGCTATGGAACATGATTCATAGGTTTGAATGAACAAAGTGACGCTGTTTGAAACTAATCCATTCCGGAAAGCGATTGATTCTGCATGCAGTATGCGTACACGTTTATTTCTCTAAAGCAATTATTCTTAAGCCGTGATTAAAACCTTCCCCATGGCATTAAACGTACGACCTCTAGCGATATAGAGTAGGTACCGGCAGCTAATTAGTTTGTCGTTGATCTATTGGCAACGATCGACCAGAGAAAGGAGGTTCGAGATTGGGAGATGAGAGGAGAGGAGTGGGTCGGGGAAAGGAGTGAGCAGGAGCGGGGGCAGGTCGAGGTAGTTTCCGTGGGCAGTTTAAGGCGCTGGGATGGCTGGATCTGGGCGAAAGTAATTCTTGGGCAGCTTCACTACGCCATCTCGAGTGTTTGCCACTGTTTCGAAATTTTTAGAAAGTGAGTATCGAAACTCATGAATTGAAAATATTCTCCGAAGCCCACCGTCAACTGTTCACGAGACGCATTGACCTCAGTTGCCCTCCCGCGGAAATAATAAAGACGGGGTGGAAAAAAGGTGATGGAAACCAGCTGGCAATTAAAGACAAAGCCATTCATTACATTGAAAGGAGGCAGGAATGGCTCACAAAATTATATTTTAGGGAGAAAAAGACCACGTGAAAGTGTTTTTATTGCATTTTTACATCTTTAAGAGTTGCAAAGCAAAACCATAGGGAGTTGAAATTTGGTCGATATCAAAACCATTTCCATTGAGTCTGTCTAAAATTTGCAATTATTACTTCGAGACGATTCCTCCTCAAATCGAGATTCCCTCCCATTTTTTTTAATTGAGCCTCTTGCAAATCGGAGTGCACAAACTTGAGATGGATATCGTATTTTGCATTAAACCTTAAGAAAAAGGATGAAAGATATGGGAAACAAAATTATAATGAATCCTATTCTTAGTGAATTGCTTCACATAATCTATAAATAGCTAGAAGCGTTTTTATTCACAGAGAGGAATTAAAAGCTATGAAAAATAAAAGTGTTTCAAAATGATATCCACCCGCCCTTAACCATTAAACGTGAGTCAACAAAAAGCATTCCCGCGTCTTTTTCTCGTTTCACCAGTTTTGGGAAATAAATTTGGATGTTTTTCTTCAGAATATCTCCCCGTGCATCCCTCCTCTCGACTTCGGATGTTTAAGGTGCCTGGATCGGGGCAGCTATCATTTTTCCTTGTCATACAGGAAGATTTACGCCGAGGTCCACAAGAAAAAGGTTTTCCACCAGCGACTCCAAATCCCAAGTCAAGATTTAAGGACGCGGGAAGAAAGGGAAGTGGTAGAAGAAGAAAAGCGGAAAGATCAGAAAAGGGTGGGGGGGGTGAGTGAAAGGGATATAGGGGAGGAAAGTGGAAAGAAGAGAGAGGAGGAAGAGGATAGGAGCAAGATTCGACCCGGAAGATAATAAGAGGGACCGATAATGGAGAATGGGGAGCGGGGAAACAGAGGAGATGAGACAGAGGAGTATGTTGGGGTGAGGGATAAAATATAGGGGGAAGTTGGGAGAAGGTACAGAACCACAGGAGGCGGGAGTAGACAGAAGCGTACGTGCGAGACGGCTACCACGAAAGAATTTAGATTGGCGAGCGGCGAAGGTCAATAGCTGAGAAATAATTAAAACGCTCAGCCAAAATCGCGTGTTGATCCCGAAGCTCCCAATTAGGGGATTAGATCGCCTAAGGGGCGCCCACGCCTTTTTTCATTTTTCGTCCGTTTAAACTCTTTCAGTTAATTAGATGTTGTGGCGTGGGCAAGGCGATGGTTAAAAACTTCTCGACCACGGCTCCCAGGTGAGGCACAAAGTTTTGGTAATTTCAATCAAAGCGGAAAATTCAGTGGCCATCGACGCAGGAGTCTGTTTTGCTTATTTCGGGAACACTTTTCATGTTTGAGCCGAAGTGAAAACAAAATGTTTAGCAGTTAATTAAGGTTAATTGTCCATGTTTACGGAAATAGAAGCAATGTAAATGTGTTATTTTTCGATGACACAATGAAACGAGGGAGTGGTGATCTTTCCCGGTCCAATTAACTAGGTGTAATAATCCTTTATCAATTGCCTGCGACTCTATCCTTATATCAACAGATAAATTACATGATATGCATGGATGGTAAACTAGCTGATAGCATTTTTATGATAGCCACTTCTATTTAACTCTTTTAAGCCCATTGAAAAATATTTGTTTACTGTTGGCCACTCTTTGTTACCCAAATTTATTATGGAACAAACTTGCTTATGGTAACGTTACGATTTTAAAATTCTTTAGGAATTTATCGGAATACCTAATGCATATGCCTTATATGAGATATTTATTTATATAATACAAAATATTCCTATTTTGTTTAAATGTGTACATACGATGCGTGCGGGTTTATGTGTTTGTGTACACATATAAACACAGTAATCAACCCGAAGATTGGTTTGGTAGGTGATGGTAGAGTTCACCCAGTACTAAGCCCGACGGCGTGTCCAATTCATACATCTGGGTAGAGGGGTCAGTTCCTCTGTGCCCTTTATGTTTCCCCAGGAATGAACACCTGCAATGGAGAATTCGAGAAAAAATATGTAAGCAAAAATCGAAGAAAATATTTTGAAAACCATAGTGGCAAATGCTTAGTTATTAAGAGAATTCTATGCGATTTTGTACAAAAGCAATCTAAACAGGTATCTGTGTAAAAATACCTTCAAGGAGAAAAGAGATCGTAGGGACTTTATCAAACCGATGATTCAATTGAAATTAAAGAAAGAAGAATTGATTCTTAAATTTTAAGGTTTATTTTTTCCTATGAGAAATGCGCTGTAATTTTTGATTGGCGGCCATTCAATGGTTTATAAACTTCGTCTCCAAATGCCGTGTTATGATAAAAGTGTAGAAAGCTATTGAATTATTTAAAGTTAGGGATGAAATTTCCTTCTGAGAAGGCTCCGTATTTGAAGTCGTGATAGCTCAATCCCTGGTTCATTGAAATCTCCAAAAACTGAAGATATTTTTGCTATTGATAAATCTTATTCCATAGTTTAAGGTAACGCAGATCTAAAATCTCATGGAAAGAGTTCTTAATCAGTTTATGTGCTAAAATGAAAAAACATAACTTGAAAGTTATTTTTAATGAATCCAACTTTTGGAATAGGATCATTCATGTGCTCATTTATACAGTAGCAGTACGTTTCCCGAGCCCAAGAAAGCCATCGCTATCGTGTAATAGTAGGGTTAGAATCAAAGCGAGAGACTCACATTTGGATGATGGTTTATTTATGTACGGTTGTACGCAGCTAATAGCTGGACAAATCATCTCTAACCTGGCACTGTTAAAAAGTGCACAGAACTAGACTTTGGGAGCAGCATACTGTTATCATGTGCCGAGTAGAAGCGGATTGACGCTGGTAATCCGCAGCGGGGTGCTTCAGAAGCAGGGGTCTTGCCCCTTTGGGACGTAAACACCAAGCGACTCCGCACACACCCGAGGCGCACGTCGCTGGTGGGCCGACGTACCCCAGGGGAGGCACGTTCCGCGCACCTCCATCATCACGACCGACAACCTCCCGCCATGTCCCCCGCGAAGATATCATCCTCGGATGACCACGGTGGCTTCCGCTCGGCCGCCCCTTCCCCCGCAAAACGTACATGCCCGGTGCGTCCTTCTCTGCCGACATCCATCTCATCCTCCACCGCCACCACCCCTGGCCCCACCCCTTTTCAACCCCCTTCTACCCCACCCAGTTCCCCGCCTCTCACCTTACCCTACGCACTTCGCGTACATGGCCCTCCCCCTTACCCGCCCATCCGTACGCAAACTTCCCAACCTGCTCGGACGCGCCGCTAGATGCCACCACCACACGACTGCCTCACCTCTCTCTCTCCTTCCCTCTCCTCTTTCAACCTCCTCCGGCCTCTCTGAAAGGTGGAGCGCGGGGAGGGCAAGGGGGACCTGAAGAAGGAAAAGGAGGGAGGGGGAGAGGTTGGCCGGTGGCGCGCTGTTGGTGTGTTCTGGGCAGGAGGGGGACGGTGGAGAGGGGGAGGAGAGGAGGAGGAGGTGGTGGTGGTGGTGGCGGCGGTGTGCGGGCAGCGTGGTGGGGATGGTTGCCTCCTTGGAAGGGGGAGAGGGCGTCGAGGCTCGGTTCCCTCAGCATTGGGGCTAGCAAGATTGAGCCGGCAGGTCGGCTAAGGCTTCTCTACGCCACTGTAAAGCCGAACACATAGCGCCTTTTGACGCGGATTGCGCGCGGGCGCGTGTTTGAAATTTCGAACCCCGGCGCCCGAAAACATTGTCCGCCTGCCGCCGATGAGGGAAGCGGCGACGGTGGTGCCTTGCGTGCGGTCCCGCCCGCCCACGGAGGGTGCTGTCACCTCGCTGACGGACTCGATTCCCCCCTCCTGAGAGCCGCCGCACCACTGGAGTCGACACCACTCTTAATTTGCGCGTTTCTCGCCCTTCGAACCGTAGAGGGGTCCAGATACGCGTGACCACACTCCCCCTGAACGTAAACCCCCTGGGGAAAAGACGGGGCCGCGCCCGATAATCAACGACATCCGTGTGTCCGTCAAACGCTCCACGTGTAAATGGGACTGAGTGATCGGGGATCCGAGAACGCGAGAGTCGGCTGATGCCCCACGGGGGCGGCACGCCTTCCGCGAGGGACCCAAGATTCGCGCGGCGCATGGAAGGACACTGGGGGAGGATGGACCCGCAAAAACGTCGGACGAGGAGCCGATAGTCCCCCCAGCGGGTGTTACGAGTGGGATTTCCCTGAAGGAGGTGTGGCCGGTGCGGCGCGGGAGATCGACGGTGCGCCCGGAAGAGAGTGATTTCCGAGAGACCGAGCTGCCGTCCAGGGAGCGTGTCAGAGAGAGAGAGAGGGAGAAAAACATACACCTTTTCCTCGAGGAGCGACCGTGTCGTTTTCCTCCCCGTGCTGACTCCGGAGGTGTCACACGGCCCTCCCACGACGGACAAAGGGGCGAGGGAAAGGTGCATCTTTCCTTCCGAGGAGGCGTTTCCTCGCGTGTCACCGATGAGACGAACGGTACAGAAAATCTCTCCGGTAGGAAGATAGAGAAGGTTACGCGAAATCCTCTCTGCCAGAGACATCAAGCACGCACCCGGAAGACAAGCACGAGGGGAAGTGACGACAGTGCTGGAGGATAATTGAATATCGGGACTGCGGGGATCCGGGTTTGGTGAACAAATAATCCAAAGGGAGTTTGCACGAGAGCACGCGCGCGTTCACTGTGCCCTCTGATATTTTGCGAATCCCGCCGGGGGGAAGCGGTAAGAGCCGCGATTGGGACGCGCCGACTGGATAGTTGGCAGAAAAATTTTCGCGTGGAGTGTTAGTTTTCCGCACGGCGGGTGGTGCTGCCGGGTTTGTTTGTCGCCCGAGGTCGGCAAAAGTGAACAGCGAACGAAACCCATTCGCATTAATTTATTTTTGTTTTGGTGGTCAGATTGCGGGTGCACCTTTCGGTGACCAGTGATACTCTTCGTTCCGGGTCGGGAGAATCGGTTGGTCAGAGATCGTGCGACATTTCTCTGCCGCTGTTCTTTTTACTTCCGCGCCGAAGGGATGTTCAACGTGTGCCACTCCCGAAAGGGTTAAAGGTGTCGGAGGTAGAGATCAGTGGTCCCGCGTGTGTGTTTAGCCGTGTCTTTTCCTCGGACCAAAGGAGATACTATTGAGGAGGTGTCTAGCAAGACGTCCAGCCTGAAATTTACGCTCAAAGGTAAGGTATTATTTTTACTGATCCATACCCTCTCGAAGCTTTATTATCCGTTTCATGCATCTAGGGTGATGAGTAATCGGCAGCTTTAATTTTACGAGAGTATTCGATTCGATACCTATGAATATTCGCTGGAAAGATAGATAAGTAGATAGTCCATCAAATGTTTTTAGTTTATTTCAAATTTGGTGTTTTAAAGGTATTCCATCCCCGTAGAAATTTTTCCGTAAATATTTTCTTCTCCCTCGAGATTACTCCTCGAAACTTGGATTTTTATAAGTGATTGTCTGTAAACGGTGGGAATGTTGCCAACTCTAAATCTTTGAAAATGTTATACTTAAGTAAAATAACTGTACCTTACCAAATCAAATATAAAATTAAAACAATTGGAAAAAGATGATTCTAGTGAAATGTTTGCCCTTTAATTATCTATTGCACTTTCAAATATTTAACATTAATTGTTAGCCTTTTGTGAACAATAGCGAAATCAGGTGGAAAAATTTACATAAGGTTAATCTATTCATCCACTTGTGTACTACATTTATTTAAGTGCCAAATAACTTCGGTCAAAGTAATAGAAGATCCCAATTCATAGATTTTTTAGCCATGTCTAAGAAGCGGTGTTGTCGTATAAAAAGTCACTTTACCTATTCTAAATATTGTTTGCATCACACAAACCTAAATTAAGTATAAATATGCTATTCATTCCTTAGATCTTAATGGCAAAAAATTATCGCAATCTGATTTTACTTTCAAAGCTTAGTATTCGTCAGGCAGTGTGGTTCTGGCAGTTGAACTCTGAATGGCAAATACGTGATAATATAAATTCCCGCCGAGGTGGAATTTATTGCCCGGCAAGGGGATTGATGTTGCGAGATCAACGAACCCTCCCGAAAATATGTCGCTCCCGTAACGCTCCTCTCAATCGTTCACTTACCTCCGCAGCGCATTCCATCTTCCGTGCGGGACACAGGGAATTCCACCTTCGCGAAAATGTTTCCAGGGATCGAAATAAATCACGCAACCGCCTTAGTACGTGCTATTTCGGGACAATTCCAAATAAAGAAGGCTCCGAGGAATATTTTCTATTAGGCAAAAGCTCCTTTTTTTCCACCGCAGAACACACGTCTCGCGTGAAACGGCATATTTTTTTACGTCCTCAGGAGTCTGGAAGAAATAAAAGGCGATACACTGAGATTGGCCCGAGGCTTATTCGTTACTCCCGCCTAACGGAATGTGTGATCGATGTCCGAGAGGTGGTCTCTAAGAGAAAAAAAATAAGGATTACTAGAAAGCAGCGATTGGTGGCCCTTTCGCCCCCTTCCCTTCCTTTCCGTGGTATTTTCTTGTCTCTGAACGTTTATACTTGGCGCTAATGTTAACTGACCACTGAAAAGCTGAACAGCTGTCGATTAATGCGGAAGCATAATGTATGCATTAGAAAACACGGTTTGGACCCTTGTCGCGAGATTCTTCCGGGAGACACGAAGAAAGTCTTCGGGAATAAGAATGTTTCACACTTCCCGTCTTGAGATAGGAAAGTCGTAGGAGGCTCCTTCCTTTCCTCCCTTACCCTAAGGTTAGGTTAGAAACTTCTGGAGTGGTCGTTAAATTCGAGTTTGATGTGGTTGCATTTCCTGTCCAGGAATAATGTATCAGTTCTTTCTTTCAATCACAAAATGGTTCAAAGGAATATTTGTGGAAATAATTTATTTCCTTCAACCATACATTCAGTCATGGATTCAAAGGAATATGCATGGAAATATACAAGAGTAAGTTCAGTTTGCCAGAGTAATTGCAAATTTTAAGAGAGTAGTAATTTTAGGTTGCCTCAAGTTACCGACCAATTAAAATGAGGCGTCTTCATATGACGGAGTCCCGAGGACTATATGGTTACAAATCCATTTTTAGAATCAATGTTTATTCGATAGTACGAGATGGTCGAAAGAACGCATGAGTTCTTAAATTACATGTTCAGTCTTCCAAAGTAACCTGTAAGGTGATATTTTTGACATAGTTGTTTTGGGCGCAGCAGGCAGTAGTATAGAAGACCCCCACTCAGGTGACTTAACGTATGACGATTTGCTTCCGTGCTCCCTGCCTTATTTTTCTAAGTTACCCGGGAATGGAAACACTTTTTCACAATATGCACCCAATGAAATAAATTATGTTCATTACATTGAAGTCTTCAAGAAATATGACCCGACATTAATTATTTTCTTACTGAAAATTCCTTTCAAAGCATCAGGTTAATCAAATATACATCCATCGAAAACAAATTTCGTAACACTGACGACGAAACATTGGCTGAAAGAAGTCACACAACGTGCACAAAACTGCTTTTGATATCACTTGAGTATTTGGAGGCATTCTTCACGTGACAATGGACGAGGAGTACTTCAAATGCAAATGGGGTTAAAATGGTTGAACTATCACCCGTTGATTTAGAGTGTTTTGCACGTTATAGCCTGACAGTTTTGTCATTAGTTAAATCTCAATTAATATTTATATTTGTGATTTTTGAGTAACAATTTATAATAGTGATTCAGCAACGCAGGGACATTGAAAAATATTCCATTCATTTCATAAACATATCCGAAGTTCTAAAGAAAATACTTTAAGTTAGTGACATTAAAGTACCAACTTCAGGATTTAACAAGATGCTTATGTATATGACTTGACACGTCAATTATAATATGTACCGCTCTCTTTGGTGGTCGCTACTTGTGGAAAATTGATCCCGAAACAATATTTCTCCTGACGAGAATAGTCTTTTTAAAGACCTATATATATATATATATATATATATATATATATATATATATATATATATATATAGAATATACATATATATATAGAATATATATATATATATATATATATATATATATATATATATATATATATATATATAGGTCTGACCTGAAGAAGGCCTCGGAGTAGGCCGAAAGCTTAAATCATCTACAGTGTGAGTGTCCTTTTACGTGTTATCTCTTTTATTCTGTGTTCTATTGTGCCGTCCAAAAGTTATATATATATATATATATATATATATATATATATAATAGCTAGTTGCATAAAATAAGAAATCGAAAAATTTAAGGTTCAAAAAAAAGGTAGCAGTGATTGATATTTGAAAAGCGACACTAATACCGACCGAACTGTATATGATACAGCTCCTCTAATTTTTTATAGTCATCAAAGAGTAGGGAGACAAGGCATAAAGGAGAATAAATGGCGAAAATTTGCAAATTCAAGCAGTGAATGTTCCTTCCTTCCCTCATCTGCCTCTCCTTCTGACCCAAAATTCTTCCAATCAGTCGTCCATTGCACCTTCTTTTAGGCTTTGAATTGGTCAGATGGCACTGATATTTCTTAGGTTTCATCTCGGCGGATTTGGACCATGGCATTACCTCCTCCAGATGTGATTGAATTAACTTTTTGCCGTAGCCCGTTCTGTGTGATTCCCCGCTCTTTTTTTCGCATCTCTAGTTAAGAAATATAATGGACGACGCCAAAAAAAACCTAACCACTGGGTTACTGGAATCACCTAAGGCGGAAAAAAATGACCCGAACGAATTACAAACCCCACGTTCTTTCTAACTGTATTCTTCGTCTGTAAAACAAGAGCTTGCCCTAATGGTGCGTGGTTTTTGTTATATATACTACCTCTCGAAACAAAAATACAATATCCATGGCTGGGATTTTCACTCGAAATCAACCATTTTCAAAAAGATGTGCGTTATGCCAAGGCTCTGAAAAAAGTTTAGGGTTAAATACGTATATTGTAAATGAAAATGGAAAACGTTAATGTTTACGGTAAATGAAGAACAAATGAATTTTTCGTCATTTGTACCAGATAATTTTTTCGTTTCGCTCGCAGTATAATCTCAGTATATCAATTTAATTGCACCACACGGTGCCACTTAAGAGAAAGGAGTAAGTGCGAAAATAATAGCAAGTGATCTATGTGTTTTCTTCCTTATTGTTTCTTCCACGACATTCACAAACGCAGTGAGGCGAATGTTTAATAGTGAATGCTGTTTAAATTTGCGAGTCATGTAATGCATAATTCATTTTCATTCTCTCTTGGCTATTTTATATCCATAAATATCTCCCCAGATAATCTCTCTACACAAATTGTAGTGCTCAATGCGCACAATTGATCAGACATGCAGTGGTTCTTATGGTTTCATCCTTGAAGAAAAATTAATTAATTAATTTCCTGTTTAGGAGCTCTTAAGAATGTACCTCATACAATGCAACCAATCATTTTGCATAAATCAGCGTATGTTTCTCGAGTGTTAAATATTCCTTTTGGCATTTCACTTATTACCGAATTAACTAGAAATTACGGATTAATTTAAGCAAGTTTCCGCCTTTCAGTACTTTTTGAAGCATTCTCCATTGATTTGAAAAATCGACAAAATTTGAGCACTCATTTCGTATAATAGTTGAATGTAAAAATCCGAGGTTTATTCGGTATAACTAGGATGTTTTAGCCGGCAGTTTTCGATGTGTTAGTAGAAAAATTTGGCTCCTCGCCTCCACTCATTCTCACTTCAAGTCATTAGCCTTACTTTTGTGTCTTGAGTTATTGCTGAAGTTAACTGATTTTTGTATCCTTTTTCACTGGGAAAGTAACTAGTTGTAAATTAGGCATTCCATTTATGCCTAATAAATAATAAGCCACTTGTGCGTATTTGAGGTAAAGCTCACGCTACCGATTTGTAACTGTAGCGCATTCCCACCAAGAAAAATGACAGATTTTATCAATGGCTGTTTCTTCCTCTACAAATCTTCAAATTTATGAGTTATTGGTATTTATACAACACAATAAAACCGTTAAAGTGATCATAAAAATGGTCTCATTGCAATACTACTGATTTCATGATCTCTTATCTCAATACTGCTGAAAAATTGAATTGTACGAAGAAAGACACTGTTAGCAAGAAAATTTCATTTTACATAATTCATATAATAATATTCGGAACTAATTTTAGAAAATAGACGTTGATAAATTAATAATATCAGTTGATTTCGTTGCTTTTTGATTTAATTATTAATTATTTGAGTTAAATTTCTGCTATAGTAATTGTTTATATTGTGATTGTAAAAGCCCCTTTTGAATGTTAAAACTCGATATTTTATTAAAAATTGCTGTAAGCTCGTAACCCGCTATTGAAGTACCTTTTTAATTTGAGTTAATTGCTGAGAGATTTTGTGATATTTGCTTTTGCTCGATACGTCTGATTTTAGCCGTACGACGCCAATGAGCCCATTTTATCGTATGGAGATATAACTTAGCGAGAGGAAGTATTTAATCTTATTTTCCCTTTGCGAGAAATGGATGTGACAGGATATACAATTTGTATCAACATTCAGATATAGAGAGTATTAACTTGAGGCCTAAACGGATGAAAATAACGATATTTGGTCTTCAAGAAGTTGGTAGCTATATCGAAAAGTCCTTAAGTAATGTGGCTTTAAACGTAGGAGTCCTGAATACGAATAGATAGATACCTTAATATTCTACTTCCGGGCATTATTCCTTGGACTAAACTAGTTTGTAGCACTCGCTGGTTCCCCAATTGTTGAAGCATTAAAAAATATTCTGATCCATTTAAACGATTTCCAACAAAAGTGTCGATGACTTGAAATGCTCGAATTCGACGAACGTTTCATTATTTCTCCGATGTTTTTTTTATTTTTCTCTCATTAGCTAGAACTTTGCGTGGAATTGGGGATTAAAAAATGCTGGATACAATGAAACAATTTGCCATTCAATATCTAATGTTACCTATCAATTTTCAGTTGTACACGCGAAAGTAAACCTATGAATGGTTTGACCGTTGACTCAGGCCGAAGAAGGTCTCGTCTAGTGTTTCCATATTAATGCTGTTAACGAATGTTTTTCTGAATGCGGACATTTGTTCGCATACTATTGATAATCGAGCGTTATTGAACCCGATAAATACTTTTATTTTTGAACGTCGCGGAGGGAATTTACAGCAAGATTTTCAGTTTAATTACGCACAGCCATGGAGACGCAAGGGTTCCGGGTTAATTTTGTCTCCCCTACGATTTGGATCTCGTGTCGTCCCCGCTCCATCGCTCCAGTGTCGGATCGTCCTCGCGCACCCTCTTCCGTACTTAGCGGTGACCTACGCGCTTCCCCCATAACCCGCGCCCTCCTTACCTCCCGTAGGTACGAATACGCACCGCCGTGCAGCTAGCCGCAACCCCACCTCCTTCATTCTCCTCCTCCCGCCCTCCCAAAACCACTCCCTCGCTCACTTTTCTGCCATCCTCCATCCACCGACGCCCTCCCCCTCCTCCCCAACCGTCTCACCCCCTTCCTCCTTCCCCACCCACCCCTCCCTCTCCCCGCCTCTCGCTCTACCCTCCACACACTTTTAGTCTCGGGATTCTCCAGCCATTCCTCCGTTCCTTCGACCTCTTCCCTCCACCGTCTCTTCCTTCCTCCTCCCCATTGCGTCTCCTCCTCGGCCCCACCACCACTCCTACCCGTCCACCCTCTTTTTCCTACCTCCACCTATCCCCCTCCCTCCCCCCTTCTATCTCCCTCCCTCCTCCCCTCCCTTTTTTCATTTCGTGGGTCCTTAGTAAATGTCCGTGGGGCCGAGGACGGGGCATAAAAGTGTGTGGAGATAAAAAAGAAAGCTCCAACGCGGCCCGAGGGGGGGGGGGGGGAGGGAGGAGTGCGTGGAAGTGGTGTGAGGTGTGGGATAAGTGAATGTGGAAGGGGGAATTATCGTTCCCCCACCAACTCGCCTTCCCCCCTCCCTCTCTACCTTTCTTTCTCTCTCTCTTTCTCTCTCCACCTCTCCCATCTTCTTTTTTTCCTCCTCCTTACTCCTTCCCGCGCACCCCCTTCCCCTTCAATTGGGTATGCAAAGGATATAAAGGAAGCGAGCGAACCCTATTTAGTGCGGAGGAATACGACGGAGGATTCGAAGGAGAGAGAGAGAGTGGGAAAACGATAAAGAGTGTTGGTGTGTTACGATGGTGGATGGTAAGTGGAAGGGAAGTAGAAGCGAAATAATAAATCTACCTCTTAAGTTTAGGCATGTCGATGCCCATCGAGAGAAGACGGTGTCATATTTCTGGCCAGCACAATCGGATCAGCCTTTTTATCGGCTGGAAAGCTCTATCGTGGGAGAGAGGAGGAGATGCTTGGAGGATGGATTCACCCTATCCCCTTAAAATGTGGTTCCCTTGCAATTAATTCAATGAACCAATGAATGCGTAGCAGGATGGGTCATTAAAACCCGATAATTTACATTCATGAGAGAAACCAATAAGTGTTTTTAATGGCTTGCTTGGCTAGGTGATTGCTGTGATGCAAATATCATTGTATTAACTGAAATTGAATTGATTATAGGAATTTCAGTCAAAAATATTTTAGCCAGAAACTATATTTTAATTGTCTTTTTATGGTTTTTCAATTTTTGCTATGCGTTGCGAACCTAGAGCGATTTTTTCCATAACTTTGGACTGCTGGAGGTAATAAAGACCAATTGAAGTGGAAGAGGAGATTCTTCAGACCAAATTCAATGTGATTATAGTCGTCTAAAATTGATAACCAAGAGCGATGCCATAGGCTTGATAACAAGAGTAGGAGGTAAACATGAGAATACGACCATTATTATCTCCAAAAAACGGCGCGCTACCAGCGGTGATAAAATTCCCTCGAATCCATAATCTTTACGGCTATAATTTAGAAATTATATCCGGGTATGTGCAATGGAAAAGATATTCATTTTCACTGGCTCAATTTTATCAGATCTTCTCGACTACGTTCGCCACGTTCAGTGGCCAGAGAGTGAATATTTTAAACTAGAACGGTTCGTCAGATGAGAACAAGACGTTTTAGCAAGGTATCAGTGGCAAATAAAATTGGGCATTCTATTCCATTACTTAATTTTATTCTTACAGGATGTTTTAAAGATGCTCTTGGAAATATTTCATCGGATATATTTCGCAGAAGTGAGTGTTATGGTGGAAGAGAACTGAGAAAATTAGAGGCTAGGACTATGATGGAATTACAGGGAGAAGGAAAAATGTTTGCATTAGTTCTCTCGTGGATGAAGGTGGCGAGGACAACCAGAGTGGAAGAAGTCGGAGAGACGAATGGTATGGAAGGGTTGAAATATGTGAAATGTCCTCCATCTTGGAAGGACGAGTGATTTGAAGCCTGCACAAAAAAGGAACTCACGTGAATCCCCTAAGACCCATCGTACCTACTTAACGACTTAAAAAATGTTTTGTTACACGGCAATAAAAAATGTAAATGAAGATAGCATTTTAGTATATGGGCGCAGGAAAACCTTAAAAGGAACAAAAACTATTTACGAATGACTTCCTATCTTCCGAGGTAGAGTAGTTCTTTCATTGCTAAAAATAACGCTAACCTGATGGCAGAATGCCAGAAGTTTTAGAAGTTTCGGTGTGGAGTTTTAGCACTGATATTTCATTGTGTTCATTAAAAAGACACTGATAATTGTTAGCTTTGCTCATATCATCAAATCATATAAATGTATTAGTTCTTAAACTGAGTTTCTTGCCTACCGATGTAACAATTTAAACTGTTTGTGATGCATTAAATAATAGGAATAGGAAATGTTATTTGATGCATAATTAAGAGGAAATATTCATTTAATAGTTATTACCTAAGAATCATCTGGTGATTAAGTGAAGACTCAAACTATTGTGCATTTCCCCTCCTCGTCCGCTGCCCAACTCCTAAGTAATATAAATTAAAGCTTTTTTAATGGTGTGTACTTACATAAGTTAAGCATGGATTAAATGCAAAAGGCAGACCAAGTAGCTGATGATAAATACTAATGACTGCCGATTACGTATTTAGAGACAAGGAAAAGGAAAACAAGGTTATTATTTGAACCAGATGGAGAATGCAGCTAGTTGCAATTTCCTCTTCCATAAATCTTCAAAACACGTCTGCGCGGGAAGTATCTCGGAAGTAAAATATCGAATTACCTACTCCAACCACTTATAATATTGACAGCCTTTTATAAACTTTTTCTTCCAAAAACGCTGAATAAACGCGTCACTTGATACATTTGATTGACCACCAAACGTTTTCCAACCACATATGTTCAACCATTATGTTTATATAATGAATTAATTTGTCTAATGGCCTCGTTTACAGGGTACTATCTGCGTTGCAATATTTTTTTCGAAACCCTATGGAGGACTCTCTACCGAACGTAGGTGATGAGATGTCAAATTTCTGTCGAGACCGTTGGTGTCGTGACGAGGAGTTGGTGACCTTTTACAGAATTACTACTCCGCCCTCCCGGATACCTCCCGCACTAATTCTCTCATCTTTTGATCATTATGGATAATATTTCCGTGAGTAGAAAGTTCGTCCTTGGCACTTGAATACGCACGGGAATTTGAAATTAATAACAGCCGAATGATGAAGTAGCATTTCGATCCAATCACAGAACTTTGGCAGGGACAAATCTCTTTCTAACACACCTCAGGTTTCTCTCTTTCTCCTGTCACTCTTTTGACGTAATCCTTGGTTGTCATTTGTGCAATATCCATTGCATTCTAATTCCTAGGCCATCCTCTGAGGAATGAATGCCTCTGACCGACACGTGGGCAGGCCCATCCATACTTCCCCGGTTCCTCGTTGCCTCACCGCCAACCCACCTCTTCCCCGCGCATAGTCCGCCGAGGATTTCATAGGGTCCGTCTTCGGCGGGTAGTGCCCGCGGGGGATAGAGGCGAGAGAGTATAAGAGCAGCGCAGTAAAAAGTCGCGCCATGAATAAAAAAAAATTCCGACAATGGGAAGGGAGTCTCCTGTCCTCTTTCCCTCCCCTCCCCCTCCTACTTCCTCCCGACTCAAGTCCTCGTCGTGTCGCCAGTGACACGAAATTGTGACCATTCTCCCATCCCCGCCCAGTACACTCCCTCCACTTCCGAGCGCATTAGGTCCGTTCTCTTGTTTTTCAGCTACACCCGATGTTAAGGTGTGTTAAGATTCTTATTTTGTCTTTGCTCGGAGGGAGAGGGAGCGGTCCTGACCTCCCGCGCCCGGGCCGAGAGTTGCCTACCTGGAGGCGAAGGGCTATTCCTCGAAAAAAAAGGACCCTGGAGGAGAGGACCGCGGACGGTTGGACCATATTCGTGGAATGCCCTCTTTCCCTCTTCTAATCCCCGTCCCTCCTCCCTCCCTTGTCTTACCAGAGATTATCACGGGTTTTGCATTCTTCTCGCGACACTCTCCAATGCGAATCAAATTACGTACGACCAACGGTTTCGAGATGGACGACAATGCCCCCACGGCCTCGATGCTCAACGGACTGTTTTTCAAACGACTGCGCGGCCCTCTGGTTGAGCTCAAAAGGTTCTGTCTGCTTCGCCACAAAGCTAACTGCAAAAAATTTAAACATCCTAGAAGTACTTCTCTTCCCATGTTTATTGTGCGATTGCATCGCCATAGGGTTCAATTAAAATATAATGTCCTATCTATTATTGCAACCGTTTTATGGATCACGAGAAGATTTAAACATCGTGCTTTCATGCATCGTAGTAGTGCTCTGATTTAGTATAGTTCCCGGTTAGCTACAAAAACATGGACATGCGTATTGCATTGGTTTATTAAAAAGATAGAAACAAAACTAATGGATCAAGAAATAGTGCGAATTTGTTAAATATGAAAATGTGTGAGATCAGACATAAATTATAGGCAGGATTTCATCGATCAATGAAGCTAAAAAATGTCCCAGTACACATTAAATTGATCTAGAAATCCGACGAGATAACGTATTATAGTATTTACGATACTCGTATATCTCCCGTATATTATTGGTGACAATTTCTACAATGTTCTTGCGCGCTTTGAATTTTATGTCGTCAAACTCTTTTTTCATGTCATTACAATCTAAATGCTGAAAAATTCAATCTTAGGTTTTCACTTCATCCTACCTAGGTTTTTCCTTCATCGCCTACCTCCCTGACTCATTTTCCAACCTGAAGGATGGCGTGCAAGAATGTTTTTGGAGAAAACGGGCTCACCGGAATGATTTGTCCCCTGTTGACTGAAACGTAGGCATCCCGTAGGTGACATCGGAATCTGCGTTAATTGCGTCCTCCTTTGCTCCAGATACCTCGTCATTTTCTCCTTAGATTCTCACGAGGATATGCGTCTCTGCCCTCTCTCCTCCTCCTCCTTCCACTCTCTCTTTCTCTCTCTCTTCCTCCCTCCCGTGTCCTCCTCTCCCATTGTCCTCCTGTCTCGAGGAAAGACCGAGTTCTACCCACCTCGCTGCCCCCGACTGTCCTCACACCATCCTCTGGCCTCCTAATTTCCATCCATCCATATCATTCAGGCCTTTCTCACGCCGGCCCTTCTCCGACCCGGGCCCCGCGAACAAAAGAAGGCCCATCGCCGAGGTCCGACGCGATAACCTTATTTTTTCCACAGCGTCTCTCTCCGCCGCGGGCCAGGTCAGAGCCCTGAACAAATACGCCGCCTGACCTAAGGCCTTCGTCGGCGAGGGACATGGAATATTTCCATCTGGGGAACTCATGCTCAGACACCTGCCGTATGGGCATCACGTAACCATAGACTTAGTATTCTAGATCATTTCGGAGGCTGTGATGAATTTCATGGCTATTTCCTAATTGAAATGACTATCAATAATCAGAATAACGGAAATATATGCCCTTCGTATTGCTAGGACATCAGCGTGCTTATTTATTGGCATTATTTCAGATAATTCTTAAGATTAATGCATTGGAATAGAGCAAAGTTTAGGAGTTGGGAGGGACTGACTGAGAGATTTAAGATGTCATGTTTCCTGCAAAAGATTACGGACCAGGATAACTGCAAATGATCGCGCTCCTGAAATAAAGTTTTTTTCTTGATATTATGTTATGTCGTCATTATTTTACCTAATTTTTATTTTAAGATTCTTATTATAGCTAGCAGCTCGTAGTATGCGTGGAGAATTATTTCACATTTAAATTTCATTGGGGATATAGTTAATGTTATCCCAGAATATGAAATATTTTTAATATTTATTGGGAATTATTTACTGGAAAAAACTTATTTTTTTATGTTTCATGCCTGGTTGCTAGGTCAGCCACTCCTATGTAACCTAGTGATGGCTTGCAGGGTACCATGTAGAAGTCGTGGATAAGAAAAATGGGATGTTCAGAGAGTTGAGGTTCATTCTAACTATGAAGGTTCTATGCTGGTTAATTCTAACTAAACGACAATTTGTTTTCCCGAAGCTGTGGCCTGGGCACATTAAGGATTATTTCGTCAATTCTTCCGCAGAAAATGACTTAAAGCGAGACACATCAGTAGAAATCGCTGCAATATGCCGTTATTCGTTGTGCAACATAATCAATGGGCACGCCTTTTTTTTAAGTGCTGGAAAACCATCAACACGCCCTTGGAAAAGTAAAATATTTTACGATGACAGTATCACAGTTGAACCAAATGGTTTTCGCTTTTGCCAACCGATTAAAAAAAAACAACAAGTAACTTAAGTAGGACTAATAAGAGAAGGGGTTATTTCGCGAGAATATTAAACGCGGTGGGTGAGATAGTGAAACTAGAGAGAGATATGCCATAATTTACCTCGAAAAATTACCTTTTATCTAAGTTATGCATTGATTCGCCCGGCGAAACATGGAGTTAATGCTAGGTTCCGATCGCCGTTCTCAGCGAATAATGATTCGCAATCCTTCTTCCCTTCGAATGTGTTCTGAAGGCCACATAAATCTTCTCTTTAAATAACATCGTATTATGCATCAAGCTCCTGTTTTTCCTCATGCCATCCGTGACTGGAGTACATTTTTCACTTCCATCCTAATTCACCTGCTCAACCTTATCATTTACGTTCTTCGGCCGTCCTCCTCCACATGCTCACGCCGCGACAGTACGCAAATTGTCCTGCGCTGCAATAACCTACCCTCTTGCCAAGATGTCCATTTTTAAATTTGTGGATTTAAAAAATAATAAAGTTATTTCAAGTGAGAATTTTTGCATATGCTTAGCATGTTTTTTGCTTTCAATAATGTTGTCAAGTTCTGCTAGATAACTTTTAGGTTTCATCTAAAAATACCAACAATGAAATCGGTATGAATTACGAGTATCTACATAATTTAGCAAATTGGAATACAGGAACAAAATACTTCATATCACTAAATTTATTGATTCCATATTAAATTAATTGCTACCTGATTTGATTTGGTGTTTCTTCTAGATTATTAATCGATGATAAAACACCATTGTTATGGAAAAACCTCGACGACTACTAATATCTAGCCTTATAGCGTCCAAATCAACAAGTTTATCCCGTTATCTGCTTAAATAAAATGACGAGACAATTATGATAATGTTGTTTATAAAAAATTAAAGGGCTTGAAAAATAAAAAATGGACTCGAAATATTAAATTATGTTATTACAAAACACTGATGTGAGTAAGCACTTTAAGTTACGTGTCGAATATTAATGTTGCATCACTTACTTCTTGTTTCAAGACAAGATGTAAGCGGGAATATTAAAGACGATGAAAAGTAGATAGATAAAAAAAGTACTCAGGCATTCCATTTCGATTTAACCTCAGTGCAGAAAAAATCAAACATTGAAGTTAATTTCATATGTCGTTTCACTTAAACAGATCACCCTCTATGCACACGCATGAGCATATCTAATATTCTTTTTCGGCTATATTTTCTATCATCCATTCCTCACTTTTGGTATGTTTTATGCACATATATATAAATATATATATATATATATATATATATATATATATATATATATATATATATATATATATATATATATATATATGTACCCTCACACATATATATGTACACATATATAAATATATACACATATATATATACAAAAAATGTGTGTGTGTGTGTATGTATATATATATGGATGGCGATAGTCCAGAGGTAGAGCGTTTGACTACTGACCGGAGGGCCCGGGTTTGATTCCCGAGCAAGCCTCTCTGGGCACTTGCAGCTACCCCCAAGCTATGTGATTTTTCGGGTACCAGATCATCCTGGGAAACCATAACCGGCACAGGGAATGGAACGGCTCCCCCTACCTTGATGTGAGAATTTCACACGCCGTCGGGCTTAGTGCTGGGTGAACTCTACTATCACCTACCAAACCGACCTTCGGGTTGATTACTGTGTTTATGGTTTATATACGAGTATATATGCGTATTTTTTTTAGGTAGCCTCATTCATAATTCCATATAACTTTAATAAAAAGTTGTAAAAACGATCTGATATTACTTTACTCTCTCAACGGAAACTTTCAATTTTAAATATTCTCTCTTTTTTCTCACATTTCCTTCTTTGGTGCCTTTCTTATTTATCGTTTTTCTCTTCCTCTTGAATCGCCTCTTTCTTCTGTATTGCCGTAAGCCTCTTGGTCATCAGAGCACAGATTTTTCTCCCTTTCCCCCATGCCTTATTCATGATGCTTTGATCTCACCGTTGTGATGGGTAATAATGGTTGCTGCAGCATCAGCATTTACTTCGAGGAAGTGTAACCACTAGTTATGCTCTAATTAAAAAAAATCTTTTCGGGGCCATTTTATCGAAATGCCCCATATGAATATTTATTTTCAAATGGATAGTATTAATCCACGATATTCCGGCAGAAAATTATTCTTGCAAGTGTTCTTAAAATTTTAACTATTGAGTGATTAGTTAACTGCAAGTACGATAGTAATTATGTGAATTAAAATTCCTATTCCGGAATTCTTTTTAGCATCTTAATAGAATCACATGCATTAACAAAATTTAAAATTGATGGAAAACGGAATTACTTCTCAGAGATAGCCTGTCGCCTTCGCGTTTGACGGATGCCAAACTTAAATCTCCTCATATTTTGCCTGAAAGAGATTAAAATTCTGACGAATGGCTTCGTATTACAGTGATATACGTACTCTCACATAGGGCCTACAATAGCTCAACGTCTCCTGAGGATCAATCATTTTGTAATCCCACGTCAAATTCTAATACCTCTTTGAATAAAATTTATTTCTAAAGTTCATTTGTTAGGAGTTATTACATTGTCTGTTTTGCCTTTGAATATTATAGTCCTCTCGAATTAAGATGGAATGGCACGACCTCTCCTCACTCATCTTATGACAATTTGATCTAAATCTCAATTACACTTGCGTGAAATATTTTACCTCCGTGTGTAACACTTTTAGGCTTCACTTGCAAATGAACTGTTCAAGCTATGGGAAGCTTCACCATGAGGCGATTTACTTGGTGGTTATATAATTTAATCTCTGAATATAATGTCTGCATTGATGAAAATAGTCCGTGCAGCTCACATAGCATATTCCTACGGCGTGTGAAGTTTACATATTCAGGATTGAGCTCTGTACACTTATTTCTCGATGCTGCATTCAGTTTCCTGCAACAATATGGCAGTAAAAGAAATCATACAGCCTGGGTAAAATTGTGCGCGCGGAAAGATATTACCTTGTTTTTGAAACCGAAACCTCCTTAGCCCGTTCTAGAGTACTCTCCACTCACTGGACAAAAACACAATCGGTTGCCTAATACTCGAAACTCGCTAGATATTTTCTGGTTACCTACATGATTCCTCTATTGAAAAATCTAATTCGGGCTTGCTGTCTAAATACTTTAATTTTCGTCGACAACCGATCTTGACGAAAGGCATGAAACTTTTTTTATCTTTTTACGTATGCAACGATGTTTAGAGTACTGAGTAGACTTTGTTCGTTGTCGTTGCGTATTGTCCGAACAAATTTAAGGGCATTATGAAGGCACGTTCTTCCAAATTTGAGACCGCTTCTCTCCAACCTCCTCTTTCGATCCTGTTTCTACCCCACTGTGGCCCAGTCTACATCTCTCTCTCTCTCCCTCTTTCTCCCCCACCCTCAATCCTTCGCTCACTTTCCGAAATCCTTCCCTTCCCTCCTCCCGCCGCCGTCTCCCACCACCGCCGTATTCTCCGTCGTCTCCCATCTTCCTTTCATCCTCACCCCTTTCAGTGCTCCCTCCGCGCAGAGGATCAGCTCTTCTTTTATTCCTCCGCGCCCGCGTGAGTGTGTACTCGTGTGTGCGTGTGTGTGTGCGTGTCCGTCTACCACCGTCGTCGTCTTCGTACCGCTCTCACCCTTTCTCCACCCACCCACCCACCCACCCACCCACCCCCTAGTTCGCCCTCTCAGCCCCTTTCGTTCCTTCCCAAATGGGGGGGAGGGTCCATTCCTCCCTCATTTGCATCCCTCCGGCCACACCCACCACCTTTCCTCCACCCGCCCTCTTGCGATACACTACTCCTTCCCACCCTCCTCTAGTTTCAAATCTTCATGCCCCAGCTCGAATCTTCTCCGGAGCTCAGGCGCTCACTTTACGCTTGGCGGGCTAATTTTTTTAATGCTCGTGATCTAAGGGTTTTGCTCTCGGCTGAGATTATTTTTTTTCTCTCCCGGGGAAAAAAATAAAAACCGTGACGAATTGCTCACCATGTTCTCACATGCCGGCCTAGAGTAGATGTACTTTTCCCCTTTACACCACACCCATGAAATTTATTTTAAACTCATTGTGGCCCATGGTAGTCGTCGTTAGGCTTTCATGATATCGATGTTGAGGATCAAAAGAGTGGGCACACCTGGAGAAATCAGTTAAAACGCTTTTATACTGGATTATTCCATTTACTTTGGTATAACTGTGCACACGATTCCAAGTCATTACCCTTATTTAAGGTATAATGGTCCGCATTGCACTCATACTTACGTCAATGCTTAATTTTCAAAAATATCAAGCTTTATCAAATGGCTGTTATTCATTCCGTTGATTGCAATTTTTGTGAAGGGTGAAATTAAAGGGCAGTCCGGGATAAAATGATATGTTCTCTGTGAGTCTCCGAAAAACTTCATGAGATTTCAAAGCCCAGCGTCAGAGATTGACAGGCACATTTCCTCTTTCTCCGTTCTTTCCTGTTCCAGTTACCGTTCATGTCTCTATCCCCGCTTCATTTTCTCCTTCCCCTTTATTGCCCTCCCCCGTGCTCCCCACTTCTGCACACTCCAAATTATCTTCTCCTCGTCTTCTTGATTCCCCAAACCACATTACCACCCGCAGTTAATCTCCCCTTTCCCTACCGGCGCTTCTCCGCCGAAAACATCTTTCCATCGTCTTGCAATTCCCCTCGGTCTCCCCAAATCATTTATGTCGTGCCCATCAACGTCCTCTCATCGCATCCCAGTCCTTTCGTGCATTCTCTTCCCTTCCCCCCCCCCTCGTCCTTTTTGCTCCCCTCGCGTACACACACACACACCCCTAGCGAGCCTCTGCACATCGGCCTTCCCCTTTCCTTCTACACATTTGAGTCCCCGTCTTCGGCCGTTCAAAAGGCCCCTCCGGCTCAAAAGTGATGCCAAGATGAGGGGGATGGAGTGAATGGAGAGATATGCATCTGTTAAGTGGGGAGGAGGGGGTGGGGAGAGGCTCCACCGAGAATGGGAGATCAAGAAAGAGGCGGTGCGGGGGGGAGGGGGAGAGGTGATGTCGGATGGGTTTGGGGGGGGGGGTGAGGGAAAAAATCTTGCACTGCCTAACAGCGAGAGCTGTGTCATGTGGTGGGAGGTGATGGAAAGGATGGATGCCTTAAAAAAAACCGTGATGCGGTGCGTCATTTGAGTGGGAGCGGAAATAAGATAAAAGGGTTATCAGGCGAACAGATGGGATTCGGGGGAAGGGGATGGAGGAGTTTTTTTCTTTTTTTTTTTGAGGCGGTGGCCAAAAGCACTGCTATTTCCCCAGGCATCGAAATCTCCTCAGGTGTATACGACCATTACTTTTGAATTGAGTAATGGTACGATGCGGGTGCGTTCACCCGAAATTTTGAACTTATCAAATAATCTTGATAGCAATATTTGCTCAAACAATTTCGTCAAAATTATTTGGGCGTCCTTTTGGATGGGTTACGCGACGAGCAAAAACGGTCTGGAGAAATACCGCTTAGCTGTACTTCTCATTTCGCAAATTGAAGGCTGAAGATTATTTCGCTAAATTTTAGGGAGTACGTTTTGTGACAGTAATCCAAGATTGAGTATTTGTGATGATGGGATAAAAATTCGGGGAATCTAAACCAGTGAGTGAGGATCACGCTCCAGTAATGAAATTTAAGAGACATTTTAAGTTGAAACTATGTAAACAGCTGAAGTTTAAATCGCAATTAATTCTGCATACAATTTAGGAGACAGATTTTGGACTGGAATCGAGGGACTAGAGAATATCATTGTTTGAATGTGATTTTGTGTTAATAACTGCAATTGAAGTGAATCTTTTTCCACTTTTAAATAATGAGTTCGTAAAATTCCATTTTATTAAATGCGTGTGATATTGTATTATAAATCACATCGAAGGGCTAGATGCCTCCTGTGGTGATGAGTTTTTATTATTTCATCAAAATAATTGTTTAAAAATTAATTCTCGGTAACAAGAAACTAATAAGTTTCCTTACAAGATAGTGTAAAATAAAGGAAAATATAAAATATGAACACTTCTAAATCACTGTTTTACACCTCGGATTTTACTTAATGTCTAATGCAATATTTTTACCAATCAACTTTTGAGGTAATTAGCTGGTCGGGTACGATAAACATGGTATAGTAATCTTCCACTGTTTCAAATAATATTTAACCGCTCCACATTTTGAGTTTGTGTCTGTCACCAAAATAATATGTAGCGCTAGTGTAATAATGTGCAATAAAATTTCGATTCTATACCTACCAACTTCATGAGTCAAATTTAGTTATATTTGAAATTTATTCCTCATCAACAATTATAAAAATATTTCCCCGTTTTTATAAAATATTTATGATCTATGTGAAGGAATATTAGTAAACAAAACTAAAAATTGTACACAATATTTAGGATTTCTTTATGGTTGACATAAATTCTTCATTCCTTCTCGTAGTAGCGTCCATCCAAATTAATTTCGTACCGATCTAGATAACTTAATGTTTCTTCCAAGTTCTACTCTCGGTAAAACGCTATTAATCAGCATTCATATCATAAATCAATGATCTTTGATCGCTTTGGCGTGCATGTGCGTGTTGACCATTGCGAAACGAATGCTCTTGCAGATTCTCTAATGCCTTTTTCCTTTGCTTCCTCTGGTTACGTAAGGCTATTGCTGAAGGCTGAATAGTACGAGTATACGCCGTAAGCATTCGTAAGAGTAGGGTACTTGATAAACGTTTTACTTTTATATAAAAAAATGTAATTTATTAAATTGATGCGTATGATCTTTTAGTCACGTATGTAGTTTCATTGGGTCGGTGTATTATGAAGGTTTGGGTTTATGAAATACATAGAATATTCTTTTGGCCTGGATATCGAGTATTTAAATAAATGTGTGTTCACGCCTATTGCCATGCAGCATACTCCAGGTAAAAAAATGAATGGCCGGAAACTGTAAATAAGGTTTATTTTGTTTTCTCAACTGTATTATTTTAGCAATCATTAGCATTAACTTTTACCGATTGTCACTCCAATAAGATTAGCATAGAAAATTTTACTTTAAAAGTGATTTCCATTTTGAAAAGTGAATTATTTTCTTTTGTCAATAACATTAGAAATTGAATTATTCGTAGGTTATTAGTTTTACTACACCACTTCTCTGCGTTATCTTCATAAGTTGAACTATTTGTTGAAAAATTCAGATTCACCATACCCATTGTGTATTTCTTAACTATGTTAAAATAAATATTCTGGTATTTTATCAACCTAAGCCATCTCTTTCACTAAACTGCGAATGACTTCATAATTAGTGTTAAAAACGATCGTTCGGGAAGCCGCAATTATATCCTGTAAGTTCTCTTTATTTGTTCTCATTATTCGACCATCATTCATGTCACGTTGTGCCATTCAAAATATTTTTCATGATTATCAACACGGAGTGGCGGCCAGTATCACAGAATCCCCCTGTATCAAGCGTAGATATATATTGGCCTCCTTACACAGATGACCCTATACTTCCCCAATCTTTCCCTCCCCTGCTCCACCATCCGAATTCATCTGCCTCCTTCACGATCTCCTCGCAAAGTGGCCCCTCCTCTCTCTCTCTCTCTTGAATATCAGGTTCCTCCGCTTGAAATGCGAGAGGCTTTCTTCTCTTCTCATCTCCCTCTTCTGCTCCTCTCCTTTGGCGGTGTCGCCGGCAGTGGAGAGTGGACGCCGCAAAAGGGAGCCACGGAGATATGGTGGGCGGCAGCCGAGTTTATGAAGTTTTCCCACCGACTGCGGCGACCGTGTGCGAGCGTGGCGGAGGTAGGGGGAAGGGACCGCGGGGGAATTCACTGCTCACCGCTCGGCGCGCGATGGGAAGGCCGAGTGAGGAGTGAAAGGGAAGGTTGAAGTGGGATTGATGTTCGACGTGGGGGTGAGGCCCGAGTGCAGAAGGAGAAGAATGTAGAGAGAACGAGGAGGAGGACCGTGGGAGGAGCCCAGGGGGGAGGGAAGGGGGACAGGAATTGGTGAATTTTCGACGGCGGCGCAAGGGAAGAGCCGTCTTTTGTCCCTTATGCCGTTTGAACGACGCGAGTAAATGATGGGGACCGGGAATCGTTGCGCAATTTTTGGTCAGGGTGCACGTGAGAGGGAGGCAAAGCCCAAACCTACCGGCCTCCGCAGGATTGCCTTGTTTTTCTAAGTGACAAGCAATTTCATTGACACAGATAGACCTGTGCATTTATTTCACGCTCGGAAAACCGTCTCATGGTCCACAGAATCAGCGCAAGCGTTTCTGAGTTCTTTTTCCGTTGATATAAATAGACCTAGAATTTATAACCCGCTCATGAAAGTATATAGCAATGGTTTTATCATTTTGAACCCATAAGAAAATCATTAAAAAATGTATCCTTAGTATCACGTTCCAGCAATGGACTAATGATATATGATTCATTATTCGTGTTATTGGTAATTGAAGTTGGAGTTTTTTATGATTCGCAAAGGTTTTACCATGTCATGGCTAAATATTTTAAGTAGCGGGAAACGGTTATTGATAACTTTCTCACAGGAGATAGTACTTCTGAGAGACTTGAGAAATAATGAAATCATCCTTTCGTTTGATTACTGGCTTTAGTAAGAAATTATTCAAATTCAATATATGAAAAACATAAACAAGCGTTTTAACAGATCTCAACGAATCAGCGCCATGTGTGACAATGAAGGGCACACGAAAGGTAAAAATGGGAAGTACCTTATTCTGCTTCGATTCTCTACAGTGGTCGATAAAAGTATATCACCGAGTAATAATTACACCAACTCCCCCGTAGCATGGTGGGGAATCAATTTTCTGTAAGTGGTATTGGTACCGCTGTGCACGTTTGCGTGTCCATCCTCTGTGACAAATTGATGGAATTTGGACCTTAATCTGAACCATGTCCTTACCGTACTTGGCTCTACATTGGTGAGGGACCAGGAAGCGTTTTTTGAGTGTCTTGAAGGTCATGGAACTACACGTATGTGGGATATATATATATATATATATATATATATATATATATATATATATATATATATATATATATATATATATAATATCCCACATATAGTTACATATGTATATATATATAAATAAATAAATAAATATATATATAATATATACATATATATTTATATATATGTAGCTATATATAGGTATAACAGTGTGTGAGCGCGCGCGTTTTCTCCGCGTGAAAACAAAAGTTGCCTGGGAGGATGGGCGTTTCCACTAGCCCCAAAACCGGAAACCGGACAGTGGAAGAGGACGAGAGAGCAAGACATAGGAAGAAGCGCCCGGCCTGCTGAGTGAGTCGAAGGGGAGAAAGAGAGAAAAGTGGTCGATACACTTCTCGGTTTGTGGGCAGCTAGTGGAAAGGGAGGGCGGGAACGGCATGTGGAAAACTGGTGGGGCTAGGTTGGGGGCGAGGAAGGAAATCTGAAAAGGAGCCGAGTGGTAAGGATAAGTGGGAGGAAGACGGATAACGGGAAGGGAGAGGAGATAAAATGTGGGGAGACATCATTGGAAAGTGGTAATAATAACCGGGGCAGGGGGAGAGGGGAAGGTGTGATAGTGGCGGGAGCGTTGGGGTAGCGGGGTGGTTGGGCTAATGGTCTCTGCAGTTAGTCCGAGTGGGACGGAGAGGTGGAGGGACGGATAATGGCCAGGGCGGGCGGCGAGAGATGGAAAAGGGGATGAATGGAAGGGACCGTGGTATGGTCGCGGCGTTGAGAATGATAGTAGTAGAGTAAGTCGGAGGAGAGAAAGAGGGAAGGGGAACAATGTACACACACGCACGCAGACACACACACACACACACACGAGGAGAGAACTTGTAGTAGTGGGTGGGTGGAAAGAAGCGGTTGTGATTTCAGAGTCGCACCTTGCGGGAGAGTAACCAGTTGGGGATGGGTCGACAGGAGGGAGAAAAACGGGGGGAAGGGGAGTGAGAAGGAAGTTGGGGGAGAGGGGAAAGGGGGGGAAGAACGGTGAGGAAAGACCAGGAGTGTTCCCTGAGCGTTCACCTTACTTCCCGCACCGACTTGCAAACCATTCTCGCAGACCCCATCGGGCCTTCCCCCTCCCGACTCCCACGATATGCGTCCATCCCATTCCTGCATCGACACGCCAGACTATAGAGCAAGGCAGCAGAATTAGGAGCGATTGGACTCGTCAAGTTGGCCATCATGCTCACGATGGGAGTTTAAAATGATCAAGCAGGTAAAAAAAAATACGAATGACTCACATTTGGTAAAAACGTTAGCGTCACAGTTGAATTAACCCTAATACACGTGGGAAGTTAAATGATCTAATCATGAATTTTGGAAAAATATTATAACGGTTCAAACCCGGAAGGAATGGATGAAAGGAATCATTTTTCTGGAAAACATTCTAGGCCAAAATATGTAAAAAAAGAAACTTTGAAATATTTCTTTTCTCATATGATTTTTTTGAAGGAAACGTAGTAAATCAAAATCCGCATGGTCCCGAGTTAAAATCTACATGATTCCTCTGGCTATTGCAACGTAAATGTAATCTATGATAGTGTCTAAGTACCAGAACTTAGCAGGGAAACCACAGACATCTCAGGAAAAAAACTATCTCTTCCTTTCTCAATTGCCCCTAATTTGTAACTTTCACAACGTTTGGGGCATGGTGCGATGTGAGTTTTACTTATAAACGGGTGATCGCTTTGAATACTCCGGCGATTTTGTCTGGTTTGTTTAATAGCTCACGACATGATGTCACTTCCCTGCGGACGTCTGAGGATGTAGATGTCCCTTTATCGACGTCTGCTCACTTGTCGCTCTTCCCACGAGTTTGTTTGTGGGTTGGTTACAGCGAGGCACACTCCTTTCCCTTCTCCTCCCGGCCCTCGCTGCATCTTGGAACGAGAGGCGGGAGGGCAGGGACCGACTAAGAAAAAGGGACGTAATCGATTGGTCGTGCAGCATAGTCTTCTTTCCGACCTCACCCCTTTTCCCTACCATCCCCCGCCCCCACGGTGGGGGGGTCATGACCCCGCCGAGGGAGTGTGTTCCATTGGATTCCGCCGTAATGACACGTTCCGTTCCCCCATTCCAGGTTCCCCCATTCCCGTTCCTCCCAGCCCCCTCACGGGAGGTGAATCCCATCGGAGACACGGGACTTAGGCGCGCTTTTCGACCCTCCTTAAAGGGCTTAGCCTTGAGGTCGGCGAGAGTAAGGGAGAGGTCGCCTCGCCTTGTGCCGCTCCATCGGGGTGCGGGCGGCCCTCACAACCCAACGGCACACCGATCTGCCCACCCACCTTTCTCTCCTTTGCCCTCGCGGCCCGTGTTACTCCTTCACCGAAAGCACAACCACCTACGCGGTCCCTCTCGTCTTCAACTCCCCCCTCCCCAACATCACTACCCAACCGCCTCTCTATCTCTCTCGCCTTCCCCTTCCCCACAAACCTCTCCGCTCATCCTTGTGTTTTCGTTCGAGAGATGGTGTTTTATGAGTCACTCCCTTCTAAGTAGAACCCTCCATCCCCGTCAGCCTTCCATTGCAGCGCTAGTATGGTTCTCGTCTTTTGAGAGGCCCCGTCGGCTTCGCTCATTCCGCTCGTACCATAATTACCTTTTGACGTAAATCACCGAGTAACAACAACAACACAATATTACCCATTCCAAAAGCGGCAAGGGGGAATGGGTGCGGTGTTGAGGACCCCCGACCTCTATGGGGCTACTCTCGCCAGTCAACTGCCCTCCCCGATCTGTCGTATCCTACAGCCCACTCGTCTTCTTTGAGCGTACTTGTATTCGCAGGAATGAGCAACGCCAGCAATAAAATTCGGAAATGAAAGCGTTGAAATTATCCACCTTAGTTTTTTGTGGGTATTTCCTGTCCTGTAGTCAGTTAACGTTGTTCCTGATGGAAGAAGGCACTTAAATATTTTTTTAAGATGGAAAAATTTCCCGTAGTGGAGTCATAAATAAATACCAAAGGGGCAAACAAATGCCCTCAAATTGATGTTGAACATGTGAATAAAATCATATTCGCCAATGTAATAATATTAGGTCTTGCAAATATTTCAGAATAAACGTCACGTCACATGCAGAAAACAACTTTCGTGATGAGAAATACATTTGAAATATTACTAGCATTTCCAGATCAATTTATTATTTTTGATTGATTATTTTAAAATATTTTTATGTTGGGTGATGTTTAATGATTTTTTAATGGGAGCATTAAAGTGCTTCTTTATTTATCATTTACCGTCAAAATAAGTTCACGGGAACCGAAATATGTATGCACGATAGCAGAGATCGAAATAAATGACCTAAGTTATGCAAGGAAATAATTATTGAAAGAAAACCTGCTATCTACCAGTCAAACTACATGCATCATTGGCAAATATTTCAGTAGTTTTCAGTAAAATTGCCATTCGTGATTCATAACGGTTAAATTACATAAATATTTTTATTTGCGTTATTTTAAAAGTGCCTAAATGGTTTTCATCTCAGCCAATCAATTTACTAATGATCAAATGGCCACCCAAGAAGATTTCGAGTGGGTGCCATGTGCTTTCTGCCACCGTCTCGCTTGGCCATCTTATTCCATCGCTCACTCCTTTTGTTCCTTAATCATTCCTTACGCCTTTCAATTCGGTGTAATTTGGACCCCCACTGGAGTCTCACTTGCCTCCTTCTCAGAAGAGTTGCCTCTACTGACTAGGCTCGAAATCTCATTCGCAAACATTCCTGCATTTTCAATTTAGCCCTGGAGAATTTTCAACCCACGACCTTTCAAGTCCCCCGAGGGGAGTTTTCGAAGTAGCCTCCGTTGATCTCATGGAGTATAAGGGCAACGGAAGATAACAGCCAGGACAAATCCATTTAAATTTGACGTTCCCCTCTAAAATTGACAAATGATCATTCGAAAAAAAATCAGCCAAAACCATAAGATCATTTCTGCATGACGCCATTACCGTCCTCAAGTTGCTGCTTCCCGAAATGATAGTTGTCGATTCTCACAATATATAACGGCTGTTTCCTTGACAGAGGTATAATTACTCTCATTCGGGGTCAGTGGCCCCTAAAACTCTTCCTGTGCCGCGCACGATTTCAGAATTTACGGCCCCTCGAATGTTATCACGTCTGCATTTGACATATGATATCTCTTCAAGAGTAATCGCCGCGGATATCACACTGACCGACAAGCATAAACCCTGTTAAGCTTGCCATACTCCTCCAAGAGCGTTGATGGTGAAATTTAGGAAAATGTTACGATAATAAATGGCCAGTGGTCGTGGATATCACGCGCGATAAGTTTCTCCGGCGTAATTGACACGGCCTTTCCCTCGGGTTACATCAAATGATAATTCTAATTTAAAGTGCGTAGATAATGCTGATAAGGGCACGCGGACTGCCACTCGGAAGGTCTGGCTTTGGTACGGAGGAGGGGGACGTAATTAGAGGCACTTGGAGTGCAAAAGAGAAGAGACAGGATGGGGAAAAATGAGTGGCGAGTCGAAGGTGAGGCACGAAATAGCCACTAGGCGTGTTAAAAGATGATGGATGCATTCCATTAATAACGACAGAGATACGGCTAGTCCCACGTGACGGCCCCCAATAAATATGCTCGCCAGGTGGCTTTAACGTATTGTTTTTAGAAAAGCAATCACCCGCTGAGTGATCAAGCGTATTTGACACAGTCATCATGTGCGGAGGGAAAAAACGGCCGCCTCCGCACACATTACTCGATGGGTGGGTGGGCGGTCTTATTTATTTGAAATGCGTATTGGGCCAATGAATAACACGGCCATCAGAGGTCATCCCACAACGTTCAGTGCGTAAATGCATTTCGGGGATAATTTAACTACTCCAAATAGCCCCTCCTTGTTAATGAAGGTACGGGTCAAATGTGTGAATAGCACCAATTCGATCAGAGATTAAGAACCCTATTGGCGGTTGCACTTAATGAACAGCTTTATATATGAAAGTGAATTGAAAAATTTTGGCACCTTTCGAAGAGCAGCTCCCTTAATGAGAAGCATTTTATGAGAGTGAATTGAAATTATAGTAAGTGGGTAAGTTCACTCTTAGTTTGCATCATGCTATGTGCCCGTGAATATTTAAAGAAACAGGTTTGTTTTTTGGTTGACTTATAGCGTGGAACCAGGTTCGCTCAGTTTGGTATCACCAAACGTGGCTGAGAGAGTAGTTTTACGGGTGTCGTCTGCCGTTTAAACTCCACAAAAGCACCGTTCAAAACTTAATTCATCATCATTTGCAGTCGTCACGCATCGAACGAATGTCTGACTCCCTACAATACAGGTCCTTGATCGTCCATCGTCTCCATATCTTCCGGTTATTGGCGTCGGGTGGTCCTGCCACACACTCGTAACCAACCCCACTGACTCCCAGCTCAGATAATGGGACGCGATTCAATAAAGGCCGGATTTCAAATCCCAATATACTCAGCCAATGAATAAATGACAAGAGAGTCAATGGATCCATCCGAAGGCTCCTCCTTCACCCCTTTGCCCCTCACACACTCTCGTGCCTATCACAGCATCACCTCCGAACCTTCCCTTTCGAAAAAACGCACTCCTAAAAGCTCACGAGTGCTGTCATCGAGCCGTCACTCTCACAGCAGCGAGTAGACGTGGGGGGAAAGAGCAAAAGAGAGAAAGAGACGGAGGGAAGGAAGGAGGGAGTCGAGGTAAGGCGCACCTCTCTCGCCACGGGCGTCAGGTGTCGGCTGCTCTCTCTCTCTCTCTTCCCTCACACAAGTCTCCATTCTCAACCCCACTGTTACGATTGTCAGCGGGTTTTCCCTCCCACCACTGCCACTGCCCCCTCTTTCCTGCCTCCTCGTTTCCTCCCCCGGGCACCAAACTTGCTTCCTCACCGCTCGGCCTCACGCCCGCCAGCCTCCACCAAATAACTCTGCCCGCCGCCCCGAGCATTGAAGTCTCCGGGGTCTCGGAACCCTTTCCTCCCATGCCCATCCCTCACACACTGAACACTTCCCGCTAAACCCTCAACCGAGCCCATTCTCTCGCGCATCAATACACACGGCATCAATTGCACGGGGGTCCCATACGTGTGTGAGGAGCCGACGGAGTTAGGGGATTTGAACTCGGAGGAAAAGGGCGGGCTTGGTCTTCAATTTCGGATGCCGTTTGTTTGCACGGCCCCTTTGGAGGGTTCTCTCGCCTCCTGTATCCCGCCATCCCCTCTATAAGTAAGCAAGCACATCCACCCATCGCATTCAGGCTTCCGCCAATATCCCGGGAACCCTATTACTTTTTTTTACTCCGGGGATTCTTCGTACCTTTTCTCCATAAACCATTCTGGGACACATTTTCGCTTGCTATTTCCCACTCTTCCGAGCCCCTCCCTCTCGTCGCGGGACCCTTTTTTTTACCCACTCTGTATCTATAATATGTACCCTAGGGCTTCCGTGCGCGGAAACCTTCCCTTTCCCCATAACCCCTTTCCTCACAGCCTGAGGCTTTCCTCCCTTGGGACACCCCTTATCGTCCTCACGTCCCTCTTCAGGTCTCGAGGATCTCTGTTATTTGTCTTCCGCACAGTTGGCCTCAGTGAAAGGAGGATTGGTGTCGGGTGACTATCGCGAAGATTTTAGTCAGTGTGAGCACGATACAAATGGGGATGCGCATGTGTGTAGCCCAAGTGTGAAATGGTTGATGAAGTCCTAAACTTGATTATATCGGTAAGGTTGAACAAAACAGAAAGGGGCCTGTGTGGATTCCCTGGCTATCGCTGGAATGTAATCTTTTCTATTTTTAAAACGTAAAAACTAAATCTAAAAATACCTCCTTGATGGTGCAAGGAGCATCGTACCCCCTCAATTATTCGAATTACATGATTAGGTAGAGTTTTGGGTTAATCAATGCATAACATGTACAATCAATTTTGCTTATGTGAATGCATATTATACTTAATTATTTTACGGTTACGCAGTGAATTCCTGCAATGCACCTATAGATAATCGAAAAGAAATAGTCTCATGTTCACCGCTACGTTACCGCGGAGCTAAAAACTCATTTTCCACACAGCTTACCAAGATTATAAGGTATTAATGTCAAACAAAGTGCTTCGAAAAAATAAAATTTCAATAATAAATCTTCATACCTATATAAATGTAAGTAAGCGTAATGCGAAATAATAAGAATCCAGTCTCGCACTTGGCTGGTAACTTTCATACAAAGTAGATCCCGAGTGGCATTCTAAGAAAAGTGAAGTTGACTAGTGAGAACGAAACCATTATATTGAAGCTCACCTCTTTTTACTGACGAGTTGCTTTTAGCACGGAACACTAACACCGCGTTGTGAGTAATGAAGAAGAACCGAATGACCAAAGAAACACACATTTCACGTCCTGCGAAAGCGCATTTGATGATGTAAAAGAACAGTTATAGGAGGTAATCAACAGACTTTTCCGCTGAGATTGAAAACAGAGGTAAAAAACTCTTGTACGTCATTTTAGCTCCTCGACACACTTATCAAGAGCACAACGGAGATGGAATGCAGCGAAAAAGAAGGTCATTAAGAAGATCACGATTGATTGCGTGACAGATTTCTATCAAGGGAAGTAAAGCTTGGGTGTAATTGGTCTGCGAAATGAATTGTCGGCTACGAGTTGAAGGATTAGGAAACATTGCCTTCCATGCGGTTTCACATGGAAGGAGATAAGAGACCCTCTGCCACTGTATGTAGCACACATCTTCAGGGAGGCTCTAGCGTGAAGAATAGGGTAGTGAGGTCCAAAAAGAGTAAATTTCTCGAAACGAATTTTTACCTCTATTTTTGCTTGCGAAAATGCTTGAAAGGGATTTTCGCCGGTTTTTCGGTATGGGGCTGAGAAGGTGGAAGAGGTGTGCGAAGAGTGAGGAGATTTTTTTTAGCGGAGGAAAGGGGAAGACGGAATGGGATGGATGTGGGAGGCGAGTGGGAGTGGCGGAGAGGGAATTAGTGGCGTGGCGCCGGGAGCGTGGGATGACCGCTGGCGGGGGCGGGGAAAGAGGTGCACTCAACTCCCATGAATCTCAAATCACAAATCTCACCCGCCCGCCTTTTCCCGTTATGCGCGCTCAAGCTCCACCCTCTACGCCCTCCTCACCCTCCCAACCGGTCCCCCTTATCACTCGCGCAATTCTCCTCACCCCAAGAACTTCCCTCTTCATCCTTCTCCCTTCGCTATCTCTCTCTCTCTTTTCGCAAGCTTTCCCCCAGACCATCCGGCGTATTTCCTTACCGCTTCATCCGACACTCTCCCATCATCTCATCATCCTGCCAACTATTTTTGAGCATATTCCCGAAGAATCAGCAATGTCTTTTCCCGCCAAATGGCAAGTCCTTTTGATGGATCGCATATTGGATTTGAAGTCGCATCAACATTATTACTCAAGGAAAAAGAACAGCAACGATCTTAACGAAATTAAATATTCATGTAAAAAGTAAACGTCAATCTCTTTTCCTGCCAAAAATTAAAATAATATCTACATCTCTCTGTTTATAGTGTTATCATTAATATATGCCAGAAAGAGATGTCCCTACGCCTAAAATCAATATTAAATAGTTTTTAGCTGTCAAAAGTATTACATGCAATTTTAAGTTCTCATGTTCAATTTGAGATATGCATGGTTACCGGGAAAAAACATGTCATTCTTGCTAAGGATTCGGTGATATAAGAAGATTAAGCTTTTTCAAGATCTTTTCTCGGTCATATGGCATGTAAACTGTATACGTTCTAGATATAACGTGTGATTTTTGTTCCTATTTCATCATCAGATTGATTTGGGTTTTTGATTTCCTGGCAATTAAATGATTTAAGCTGTTCAGCGTTTCTCGAGATCCTTCCGCTATAAACCCAATATGTAGGACCATCTCCTTGGAAATAAATTTTACAGTATGCTTTGAAATAAATAGTCTTTGTGTATTCTTTTGTGATAATCGACGCAGTATATGTCACTAGAGGATGCAGTGTAATTCTAGTTGATTTCGTCACCCCTTCTTTCCCTGCGTTATATCCCCACGTCTCACTTGGGTCTAGGTGTGCGGGTTCTTCCACTAATTCCCTTCGATCCCCTAGAATCTCTGTTTATCCTTACCAACTTCCTTTTCTTCATTTTTATTCATCTCTCTTTCTTCTTCTCTTTGCATATCCATCTCTTTACTCCCGATCGCCCTTGCTGACTTGTACCCCAGCACGCACTTGCCCCCTCACATACGTATTTCCACGGCGCCTTGCCTCCATCCCCACCGAGAAAGCCGCAGGCGGACCGTTTTCCCTCCCTCTCTTATATACTCCCATTTTTTTCATGTCTCCTCATCGTCCTCCCTGCAATCTCACCTTCCATCTCCCCATTCTCAATCTACCGCTCCCTCATCTTCCTTTCCCTATCGACCATTCCTTCCAGCTCCCCCAGCCTCTCTCTCTTCCCCTTCCCCACTCCAACTTCACTCCACCCCTCTCACCCCCCGAATTTATTTGCATCCTCTCCAAGATCTCGTCTCTCTCCCCCTCTCCCTGTTTCCCCTTCGGCCTCCTAGCTTTGCGTGAGAACGTTGCCCCCCCACCCCTCGCCATCACTAAACCCCACGCGGCGGACCACACGACGACAGAACTTATTCCACCGAAACTTATCTCGCCATGTATCGCTCGCTTTCTTTGCGCGGCGCTCGTGCAATTCGGTAATCCTCGATCTGCATCCCTTGGCAATGGCAGAAAGGGAGAGCTCCGGGTTCGCTGGCTGCATTGTACCCTTTTACTGCCGACATGAATGGAATTGAATAATGTATTTTGGCTCAATAAGAAAATTAGAGGGGGAAAGAAGCGATTCTGCAGTAAGAAAAGCTCGATACTTTGCCTTAAACACATGAATATTGAGATATTTCCCAAGGGATAAATATAACAGTAGTAACGGTATTGGTGCAGTCCTTTCTTGATCTCGCCGTATTAGAAGTACCAGGGACAGAATTAATTTTTTAAAATACATAAACCCTGCTGCAAGTATTGAAAAAAAAGAATTATTTTCGACTACATCTTTAGGGTGCATCAACACTAAAGCATGAGGTAGGAGATGATTAAAAATGAGGCATATCGACATAATTTGCATAATTCAAAAAGGTCGGGAACTTACTGAGAAGTTATCCATATTTCCGACATTTTTATTTAAATAGAGATTACGAACACCTGTAAAAACCCAATGCCAAGTAGTATTTAATTAATATTTGTTCACTCCTAACAACAGTGCGTGGGAGACGATCTGCAACTAACCTTTAAAATATAATATTAATTATGTACACTAAGAGTTACCAGTTTGGCTATTTAGTGTGATGAATTGTAACTTGGGTGAAATTTTGAGAACCATTCTGTCCCCTCAGTGTTCGCGAAAAAGATACCTTAAACTCATCCCTTATAGGGCCTTATCTTATTCCAATTCTAGGTTACCATGATATGATGCATCTTGTAATATGCTTTCAGAATCTTCATATAAACGAGTTCTGATTAAAGGATCTCCAATCCACGGAATACCAAACGACAAAACAAACATTTAAGGGTGTGCTTTAGTAAATTATCCCCTAGGAATGAATCTAGAACTCCTAAGATGGGACTAAGAGAACATGGGTATAGCAATCCATCATCGAGATCCCTACGTGCTTCTTCTGCGTAGAAGGGGTGAAAACATCCCTGAACTGTAACCCTATTAGTTGATCACTTGGTAAAGAATAGCTACGAAGTACCTACTTTCAACACACCGGAGTTCTGTCCTATCTCTCGTGCCTCCCTGATGTGCTCACGCGATCTCGGAAGAGGGCGATCCTCTTAATCCCTGCTGCGGTTGCCGCTTCTCCTTGATTGACCGGTCGTTATTCTTTTATTTGGTCCGATTATCGCTTATTGCGAGGAGTCGCCCGCCGCTGCTCGAAGGATCGAGAGATTAAGCGTTCCATTGTGTTATGTCCCTGCGCCGATCGTATCACCGAGGGCCTCGCTTAATCATCTCCATCCCCTATCCATTCCCCCCTTCCTCTTGAAGGTATGCGCATGTCTTCGACTGAGACGCCTCCCTCTCCGTCCTCCCCCACCAGCCAAACCGTTTCATCCCAAACCCAATACGCCCTTACCGTTGCGCGCCTTTGCTCGCCCTGCCCTCCGCACCCTTCCCAGTGAATCTCCTTCGATTGTTTCCCTTCAATGCCTTCCTCTCCCTCAGAACCCTCACCCATCCCCTCTCAAAAATGTTTTCACGGCCGTGTACCCCTTGCTTTCAGATATTCAAGAAAATCACCTTCATGGGCTGCGTCGATTTCCGACTGAAGTATTTGCTGAAATCGAAAATATTTTAATCTCAGAATTCCGGCGTGGGAATTTGTGGATGGACACGTGATGTTTCCGATTTACTTTCGCGACTGATTTGTTAGACCACTGAGGTCTCATTTAAAATATTTCCACATCATAGTTTTGCATCAGCAAATGCTACAACTCTTTGGCGGGGCAATGTTTAGTCTCCACCCCTGCCGAGTCATTTGTCGCCGAGGTTCTCTCAGCCCAGTTGCTTCGGTAAACGATTTTACCGCTCGAGGTGACAGAATTAATTGAATGATCCTTGTTTACTGCTTTCGGAAAAGGTGAAATGAAATTACATTGTTTCCGCCGTTTTCACCCAAGTCAGCGTATATATCGCGAGAGCGGATGATAAACGTCGACGCCTCCCGTCTTCCCTTCGGCGAACGCAAACCGCGCAGCTTTCGTATTGACGCACTGAGTTATCGCATTCGGCATCGTGTGCCCGCAGACAAGTGAAGCATTCCCACATGTTTATTGCAGTTTCCTCGCCTCGCTCCCCACCCTCCTGACCTACCCTCTCTCCCTCCGCCGCCTTCGCCCCGCCCCCACCACGCACTACCCCGCGAGAGCACTTTCTAATTGAGCGTCTCCATAATTCCTTCAGCGCACGGGATTTGCGGCTTAACGGAACTGTCGGCGTGCGAGGCCTCCGTGAAGGGGGCCGGGGGGTGGCGCGGCGATAAATATTCTTCGTTCCCCCCCCCTTCCGCGCAGGCGCGAAGTGTTCCCCGCATCTGCTCATGCGCCGAGGTAGGCGACGCCCAGCAACCGCGCGACGAATAGGGACAATTAACGGAGATTCGTGCGTTGGGAGTGCGGACGAGCGGTGGAAGCGGGCGAGGAGGAATGTGGGATAAAGGTCCTCTCCCGCTCCGTTGGTCGCTGGGTGTTGGGGTGAATGTGGGGGAGGTGGGGGCGGAAACCTTGTCCCCCAAAGGCCATTTGAGACAGCTAAACATTTTAATGGGCACTGGGTTGAATCCTGGGTGACCTTCCGGATGCCTACTTTCAAGGGTTAATGAATCCTTCTAAAGCAAGCAACGTTGAATTTTTATTGGTTCTAGCCTTCCGTAATAACTTGGAACTATCCTTGCAGTGATTAACTAAGCGGTCGGATACCAAAAGGGGCTGAAAAGATATGTGTAATTTGTAAACTAACACTATGGGGACGGAATACGGACCGGTTAGTCGATGTAGGATACTCCATGGATATTTTTTTGTGGATACATCCTTACATTCCAGGTATTATTTAGTGAGTGAATGCAATGCGTGCCTAGGCTAAAATAAAATTTTGAAATGTTCTCGAGTTCACCAATAATATGTTAGATCTTTATTAGGAACGCATGGTTTAAAAGATAGCCAACAACCAATCCTAGGTATTTGCAGGAACAATGGAGCTCTTAGTGTAAAGATGGATTTTCAGCAACGTAAATTTCATAGTTGGGATGAATAATCATTGACACTCTTAGCTGTATACCACTCGCCAATATTAAATCGCTACAAACGGTTCGGCTGCTTCGGCACCAGCTTTTTTAGTGTTCAACGGTCGAGTTACCCTGAGAGAAATTGAAGGTACCCACTCCCTTCGAATGAATATCTCTGGGTGAATTATGGAGCTCACGGAAAGCAGACCTCCCTTTTCTCATTCCGGATGTATTAGGGTGGAGGTAGCGGCATTTTGATGCAGAATCAGAAATCTCCAATGCAGCGGCGTGCAATGGGGGAGGGGAAAAGGTGTTGGAACCGCGGCGAGAGACTAGGGAAGGAAAGGAAGACGGGGGAGGCAATCCCAGCTCCGCCTTGACCTTGTGACCTCGGGTGGCGTCCGCAGATTGGCCGTGAAGGTGGAGAAGATCGTGCGATGGGCGGGTTCGGAGACGAACCAAGGAGGACGCGGTGGTAACATAAGTCGAGGATGCGAGGGAGGGGGAGGAGACTATCTCTCATTGCCGCGCACAATTTCCGCACCAAACAGGGAATAACGGGAGTGAAAACGTTGACGAAAGCCGCGGAATAAATCAAGGCGTAGGGGAGATGAAAGGGAAGATTTTTCGAAGCAAGAAAGTTTCCACGTTATCCACTATGTTCAATTATCTATCCGCTCAACTCCGCGGATGAAAGCTTGGGAAGAGGGTGGTGTTGCCTTATCGCGGACGGCCTTTTTTGTTCTCCCCGATGGGTTTAGGATATCATTCACCATACATTTAGCAACTAGTTATGCAGAATAATCGCAGACAAGTTCCGCTATAGGAACATTGCCGAACCAAAGGTTTGTATAAGCCTTAGTCTACACTGCGAACTTACTCAGGAACCCTTGTTCCTTGCGTGTAGCTGACGAAGTTTTTCAAACTAGACTAAGGTCGCAACTAAAAAATAATTAAAACTTATAAACTCAAGAAAATTATATCGAAATTTACATAAAGTTTCAAAAAATTTTTTGGCCGCATTGACTGATAGTTACAATCCTCATTTCTGTAAGATGGCATTTTGATTGAGTGGCATCGTTTAGCCTTAGCCTAACCTTACCGTCATGAACTAATAACACGTATACTGCCCTTTACACTGACCCCAACCTATGGATCTAATTGTGTAACAACGCCGAGAGAATTAATGGGCGATAGCGCTAGGCTACCCATACCGATCTCCGAGGCGGATGCCGTGTTTCTTTATTAACACACCATTAACTATCCCTTCACCATGACTAGTGAGAAGCTGTACTCTCATAAGAGTGGTCAGAGAGAGAGAAAGAGGAAAAATGGAAGATGGCATATTATATCGTCGGACTCAGACCCACCAAGATGCAATATTAGCTTTTTATACGCTCCTATATCTATTCTCCGGGTATAAGTCGAGTGGAAACCGGAAAAACACTGTGCAATAACTTTTAATAGCTCTATTTAAATACAGGAACGAGCTTTCATTCTACTTCATTATCACCGGTTTGGGTTTCACCTCTTTGGAGATTGTGATATGCAATCAAAACTAGGCGATGGATGAGGTAAAACGTCAAGCAAATACGAGTAGGTAGGTACGCGTTTTCTCAGGACAATTTTGTCATTCTTTTCGGTCTTGCATCCTAATTTGCATGATTTCTTAACTTACTGAAAAACCTTGACACGGAAAAATTTTACCGAGGTGAACTATGTGGCTTGCAGCCAGGTCGGATTTCGGCACAAAAAACGTATTCATGTGAAAAGCAATTAATGATCCCACTCTCTCTCTCTCGTTTTACCGTCGCTCATCTGATTTTACCGAGGCGTGCACCGAGAGACGGGGTGGCACATTAAAACGCCTTGCACAAGAGACGTAGTTGACTACTGCCGGTTGGCAGCCGCTAAATTAATCTCGCTGATGAAAAATAGCAGCGTCGAGATGATTTCAGACTGAAATCATCGTGGAGAGAGAGTTCCTCTGGACAAGTAAAAATACATATTCAATTGAAAGCGTAGCGATTAACGATCGGGTGGGGTTATATGAGGAGTAGGATTTTGGGTTGAAAGACGTAATATTAACCCGAGTCTCTCATGTAGAACAACAGGAGATCAGATGTCGAACGCAGCTCATCCCTTAGCTCAAGTAATTAAAAGTGCAGACAAGTCAATCCTATCCTCTATGAGACGCAAAATCCTACCCTCGCGCAAGTGAGAAGAAAGAGATATGTGCGGTGTGTTTGTGCGTGAGTGCGAGCGTGCGTACATGTTTTTCCTATGTAAGGCGCCGTTTTTAATGCTTGTGTGTTATTCGCTCGAGATTAGGTCAGATGGGAAAAAGGGGGCGTGGCCAATACCATCACGGCGCAGGCGCTCTCGAGGGGGAGGGGAAAGAGAAGACGCCGTCAAATGCGCCCGCCAATGGCGGAGGCGGCGACCAAGTTCGAATTGAATTATAGGTACCTCCTCCCCCCCCCCCAAACTCCCCACTACCCCGCCGCCGCCGCTCCCAGGACTTCTCGAAGGAAAGGCAGAGGCAGTGCGAGAATGGTGGGAAAGGAAAATAATGGAGTTAAGAACCGAGGTGGGGTGGCTGGATTTTTTCGGGGCCGCAGGAGCGTCGTCTCTCAATGCTTCGCGGGAGGTGGGTTCGGTTTACTGGGGTGGGCGGGCGGGAAAGGAATGGGTCCTCGGATGTGCAGAACGGCGCGAATCAGCAAAAAAGTGGACGATTATTTTTGCTTAATACTTTTTTCCGTTCCTTCTCCCCCCATTCGTCTCCATTGGCGAAAGGACCTGTGCTTAAAGGGAGATGCGATGGTGGAAAAAAATCAGGGGAGGCAAGAGAGGGGGCAGAAAGAAGAGATGAATCTCAGACGCAAGTTGATCAATAGGACTACGAATAAGTAATCGCTTCTCTCCGCTCGCATCTAATTCCGTCATGAGGGCAACATATGAGCCGTCCGTCGCGAATCTGACTCCATTAGTCAACTTCATCACCTGTTGCGCGTGCACCGGGGGATATTTCGGGACGATGAACTCAATTCCATCGCATTTAGAATTTGGTTCCACCGAAGTCATCTTTCCCCAAACACCCCTCCCGAAGACCAGCTGAGGTGACTGTTTTAGATTACCGATATTTAGCGACGAATTATTTGTGGTCACTCACTTGACGCATGAATTTCGTAAAAATTATTGCCGAATTACGGCATAAGTCCCTTCAGCAACATTTGGCTTGAGAATGTTTTTATAAAATATATTTTGTTAATTTTGAAACCCATTCATGGTGAAAATTATTTTCTATTTCTTTCTAACTCCAGTGGCAGTTTATCCATTAATCTTAGCTACAGTCGTGACATAGCCACTGAATTTGAGATAATTATGGAATTACTAGTATTATGGTAATTAGTAGTATGGAATTAGTATTATGAAACGCGGTTCTGAGAGGTGTTTTGGTCTTGGTGGACTTAAGATGTTTGAGTTCTGAATAATTCGTACGCTTTGGTGCCCTGATGAAGCTGACCATATGCAGCTTAGTTTCTAGGACGGGTCAGGGTTCGACGGTTAGGATACCTAATGATATTATATTAGGTCAGAGACTTTTAAGTCCTTGAGAGGGAGGAAGGGTTGTTCATGGATCTTAGCCCATTTCTAGATTTTTTGTCGATTTTCCATTAATCACTCGCTACAAGCAAGGTAGTGCTTACAATAGATCAACGCACTAATAGAGTTAGCGCAGACAGTGGACTAGAGTGGGTCAGATAAGAGGATGGTGAGTAAAAATTTAAATGACAATATCTTGATACTCAGAGTATACTCATGTATCTCTCCTAATTCCTATGGATAATAATGCATATTGACTGGTAGCCGAACACCCTCCCGTAGTAACACGCCCTTTGGGTTGATTACTGTAGTGCTTTAAATATGTGATCTGACCTAGAGACCCCATATCCGCTTCGTTTCCTCCAAAAACGGCAGTCCGCCGACGAAATAAATCGCTTTCTCATCCAGATACAGGGTTATGCTCCCGGGAGCCAAGATGTTGTCGCGGCGCTCCAATTCCTCTCCGCTGATTAAAACCCTCTTGGTCAGAGCTGCCCTCTCCCACCCCACTCGGTGGCCTCTACCTCTCTTACCTTTCTTCCTATTTCCCACCACATCGTGGCTCGGAGAATGATTCGGCGCTCTCGCCACAGTTAGGTTCCGAAACGTAATGGTAATAAAAAGAATGCTAAGAGACAAAAGGGATCCGCGGCGTATTTTATCGAAACCATTCGACTACTTCTTTAACGGCTTTTTTGCCACTACAAATGTGAGTCATCAAGCGGGAAAGGGAGTTGGGGATGAAATGATGGAAGTCGTTTCACGCGAGGGTTGAAGGAGGAAGGAAGAGAGGGAGGAAGAGACGCAGGGTGGGGAGAGAGAGAGGGAGATATTGAAGGAGGAGAAGGCGCGACCGACAGTGCGTCACTGTCGGCTCGCCCCATTTTTCACTGTCAATAATCCATTACGCGAGAGGCCTCGGAATGGACCAAGAGGGATGCCCCCCGGGTATGGAACGTGGGAGGGGAAGGAGTTAGCTCGGGGATGCCAGAGGGTGATGCTGGTTGAGGAGGAGGATGAGGATGAAGACGGAGAGGTTAAGGCGAGAAGGCATTAGAAGAGGAAGGAGATGAGGATGAGGAACGATAAAAAGGTCGTACAAGAAATTTGAAGATGATACCAATATGAGTGATAATGCCTTGATAAAGGTGGTTCAAGTGATTCTCCCAAGGCAATGGAAAAATTGCCGGTTAGGATTCACTCTTGTGTATATTCGCTTTATCAGCATTTTTGGAAACAAAAAGACACCTTCCCGGCCCTGTGCGTGGGTCAAAGAAGATTAATCTGGTCCCAGTACTGTTTGCCTCTTCGGTAATAAAAAGCGTTTCTAGTGAGGTATTGTCGACTTCTGATCTAACCCAAAACGTTTGTATTTCAACGCGGAAACGGAGGAAAATATTTTCTTTAGTTTTATTGTGAAATAACTCACGTTTCCAGTTTCACGTTTCAATTTTCCTGGGAGTAGGTATGCAATCAATTGTCAACTCCAGACTTAATAGTACTTACTCTCTTGACGCTTTCAGCTAATTAAGTACTTCAAGTCATTACGAACTTATATTATTTACATACTATATTTATGTTAAAGTCATTAATAACATTAATAAGAGAAATAAACTTAATAGAACTATTTCAAATCAATGCATTTTAAAGGCCTTTCAACGAGGTTAAAAAACTGCCTTCGGAACCGGATCTTTCATATCCAAACACCTAATTAGCACCCCTTGAATCTCACAGCTGGAGATGAAACGGTTTTACGCGAAGTTAAATGTGACATCCGCCTTCAGTGACGGGCTTGATGCGGCCATTGGCCGCCACACTGACCAAAATTCGTGAGGACGCCGCCAAAAATTTGCAACACAAAAGGACGCTGCAGAACTTCACCTGACACCAAGATTAAGGGACTTTTGAAAGAGGCACATTCTCCGAACCGTGGGGAACAAGGAAAGGAAAGGGAGAAATCGAGCGACGTGAGATCGGGGCGAGGTGAGGAGTGATTCTTCGGAGGGGGGGGGAGGAATGCCACGATTGCGCATGGGAGCGGGAGATGGCCTACGGTCAGTTTCGGGGGGGGGGGGAGGCGAGGTCGGACGCAGAGTGATGGGGTAGAGGAAGGAGAGGTGGCGGTGGCAAACGGGTTTACGGACACGCGGGCTCTCTCACGCACAAACAAGGCGGGGGCGATGAAGGGGATCGCACGGGAAGATTGGGGGAGTGAGGGGCACGGGGATGAAGAGGGAAGGAGTGCCGCCTTTTATTTTGTGGGAGCCAATTATTCCCGCATTCGGACTAACGGAATACGTATACGGAATAACATTCGCTGAGGGTGGGCGGCTACATGTGTGGCGGGGTAGGGGGGAGGGCAGAGGTCAAAAGACACGACGGGACGGACAGATGCGTAGCAAATGTAAGGGGACGACGAAGTACGCGAAGTAGAAAACCGTTTTGGGTGATTAGCCGAAATTAAGAACCCGGTCATATCTTCGCATAAATGATAAAGAGGCAATACGCCATGACTTGCCGCAATTCTCTAGCCTCCACAATGCCATCGCTGGGCAAGAATATTCTTACTTGACGACATTAATTTCTAATCCCTCTGGGGATTAAACTTATTAAGCAACCGTTTATTTAACAAGTTGTTATGATGGCATTTGAATCAAAACAAAAAGTATTAATATTTTAATAGGCATTTCTGTTCAGTGTCCTTGGATTTCTAACAGTAGAAATTAATTGAATTCTTTGCATGTTTAGTGGCTGAGGTCATGTGTCTCAGCTTATTCGATCGCTAAAATCCATGGAGCCGTTATACCCATTTATAGTATCCACACTCGAGTTTTTAAATGAAACCCGCTCTTTTTGGTGAAAGTGCCAAAAAAAAAGAAACATGGATTGAGTAAAATTATTTCAATTGTGTTTTCCCTCCCGATAAAGCATCTAATCTGTCGACTTGTTCGCTACACAAGTTCGTGACTCCGAGTTTACATCTCGAAACAATAATACTTACACGTAGTGTACGACCTATCGTTTTCTTTCATTTATAAACCTAAAACTCGGGGTAGTTAGACACTTTTAGAGCTAGATGAGATAGAAACAATTGGTCACATTAACTCAAACGTACATGAACGCAATGGGATCGCACAATTGAGACTGGTCCATATGTCCGATACTAAACCAACTAACTATGCTCATCTTCAGTGGTATTATATTATCTAATAAAATTAACTTTGTACCTCGTCAGTGATATACTAAATCTCTGCCAACGATAAGACTTAAGTAAGGTATTTAATATTTAGGCTGTTGGATCAATCGTAGTTTCAATAGGTCTACCTACACGATGTATTTATTATCCATCTACAATACTAATGCAGTGAATCACGTTAACACTATAATTGTGTTTTATTCCGTTCAGAAGTTTCATCGATATAAAATGGCGATGCTAATTCAATTAACAATGAAATAAATGGTATGGACGATGGTAGTAAACTGAACTGAGAGTCTTCAGCAATGGTATCAATTCAAATAAAACATATAATACGAGCAAATTTGAGTGAAATGGTAATACTCTCGTGTGACCAATTCATAAATGATTATGATAAATTGTTGTTATTTCTTTTAAACATTAACATTATTTAAAGCCTTCAGAGGCAAGAAGTGAAAAATCAAAACGCTCAATCTTATAGATACTCTCATGAATTCTTCGAAGTCAATTAGAGTTTTAAGTAGAGACTATATATTACGCTTGCCATTGTAAAGATGATGTTGAATTTGGATTGCTGGTCATTTTGTTGGTACCCACTGGCGAAGAAAATAATTCTGATTTTCGATTGTTCGATGCCTTCCTCTATGCCTCTTTCACATTCAACACGAAAACAAATTGAGGAGCATATGTTTCGGGTGACACCGATGCCCAAATCCCAAAGTGATGTGTTTGTACCTCAGCTTGGTGCGTCATATTTTGATGTTACCTCCATTGTTTGAGAGGGATTGAAGCCAAATTTGAGACGAAGTCATCCTTTTCTCGGTATTGACAGGTGACAAACGCGTCTACTAACCATATATAATCGACACTCGATCATCTCTCCCTGAATTAAAATGAAAATGTAATATTTCATGGATAGATTATTAGGTGTAGTCTTTCTGATGACGAGCCGGAAGAGATTTGTATGTATGTTCATTCGGACGCGCGGAGAATTTTTAATCAGAATAACCAGCCCTTCCCTCCGCCATCCCTTTTCCCTTCTCTCACCCTCTCCCTGTGTACGCAGACAAGCCTAGAGTAAGCTCCTAGTAGTCTGCGAAAACGAAGGGAACCCCTCTTGCTTGACACGAACTCGCGGATCTTCGTCCGAAGTGAGAACCTACGATGTTTTTCACCACCACACACCGTATTCGTTTTCTTCGGGTTAATTAAATCGGCCGTGGCCCCATTCCTTTAGGAGCGAACCCAGAAATGGACGTCGGTGCCTGGAAGGGGACAACAGTTCCATGAAGTGCGTAAGGTTGTGGAATGAAGGATGGATTGGAGGGGTGGATGAAGGGGGAGAGAGAGAGAGAATCGGAAAAAAACCGCGGGTGGAAAGAAGATGACCTGAGTGGGCAGAGGGCTTTTTCGCTCCGCCAGGTGGTTGAGTGCAGCGGCCATTCCCCAGGGGTCCCCAACGGAGATTGTTGAGATTTCGGGACGGGAAAGCCGTGATTTGATTCCCAAGAGGAATAACAAGGCGATCCTGCGTCACCCTCATGAGAGATGGCGGCGGAGCCAAAAAACCATGCTTTTCGCGCGACCACCCTCCCTCCCCCATCATTTCTCCAACCTTTCCCACCTTCCGAGTCCCCGTCCGAAACGTCTTCCCTTCTTTCTCTTTTTCCCACCCGCTGACTTTCTCATCTTCCCCACACGGACGCACTCACTTCCCACACCCATCCCTCTCCCTCGCTTCTCTCCTCCCTCCCTCCCTCTCCTTCCTTATCCACCCGATCCCACCCTCTTTCTTTCTTCCTTCAAAGTCATGAATATGTATTGCTTCTGTTCGCGCGGTCACCCACACTCCCTCGCCCGCCATTCCGCCTTATTCCCCAATCCTCCGCCCAAGACCCTCCTCTCTCTCCGTCCTCACATTCCCCAAGTTTTGCCTCAACCGCCTCCAATAAGGCCACCCCTCCGTGAGAATAAGGTTAAGGGTTCAGAGGTCACCCGTTGTACATTTCTGCCAGCGCCTTGCTTTAAATTTCCCTTCGAAAGCGTCGGCAGTAATATTAGTAGATTTTTTTTAGGGACGGAGGCCGACGGAGCTGTGATTTGCTCATTGTGGGATATCCAACATGACTGGTATGATTGTTACGGTAGGGAGGGAAGGTGGAGAGAAGTCTGGCGTCCGCAACGGGTTACTGCAAATAAAAGGTGAAAAGGGATGTACAAACCTCCACAAAGCGCCTAAGTAGGGATCGGGATACCACTGCAAAATATCTGCCGCCTCCGGGATTCGAACCCGGACCCTCTGAGTTGGAAGCCAGTACGTTAGCCACCGCAGCATTCTGATCTTCAACAGAATTCGAACCCAGGCTTTAGGGTTCTGAAGAGAGCAGAACGGAGAGCAGTACGACCTAATCCGCTGTCTACGAAGAAATTGTTATGCCGTAAAGTCTAGGGATGCCAAGGGAGCTTCAAGAGTCAGTTCTATCTCTGGATGGAATTACCTCTTGGATATTATGTTGATTTAAGTTTCATACTTAAAACATTAGGCTATTTCTACATCCATATCCGTATGGCATGGGTTTTTTGTTAAATTCTTAGTAAAGTTTATTTAAATTTTCGGTAAATAATTAGTTAATACCTCAATAATTTTTTAAAACCCGTTTCTATTAATTGGATACCACATTGAAAATAAGAGTTAATAAAAATTATGTAAGGAGAACGTATTTTTCAGTGGATTTTTCATGTTTTGTAAAGAAATAATTTCTGGATAAGATCCGTCCTTTCAAAAAGAACCAATTATGTTATAACTTTCCGTGTGGGCACGGTTCGCGGTTTCAGCATTAAGAAGTGTGCTATTAGTGAAATAATAAAATACGTCGAACGTAGATTCCGAATAACTAGTTTACCGTGCACCATAAGCACAACTCATGCACGGTGAAGCAATTATGAAAAGTGAAACGAAATCATTTGAGCGAGCTATAGTAGCAAACTGTTGAGTCATGCTTTCTCGTCCATACTATCTTCCCCCACCCCCCTTCCCATCCATTCTACTCTGCCCGCTGCACCGGCTCTTTCTTTTTGCTATGATTTCTTCTTCAAGCGTGCACAAAGGCTGTCGATGCTCACCACAGGCCTTGTCTGGCTAATATATACACAGCAACCTATAACCCATTGATTAGACGCTCTCAATTGTTACGTTGATGTGTCAAATCAGGAGTGATTAATTGTTGGAACCCACTTTTCATCATGTGATATTTGAGCCTGATTCGACAACCATAATGAGCAAGCATGGTCATGCATATTTATTCCTTTGTTTTCGGTGTAATTTAAAGCCATCGACCAGGATGAATAAATTTGCATACGCAGACTGCAAAGTCCCTAAAGCTTAACTCCAAAATATCTCTCTCGAGCTCGAAAATAGAGTCTCCTTTAAAATACACCTACCAATGGCTTTCCTTGAGGAACCTGGAGACCTTTTGGGGAAAGCTTTTGTGTTATTTCCTTCGAAAAGAAGACAGGCCGAAAATCCCAAGGACCAAAAGACTGAGATCTGGGAGATAAAGGAAGATTAATGACCCAATTTCTGGTTGAAACTTTGCCCCATGATGCCCTTTGGATGTTTTTCATATACGTACGCCTATGAACACACGCCGCGGAAGATTTGAAGTTGAATAATCTCGCAAGATTACATTTCGGATAATGCTTATTGAAAACGGGTTTTGGACAACACAATGGTCGGTCATTTGTTAATCATACACGGAAGCGAGTCGCGCAGAGAGTCCTAACGACGGACGGAGAAATTTGAGTCGGGGAAAATGAGTTGAGTGTACCTTCTCCAAGGAAGTAACTGTTATGCGAGTGAGTCCTCAGAGGAAGTAATCACGGAGGAAATTTATTCCTTCCGCCCAATGAAGTCGTCTTCTTCTCGGTTCCTCTAAACCTTCAGCATGGCAAATTCTTCAGCTCCATCCCAAGCCATCTCCGTTCCTCCACTCGAACTCCTCCGATGTCACCCCATTTCTGCCGCATTATTATCTCTTTCTGAGATCCCCTCGGACCAAGCTCCCATCCACTTCTCCACCCGACAACCCCCGACCCTCTTCCTTCGGGAGACCACTCTCCAAATCTTCCTCCAACCTCAGAGAAGTCATCCCTCAGCATACAATCTTCGTCGCGTCCGTCCTGTCCAGGCCCATTTGTATTATCATCGGGCCCACTACACTTTCTCTCTGCACTCTCCTTCATCCTCTCTTCTCCCTACCGACTCTTCTTACTCTAACCCATCACACTCTTCCCCCACCCGGCGCATTTCTCTCCCAGGACCCCTTGTCTCATAGGCCACCCCGACTCGAAGGACCGCTAAAGTATGCCACGAGTGCCAGCTTGCGACCATCAAACTATCATTCACCGGACTTAGTGGTTTCCGGGGTTACCGAGTGTCTGGCGTGGGTCATCGCCTTGAGATTAAGAGGTTAAATGACGTGCGGCTAGGATGCTAGGGGCATCTATCACGGTGACGAAAAATGCGCGTCGGTTTTTGTGCAACCTTCCTACCTTCCCCGCTCTTCCTGCGATTCATCGCGGAGCTTATTTTCTTTTATTGCGCCCATAACTTATGAGCGTCGTGTGTGTTATTCCATTTTTATTCCCGTTACTTCCCAAGATAGCCAGGCAGTTACTTAAATGCTCATTACTTCATTTTGAAATGAATGATTCGGCGGATTTCTGCTCGATCTGTGGGTACGCCCTTAGGATGGGCTGCATATAATATTTCACAATTTCTCATCTCGGACTAAAGGCGAAGCAATCGAGAGCTCCTTTGTAAACATTTCATACAGGGACGACATTTTTATTTAACGCATATCAAGGGATCTTCCACTCGTTGCATTAAAAAATCCAATAGCTTCATTAGACCTTCCATTAAACATTTCCTTGTGAAGCGGTCCGTTCAAGGCTTCGTACACTTTTTTCAAGTTTAGGGAGAATGAGGAGATTTTAATCCGAGACCAGGGATTCTCTCTTGGTGCTTCCATTGTGTGTTCCGCTCCTTGCACGTGACATTTTGTGTTCTCTCCCGTCCTCGCCTTCACCAATTGCCTCTCAACGCCTTTTTTATTCTTCCGCCATTAAAATGACTGAGGTCGAACCAAAGGTCGTCACGTTCCGCTATTAGGCACTCGCTTGAGTTTTATTACGTTTGAATGGATAATTAACCATTTAATTCATGCAAAACCGCCACTTCTCGGGTAAATAGCATAAAGCATCACGCACGACTTTTCAGGAAACTATTGAGGATATTCTCAAGCACTCCGGAAAGCGTGTGGCTATTAAAATAATTGCAGTGATCCTTTGAAAGGTATTTCATCTTTTATGATTACCTACATACAATTTATATTAATCAATTAATGTTAATTAAATTTACTAAAGCAAACGAGCCCAATTAAAATGATTTTTGCTGAGTGAAAATATTATTTAAGGACTTTTCTGTTCCCATCTTTGGGAAAAGTCGTAACATTCAGACTGAAGTATGTAAACGGTCGAGGATTCTCCGGGTGGGTGATGTATTTCAGAGCATAAAAAAGAGCTCGAGTCTGAATCACACGGGATACTTTTCAATGCATAAAAGCATTCCGCATGGATGAGTGTTTCCGTCTTATGTGACTTCATTCAAAAGATAAAAATTAAGCCAATTACATCCTAGGTACTGCTGTTATAATGAGAAAAATGTATATAGTATGCCAATATTGTTAAGTTAGTCCTACTCCTTCGAGCGCTATCCACGGGCGATCCAAAACGGAGTATTCGTGTTAACAGTCCTGACTCTTGAGATCACCACCCTAAACTCCCTGAGAATTTATGACGGAATTTCAAGAGCTCACATTTAATTTGGTGCGTGGAAGGAACGACCCGTTTGTTTGGTCGCTCGTTGTATGAGGCGCACTGCTAATTGGAAGACGCTTTGTTTTACCTCTGTCGACATGCTTTCACATTGAGATAGATTGCTTCCTTCGGGGATACCCCCCAACCACCTAACCACCTCGTTCTCCGATTCTCTCCCATTATGATCGAGCCCTCAAAACCATCCTCTCACCCCCACCCACCCCCGCCACACACGCCACTCCCACGATCGACCTCCGCCATCCGACACCCCCACCTCCGGCGGCCTCCGCACACGGCCTTCTGCTGACCGCGCGATGCGCGCAGCGAGAGAGAGATAAGATCTGCCCGCGGCTCCCGAAGCCTTGCCCCGCGTGGGCAGTAACAAGCGTGCGAGGCGATGCGAGCGGGCGGCCCCTCAAGAGTGCGTTAAGACGGCAAGGAAGTGCACATTCCCGGGAAGGAGAAAGAAATAGGGGGGAGAGGAGACGGCTGGGGTACTGCTGGAGTCGCATAATTCAGGATTGTTAAGAGAAAGGGAAGACAAAAAGCGGATAGGGGTGAAAGTTGTGACAGAGGGTGGGAGGCAGCCCGGGAGGAGGAAATGCGAGGATAGACGGCTGCCTAGAATGGGTGATAGATTGATTGACGGATAATCTCATAATAAAGGACGACATTGTGTCCATTAAGTCATCTTCAACAGGGAATTATTATTTAGGTAATCTACCGGTTAAGGTAGGTTTTTGGATGGACCCAACTATCAAACAAACATTTTGTGACTCCCCACCTAGCAAACTAATCTATATCAGGTCCCTCTTCATCTCGGTGTACTTCTTTCCTCCCTTCATCTCGTCCAACATCCCTATCCTGTTCCTACCCTTACCTCGCTTGCCCAACATTCTTCCCTCTATTACCCTCTTCAACATTCCACTACCGCTCAATACGCCCTTCATCCATTTTTCCTGCCTCCATAGGATTTCTCTCAACAAACCCCTCTCCTCCCCCACCATTTCTAGTACTTCCTCATTTGTTTTCCTTTCGGTCCATTTCACCTTTTCCATTCTTCTCCACACCCACATTTCAAAAGCCTCCAATCTACGTCTATCCTCCTGCTTCAGCGACCACGTTTCCGCGCCGTACATAGCTACGCTCCATATCAGAGTTTTTACGAGTCTTGTCTTAACATCCCTACTCAACGTCCCCGTCATCAACTCCCTCCTCCTTGAGAAAGCCTCCTTGCCTAGCGCAATTCTTCTCCTTACGTCCCTCCCACTTTGACCGTGTTGGTCCAAAACACTTCCGAGATATGTAAACTGTTCTACCTGCTCTATTTTTTCCCCGCCTATTTTAATATTTAGCTCAACAGGGAATATACTGTAGAAAATCAGTGGTGAAGATTGAACGAGTTGATTAATTATAAAAAAAGAAAGAAAAAATACCGTTGTCTGGAAGAAATGGAGAGAAAAAAACTGGTGTCTTTCGGGCAAAAGTTGTCGTTGTCCAAACAAAAAAAATCTGCTTTGATCTCACAACTTTTAAAAACTCCTTAATAAGGCGGCGTTTGGAATTGGTGGAAAAAATTATGTGGTGAGACATAAGCTGACACTGAACCCTGGCACTAATAGAACACAAGATATAGAGCAAACCTGCAAGTCATATGAATATGTGGAGTCATTCTTCTGGTCACTACTTAGGAATAAGAAACGAAAAAAAAAGGATATGTTGAGTGTCGATGAGACCTGTGCTTTCTCAGGCGAGGGCGAATCGAAAGCTCATGCTCCAAGACAATTTTGAAATTATCTCAGACGAATGGAGGAAATTTGCATATTTTCCCGGCGGACAGGTAGGCGGCAAGATGAAAGGTGAACACACTTTGAGAGGGAACCAAAGCAACTCAGCAGCACACGCCTTGGGTTGAACTTGGCTCAAGCATAATATGATACCTCGATCCAAGCGCAAAAAAGTTTCTCGTCACCGATTTTTAGATAAATAATTATTAGAAATGTCCAACCACTTCTTGCAATTTTTAGTTTAAAATATATGATAATTCTGAAACACTTTCAGGGAAAGGATGAAAGTTGAAGACATAGAGTAACTTCTTTCCTTTTTGGAATATAAAAAAAAACTTTTGTTGTTTTAGGTTAATGGTGAATAATTTATTCATTTATCATCATGAGAATATATCTTTACCATAGCTAAAGCATGCAGTGTCAGTCAAAAATGCCGAATTACATTTACCGCCAGGTTATACATTTAAATTTAACGCATTAATAATTGGAAATTACTTATCCAGAAATTAATCTGCAAGAAAAATGAATTATTTATTAATTAGGATCCTCGAGTAAACATGCATTTCGTTATTTATTAAAGTTTGGGCGGATCGGCAAAGGCAAAGAAATCGCCGCGGCAGCGACGTGCGTGAAATGCCCCCAAATGAAAATGCTCTTGTCATGAAATCAATCACGAAATTAAAACTACAATATTTCTTTAATTAAACTTCATTTCTCAAAATAGAAGATATCCTCTTCAAAATGTAACTAATATCGAAAGTTAATGGATGTGAACTCACCTAAATTATAGATTTAAATCATATCATAGTGTTGTCTCACTCAGTTCGCTTTTCCAAGTACTCATCGTGTACTTGGAAACTCTCATCATCAGCAGCTGTACTTCATGTATACAGCATCAAAAAGTTGACTTAAAATAACTAAACGGAAGTGAAAAAAACAAGCCTCACGTCAATGAGATTTGGACGCTGTTGCTTTTTGGCCAAGAACCTTGCTCATGGCTCGGAGACCGTTATACAAAGTCATCAGTTGGGAATCAATGCGTTCAAGTGAAGTAGTGATGAAAATCCGTACATATTTTTTCTAAATTTCCCCCTATATTAAGGCCTGGGTAAATTTAGGGGAAAAGGCAACCAGTAACTCGTGTGGCCCTACAGGACATTGGGAATGACACGACGCTCGAGATAACGAGTGTTCTGTTGCGAGTGAAGGGGGAACGAAATGACTTGGGAGGAAAATAAATGGGATCATCGGTAAAAATAAACGGAAAGGAATAAAGGGATGTGAATTGGGTTTGGATACGGGGGGAGGCATCTTGAGTGGGTGTGGGTGGTGTTTGTGTGGGCGAGCGTAGAATGGTGCTGGTGGGGAGGGACGGGGAGGAAGGGCGGCGTGCTGTTGAGAGAACATTCCTGAGAATTAAATCGCGATACGGATGCCGCCCTCAGCGGATCCACCCACCCGCTCACCAAGGACCCCTGGTCGGGGCTCCCCTCTCTCATTTGGGCGCCTAAGACACCGTGTCCGCCCTCCTCTCCCCCTTCCCCTCACCCCCCCGCTCTTCCCCAACCCTCGCTTCTCCCCTCCTCCTCCCCGTCCCACTCCCTCACAACCAACGGCGCATCGCCGTGATTACTGTTAAGAGATACTCTGATGCCGATATGCAATATCAAGAGCGGAAAGAACACAAGGGCAGATGGGGATCTCTCGATCTCCTTCCTCGTCCTCCTCCCACACCTTCTCCCACTCCACAAAGAAATTAAGAAGTTAGTCCGATTTCCATCCGACGCTCAAGCAGTGTGTCACTTGAATTTCCACCTTGCTATTGGGGGAATTAAATTCCGTTAAAGCCCCGCCGGGTTCTGAACGGGCCTTTAAGCCCTGGTTCACTGCTCCGTCCACAATGGTTCGTTTGTACGCTTAGTTTAGAACATTAATTAGGCGATATATGCATAGATAAGAGCTTCGTATCGGTTAAGTAGCTGATACTTGAACCGAAGGAAAATACAAAAGTTGAACATTAAACAATGGAGTGTGACATGAAATTGTGTTTTCAATATTTAGGTTGTTAATTTATTTGAATAATGAGATTTTTCCCGCTTCAAGTAAAGTAAATTGTAATTAATATTGAATATATATGAAAAAAATAAAATTCGTATCTGTAAGTTTACTGAAATGAATCTCGAATTCTAAAAGCACCCTTTGTACCATTATTCACCTTACGATGACCATTCTCTCTCGTTGTAATTTCTTGTTTTATTTCGGAAAAAAAAGCTTTAAAACGATCAATCTGAAAATCTTATAATATTTTCGCAGACTGTAAGAAAATCTACGGACTTAGCATCGGTGGTAATAGCAGGGAAATTATCGTAATTTCAGCCGGTCTTTCAATACTGTGTGGGGAGAAGAAATTTTTTTTATCGCCTTGTGCAAACGGCTTAGCAGAAAAATTCATGAGGAAATCCCACTAAAAAGTTTCAAGATATTCCCGAAATCTATTTTCAGATTTAAGTACGCAATTAACTTCTGCATAAATCTGACTCATCTCAGAATAATTAAAAGGCAGTGGAAGTGCCTTGGATGAACCTTTTTGTGAGGAAAAAACTCCAAAAGTTATTTCTCAAGTAGTTGCTCTCTGTCGTTTTGGCATGAGATGAATAGCAAAAAGATTAATTCCCAGATAAACATGGGAGAAATATTTTTTTCAAACCGTGAAGAGGGGCGAGAGAGCCATTAAGCTGCAAAGCGCCCGATTTGAAAGGGAGATAGCGTTAAAAATGTATCTTCACGACCTGTGGCAACGTCCTTTGTTCCAAACTTTCGGTCGCTCGAGCCGAAATAATTTTTACTCAGTAGAGGAGGGTTCCTTAATGGTTTCCTTTGGCTCATCAAAAAGAGCGCGGTTGCCGGTTACCGTGAATGATTTAATCTTCCTTTGCGAATATGTCTCAAGCGTTCAGCAGAAAACGATTGTCACGGTTAAGTATGCTGTAAGTGTAGTGGTGATTTAGGTATCGATATTTACGCTACCAAATCTGCAAGCTTACGTAAATTCCATCCTCTCTTTGTTTCATTTAAGTCATTGTCATAGGGTCTTCATTGTATCCTTCAAGGATAACACGGCGTTGAAAATAGAAGTGATGTTTTCACATTCCCATTGCAACAATGAGTTTTTCCGTAAAATGCATACCCTTTTCAGTTCCTCTGAACGAGCATTGTTTTATTTTCTTAAGCCATTTTCACTGAAGTAACTTTTCTCTTATAATCACTCTTACAACGTTTTGTTCCTGTTTGCTTGGGTGGTTTCTTCAGTTACCCAATTCCACTTTACCCATGGAGGAAACTAAAGGTTTGGCTGGGTTATTAGGCACCTCTTTCTAGAGACTACCCTGCCCTCCATCATTACTTGCATTAGGCTAGTCAACACAAAGAGATCGCATTCTCCAGATGGGAAGTTTGAAGGTGGCTTGGCCACGCGCAGGCGCACATTCGAAAGACTCGACATTCCACCAGAAAATGACAAACAGCTAAACTTTAAATAGAGAGTGCCCACGGATTCAAAAGAGCAAAAAAAGAGACCTTAATTGGGAGACTGTTGATGGAAGGAGTGAGTCAGCAGAATGACCCCCGGCGGAGGGGGTTCTTTAAAAAAAAAAAGCCTAGTAATGCTTGACGGAATCACCGCTCGGTACCTGATTATAGGAATCATCGCGAGGCACCGTTGGTACTCTGGGTTTTAGGAGATGGTGACAAATGAGAGAAGTCAGGAAATACCTCCCTCCCTGTCCGTTCCCTCGGTGGATAATCCACGCCCCCCCACGGCCTCTTCTACCCCCCACTCCCTCTCTTCGTTTCGCCCGCAATCTTAGAATTTTTTCCCCATCCACAATTGGGAGATGTGGACGACCATTCCGTTGTTCTGGTCCCTCCTCTCCTTGCACCAACCTGCCATGTGGTACATTCACATTTCTGCATGATTTAGATAAGCATGTATGCATGGAAGTTTAAGTGTGCTTATGTAAAACTACAAGCACAGTAATCAAACCTAAGGTCGGTTTGGTAGGTGATGGTAGGGTTCACCCAGTACTAAGTCCGATGGCGTGCGAAATTCACACATCAAAGTAGGGGGACCAGTTCCTTCCTCTGTACCGGTTATGGTTTCTCAGGAAGGTCTGGTACTTGAAAAATTACACAGCTTGAGTAGAGCTGAGGGTCCCCAGAGAAGCTTGTCCAGGAATGGAACCCCGGCCTTCCGGTCAGTAGTTCAACGCTCTACTCTGGACCTTGGGTCTGGGCTACCGCAACCCACGTGTGCTTATATATTTGTCCAAATTTATAGTTGCGTATGAATGATGACAATGGGATGCTGAAGAGGGCTATTAATGGGGAGAATACTGAGAAAGTACTGGTAAAGTAGAGAGCGGAAATGAATAGGTCCTGATCAATGAAATTTAGGAAGCCAATCCAGAGATACGGAATGAATTATTGTATTGTGGAGTTTAAGAATACCTTGTTTCATCTCAGTTTGGGCATGGAGTACATTAGTGAGTAATGCCATGGTCCGTCATAAACTTACCGTAAGCCGTAAACCAATACTAACGATACTTAATAAGTGAATATTTAAACATGAGATGGGTACCCTACCACACGTCCTAGTGGCGGCTTGGAGGGTATTGTATAGTTGCAGAAGTGGGGAGATATTTTGCTACACTTTCGGAAAACGCAAGTCACCAAACCCTGACTATGAGTGTGAGCACCAATGTCCCTTCATGCGCCCGCGCCCACCCCACGCTTTCCCCACCATACTTCCCTCAATCCTTTCCCTCGGCCGCTGAACTCCTTCCATGCCCCAATTTTTTTCGGATTCCAATTCTCCCTTTTCTCCTACTCACAGTATGATCACAAATTTATGTTGCTCTGCCCTGCAGCCAAGAGAGAGAGAGAGAGAGTAATGATTACAAGTACGTATATCCGGTCAAAGGCTTTTGCCACTGCTTTTCATGCCATTCCCCCGATGGTTCATCTTCGGTCCGATTCACTTCCGTATCGGAATATGACGCCGCTGGCCCAAACTTCAGGTCATGGTACACTAAGCAACCGACGTCCAGATGTAACAAAATGCTGAGGCAACTTAATGATCAATCTTTCATATGCAAATATTTTGTGTTCATGTTACCGTTTGAGATCTGTTAGGTGACAAACTGATGGAAAAAGAAATGTTCTGCATAATGAGTGAGAATGAGAGAATGAACCTACACTTGGCGCAATGAGAAAATCAACACAAGAATATGAACGAAGATATGTCCATACTCACGAAAGGTAATTGGACTTATTCTTCCAATTCGCCCCAGGATTTAATCGAGATTGCCTTTTCGACACTATTTTTTGGTACGATTACGAAATACTGATGGTTGGCGCATTAATTTTGAGCTATTAATTGTACTAGGGGAATACCGTTTTTCCATTTCCCGTAGGCGGTTCTACTCAAATTAATCCCAAATCCCGAAGCGCGGATCAAAAGTATGGAATCAATAGTGTGTTAGAATATTAGTGACCTGTCGACAAGGTACTATCATTCTTGAGGCGTTTAAACATGTACTTTATTTTGAGTATTAACCAAAACGTATGAACAGTTGCTATTCTATAATTCACCACCTGTGTTACAACTCGAGGCAATTAGTCTGTAAGCTTAAGTGAACAGTGCCTCGCACTGCCATTATCCGAATGCGTTTACTACTGCCCTGCTTTCCCTCCCTCGTCAATTTATTATCACCGTAACTTCGGCCCATCATTCCGCTCGCACTTGCCAACTGTACGTACTTTCCATCGGCACGCGCGTTTCCCCCGTGCCTCTCCGCCTTTCCCGGCGAGTCGCCGAGGCATCACTCGACCCACGAACGGAAAACCTCCGTCTGACCGCGTGACTAGCACGGATTACGCAAGGTCGTGATTACGCGTTCGACCGCCGCCCTCCTTTTAAATGGATGCGATGACGGCCGGGGAATCTCGGCGTCGGCGACGAATTGCCGTCAATCCGTCATATTCCGTCCGCCGCTTTGTCACACTGTCATCCACGTGACAGAGCCATCGAACGCGGCATCGAGTTTTCTGTTGGACAAAATTACGTGGCAGTTCGAAATAAGAGAACTCATTGAGACGTTGGGCGTCCAGTATTTCCGCCAAAGTTAGAATCGACCAGTGGGGATGCCAAGAAGAAAATTCCACTTCTTTTCAACGTCGGTATCATTTTATGACGAAGCTTGCGCATTTTAGGATAAAGCTCTAATCTTATGAGTTCTCAGTAGAACTCTGGCTAATTTGCGACTTTGAGTTGACAGCTCAACATTACCAAACTTTTTTTTTAATTTTTGGGTGGGATTCTTATGCATAATTATAAAAAATTGTGCATATAAAATCAAATATTGGATTTTGAATATAATTTTGGATTTGTTAAAGTGAAAAAGGTAATTTTTAGGGTAGATGCTTTTAATTTTGGCCATTATTACACGTCAAAAAAGAAGTATTCGCAAATATGCTACAAATTTCATTTCCCGCAATATTTCTTTCGATCTAACCGCTTATACACTTGGTTCATTGATTTAACCAACACTAAGTACAGTGCACATTAAGACCAAAAATGGGCATTTTTTACCCAAGTCAAGTTTTTTCTTTGTCCTGAAAAACTAACGATCTGAAAATAGCCACAAGGGGTCACTTATGTAGCCTATGATGTGGTTTTAGACTCCTTTCCGCTCTAACGAATTTTTTTATGGTGTCCCCTTGATAGTGTTTAAAGTATAATGAAAAGAGAAACTTTATAATTCCACATAGATTTATTAGACGGACGACCTAGGTTTCGACGTGGCACGTCATCATCAGGTAAAGGTTTTAAAGTAGTGCAGTGTGTTTAAAGTAGTGCTTAGCGTGCGTTTTATATTTGTTCGGGAAGAGAGTCGGAGTGAAAAGAGAGCATTTTGGAACCCACTCATATATGAACCCAATAAAAAAAAATGACAAATGAAATATGGCGACACGGTAGTAACTGACTCGATATGGAGGTTATAACTTATCATCTCCTATAATTGCATTGCTTGAAATATTGATCCCGTTACATTTGGATTGCAAGCCCTCTGAACCGCTATGCGAAATTAAAATCAATTGAATTCCGGTGTCCTTTTGTTTTTCGATGCGAGGACTTATTTCTCTCTGCCAAGATAGGGCCGAAATCGAGGCGGATATCTTGCAGTCTTGATTAATAACCGTCAAAATGAGAATGGAATTCGAATCAACGAGTGAAGTTGCTCTAACCAAAGAATGAATTTAACATTTCACTTGATTTCTTTTTAATTAATTAATTAACTCTCATTAATATCAAAAGCTACGATCTACGAAACTTCCCTCGTAGGCAGGTGTGTGGTGAAAATAGCCTATATCTCAAACAACTTTTACTTTACAAAAGAGGTCACGAAATGCCTGACTACTCTCCACCTCTATTTCTAATGCCCATTAATATCGCCTGTAAAATATGAAGAATTTTATTTTTTATAAGAAGCTTAACACTTGTCTTCGGTGGAGGTGAGCTTCGCTGACTCCGTTAATGGGTTTCAAATTGTGACAATCTCAATTCGGACAATTTATCCAAGGAACACGGGAGCATTAACAACTCTAGAGGTGAATCTTATTAATTTTCGTTAAATTCACGTTCAGTTCCGATTAAGAAATCATCAAAAACTATGCATAAATTATAAACTAAGTAATTCAAGATCTAATCATCGAATATAGACAAAATTTTTCCGTCTAGTGATGGTTAGATATGCAGAAATTTTATTTTACCCCAAGGCATATTTGAATTTGATGATCACATATACATTGAATTCAGATGTCAAAATTACAGTGGAAGGCGTGAGATCAAGGAACTGTTCAGGTAATTTGCTATATTTGATGAATTATAGTGCAAGAGGGGGAAGAAAATGATTGAGTTCAGATAAAAAAAAGATCAATGTTAAAAGCAAGCCCTCACAAAATATGTATGGATAAACGAAAATCCCACTCGATGTATGTTGACGTGCGTTAGGAATATTACCGCAAGGCAAAATGATAAGAATGTCTGAAATTCTTTCCGAAATTAATTGAAATGGAAGTTATACGTATATTCTCCTTAGGAGTTTTGGAACTTTGCGACGGCGCTGTTACGATCGCTCTATTGCGTAGGGAAAAGTCTAATAAGTCACTTTAATTTGTGTACGAAGAATTCACAGAAATTGGACATGAAAAAACCTTTAAATGAAGAACACAATGTGTTTTTCCCCTGCTCTTTATTTTGGTACTGATACCAAAATCTTGGTATCAGTACAGTTTGGTACTGATACCATTCTTTATTTTGGTACTGATACCAAAATAAAGAACAGTGGAAAAATACATTGGTACCAGTACCCAAATAAGGAACAGGGGGAAAATACATTGTGTTCTTTATTTAGTGAGCATGAACTTCCACAAAGTTGAGCCTGAAACCATCGAATACATGAAAAAATCTCCTGATATGACCGATAGTTGGACCCAACTTTCCTACGGGTTCATCAATGAGAATGGTTACATATCATAAGGGGCTGCGTCGTATTACCCAGCATTATTTTAGCTAAATAACTATCATGTAAATATTAAATAATAAATTATAACAACCACAAAAATATTCTACATAGGGATAGCTGAAGATATTTCATTCAACTTTCTGCACAAAAAAATTCTCAGACATCGTTATTTTCGCTTCAAGTTATTTCTTTCCAACTCTTTTGATTCAAGAAGCCGGTGATTTGGTTCCCTTAAAATCATTGAACTTTCGCCGGGCAAAACGTTCGCTATATGCAGAGTGATAGTAGACAATATAGTGGGTTGCAGGCCAAGAATAGAAAGTTCCATTTCCGTTACTTCATGGCGCCTTCCTTAACTTAGTCGACCAAGCCCCTTTCCTTAAAGGCGCCCGTTCCTGATCGAATCAGCTGCTGAAGCCCGGAAGAGGAAAGGGTCAAAACACCCAATGCTCGTTAGATGACCCAGAACTCACGTCGGGCCCCCTCCATCGAGGGCCCCATCATCCATTAGTGCCTCCCTCTTCGTCTGCCAAATGACTTCGCCGGAGTAACACTCCCTCCTCGTCTCCACCCGCCAGCATACATCCTCCTCCTCCTCCTCCCCTTCTCGCTTTCCTAATGGTCCTCCTGCATCGCCGAAATCATACGCCCAGTCGATTTTTCTTCTTCTGCTCGGAAACTATTTTCTCTCTCTGCTCGTTCTCCTTCTCCCTCACAAACACACGCACTCATGGTCCCCAAGGGCGAAGAATAAAAAATAAACAACTCGCCTAGTAACTCATACGATTTTTCTCAAAGGCCAAAAGTACCGTTTTGAAAATCTTCCGTGGCGGCTCAGAATGATCAATCTTCATGGAAATAAGTTACACGCTTGCAGAAACGCATACTTTCGTGATTGTTGTCATGCAAATGAGCCCCCAATCCTATAATGTTGTGCTTTCTTTCGTTCATTATTGCTAACCGAGAATTCAAAAGGCAGGCCTTGGCAATAAGGTGAAGAATCGCCGTCGCTATTACACCACCTGTGAGGAGCAAATCACTCTTAATGTAGTCAACAGTTTTCGATGCGCATAAACCTTACTAATATGTTTCGCTGGAGCAAGACTGCTCAAATTTCAACACAAGAATTAAGTTCGTTGGCAGAAATGGGGTTCCATTATGGCACTGATTGACGCTGTTACCTGCTGTTACATTGGGTTGTATCAATAATTGTGCTCTTCTTTCGGAATTATGGGCATAATTCACGGTAGTTATTATGTTAACTTTTCAAAAAATTATTTAAATGAAGGATTTTATGTTATTCCAAAGTATAATCGTAATGTAGTATAAATTCTTTCCGGATTTTCCACCGGGCCAAATATTTTGCTGCCGTCGTTCCGAGGACTAACTTCGCCATCTTCCCCAGGGCGTGAAATTCATTCAACGCTCCGAGAACGATGGGAGTGTTAGGCTTCGTAACGTTTGCATCGAAATATCTGATCCGGTGAACAACCCGAGAAGACTTCATGTGACCTGTTGAAATTCAAAGAATGTACGATGTAGCTATTGATAGAACATAATTCTGTCTAGGGATTCACCCTCCTAAGGGTTCATCCACATGCAATCCTTGCGTCAACTTTTACCTCTGAAAACCCGGATAGATTTCAGAATCTAATCCCATGGCGTGTTAGTCTCTTCTCAGTTTGCCTCTGAAATGGCTTCCGTCTCTCTTTCCAATCTGGTACGATCCAATATCAACCCCTGAGGCTTATATTTATTTTTATTTGCCCCTTCCGTTGACTTCCCTAAGCCCGCGATCCGAACTTCCTAATTTTTAGCCCTTCCCTCGTTTCCATAACCATTACGCGCGCGACCTTACCTTCGCTTCTCCTACCCTTCCCCTTCGGCATCCTTACATCCCCTCTCTCATTCCATCCGCTCAGACCCTTCCCCTCGTTCCATAACCCTTTAGACCCACAATTTCGTACAACCGTTGCACGACCACCTCGAATCAATTAATCCTGCGCGTCAAACGTAAATATCCTTCGCCGTCCCGCTGCGCCTCTTTAGGCTTTCCCGCCACCCAAAACCTCCTTCCAAACGCGGGGGAAAAAGGTGCCGCGCAAACGTTAGCCACGCTCAGATTCATCCGCCGGAGAAATCGTCGCATCGCTTCGCTCCGAAATATGCGATACGGGGAGCGGCAGATGTTTCTGCCTCGCAGCGGAAATTATATTTTAGCCCGAGATATGTTGCTTTTACACGAGTGTTACGGTATAAGTTATTCATGACGTTGATAATTTATGAAAAATCGTTCCATTTAGTTTCCGGTCTTTCCCCATTCCACGTCTTTATAAAGGCTCGAAACTGCGAAAGGGTAGGAATCATTTGCTCTTAAGCCTTCTATTTTTATCTAGCTAATTATAGATAATTGCTTTTAAATGTATGCAGGATATATAAATCCACGGCTAAAATCAGCCGAGTACCTTTCATTTCTAATCGATTTAGTTCTGAAATGTAATGAATTGCATGGCATCAGAACTTCACATCTTCAGTCAAAACTTAACTGATATTTATGCAAGCGATGATAAAAGTTTAAATAGATTTAATTACCATAGTTTCATGAGCTCTTTCAAATTTGCTCTTGCAAATGTTCAAAACCTAACCGCACTGTCACATAAAAGCAGTTACTATCAGAAAGTTTCTTGCATTTGGAGTCCCATGGATTTCATCTCATCCTACATTTATGCTGGTGTATTTCTTGGCGCCAAAGTAATAAATTTTTGAAAGCGTGGTTGTAAAAGAGAGAAATCTTTTTGGAGCAAAGATTTTATTACAAAACTGGGCATACATGTCGGAATGCCGACAAGAGATGCATCGCTAGGGGACTTCCACAAAAAAAACGCTGTGGAGATATTTTTTTTAGCTTCAACTCCCTCGAGGCTTACCTCCTCCCTCCTTCCCCCAAGAGGAGACACATTACAAATGATCTGCTTACCCAACCACACGAGTTCAATGAGGATGAAAGAGAATTGTATATCGAAGCGCCCTGAATGGCGGGGCAAAAGGATATGTGTTAAGATAAATGAAGGTGGCTTCAAGAGAGGCTCGCATGATTGTCGGAGCGAGAAAATATCAGTAGAGAACTAAAGGGAGGGTAGGTAATGTTTGATGCGGCATTGTGCCTCGCTCGGAAATCACATTAACCCTATGCATACAAGCACATAGACAGGTCCCATAAATGCGACTTGAGCGCCCACCTGGTCGCTTCGAAGAGTCCCTCGAACGACCTCATCTGGAGCACTCCCACGGAGGACTTAGGATCCGTTGCGCTAGCGTTAAACGTCTCAATTTCGAGCTCCCTCTGCGGCAAGGTAGTTCTGTACTACGATACAAATGACGGATTAAATTCATTCAAATTGACCCGATGGGTGGTATCTCCTTCAGATTCATCATTAGAGCAGAATTAGTGAATATGTAACTCGTGTCATGTAGATGAAAATATATGGTTATTTTCAAAAGCGCAAATAGTCTTTCTGCGTAATATGGGATTGGTTGGTACTGCATTTTGTGTTACCAAAATTAGTTCAAACTCTACAAAACTATTTACCGAATTAATCAAATTAAACCGATGAAATTTGTAGCTATATTATTTTACTGAAGACGCTGATGATCCGCAAATTTTATTAATTGCTCCATATAATCAGTATGCTATTCGGTGGCATCATTTTCCTTTGGGACTTCAGTTGAGGCAACAAGAAAAGTGGCGAATATTATAAATATAACCGAATAATAATTATTTATTGGTGGTCTCTGATTGTAAATGATTTATCTACTAACCCGTTGAGAGATCGATAATCACGTTATCTGTAAAAAATACATGTCGGTTCATTTTTAGCGTCTTATGCAAATGATTATGCCCAAGATACTCTTGAACCAACGTGTGTTGTTTGGCTGCAGTATTATTTGAGTACTCATTTTGGCAGAAACGAAAAACTTTTCATTCTAACTTGCGATTTTTTTTATATTAAAGACTTGAACTGTAGACCAGACTTCGAGCGGTTGTGTGTACCAGTAGATTCGATTTCGATACGATTTCTTCTCTTCTGACGGCGGGGCATGCGTCGGAACTTGTCCTGGACATGGTGAATGTGAGATTCCTCGACCACTACCCATGAAGGCTCATCTCAATCATAGCAGCGCTTTCGCACAGTCACGGCGCGTGTGCGGGAGCTCGCCCCTACCACCCCCACCCTCTCTCTAATCGATCTCTGCTAGCCCTCATCCACCTCACTCCCCCAAACTCCTCTGGGACCCCGCCAACTCCTTTCCATCGCTTCGGTTGGTCTTTCTGATCGACGCACCGTGTCGGCCGTAGTAACCACGCCGATCGCAAACGGGTAGACGGGTAATATTGAACGAGAATAATGATAAAATCGCGATCGAAATTGTGACTACGTGGACATATAAAAGGGAATTGTGACCTAAATGCAGTCTCGAGGCTGTTTTTTTTCATTTATGGGTAGTTGATGTCCTTGCAGCAAGGACTTATATGGACATTCACAGCCTTGGGAGGTCGTTGGCTTAAATGGACTAGCGAGGGTTGTATTTCGATGTGTAAAGGATTCAGTATAAACTTTAAATAGCCATCGATCCTCCTTAGCATGTCGCGGTGTAGGTGAATTGGTTAGGCTTCTGTGCAGGGATTTGCTATGTCGAGGCTTTTCGTGGATTATCTTGACCAAATACTTTTGAAGTATCTAACGCACGACTCGGTTGGCGATGCCGGACGGTTCTCTCGCAACTTCATCTAAATTGAATTTATACTGGTATTTTCCCGTAATATACGCTCCTATGGAGCGAGGTAATTTAACTATTACGTTAGATAACCACACAAGTAAAATTTTAATGAGCATCTTGATCTTCTAATACTACTTTCAAACTATATCATAGGCAATATGTGCCTTAAGCGAACCGACGGTAATGAAACGGTACAGCATGCTACATAGTAGCATATCAGACTATGTAATCACGCATCTACTTCCACGAGTGGGAGAAGGCGCTAAAAATAGCATTGCGTCAAATGCACTCAAGTCGCCATTATTTACAGCCGGCAAGAGGCAGAAGGAGAGAGAGATACTTTAGTTCGATAGGCCGTCGAAAGGAGGAGAGCATTTATAGCCCTTGGGTTTTCCAGAGTGCGTAGTCGAACGTTGGTGTGTGCGTGGGTCTCCACCGCGAGAAATCTTTCGACAAAAGAAATATTAGAAATGGAAGAGGGAATTGCGGTTTTCCAGGAGGCCAATGTGAGAGCTATATAGCTCACCACCATACCACCGGTCGTGTGTGGTTGTGTTATGTTCAGCGCTCCTTTGTATTCCTAGCTCTCTCTCTCTTCTTTCTACTTCCTCTCCTTTCCCTGCCTTCATCTCCCCGCAAACAACTCTTCCTCCCTACTCCCTCTTCTCACTCGCTGTAGGTCGACCCGCAAGTCTTGTCTGCTTCATTCCGCATTCCCCTCTCGCAGGGAGTCCATTAGGAAATGGAGGCTGCGTGGGAGGAATGAGACGGGAGCATATTTCCCTCTCCTACTTCTCCTCTGCGTCCAACTCTTCGGCCCCGGCAATCCCCTCCACTCCTTCGTCTGCGGTGATTCCAACGCCCGGTCGACGTCAAAGGCACGCCTTCCCTCTCTTTTACCTCCGCGTGTTTCAATGCGATGATTTTGCGATGGGGAATACCCAAACTTCTTTTGGATCTCTCTGTTTCTTCCCCTTTGCCTCCCTCTACAGAGTCCTTCCCTCTTTATGGTCCCATGTTTCTCATGTTTTCAACTGCCATCCTCCGGTTGCTATCACCATTTGTATTATTTTTATTCAACTGTTGAAGCCTCCACGTTGTTTCCCTTATAATTGTTTTTAGTCTCTTCAGCTCTCTCTCCTCACCGTCTCCTCCCAATCGGAGGAATGACCACGTACGCGGAGTAAACAGTATGTTAACGCTTAAAATTTTTTAAACTTTATTTTTTCTTAAAAATGGTAGCCATTGTTGAGCCTTTGAAAAGAAAATGTCATCAAAACATTAAATAGTACGGCACATGCAAGTATGGAAAAATAACTGGTTAATATTTTTTTCGCCATTATTTTTATTGAAAATCCAGCATGTTCGAGCAGGTGAATTATTAGAGATGAGCTTGGAGATGCTTGACTATGAGACCACGTATTTTGTTAACTTGTGTTAAAATTTCTGGACGCCGTGTACCGAAAACTTTGCTTTATTGACGGTTCGTATTTAGAAAAAACGAACGGTTCTGGTTTTCTTCAAACCTAGAACCGTGGATTTCCTGGGGAAATAACTCTTCTTATTCTCAGTTGAGAATTGAATAAGGGATCTATGGCAGGAGTATGTAGTTAAGTGTGCGGTAGCGACCCCTCACTTACCTAAACACTTTACCTGAAAACGATGAGCGATTCTTTCATCGATACGTCGGTATAGACGGGCAATCTAATCTTGCCAAAAAATACGAGAAGGTTTCACCAATACCACACGCTGAAAAAACACCAGCAAGCACTTCTTCAGAGAAAACGAATCTTACTATATATTTAGTGCAAATTATTTTTCAGAAATCATCTTTCTCTTATCGTTAATTTTCTTCCGACTTCTATCGTTCAAAGCTATTTAGAAACTTTTGAACTACGTATGAAATGACAAGCCTTATCTTCCCATGTGCTATAATGTTAATACAATCCCACTGGAAAAGCATATATTACGCTATATTTTTAAATGCACAGGGCATTTGTGCGTCGACTTCTAATAGGATCATCTTACGAATCTCATCTTTAAGATTATTTTTTTCTGCTCTATAGCCTCTTCTACTGTTTTATAACCCTAAATACTAAATATTGCATTTAATTTGCTCTGTACCTTCATATTGGTTTTTGTGTTTGAATCTCACTTCGAATAGAGAGAGATATCAAGTACCTAGACTTGTTAATCTTTATGTCACCTCAATGGCTAATATGTTTTTACATTTTAAAAAGATTAATTAAAAGATTGAAGGTAATAAGAGGATTGGAGAGCTGGGTTTTTTTTATTATTCCAAGGCAGCAAAAAATATCACGAAGAGTTGATAGTGTCTTCTGCTTACTACCATATATATATTCTTTCAATCCGCAATTTATGCAGACAATTGCCTTTGAATCGATATAATCTTTCCAATTAAACCATTTACATTTATTTTGCTTTTTTCTTGTGGGAATTCCAAAGTTTTTCACAAGTCGAAGGCCATACTAAGCTCCAATTCTGTGAATACTTATATAAGTCTTGTTTTCCCTTGAAATCACATGACTCGTGTAACGAAGAGAGATAAAGACGTAAGCAATAACAAGATTGGTGCTTCCCAAGTACTTATTCATTTTAAGGTTAAAAAAATAATGGAAACAAGCTTACTGATTCTATTGTTGTTGATGTTTAAGCGAATTAATTTTTATTCGCTAAGCACCTAAAATTTTCATTACTTTTATTAAGCGTTTCAGCTGCTCGTAAGTTTTAGGCATTTTTAAATTTCATTACGCTGGAATTAAAGAAAAATATCTTGATATTTTGCATTGACGGTGGAATTTTAAGATATGCTATGTCCACGTTCTGAGATGTTTTATTTATAAGGCTTTGAAGTTGATAAAATTAGTTAAACTTGTAATTGAAAGAATTTTCTCTTAACAATTTTCTACTTAGTAGATGCCTACTTTTTAATTATAGCCAAGTATTGCAATGATGCTAAAGAGAATACATGAATATAAGTGCAGATTAATTAAGTTTTCATGCTAGCATTCATCCATCAGGATAATAGTATCACAAAGGATGTGTATTTTATGCATTAAACTAATATTACGGATGAGGGAGAGAATTAATATTCAAGCATCAGAATTGCATCAAAACAATCCATAGGATTGATGACTATTGATTATGTTGTTGGTGGCGATTGATTAATAATGGACATCACTTTGGAATGAAGGCTGCTCAGAGAGAGCAAGAAGCGCACACGTCCTTAAACAGATAAGCCAGGTTTCCTCCGCCGTGGCTTACTTTCTGCTTCGTTCGACCGTCCACTGAGTGCTGAGTCGCTCTACAGACGGAGAGCGAACGATAGACTTTTAAGGAGCGAAATGTATTGACCGAATACAAGGATAAGGGAATGAGTTTGAGGACGCGTACAGGGCCTATGAAGGTTTCTCAGTTCTGCGAATAGAAATGGAAACGGCAGATAGTGAATAAGCGGAGGACGTTTAGTGAGGAAATTGGAGCAAAAAGGTGAACGGATGAAAGGTTAGGACAAATACAGGGTGCGGCAACATAGCTTATTTTTGAAAACCTTTTGCGTAAAAGTATGAAATTGGAAAGATAGGAGTCCTGAGAATATTAAAGCAAACGGGAATAATATATTTTTATTGCTTTTGCAAGATTGATTTTGCTCTAAGTGATGGCTATCAATCTCTCAGTCGATCCAATCCATGAAGCACCCTTTAAGAGCACACCGGTTCCGCACATCAATCTTAGATCCCATTCAATTAAACCTCACCTCACCCACATTGTGTGAATGGCGCAATGGACGTCACTTTGTGATCCTCATTGTACCATTGACACATGGTTGAATTCATTTTAGGCATCATTTCCTATCCACACACCTCGCCGCGTTGCCTAAAGTAGTCACTGACATCAATCCTTAGAAACAGGAGCGAACCGAGGCAGAGCATGCTAAAAGACACGGGAGAACCCCTTTCACAATTCTCCTTATTGACTAAGCCGGCGCAAGAAGTCTCCCGGGAAATTTCGTCTCTTAAACGAATGTATATTTTTTAGTGACGTTCTTCATCAGCCGTTTTGCATCATATGCTCGTCAATGGGAAGTCCGTCGCAGGCTTAGCCGCGCTATGAATGAAAGAGAGAAAAATAAGAGGAAAAAGATAATGAGCAGAGCGAATGAAGGGAAAGAAAGATAAGAGGAGAGAAGTGGGGAGGGGATGGAGTTGGTTGAGCCCTGCAGACGGTCTCGCGCAAAAGCCGGAGAGGTGAAGAGGGAAGGCTCGGGAAAAGAGACTGTGCAGCGTGTGGAGAGGAGAGGGGTTGGAGAGAGTGTAAGGGATAGCCCCGTCCCTATGCAGCTCGAGATGGGAAGTTGGAGCATGAGTTACAAAGGGTGGGGGGGTGGACTCCAGGAGAGAGGAAAGGGGGAGTGGAGATGGGAGGCGGGAGACCAGGAGTCGGTGCAACAGGTGGGAAATGAACCCGCCCACCCCTCGAACAACCCACCCTATCCTGTCTTTTTATGCCGTAGTCGCTGCGCGCTGAACTCCCCCACCTCCTCCTCTCCTCCCCGGTCCTTCTCGCGTTTGAGTGATTCGCAGTCGGGTCACGAGTGGGCCACGCGTCTCACGTGCACGCCCGGGATCGCTACCGAACGTGCCGAGAGCCGCCCTTGCCCACGCTCTCTCGCCGCCCTTTCTCCCCCCCCCAACCCCTCCCCATATCTCCCTTCCCCTCTGTTTCTCTCTCTCTCATACTCCTCTCTCCCTACATTGGCTTCCCACCGGGGGGAAATGTATTCGGTCTTTGGAGAGGGAGGTGAGGGAGTGACTACAGGCATTTTCGGCGGGGAGGCGTGGGACTAAATGGTGGTGTTCGGGGGTGGGAACAGAGATTCCGTGGGAAGGACGTCGTGGGTCAGCGCCCCGCCCACCCCCACCCAAATGATCTCCCTCCCTCCGGTTTCCCGAGGGACGATCGTATTTCGGTGTTTCTTCCGTCGCTGTCGGAAAAGACCACCGAAAACTCTTGATGGAGATGTGAATCATTTATTGGTATATGTATGCATGCATATGCAATGTTAATCGTAGATTTAATTTTCAACTTCTCAGTGAGATTATCTAGTGATAGAGAAAACACCTTTGGGAATTATTTATCTATTTTGACCAGTTTCAACGGAAAGTAGCTAACTACCCTATGCTTGTAAATAAAACAATTTATAATTCTAATGATATCATCTCCTGTAGTGATTTACCTCTTTTTAAACTCAACTTCATTTGGCGAAATGTGTATGCGAAATGTAATAAATGTAATGAAATTTGTTATTTTTACGTTTTTTTACCGAACTACATTTGAAAATAGATAAAATACCTCTTGGATAGATAATTCGTTCGGGTGGGTGATATTTTTCGTTTCCTCTGATTCAGGAAATATTAATGGGATGGGTGGAGTTTGAAAAATGTAAACGTATCATTAATTATATCTATCATAGCGTAACAGTCTCTAAAGATTTAACAAATATGTTCAAGTCGTGCATGATCCTAACCCCTAGAAGTGAAAGTAATCCTTTTCAGTGTCCCTCTGAGCATCTGTTATATGTCTTCTTAATTAATGATGCATGAAGATATTGCGTCCATTCCAAATCATTAGGCAATGAAGGGTAAATTTGCTCTTTTTAATTGCACTCCGTTCTGCTATTGAGCAAGGCAACGCTACACGACGAATTATGTGATTATGTAGATCGACAAATGGAAATTATCTCTTAAAAATTCCAACCGTGCAATGCGTTCTATTTTATTCGTCATGATCGTAGAAAGGTTTTATGTTGATCGTGTGTTGTTTTTCATTACGGAAAATGTTTTCCTGCGCCAGATTCAACTTATTCCCTCATGAATGGGGATTTCCCGAAAAGCGTTCTTCATATGCATGTGCTTACGCAATTATCCGCCATCGCTCAACCGTTAAAGACTTCATTAAATGAACTCACGAAGCCAAGACATTTTACCGATACCGATGTGAGAAAACGCGAATGTTGGAAAGTCTTCAACATTTGGATAAGTGATTGAGAAAACAAAACTAACAGTGATCTCGGTAAGGAGAACTCAGCCGTCGAGGTACCTACAAACTAAATTACTGAATCGGTTTGGGGAAGTCCGAGACTGTTCACATGCTAACATTTATAATCAGAAGCAATCCTACATTATCCAAGACTGATTAATTAGCACGGTATCAAATCTTCCTCTAATATAAAAGGTTTTAAAAAAATTGAACTGTAATGTGTCACCTAAAATTGAATGAAGTGAACTGGAATATAGGTGACTAACCTTAAAAGTGGGCTTGAAGGTTGTCAATGCAACAGAATGACGCTTCAAACGACGCAACTATTTCAATTGAACTTAATAATGAAATCACGGAGACACAGAGTTGGGTGATAGCTGTGGTGGGAGTAAAAAGTTAGGGAGTTCACCCGAGGTATCTTCCTCTGGTGTACACTCGGTAGCGTACGGTGAAACAAGCGCCGCTGTAAAATCGGAGTCAGTGTACTCTTCACAAAACGGTTGGCAAGTAGCAAAAAGTCCGAAGACCGGTCGGGCTTTCCCTTTATGTTCTGGGCACCATGGCATTTTGAGATATCCCGTCGCTTTGAGCGTTTTTAAAGGGCGAGGATTGTATTGCGTTTGCCACAACTTCGGCTCGCATCGCAATATCTGCCGACGTCTACTTGACGTGTGCAATTCAAGACTTTCCCCCAAAAAAGAAGAAGAAATACACATTCATTTGTCCACTGAATAAATAGGTTAACTTGCGGAGGTCCATTTGTTTCAAAATTGAGTTAAAACTATTATGAACCTGAATTTTGAGCGGAAAGATAAAATTCCGATTAAATTTGCATTATTAATGATTAAGTATTTTTAGATACTATTTTCTTCTGATTCATTCTTATCCAAGCTATTATGTTGGAAGACACTTGAGTTTGGTGAGGCCATGCAGCGTGACCAAATGACAAGCAGAATTAGCGGCTAATTTAAATTCAGCCCATCTGGAAATGAAATGAAACTGGCAGTTTAGGCAGCGAAAGAAAAAAAGGTGGCCTTAAATACCGGCGCCGATTGGAACAGGAAACCATGGAGGATCCGATAAGAGCAAGGCAGGGGGTACGGGATACGTGAAACACGGGTTTCCGAATTCCAGTGACAAAGGGGTGGGGAAAGGGAATTGAAAACGTGTTGGTTTGAGGATACACGCGAGTCATCCGAACCAGAAAGACACATTTGGACAATTTCATTCTGAGAAGAGAAATTATGAGTGGAAAGCTTCAGGACAGGAGCGATTACCATCTTCCGGAGGGGTGGGAGAAATAAAAATAAAATGGAAATACGTGTGAATGCGATGAGAGTGAAAGAGATGACAGCGTTTAATGAGAGGGTATTGGAGGCGGTGAGGATTTCGGGGAAAGGGAATCGTGCCACAGCGTAATGCTAGGTTTGGACGTGCGGAGTGGCAGAAGAATTTAGGGCCGTGAGAGTGGTAAATATAGGGAAAAAATATGAGATCAGGAGATAGGAAGACGTGGATTTGACCTGAATGCGCATGGAGAGGATATTGGCGGAATGAATAGTCGGAGACGTCTGCATTGTTGGGTAATAAAATAAGAGCGAAGAAAAACGAAAATTTTTGCATAAAATAAATGACTCTGGATTAGGAAAAAAAGGGAATTGGAAGAGTACCTACTTGACAAAAATGGTAGGAAACGGGTTGTGTGGCTTTAATTGGTCTGGACTTGGATTCGTAAGAAATGTTCATTTCGCAACTTTTCCCGTAGGGCTCTGGGGAGTTCGTCATGAAAATGGTAACAAAATTAAATTTTGTGAATAAAACAAAAATGTAAATTTTACTTCTCTTGGGAAGGTGTATTGGAATCCGCATTTCGTATAAACTCTTGCCTGTGAATGTCCAAAATCCATTCTCTTCATTTCAATAAGGTCTTTTTACTTATTTAAATTGTTAGTAACTCTTTCGTATTGCATTAGAGAGTACCTCTCGTGCACGCTATTTCTTGATTCGCCCATCACAAACATTTAATTTCGTGAAGCTAAAAAAAATCGGTAAACCTAATCCTAAAATGCGGAAAGACAATCATCTGACATGATGGAAATCTAACGTGATGTATTTGTCATCCTCTTTTTAAAATTTGGAAAAGAATAAATGGGAAAGTTAATTTGATAAAAGAGAATATGATCCAGACATACACTTGAGTGAATTAGATGTTTTCACTTAGGATTATTTATCTGTTGCTCACCTCGCTTCGGGAATTCTTTTTTTATGAACGTCAGTAACTGGTTCGCTCGTCTCACTGAAATTCTAGTCATTTTCACGATATCTTCCAATTTCTAACAATGTTTTCTATTACATTCCCATGGGTCTTAAATCTAATTTTTGAATAGCAAACGAGCTAAGAATAATTTAAAACAAGGTAGTCACCCTTAAAATTGTAAACTTATTCTAATTCATTAACATATTGGTGGGCTTCCTTAAGGCGTTGCCTTCCGTTATCTCCCGTGCCTGCATACATTTGGTCAACTTCCCACACCCGACCCCGTAAGGAACTCATTAATAGCCCAGGTTCATGTGTCTTTCCAGGTAAATAACTCGGGGAAGAACTTGAAAGTTAGGAGTTAGGATTGAAGCAAATACTCCGGCCAGACGTTAAAAATTGGAAGCTTTCACCTTATTCCTCAGGCATTATAGAGCTCGACATCGAAAAGAAGCGGGGAGTGGGGAGGGAATGACAGGAATAATCATCGAACCCCGAACTCTGGGTTTCGAAGATGATCCCTCTTTCGAAGATCTGATGTCCAAATGCCGAACGTGGAAGTAATCATTCCTGGCAGATGGGACCGCTTGCGCTGCTAATAATTGGAGAAAGAAGCTGGTGGTCGAGGTGAAACGCCGAGGAATTAGGGGTGCAGCGGGAAGAAGAGAGTAGATGAGGGAGGGAAGCCACAAACGTTGCCCGTAATAAGATGGCGGCTCCGGGGGGAGCAGGGGGCCAGGAGGGAGGAGGATGTTGGGAGTCGGCGGTGGCGTGGGAACGGGAAGGGGAGGGAGATGGAACGGGCTGGGGAGCCGCCGGCGCCCGCGACCGCAAGCGGCACGCGACCCTCCGTGGTGGTGGCGAAAGGCCGCCTGCTCTCTAGCGCCTCCTTCAACTCCCCACTCCTCCACCTTCCCCCCCCTAGTTTCATTGTCATTCTGTCTAGGCGGTAGTACGTGATCTCACCACGAGGTGACACTCGGTAGATTATGTCAGCGGGCGTGGGTCTTGGAGAAGATGTTAAGGGTTGGGATGAGCTCAGCATGCTATTGTGAGGGTGGGGAGAACGAAGCCCGGGTGGAGGAGAGATTTCAGTGGTGGGGATGAGGAGAGTGGCTTGATCGACACCGTCGCGTCGTTATTACTTTAATAAGATGAGGAAGAGAGGAGACGGCAGATGGCCTCCTTCTGACCACCTAAAAAAAAACTGATTTAAAAAGAGTTTTTGATCGTTGATAGCTCCCCTTTATCTCGGGGGCATAAAAATATATTTTTCCTCCAAAGGAATTTCACCCCATTCGCGTAAATTATCAATCCGTTCTTGTCACTACAAAACGTTTAGAACACTCGTAAAATTCCTATCTATATTATCTTCCACGGCTATGATAATTATTTTTTTTGTGAAACGTTTAACTGCCTCTAAATGCAGTAGATAAGGGAATTTACACAAGATGTCGTTTTCATGGTTATAGACGAACCAATTACGGCTCTTTTCCTTTATTCAAACTTCGGCACGCAACGTATTTGAAGTAGCTTCAGATAATCACCTTCTTGTAGAAATGCCATGGATTAAAATACATACAATCTGATTATGACCCCAATTAGAGAAAAAAAGAAATTGCAATGAAAGTATATGGTTTCCAGCCCAGCAGACGGAATCCGGAAATGACACCGTGCGATCAACTCTATCACTTAAGTAACACGAGACTACCACGATATTCCGCGTTTCAATAAAAGGTTATTTGCTTTGCTAAACCATAGCCGTCAACGTAAGATGTAATTTCCTGCGGTCTTTACTGTCTAAAGTCATATTTGCATAAAATTAAGAAGATTCCCTTGTACCATTAAGATAGTAATTACGTGAAAACATAAGATTCAATAATTATTAAACAATATTCAATTTTAATGTCCCTCGTGACTATCCCTTAATGGATCATACTTCAAAAGCAAATACGGACGCATTTATACCCTGCAAAGAAACCAGCAGCTCAATAAAAAAAAAATTAATCAGAAAACTTCTCGGGGTGAAATATCGAAGGTAAAATCTTACGTACCTCGTATTCAGAGGGTATGGCATTACAGCGTGGGATCTCTTCATCGATTTCTCCAAGGGTCGAGGACATCTTAACTTTCATTTATACTGTACTCCCGACAAGACAAGTATCGGCCCGTCTCATATCGATGCACATTGCGGTAAAGCCACCTGGAAATGCAAATAACTGTTCAGAACTCAGATTGTATTCTAAAGAATTTCGCGATACCGACCCACGCCACCTAATGCCGTATTCTGAGAATGACGAGTTTGCAGCAAGTGGGGAAATACAAACTCGAGTCCACTTGATCACCTCCAAGGCGGAAGGGAATGGTAGTAAAGGAGGTGGAATACGCACCCCGGATGGGGTCTTCGTTTACGTGAAGTCCCCCTGCTCAGAGGGGGGCAGCACCCTGAAGAGATTGACGGCCCGAGCACGAAAGGGTGAGACGCACGGAAATTCAAAGGGAAGGATTGAAGGGTGTTTGTCTTGGGGGGAAAGGGGAGTCGAAAGGTTGAGTGGAGGTGAGGTGGGATGAGGCATGCAAAACAATAGGATGGTCATGTGTGAGGAGGGGGAAAGATAAAAAAAAGCCAGCGTTGCGGGCAAGTGCTGCTCCAAGCAGGACAGAATGGGAAAGAAGAAAAGAAGCCTCCTGAGATCGCTCGAGGGATAAGGCAATTAGGAGGAAGTTAGAGGGATGGTAATGAAGATGTATGGACGATAGGGTTAGGGAAGGAGGGAGGGGATCGTAGGAGAGAAGAGTGGGGGGGCCTTGAGGGGGGAGGGGGAGGGGTGAAGACCCAGAGGATTGGGGGAAGAGGGGAGCGAGGGTATTTGGAGGACGGGGGAGGCGGGGGCGATGATGCTATGTGGAACGAGATCGGGGGGCCGGATAAAAGTTAATTTTGAAATGAGATGGTTGGAGGTGAGATGGGATAAGGGGCGAGGGAGTGGTTCCCAGTGGTGAAGGGAAACTTTGGCGGGGGGGGAGGGGATGAGAGGGAGGTGGGTGTGAGGGAATGGGATTTTTTGAGGGATAAACGAAGTGTGAGGGCGTGGGATTTGTGAGTGGGTGGAGGGAGACGGAGGGGTGTCGGTGAGTGAGTGGAAAGGGGGAAACGGGCGGCGCTTGACGGTCGGGTTCAGTTTATACTTAATTAGGAGTGGGACGTTTGATGCCCGACATGAGTGAAGGGTGTATCTCTTTCGTCCCGCGGGACGCAGTTGTTAAAAGTTGTGGGACGCTCGAAGGAGAGAAAAAATTATATGTAAGTATATTTTTTTCATTCGTCACGTCTGAGCGGCCCTGTCGGCGGAAGAGCGAGGGGAGTCGTGGTGGGAAAAAAAATAATATTCGCCCGTTTTTTGTCGTGCGGTGAAATGAAATGTTCGTACAAACTTGACAGAGACAAATTACGGCGTGAACGCTCGGGGGACAAATCTGCGTACGCCTGACCAGGAGAACGTGAGCGGAGGGGCGAAGGATGATGATGAGGATGCGTGCGTTAACGAGCGTTGACTTGTGGCGTAGCTTCGGGGATGGGTGATATCACGGGTGCTGTGGGAAGGCGGTAATGAAATCTTAATGAGGCTACCTTAAATTCAAGCTGGAATGTGAAAAAAGGGAGGCTCATTATTAGGAAAGGAAACTCAAAAGTGCCATCGTGAAGTAATTTTACGAGTAAAAAATTCTTTAAACTTTGTCATTATTTAGAACTTGAAGACATACATGCTTGTGCGACTGTTCTTTTTTTTAAATTACCGCTAATAATTCTCAGTGAAGATATTATTTTCACACGAACTGCGGTGTAAGGGCATAAAATGAGAAAATAGGTTCTAGTTAGCAAATAAGGATTTTAATTGAAACAAACGCACTACGCTCTGGCAAAGCGCACGCTCTTGAGGTTCAGTTAGGTTGTTATCAATGGATCTCACTCAAAGCTACTTCATTCGAAAGAGCTTTTACTCAACCATGGTCTAAATCAGGTGATGAATAATAGATGAATGAGAGAATGATAAGCATTCTCTTTATTTAACGTAAATATGAGGCTTGAAATCTCTATTATTCTCGCGTACATTGTATCTATGTTAACACATTAAATAATACCCACCGTAGTCATCGAAGAATATAATTGAAAATCATTTATGAGGGGTATGGACGCCCATGTGGTAGTGAAGATCGTCAATATTTCTTAATTAAACCAAACGTTGTTTATAGGAACACTTAGATAATTCGTCGATCCGTTGTAAGTAATCCGATGATGGTTAATGCGGGTTAACATGTAATGTTTTGTGAATAAATCTAAAAGTTGTATTGGTATTTAATCAGTGTGTATTTTCTTCATTTTATCAATGGAAAACACTAATGCCATGCTTCTTTAATTGAAATCCTTACTCCTTTCTTACGCCACACCGTTCGCCCATACTTCCATTTTCAACACGATACACATTAGGTGGTGTTATTATGCATTCGTTAAATTACTTGTAAGTCTCCTTGGTATTCTCAACCCATTGCGCGTGCCATTAATAATTCCGTTGGGAGGAATTATGCATGCTTAATTCGTCTTTTCTCTCTCCTACAGGAAGCGGAAGGAACTTGTGGGCCAAGGGGACGTAGAAGAGGCGGGGGCGGATTTCCCGGCGGGTACCCAGCAGTCCCCGCACCCGAGGTCCGCCGCACCTCCGCCCAGGGCCCCCATGTCATCGGCTGCAGCCGCGGCGGCGGCGGCCCAGGCAGCAGCAGCGGCGGCGGCGGCAGCGGCTGCCTCCGCGACCACATCGCCCTCTTCCTCCGGCAACATCAGTGGTGGGGGTCAAGGGGCGGCCGGAAGGGGCGGCTGCGGACACGGAGATATCTCCGCGGAGGGAAACGGTGAGTCTGCACTTTTTTATCCCGTGTGGCGTAGGGACAAGAACCAACGAAAAAATTGAACTGCATTTTATTCTTATCTCTCTCTCTGTTATGGTCTCCCCGGTCATAGTTAAGTCTCCCTGTTAAGACATACAAATTTCACCTTAGGTCTTTCTTCCCTTGGAAAAGTATGTGTTAACTGTTTCACAAATGAATATTTTTCCGTTTGAAAATCTATGACTGAAAGAGTAATTTTTTACATAAATCATTCAAGCTACTCCTTGGATAAAAGTTGTGGCATTCGATAAATACTTCACTAATTAGTGATTCTCCCGAAAACTTTGATTATTGCCGTTCTACTTGTGGTTAAAGATATCATTCTTGTTTTTACCTTGAAAACTTTCAATAGATAACCTTTGGCATTGCAGTCAAAGACTTTTCATTTCACTTTACCGATACGCTATGTTACTCCACGTCTTCTTTTTTCCTTGTGATTGATAATTAACTAACAGTTTCTAGATGAACGTCATAATTTTGCGGTTAATCTTAGTCACACTGTTGACCTTTCAGTAGTACTATGGTACATTTAAAATTAACCCTGCCCTCTTTATTTGATAATTCCTCTTTGAATTGTATATTGTATTACATTTTCCCCGTCAGCGGATCATTGTAAGAACTGAGACGTTTAGGGAAATCAGAGACTCATTCCTATTATTTTCGTACCTTTAAATGTGACTGTGAAACAGCTTTTAATTTTGACAGAGACTGCTCTTTTCGTCAACGTTGCTGAATTAGTCCTTGTCCTTGTTTTCAGATCAAGGCAACACTGGACCAGGAGGACAGGGCCCAGAAGAGGAGACGTGGAGCCGCTCATATTACGAGCACCCACTGACCGCAGCCACAGCGGCCATGCTCAACATAGGTGGAGGTTGTGGGGTGGGGGGACCTGAGGAGCAGGTGAGAGCAGTCCCATATGAACATGTCTTTTTCTTATAAATATATTCCATTGAAGCCAATATAAATCACCATTACGCGATTCTCAGACTCTATATACCTTTGCAGTCCGGAATAAATTCACTCACCAAATAAATTGTATTTAAAACTGATTGAAAATTAACTGTCTGGCTCTAATACGTATTGAAGCGAATGGAATGAAGCGGTTGCCTTTGTTCATAAATTTCCAGACTCCGGCAACTTTCATGGTTGTTTTTATTACTTAGATTTTATGCGGTCCGATTCTTTCAAATTTCAGCGTTTTCTTAGACTAGAATGACGTCATTTTCAGGTCTCCTCTCCCGCCGGAACCGCGATGGGTTTCATCTACGAATATTACAAATTGCCGGTGCTGCCTCTTTCAGCTGGATCCGGAGACAAAGACAAGGACAAACTTGTGGACGTGTGGCCGTAAGTATATTTTACTGGGTTTATAAATACTAAAAACTTTCTCTCGTATAGCTGTTGTCCTGTTTAGTGAAATGTTAGAGCATAAAATGGCTTGTGTACTTCAGTGGACACGCGACCTATTACTTCTTATGAGTGCATTAAAGACAAATATGCGGTTCCAGCAATCCGAATACTCAGACGTTCATGAATATTGAATTAGATAGTGTCTTGTCCGCGGATTAAAATTCAAGCATACAGATTTTTCGTGAATCTACGAATTTTGAATCCCTAGAAAATTTTAAAGTCAAAAGTTTGATAATCGAACTTGAGCATATATTTTCAATGAATTTTTAAAAAGATCTGTTTTCATGATAAAAACTTAGACTCTCCTGAAATATCCTGGCTTTATTTGGAAGTTACCAAATGTATGGATTCCGGAATACCCTGATTTATCTCTCAGTAGTTCACTTTTTGCTCGTACCATTTTGAATGTGAACTAGGATATAAAAATTTCTCCTTGATCACTCTACGACTACTTAATACCCCGCAAGCCACCGCATGGGTGTGTGGCGGGGAGTGTTAGGGCACCACCCGTAATTAAGGAAAAAATCGCATGCAAAACGTTTATGCAATCCACAAACGAAACGTGGTATACATTCGTGCAAAAGCCCTTACACGCACACACATGCAAACACACCAACTACCAACTAACATACACATGCACCTACAAATACACCTGATGTCTTTGCAATGTTTAATTTTGTTCCGAATTGTACATTAAATGTTGTTAACACTTCTTAATTGACTTCGGTTTCTTAGTATTATGATTCCTGATTGTTCGGAGAAAGAATAAGTATTTGTATCTATCGGCATACGAAGAGAACTAAAATTCTTGTGTGCAGAAGACAGAAGCTGATTGTAGATATCACAATTCGAGGGGTGAAACTACAGCAAGTGGAAGCCTTCCATTTACCTGGGCAACAGCATAACATAGGATGGAAGACGTTTGCCCGACATCAAGTGAACAATATCCCAAGGGAAGAAAGCCTTCATGGAACGGAGTCAATAACTATGATCAAAGAACCTAAGACAGGAAACAAGGAAACAATTCGTCAATATTTTCGGGTGGAGCATGGTGCTGTATGGTTCCGAGACTTAGCACATTGGAAAAATGGACCAGCGAAGAATAGAAGCCTTGAAACATGGTGCTGGAGGAAAATGATGACGATTAAATAGACAAACAAAGTAACTAAGGAATGAATAAGTTTATAGAAGAGCAGAAGAGGATAGGACCATATAGAGAACTCTATGGCCAATAAGAAATAGATGGGTTGGACACATATTGAGGTACGATGGATTGATTAGGAATATAATAGAAGGAAAAATAGAAAGGAAATATCACACGAGGAAGACCAAGAGACATGTCCATAGGACAAATTAAGAAAGACGTAAAACAGAGGCGTTGTCAAGGATTGAGGGAATTGACATTAAATAGAGGCGAATGGAGGGCTGCAATAAACCAATCCTAGGATTGAAATACTGATGATAATCCATCTGTACTGGAATCTATCTTCCTTATTTTATCTTTGTGGTCTGATCTCCCTAAGTAGTGTGGAGCCATAATAATTCCATTAGTGTCACTGTTAAACTCGTCCGTTCTGAACCTTTCTAAAAGTCTAAGTCTCGCTTGTTCTCTTCGTATCTCAAAAGGCCCCCAGCCTAAATCCCCTAAGAGACTTTTCACACTTGTGTTCTTATTATAATATTTTTTAACAAATCCGGCGGATTATCTCTGGACTTAATCTAACTCTTCATGTCAAATATTCTCCCAAGGATCCCAAACACTTGCGGTATATTCCATATGAGGTTTAACTAGAGCAAAGTAACACCTTTCTTAACTTTCTCATTACATTTCCCCACCACCCGTTTAATGAAGTCGTGTTTCTTTAAAGAAGATTCGCATATTTTCCTAATATGTGCTCCCATGAAAGGCGTGGTGTTTTAACTACCCCCAAATATTTAACTTGATTGGCCGTATTTAGCACTGAACCCTTCATTTTGTAGTTTATCTGTTTGCCACTTCCTTTCTTCCAAAATTTCAAAACTGCGCATTTGTCTATATTCAGCATTAATCTCCATTTCTTGCACTAATCCGATAATCCTTGCACTCCACTTTCGATAATACCCACGCTGCATAAACGTTTATACGATAAGGTAGAGCAAATAGTGGCTTGGCCTGCGACCTTTCATGCGCCTTCCGTCATGTGGGTACGTGTAAGCAAAACGACTATTTATAAATCCGCGTGACCCGGTCTATTCGAATATTAAAGTATTATAGCAGTTGAAATCTCTCCAATGCTTCATTATAAAAATTATTTTTGCTTTACATAACGCGAGTGGCCAAAAATATTAGTGTTAATATGTTTTAAGCCTGCATATTTTAAAAATTCAGAAGATATTATTCCAGAGTTGGCGTAACCAAGATTACTATTCCGTTCAAGAGAGACAATCTCGAGTTTTACATCAGATGCCTTTCTACGTTTTACGCTGATACCCACTGTCACCGTTTCCTGTCCCTATCCAGGGTGTTTTGTGCAATGTTCAATAACAACAACGCGGTGAAAACCCGAAAATGCAGAATTCTTCAAGCCACCGCCGCGAAAATCTACGCAGCCATATACGTTCAATAGTTTTGTCTTTGTATCACCAAAGTGATTAGTAAACAATACATCTTAAACCAGAAGGTGTAGTTTCATGCCTGATTTGAAATCACACCACATCCTAGTGGTGGATGGATAGAAAGTCGTCTTTATTTTGGAGCAAGAATAAGACTATGGAGACCTCTATAGCAGGGTAACAGGTATTTGCAAAATCTAATTAGGTTTTTCGGTTTGTTCGTGTAGGATACTATTGCACCAAACTACATCTAATGCATAAAAAAATATGATAACTAATTCAATGGGAATACATATCGTTCAGTTACATCCAAAGAAAATAGGGTGCTTGGTAAAATGCGTTAATTACACGCTGAATATCGTACAAAAATGAAAAACTCGGAAAGTTCACGTTTTGTCCGGAAATGATGGGTAGTAAAAAAACACCGAAATACCGACGAAAGCCGCTGTGAGGCGTGGTCTTACTTTCAAAATCTCGAGAAAAGCTATGAATTAATTGTGGTCCTCAATAGACAGACCGATGACTGGAAAAATCGACAGACGGGACGAAAAAAATGTACTCAAAGAAAATCGAACGGAATTGGTACGCGGCGGTGAGAAAAAATACATCGGCTGAAAATGAAGATAACAGAGGCAGCCGGTAGTAGCGGATGCAGACGAGAAAGCAGACAGAAGATTTTAGTTATTAGACGAGGAGATGGGGGAAGTAATGATCGGGGGGAAAGGCTCATTCTATAGCCGGACAAGTGGGGGAAAATGAAGGAGGAATTGCGAGCCCCAGGTAATGGCAAGGAGCTGTGTTCGAAATGATAGACACGGAGTATGCACAGTAAGAGTATGTCTTCCGGTCCGAAGTCCCACAAAAAACTCTGTATTTTAGTCATTAAATTTGTAATAAGTCAACTGGACAAATATAATTGCTCAAATGAATGTATAAAATGTGGTTTTTCGCAGATGTGATGAACAGTTTAAAAAATATTTGAAAATTTAACCGTTGAAAAGTTGAAGCTACCCGTGTGAGTGAAATTATTGATAATATTTATACAAACTCCATGAACCGATTAACTTGAATGGTCTTGGATGACCATCGGAAACCAAGGCTGGATTTCAGAGAATTAGGATTTCCGCAGGGAAAATCTTAGCTGAGAACTTTGATCGATTTATGATTTTATAAAAAATGCCGAGGAATATGCCTTAGGATTCGATTCTCGTGAAGATTTCATTCACAATACCGCGTGAGGAAGCGAAACGACGCTACAGTGTCAGGTACATAGGAAAATCGTTGCGGGGAATCGGATTTCGGCGAGGGCAGAAGGCCAAAGGAAATGCAATCGTGAAAAAGATGATTACACACTCATTCTCTTCCGCTACGTGTTCTCCACCCCTCTGCCAGACCGACCCCCCGCCCTCTCCGGCCCTTGTCCCTTTCCCAGCTCCGCGGCAATAGCCATCACGTTCCGACAGACGAGAGTGGTGAATTGGGTACGTGTGTAACAGCTACCCGCTGTTTCTTGGTCTCCGACAACCTTTCCGGTGCCATCGGTCCCTCTTTTCACCTCCCCTAACCTCGCCCCCGTTCTCTCTCCCCCAATCCCAGCCTCCGTCCACCAATTTTGCCATGCTGATTACTGCCGTTGCGGGCACTGTGGCCAATTTTGCGGTCGGTGGCCGGTAAACCCATATCCCCTCTCCCCCTCCCCCCCCCACGTTCCTCTCTCTCGCTTCCCCCCTCCCCACTTCCTCCGGAACTTTCTACGCTCATCCTTACCTTTGCTAGTACCGTCATTTCACCTATTCTTTCATTTTGCCACAATCGGGATATTCTTTTGGAGTTGTAGACCCGTTCGCCGGCTGACACGCTGCCTCATTTCCTAGTGGATGGATTTGAGTTGGCCGTCCCTCCCCATTGCAGGAGAAATCGATGGATTTTTATAGCTAGTCTCATTGTCCAATAGATAACAATGGAAAATAATATTAACTGTCTGCAGTGAAGCGGTTTCTCTGATATCGTCGGACATCACAGACAAATAGTTTCAAGCCGTTCACCCATAGCTTCTAATGGGTATTGCACAGCTAATTCATGCAATTTCGCGAAAATAATTTTGATATTTTTTTTATTCTCTCACCAATATTATTCATTGAAAGCACTAAAATGAATGGTTAGCATGACGTTTTTGTCCTATTCTCCGATGCACATCATTTCTGGTTCAATACTCGAAAAAATAATTTCCCACTCGGTGGCAAGAATAACTCGATGAAGTGTTAAACCTATTAATTTTAGACGATCTCGCAGCAGCAAAGTTTTACAGCTACGGCATGAAAAATACACAGCAGTTCAGTCAACTTGGTAAAGTGTTAAAAAAAGACTCTCAAGGGGGAATTATCGTTGCTTCGTTAGATTTTATCTTCAGCCTCCTGGTTTGTTGAAATCCCTTTGTCCCCCCGTGACTTGACAAACTAAATTTATGTATTGAAATGAAATGAAATTATTGAATTTTAATTTCCAAACACTTTATTTAAAAAAACACGACCTAGGTGTCGACATTGAACGTTATCATCAGGTGATGTGTGGAATACAAATTGTGTGTACTTACAAAGTCAATAATTGCATTTCATCTCAATATGTCATGCCAATTTCATAAAGTTACGCCGGAGACAACAAAATTGAAATCTAAAAAATTGTATCAGTGCTATTGATGAACTTTTACGTAAAATGACAATTTGATTGTCACGAGAAAATAATATTTCCACGTGGAACATAGTTAATCAAGCTAAATTTTAATTCTGTGAACTCTTAAACTCAGAATTTTGGATAAATAAATCGCTCCTACATTAGTCTCTATGTTTCTCAAAATTAATATACAGATTAATTTATTAATCGACTATTTTAAATCATTGGTCTAGTAATGCATGTCCCATAATCCATTCACACATCCTATTTCAATTCTCCCTGTGCTCTTACTAAACTAGGAGCGAGTCTTTGGCTTGAAAATTGATGACAATCGGTGTATACATTCTATTGTCCGAGAGAAATCTAGATAATACTTACCGCCTTAATGCCTATTCAGGCTCCCCGCTGCAGGGAATAATTCTCCTCGCATTCAATCCACTTACGCTCCTTGCTTATCTCCCTCCCTTTGTTGTAAGAGTTTATCGTCTCTCTCGTGTCTACATTTTTGTTCCATTGCCTCTCGCGATAATAGATAAGAATGCGGTAAAAACTTGGTCCGCTTATTTCTTTGTAAAACTCGTAAATTTACCTTACAAATAAATTTTGCATAAGCTTTTGTTCACCGTCTTGCGTAATTCCATAGTTTTTTTTACGAACGTCTCACGCAAACCATACTAAATGTATATAAGTGTATACCTATAATAATATGCATTATGAACTGCTTACTTATTACCACGAAGATCGGTGGAAATTCGGTTATTCAAATCGATGGTGATGTGATTCTTCGGATTACAGATAGCGAAAGGACTAAGAAATTTTTATTTCTCCCTTGGCCCCGGGTGCTGGCTCTGTATCTCCAACTTAAATTGGCAAGCATATCTTTCCCTTCCGTCACTTCTATCTTAACAGGCATTCGAATTGTATGCAGGAATCTAAGCCAGAGGATGTCGAAGCTTAAAGATACTTACCTCTTTGATGGCATGCCCCTTAGCGCTGAAATGAGGCAGGTCGTGCGTGATCGGAAGAGATTGACTGGGGGTGGAAATAACTGAAAGCTCGCAGTTTGATAGTACGAACCCTAAGAATGGTAGTTTAGAAAATAAAGAGAAAGGTTGATGTGTGCACTTTAGAAAAGGTCATGTTGCTTTAATAATTGCTAATCGTACAAAATGATATCTAACCGTAAAATAATCAAAGGTTAAAAAAATGAGGAAGATATCCGTTTCAAAAAATATAACGGATTTCTAATCTAGTTTCTGTGAAGTACTAAGCTTAATGAAGCGAAATAATTATAAATGATACACACCTTTTCCCTAGGATGTGTGAGAAATTTACATATGTCATCAGTTTTGAAAATCCGGATGCGCTAGAGAGAAAATCTTTTTCAGAGCCAAAGATCGATCGATGCCACTGTTATGGTCATAGCTGGAGTCTGCTAAGAACGTCCTCCTTCAATGGCTCTCAATTTCAAATGCCATTAGAAGAGCGCTTGGGAAATATCACTTTTTCTAACATACAAAATAGCAAAAACATTTATAGCACGGAAATCTTTCGTTTTGCCATCTCCGCTCCAAACGTGTCGCGCTGGATTGCGAAGAGATCGTGAGTCAGCGGGAGGGAGGAGGATGGCGGGAGGGTAAAGAGAGGGCGAAGCGGAGACGTGAGAGAAAATGCGGCGAGATCGCGCTCGTGTAGGAGGTAGCGTGGTGCCCTTTGACGGCCCATCATTCGTACGAGCAAACAGTTATGTGTGGCAAGAAGGGGAGGCAGGATAGATTCTAGAGAAACAAGAGAAGGTCGGGGTCGATGGAAACGACCAAGCGCGAGGAGTCATCCGCATGCTCGTTCTGCCGCTTAAGGGATCCGTTGTCGCAGGATTTACTTTGGCAATGACTTTGAAGATTACAATGCCACGCTTTTCCCCCCTCTTTTCCTACCCTCTCACCCCCACACTTGCATGTCGCACTCCCCTTTTCCGTTATAATTTATATACCCTGGGCCTTTTCAGTTCCTCATCTTGTTTTCCTCGCAGATGAACACCATCCTTGAACCTGCTTGATTCTCCCTTCGGATCTCTTCCTGTTATTTCCTTCTCTGATAACAATAATACTGTTTCTTGAGATATTAGTAAATAAAATTTTGAATCATTGATCTGGAATGTGGAGAAAATTAGATTTTTTCAATGCCTTCAACGACGAACTCGGAATTCGTTTAATCAAAGCTAAAGGAAAACGGAAAACTTGGTTTTGAAAATAGTGAGTCAATTAATTAGCACCAGGAAATTATCGTATTTCTAACGTACGGAGTTATAATACTAGTATGTGCTCCTCAAATAATTGTAATTCCTCTTTATAATCGCGTTTCAATTAATTACATTTTTTTAATGACACCAGGATTGTGTTTCTGATTAATTTGTGTAAACATTTTACTTCGTACGCATACTTAACACGTCTTTGTGCGCGTGCATAACACGTCTAGTATTTTTGTAATTAATCCGTAAAATTTCATTTGTCATATCAGCCGGAGTGTAATGAAAAATAATTGCTCAAGTTATTTCTTCGAGTGAGCGGCAGGAAAAGGATGACCATGAATTAAGATAAATCCACCGCTTGCCTACTAGTCCTGGTGGTTTCCTTAATTATAGGGAATTTAGAAGTCGGGCGTTTCTTTTTTTTCCCTCGATCCTGCCTCGGAAGCTGATGGAATACTCGATAAGAAGTCACTCGAGGGAAAGGATATATACTATTAGCAAACAGCTTATTGTCCGTGTCGTTTCTCTTCTTTTTACGCCATTTATCCAACGTCACTCTCCCCATTTCTTCTCCCCCCCCCTTCCCACCACCCCCCTCCCCGCTTCTCCACGAGGCTCCCCGTAACGGCCGCGCTATTAGCCTGTGAATCATTCCGTCCCGACAACTCGAATGCATTCCCGGGGAAGACGCAACAGGATGCGACATGGGACGAGGGGTCAAAGGACGAAGAGGGCGGACAGCAGTGGGGGAGGAGAGGGATGGGCGGGGAGGTGGGGACAGGGGAGGTTTTGAGGGAATGGCCGGAAAGTGAGTGAGAGAGACCCCACGCCGCAATAGGATGCGCCGTGCCGGGGAGTTAATGGGGAGGAGAGAGGACGACTCGGGTTAGATGTGAAGGGTGAGATATGCACGAACTTAAGGTTGGATGCAAGCTGAGGTCGCGAGGATTGAAGGGAAAAGCGGCATTACCGAAAGGTTTAAATGTAGGTCATTAAGAACGGGAGATAGCGACATCCTGGTGCAAATGCGGGAGTGCACTTGAAAATTTAGCATTCGAGGAGAAACGGAGCCGTGGAAAAAGTGATCTGAGGCCGTGATAGGTCTCGCTTTGAGCGACGTGACCAAATCCCTCCTTAACTATGTGCGGAAAGTACTCGTGACCTCTCGAGTAAAGACCTCTCTTGAAAGCATCAATTTCCCCGAAGACTACAGCCATTTCTTTCCACCCTACTCCCTTGCCCTTCCAAAAAGTCATCGCCATTGTTGGATAAACGAATGACGGAAATGGTACTTGAAGGTCGAGGTCAAAATGAACTTTCGCCTAGATTTGATAGGTCGAGATTAGGATGAAGGTTGTGCGGTAAAATATCATCGTATCTTTGGATTAAGAAAATTTTCAAAGGGCGCGGCAGATTAAGAAATCAAGGCACACCTTTCAAAAGAAATGTATTCGGTCTTAGTGGTACCATTGTTTCAAACGGCTGATCCCGCCTTGAAGGATGTGCTCGCCCTGTCCACGACCCGTATACCCATTTAAACTCACCTCGGGGGAGCGCGTCGGCAAAAAGACTTTAACAATTGCTTCTCTCTCAACCAAATCTAATTCTATTGAAGACGAGGGAAAATCCTGCTAGTGAATAAGCGCCGCCCAAAAAAAATAAGGCGAGGTGGTGTTTTTTTTTTCAGTCGTCGAACGAAAATGCACCCCTCCTTTCCAACTCGATATCTTTAGGTTATCTGACAGCTGTGCGCATATGGTTCATGAAGTAACTACCCGTGAGAGTCTGAATGGACTCGGGGGCATAATGGGGAATGAGGTAGGAGTCAAAATATGGAACGCGGGTTGGCGCGCAGTCGAGACGCGAGTCGGAGCGACAGCACAAAGCGGAGGAATCTGGGATAGAAGGGATGCGAGTGGGTTGGAACCTTGGAAAGGCAAATGGAAATGGGGGGGTGAGGGTTGAACGGGAGCGTGCGTCAGGGAAGAGTCCCCCATTTTTAAGGAGTCCGCGAATGGGATCGTTGAAGCGGAAAAGCACCTCCCTGCTTCCAGCACACGAGCGGACCAGCCACTTTTCCGACGGCTCATGGTATCCTCAGCGGTGGAAGGAGGAGGGAGTGGTACCCTGCAGAATCAGGTGACCCTCTCCCTTTTCCGGTGTTCAGTCTCCACGGATAATAATGGGATTTCCATCGCTTCGACGCCGAGTTCCCTCCCTCCGTTCGGGAGTAGACGGAAGTTAAAAACGAGATGGGCCGCGAGTGGCTGGCCTCGTGAACGCGGGAGAGGACTGGAAGAGAGATAGAGCGTCCCGGTTAATTCGATTGGCGATAGGGATTCTCCTACGAAACTTTTCGGTGACACGCGGGCGGATCGGCTGAGTCCTCAGCCATCTTCAAGAATATAGCGATGCGAACTGCCCTCGGCGTACTTCCACCCCTAGACACCCCGTGAGCTCTCACGCGCCGCTCTCCCGTCATTCACTGCCTCTCACCCCCGTCCGCCTCCCATAGGGTTCCCTCTCCCCCTGGTTTTCGTCCTCACTCCTCCGATCTCCCTCTCCTCTCCTCATTTTTTCTTTCCAAACTACCCTCTCCACCAACCGTCCTTAACCCAGGGCCCAAACTCCTGCCTTTTTATGTAAGTATGATTTATAGGCGAGTGCCTGGGACGACTTAACACGGAAACTCTGTAAATCACTTAGGTGATGTTTCGGGCGAGGATGGCGGAAAAAATGCCAATTCTAATTGACCGCGTATCGTTGTCTGCAGCTCTAAGTTATGCACTTCGGTATAATTTAGGCGTGGGAAGCTTTAGACCCGTGGCGGTTCCACGCGGTGATCACAGTGAAGGATTTTATCAAAGCTGGATGCTCTTGGAACACATTTACTCTACCAAGGCGGAACAAATAACATTGAGGGAATAACCCGCCAGTCCTGACTTAACTGGCAATTTTTGAACTCTTGGCTTTGGATAAAATGTTTGGTGAATAGTACGGTTCAATTAATGTACAGTAAAATTTGCATTAAATTAATTACCATGAGGCTTTTCTAATCATCACGAAGAGAGAACAAGTAAGATCTGGTGCTTTCCCGACGTAATTACTTAATGAAGTTTTCTCGGGTCTCGACTCGTGCATCGTAACGTCGGCCAACATGGAACCCCTGATCCGGTGGAAGATTCGAGAAAACTTCATCTAGAGAGAACAATTTTTGTAACGTATAATCACTTCAGGTAACCTTTTCACATTAAAATTCTTTCCTTGATAAAAATGAATCCATCTTTTTAGACGGTTTTGGATTGCAGTTCGTTATCACACCTTCAAATACGGGGATTTCTTTTTTCCATTGACGAGGCGCGGTAGTAACGTTAGAAGATACGGCTAAGGACCGGTCTCTGAATTATGGTGATGTCTCCGAAAAGCCTTGAGAGAATTTTTCTCACTGCGTTACCATTATTTAGTCATATGCTCTACAGAGAAGGCAATTGGCATCTTTATTTTGATGTGTGATTGGTATGTGGACTGTGTGATTTTATCACACCTTAGGGTTTTTACTAATCAAACCTACCTTATGGTCGAGAATACGGCATTTATTTTGTAAAAGTTTACTATTTTTTTATAATCCGTTGAGAACACTTTTACTGAAGCATATTTAGGCCAATATTCCGAAATACTTCCCAATATTTATTGTTATAAGAAATATTCACGCATAAAACATAGCAATATTACAAGTCAGAACAAAATTAAACATTGAAAAGATATCACGTATATCTGTAGGTGGATGTGTACTCGTATGTTAGTTAGTATTTTGTATGTTTGCATGTGTGTGGGGTGTAAGGGTTTTTGCATGAATTTATACCATGTTTTGTTTGTTGACTGTGTACGTTTGTGGCTTTTTCATACGGTTTTTTTCTAAATTACGTTTGGTGCTCTAGCAACCCCCGACTCACGTCTTTGCGGCGGCTTGCGGGATATTAAGTAGATATAGATAAAATCGTGAGACGATGCGAAAATCAATAATTAACTGATGGTTGTTTATATCTTATTTAATGTTACAATGATTGAGTAAATATAATGCATTGAAGTATGTTATGGCCTAAACAGAAATTGATCAAGTCTGTTGCGAGCGTTTGGTACCGTTAATTTTAGTCTCAATTTCGCGTATCTTCTCGTGTAGATAAGTGCTATTTATCTGCAGTATAGTGCTTGGTCATAGCAAAGATTCAGCATCTTTGTGAGAAAACTATGTTAGTTAAATACGATGAGATGCGATTTTTGTTGAACTCGACTGAGTATCTTAGATTTATGATAAAAGCGTTGCTCGTATTTTACAGAAATTTATGCCTCGTATTTCAAAGCCAACTATTAAATCCGCGATGTGTAGCATTTGCGTCTCGAGTCCCTCGGCTCACTCGGTAATTGGTATGTACCTATGATAACTTAGGGATTACTCCGCCTATAAAGATTGAATTTTCATGTCTCGTTCAGGAGAGATTTTCAATTTTTAGTCTTCCCCCTCCCTGCCGAGGTACACGAAATCATCCCCTGCCGTTTTGATGCAATAAATCTCTATCTCTATACATGACGGATCGAGGGATTATGAAACGATTTTTTTTAACTCATGACTGTACCACACAAAGTGTTCGCGCGCGTGTTCTATGCATTTAAATTTTCCTCGTTTACGTAAAGTGTAAGCATTGATGTTTTCCACGTCGAGCCTCTCTCATTTTTTTATTCTCCCCTCCGTGCCTCAGTTTTAATCTTCACTCTTTTTTCCTCTGTTCCCATGTCTCTTTCATTACCCTCACCTCTGTCTTTCCGGAGAGAAATGCGCAGTCATGTTCATACCCCGGCCTTTCCTCCTCCCCTTCCTCGGGCGAATAGACCCCCACCCCCCTTCACCACCCTCTCGTTCGCTCCCTACCCTACTGGACGCCGCCGAATTCCTCCCCCTCCTCTGATCTCCAGTGCCACGCTCGGCACCCCCTTCAATCCGCTCTCTCTCTCTCGGGCCTTTGCTTCCTCATTCCGCCCTCCCCCACGGCGTCTCATTTATTCCACCCCGTTTCGCAACATCCCTACATGCGCACGTATCGCTTGTGCGCGCGTAAGTGTCGTTTCGTGCATGCATTCCCGCACAGACACACACGCACACACACGACCCACCTCGCCCTCACATACACCCCGATTTCTCGCCCCTCCTCCCCTATCCCCTCGTCGGGGCACTATATAACCGAGAGCAACCCTTTCACTAACCGTCGTCGCCGGTTCACCGTTCTTGCTCGCTCACCCTCCCCGCGATCCCTTCTCCCCGTATTATTCCCTCTTTTTCCCACCCCGAAACCCTTCCCCCCCCTCTCCGACGTTCCCTTTTGTTTCGCTTATCTTTTTTTCCTCATCTTTCGGTCTCTTACTCTTCAGCCCCGTTCGTATCGAAGACGATGGCTACCGTGTGCGGGGGGGATATTCGGATGCGTGCGAGTTTGCGTACTATTACTCCGGAACCGGTTTTCGGTAAAGGGGCGTAAATAGCGAAGGAGACGACGGAAAGGAGGAAGGACGATTGGGGAAGGGGGTACGAGGGAAGGAAGGGGTGCGGGAGAGAGAGAGAGGATTCACCTAGGTTTTTTTCATCGGGGGGCGGGCGGCATTCGTGGAACGGATAAAGGGATCCGTAAGGGTGAGGTGTGTGGGTTGGGGGGCGAGGGTGGAAAATAGAGGGGGATTGAAGGGGTGGGCGGGGACGCCCCTGCTGCTCGGAGCGGTGAAATGGGAGGAGGTACAATCTGCTCACGACACGCGAAGAGGGCATCCCCCGGTTGGGCTGCTGGACCGGGGTGCGGGGGAGGTCGGAGGGAGAGGAGTGCGTTGGCGAGGGAGGTGTCAAAGGGAGGAATAGCGTTAAGGAAGGAGGAGAATGCATTGTCTCCTCCGAGCAAAGTATGAAAAGGGAGAAGGCGGAGTAGGAAAATGGTTCGAGAGGAGCGTGGTGGCGGAAGTAGAGGCACGGGGGAGGGGCACGGAAAAAATGATGAAGGGAAGGACGGAGGGGACGGGTGTGGTGGCGGGTGGGGGTGCAAAAGGGGGGAGGCGGAGTGATTCTTGGGTGTGAAAGGGTGGTTGGGGAAACGAGGATGCCGACTAGCAAAAATGACATAACGAGTTTAATTGAATCGAGGGAAATTGAATGCCTCATGAACTTCTTCTCGACGGATGAACAGTTCAAGCAAAGTTATGGCATGCAATTGGCTTGAAATCCCAATATACGTCATCGGATTATTTCATTTATTTAATTTTTAAATCCAGAAGGAGTCTTCAAATGCACGTGGCTACGCTTTTTGTCTCCAATTTCTAAAAATATAAAATTCAGGAATGTATTTTGGATAGTAGTGAAACGGAGAGTAAACCACTCACTTTATTAAGAAGTGACAGGTCTGGGAATAAACATCGATCCTCCGTGTCTCTGTCAGTGACAATGCCATTGACAAGGAGTAATATACGTCTATATGCACATACGCGGAACACATATTTGCATAAAACGTATTTACGTCACAATAATATTGAGCATTATTTGATTACAGGCATTAAAATGAAATATATGCCTTAGAAACATTGCAACACTTGCTGATGAGCTCATGTGTACTCAATGCGTAGACCGTAGATGATAACGATGAAACACCTCGCTAAGAAGATTTATTTATACGAGTAATATCTTGAATTTAGAAATGAACCGCAATATTCAATCTTAACGCGGTTAGAGCACGTGCCGGGCACGGTAAATAGCGAAAGTGTGTTGAGGAAAGGGGATAAATGTGTTAGAAAAGTAAATTGCATAAACAGTAGTAATGCAAAAAAGAATAAACTTTGAAAATGGGATATCACAAAGATATCGGTCGGCAGAGTTTAGGATACAAGTTTGGATGGGGGAATGAGAAAAAAATATTCTTGGAGCAGGAAAGAAACAAAGATCGGTCGAAGGAGCTTGCCAGCGTGGGGTGGAGTTAGGAGGGAAAGGTCGGAGAATGTCTCGAAAACAATGGAGCGGAATGAGTGGTGTTCGAATGTGAAGATGTTTTGGTGGGCCTGGAGGAGAAGCGGGGCAGGGTGGAGGGAATGGAGGCGGGGATTGACGGTGGGGGCGCCCAAGGGTCAAATATCATCTTCCGGGAATCGTCTTTCAACCTCACGGAAGGTCTGCGAAATGTATTTGAGGATGGGTTCCTAAGAGCATCAGGAAGTCAGTCGGAGAAGAGTTAAGCTCTTATCCCCCCTCTCCCATTGTTTCCTTTCTTAAAATTTGAAGAAGATTATGAATAGATTTGGTTTTTACTTCCCAAACAATAGAACCACAATGGGCGTTTCAGCAATGTATTCAATATATTCGATTTATTCTTGTGATACGAGTACATATTTAACATTTGCAGAACTTTGGTACTTATAGCCCTGCTGCGTGGAAAATGTTAATTTACTCAGTTAAATAACCCAAAATTATATATATATATATATATATATATATATATATATATATATATATATATATATATATATATATATATATATATATATATATATATATTTGTCTAACCTATTCCCATTCCTCAAACGAAAATTTTCACTCATTTTAATGTGCTCAATATTATTTACATTATACTTTCCATCGTGATTCATCGCTGTTATCAATTAAAATCGGTTGTTATATAATATGTCTCAACGTACACACCAAATAAATTATCGAAGATACGTATTTACTTATTAAGCATTATCGAAGATTATGATTTTGGCATACCAAAAATGAATACTGACTCATTTGGAATTTGATATTTTATCACTACAATTGTATATAGTTGTTGTTATTTTGAATTCCTTGTTTCATAGTTTTCAGTGGGATCGCAATAATTTTCGAATGGAATCATTTAAACTCTTGATTAAGAAAATATCTAGATTTTCTAATTGAACAATAAATATTTCTGTTCAACTCTTCTACATGTTTAAAAAAATCCAATCTTCAAATCTTGAATATCAAACAGAAATATCAAGTAAAATCGTTTTCCAATTTGTAATGAAAACTATCGGTTCTACTAAAATGTTGAATTGCCCATGCTAACAACTCATTCCATGTAGTGCTCAATTTCATTGGGCTTTTTTTGGGAATTCAATTGTGGTAGCTAAGACAGTTTATCTTCATGATGTACCTATCACCGCTATAGTGAAACATCCTCTCATTTTTTTTATGATTCCATTGAGTTATTTATTGTTTTTTGCTGTCAAACACAATGAATTGTACGTATGTGTCCTTTTGAACGGATAGATTTATGTAATTTATTAGCTGTTCGATTGGTAAATCTTACCCATTAAACCGCTCATCTCTTCTCTGATTTCTGTAGCCCTTCATTCATTCTGGAATACCATCAGAGAAATAATCGTTGGGTATGCATCTTTCACTTGGGTTATACGTCTTCCTCACGGATGTATTTGAAGTAAATCAGCCTCTTCTGAAAAGGTTTATCACAATTGGACACGCAAGGATGAAGAGCAGTGGAAAGAATTCGTAAACACTGGGCCGTTTTATGAGGCGTTTTAAGACGCGTCACAAAGCGAATTCGTAATGAGAAATAATTCGAGATCACATATCAGATCAGCCGATCCTTTCCTTTGAGAAGTCGTGACTTGCGTGTTTCGCATTTTGCAGGAATCAAACCGGAAATCACGCTGTCGTAATTATACCTTCCCATCCCTAAATCCTAAAGAAAGGGTTTACTCCGGGTTTTTTAGTCGAAATTTCTTAAATCAACGACCAGCCCACAACAGTTCGCAAAAAAAAGTTTGCTTTTGCAAATAGTTTATCCTATCTGGTATTAATTGGACAGTATGCTAACGTGCTACCGTAATTCTTCCATGTGTTTCTTTAATCATTTGTAAGCATTCTTTTAACAAGTACAGAGCACTTTCTTTTTGAATGAGGCTGACGTCCATACAAAATAACACTTAACTACATAACCCGCCGTCAAGACCTTTCGCATCTCAGATACTTATTTTAATTGCCAACATTTTGTGTACCAAAGAAATAAATGATAATTTTTCCGCGGTATTCAGGTGTAACTGAAGCACTTCAGTGATTAAAGTTAATGGTCTTTATTACTGGTGTAGGGTCGATTTATTATGGTCACGCAATAGCAATCGTGGCCCATTTCGGTCAATCTGTCCTTTCAAATCATTCTCAGTTATCAATGTTATGAAACTTTCCGTAAGCTAAGCCGCAGGCTATTTGCTACGATCCTCATGGTCTTTAAAAAAAGGACATCACCGTGCTTTAATTAGTAGAGTTAATTGATTCTGTCTTTTTCATAAGATCACTTCCACGCTAGATTAATGGGAACATGTCACTATGGGGAACCTTGAAGTTACACCACACTGAGGTTTATAAACAAAACATTGCAGTATAGCAATTGCTCAAAGCGATAAAGACAAGAAAATTATGCTCCGGAATATTTTAAAATTGTTAAATTCCACAGAGAAACTGCTAACCGTTAGTAGAATTTTAATATTGTGTCAATCTAAGAATTCGAAAATTTCAAGTGATTAAATCGACGTCAATAAATGAGGCTGGAAGTATTCTAAAACTGAAGCGGCTACAGGGATAGTAGCCAAGAGACTCAAAGGAAGGGAAATGGGTTGTTTGGGTTTATCTAAGGGTCATTGAAATGGACATCATTGGGGATTAAAAGGGTAGCGGAACGTCAAATGCCGATATCTTAAAAAAATGCAATGATGTCAAAGTGTAAAATCATTCACCTTGACCGAGATTCGAATCCGGATCCCTCGATAGCCGGCCGAGTGCTTTACCGGTTAAGTTACCGAGACGTCCTCTTATACTCTGAAATTTTATTTCATTTATGTAGCCGATGTCTTTCTCTTGACACAGTCGCTCTTATATTTCAATGTATTACCTTTGATTGATATTTCATTGCATTTAAACGAGGATTAATCCCACCAAATATAAGCTGGAGCATTCATCAAAATGGAAATACTATACATTGATAATATTTATTTATGCATATCGTTTTGCATGGAATACCTGACCCCGAGCCCCATTATAAACCAGACCAACCCACCCCTGGTGGCTACACACTTAAAAAATCACCAAGAAAATTGATTCGAAATTAGTCTTAGTATAAATGAGAAAAAAGTTATCTCTCATCTTAAATTTTTCATTATATTTAAATTACATCGACAGAAGATGAGCACTTAAAGATTTCTTTACAAGACTCGGATCTCGAGGAGGGAAAACAGAAGCAATATACCGACTTTTCAGATAAACTCTTCGGCTCTGACATTATCATCACCACTTCTTTCTGCGACAGAACAATTGAGACCACAAGGACACGGTGAGCGGTTCGGAGAAAAATTGGGGAAAACGATAAGGGCAAGAAACAGTTGGGAGGGGGCGGGAAAGATGGCAAGGAGGCGGTCTTTTGACAGTCGAGAGATGCTGGATGCGACGGCTCACTAGGCACACCATCACTTCTTGTGGAAGATCTGTGAAAAGTCTTGCCTTGCTCTTTCAAACCGTCGAGATCTTCTCGAGATAGGGAACGGGGCGTGAGTGGAAAGAAAGAAAGAAAGGGGAGAGATGAGAGGGGAGTGAGGAGGAGATGTGTCCGCGGAGGATGAGAGCACCCAGGATGGAAGAGGAGGAGGAAGAATCGGGAGGAAGAGGGAAGCCTAGCAGAGATGGGGAGGGGGTTTTGGGCTGGTGGAGGGGATGATGCGGGTGGGGAGGGTTTAGCACAGGTGGTTAGTTCGTGTAAACGGTGGCGTTCCAATTGCCGGCCGCGGGGCGACTCCTCTAGGGCGTGTTTGCTCACGAATTTATGGCTCGCTCGCGCGTCTCCTCGCTCGAACGAGCGACCGATGAACAAAATGGGGGAGGGTGGGGGAGGAGTGCGCGAGGGCTGCGGTCTCAGAGGGAGGGGGTGGAGGTCGACGGGCACTACGTCTGGGAATGCGCCGGCGACCCTTTCCCTCTTGGAAGGCGAGCCGCCCCCGCGGCACAAACGCGGCTCGGGTGAAGCCGCACTAGTCGCGGCCGCGCGCGACCGGTCACTCGGGAAAGGGAATCGTCGCGAATCGCCGATCGGCGGTACTAGCTACGGGGGATGTCGTCCCGCTCTCCGCGTCATGAGTGAGTATGGCCATCGGGGGACAACCGGCCGGCCACACTCGAGAGACAGCCGCCACGCGATCGCCCTGCGGGTCAGCGGTTGTTTTGCGCTTTTTTTTATTGGTTCGCAAACACGTGGGCTACATTAACAATTAGCGAGTCCCGGCTGTATATATTACTGGCACCACTACCCCTTGAAGTTTGGTCTTTAAATCTTTTAACCTCACCTAAATATGGCGTCGACTTCGTAATTTGGCTTGTTTATGGAGTCATAAGTATGATTTATGCGTTGCAGAAGTGCAGCTCGTCCATGTAAACCATAAAAATCACTAACCTTACCATTCGTTTGGTCGTCAAGATTTTTTCCTTTAAATATGTATCGGCAGGGTGTAAGCGAAAAATTATTGCTTTTTTAGTACCAGGGAATCATTTCCATACTATCATAAATGAGTCTCCTGTAATATGTGCAGTATTTTGTTGCCGTTTATCCTATCCAAAATTTTTAGTTCCAAAATATCCTGCATAAAAATGGTTTACTCTGGTGGGAGATGTTTGTTCGATAAATTATACCGACGTCGATTAATAATCTGCCATGTCAAAATGTTTTCTTCTCATCACTTCCTGGTTGTGAATGCCTAATGAAATTTAGACGATTACTATTTCATCTGTGCATTTAAAAGAGGTAATTTTTACTGTGGAATCTACTCCCAAAATTCAAAATCTTTTATTTTCCTCGCGTAACGGGAAAGACAGCAAATGATAATAAAGAGTGACCTTCGACCAACATGCCGGGCTAACATGCCATTATGAACCGATAAAATACTCATTTTATAGCCCATTTTGTGTCATAAACGAAATATTTTTTTTGGGTTCATGCCTATCCGTGAGCGAGGGTCCTCCTTTGCCAGAGGTTATTTCGAATTATTTTACGCCAGTCAATTGTTCATTTTTACTCATAAACTGTTGGAAATGGTAACTATTCTCCGTTAGAATAAGCCAATTTTTTATTTCTTCTACCTCAATTCACTGTCCAAATCTTTATTTTTTATCTCTTTCCTATATTTCTTACTTTCTTTTTTCTTCCGCCCAATCCTCTTTTTTTCTTTATTTTTCTGCCTTTTGAGCTTTTCAGTAGAACGATCTTCTTTCATCGTAACATCTCCCAATTTATTTCATCTAAGTTAGAGCATAATGGACGGGAAGTCAGTCGGTGAAACGTTTTATCGGCATTAATAAATCACTGATCACCTATGGAGCCATAAAATATTTAAAATAAATTTGTTGGGTTAAGAGCCATCGTGGTTGGTTTTCAGAATCAATGAGTTCGCCGTTTACGTAACTGTAAACGCCCTTCTATCTTTAAATGCGACCGCAATTGTTGTCAGCCAGAAGAATGAAGAAGCATCTTCCGCCAATGGAAAGCAATCATAACCATTTTTTGTCCCGGCAAAATATTTTTAGCGTGTAAATTTTAAATACATCACTTTGGGAAATTTTTCTCGCTTCCTATACCTTGCAAAAATTCTAGAATTTCCGTATTCAAGTGTAATTTATTCTAAGGTCTGTCATCACAATTTCTCTTGAGGATAGTCAGTGGAAGGCGCTGGAACTTATTCAAAACTTCCGGTACGGAGACACAAACATGCCGGAGCTTCTTCGGATAGAGTAATTATTTCAATCATTAGATCACTCGAGCTGCTACACTGCGTGACCGGTGGAAGGCCCAAGGCGTCGTGGACAGGCTATATATCTCGCACCCAAGAAGCGGGAAGGAAAATCCCCGTTCGACCACCCCCACTGCAGTACAAATGGATGAGTGACACACTTTAAATATATCCTGTTCCCTCCACGGGCCGCATTCCCTCTCCCCATGCACTGCCTACGACCGAGCGACCAAAACATTGCTCAAAATGGCGTTTACAATTAAAAGGATTGGTGCAACATGCTATCCACTTGTTCGACGGCCGAGTGCGTGAGATCATCACTGTAACACCACTTCGCCGTCGGCGGCAACCTAACTGAGCGGGATTGTACCTACGAGGGGAGTAGTAGTGGGAAGTGTGGGGGAGAGGTGGTGTAAAAGAGGGTCATTTCTCGGGTTCAGTTCCTCGGTAAATTGCCACGGCAAAAGTGTAGAAGCGAGCGACGAGAGAAGAAGGGGGTCTCGTGTGAGGAAGAACGACGGGTGAGCACGAGGATTGTAGGAGGGAGAAACGGGGGGGGAAGGAAATGGTGGAAGGACGAAGTAAGGCGTGCGGAGTCCGTTGTGGAGGAGGGAGTTCGGTGGGGGTGGGAAAGGGAGAGATGGGGGGATGAGGTAAAGGAACTTCTCGCCGATCCCAGCGACCGCGACGGGGGACAAGGCGAGGGCCCAAAAATTGTTGGCACGCCAAGAGTGAGTGAGAGAGGTTGGGATGGATTACGAAGGTCCCCCCTCTCCTCCACAACTCGCACGCTCACTTCCGTTCTCTCCCCCTCCTTTCTCCCGTTTCGACCCCATCCCCGGATGACCCACGCCCCTGCCCCTCTCCTCTATACCCCTCTCCACCCTCGATCTAGATCCCTCCCACCCATCCCGTTTTCGCGTCCCCCTTTCCTCTCAACTCATACCCTGGCCTTAGACTCCCTCAAACCCTTCCCACAACCCTGTGCGGAGGTGCTGTTTTTTTCCGGACTTAATTGGCACTTTCTAGTCCACCTACAGTTCACACCACTCTATATTTCTTTTCCAGCTCCACTGACGATAAAACTTTCTCATGCGTTCGGCTCGACCTTCCGTCTCTTCGCTGTGCCTGTAGCTAGATAATTCGATAAAAAAGGACTCGGAGCATGACATTACCCACCCCCTCGAGGAATATAATTAAAGCAGAGGGGCGAAGGGCAACTATAAACCTTAACTTCATGAGGAGGGGTTTACTCTATTGAGCAATATTCATATTACGGTTGTGCAAACGTCTCGTTGCTTTTGTTTTAATGTATTTTATTTTGGCCGTTGAAAATGAACCTTGAAAAAATATTTTTTTAAAAATAAGTGCGGCTACATTGCTAAAGTCCAACTTTCCTCACTGTCACTGAATTTCAAGTTTCCCATACACATAGGTATGACCTCTGGTGACAAGATATCCGTAAGTTTTTTTTCCACTTGCTAAAAGAAAGGAAATCTTCCAATGACTTACATGGCTATTCCATCCTCGAAGAACTAATTTCCTTTTCCATTCCAAAAAGTAGGTTGTTCTAGCAATGCTGCGAGGAAACACAAATTAGTCAGTTCTAAACAACATCCATGCATCTTTTTGATACGCTGTTCACTATATGACCACCACCGTGTTTCCAACCAAAACGGCCCTTGAGCGTAGTGCTCATCCGAGTAATGGCACCCATTTGCCAGCAGCGTTACCTCTTAAACTGTTCGTATGAGATTCTTAGCATTCCTTCCCGCCCTTGAAAAGCTTTACATTCAATATGAATATCAAAATTCCGGTGCGCTCATGCGTATATATGTGCACGAGACAATCACTTTCATCCGACAACAATGCACTCCAGCAGGTAGGTACTCGGGCGAAAACAAAAGGAGAGATTAGGCCGGTAACAATGCGGCAGTAACTCATTTCCCTCCTCCGTGTAGGTAACTCACCCCCTCCGCCCAACCTCCCCTCCTAGCGTCATCCCTTCGCCGCCGCGAGGATGTGCTCGTCTCGCCCTATCCGACCCACTCTCCCTCAAACCATCAAGGGACGAACCCTTTTTCACCCCACCCGCTCCACCCAACCACCCACGTCCCACTTAAAAGACTACTCGAAACTCTGTCTCCTTCGTAGCATCTCCCGGGCGTCCTTCACGCCTCCTCCCTCCCTCCTCTCTCTCTCGTACCCCCTCCCTCAGACCTCTTCAGATCGGTGAGAGACTCCCTCTGCCTCTATCCATCCGACAATCACGCGAGCACCCTCGTGCCCGCTCCTGGAGTCCCACCCTTTCCCCTTTCGCTCCCTCTACAGGCCCGTACCCTCCACCCTCACCCCCCGCACCCACTAAGATCCTCCATCCCTCTCTCTCTTCCCCCTCTCCGCCTACCCCACCCACACTCGACCCGTCTCACCCTCCTCCGCTCTCACCCATCCCTTCACCTTATCACGAAATCTTTCCCCTTATCCATCCCTCCTCCTGCCAACAAACCCACCTCCATATTTTCCTCAGCATCTCTTCTCCGCCATCCCTTTCGCCCCTTCCCCTCTTCATCCACCCCCCTACCTCTGGTCCAGTGAGACCCACGCATCATCCTCATCTCCCTCTCCCTATCCGAATTTCTATCTCCTCCTCTTCATTCCCACTGTCTGTTTCTGCCATCTTCCCTTCCTCCAACCCCTCCCTCTCACTCTACCTCCCCCATCTCACCTTCCCTCCACCGCTTTTCCTTCCTTGCATCCAATTTAACCGAGTGCGCCTTCCTCGTTGCTCCGCCGACTCCTCTTAACCTTCCACCGTGTCCCATTCGGCTCCCCCGAGCGCTCTCTCTGTTACTTTGCTTGCGGTAAAACGCTCGCGTGCATGAAATCGTTTATCTCATCCGACTGAGTTCTCTCCCAAATGGCTTTTTATTTCCATTGCTTCTTCTCCTCCACTCCGACAATGCTCTCCTCTCATCCTTCCTAGTGTACTCCATTCTGCCTCATCTCTTCCCAACCCCCTCCAGCGGACGATAATGGAGGCTTGAGCTCCTTTGTTGCGCAATATTTACGTTCAGGTAAACCAGTTATCGTGGCACGGCGATCACCGTCCTAAGCACAGCGCTTTGAGGGTGTTCGATAACACTTTCCCTTCCACTAGCTCGAATGAGTGACCTTCGACCCTTAAAACGTTATGCCTCATTGTTGTCCGTAGCTTCTTGCCTCTCCACCACTTTAAAATAAAAAACCCTCTCTCATCTGGATTCCTCTTGTCCCTATTAGCTTCACACTCTGCAGCTTACTCCTCAATCACTTTTTCCTACAGGTCACGATTTAAATTATTTCCTACCCTTTCCATTCCGTGTATTCTCCCTTCATTTCAGTACTTTTTTCCGAATTTGAGAAGCGGCTCCCGGATTGAAAATGCAAGCACTGGACTAAATATAACCAAGTATAGAATTTTTGTTAATTGTTACTGTTTTGAACTGTAGCATAACTTTCAGAAAATCACACATTTGTAAACTGTCCCTTAAACGCTTTTATCATTCGACCTTTTTCGTCTAATGAGTCATAATCAAAATGAGATAAAAAATTAAAGTGTTTTTGGTCATGGTTTAGTTTTTGGGAGAGCATTCATTTTTTTTCAAAAGCCTTACTAAAAATTTGCAGCCCATATTCCTTTTATTAACGTTCACTTTATTTATCTCCTTTCTGTTCCTCTGCTGTTAATCGAGGCGTCCTCTACAATCAGGTATCAGTAGCTAAGCAAGACATCAACATCCCAAGCATTTGCAACTAAAAATTACGCATGTATCGGTGGACCATTTACTTCCATGTTATTGCAAACAAAATTATCTCATTTTCTCCTAGGTTAGTAGGAACAAAATTGAATTATCTGTTAGATGTATCAAAAAGACCAGGTATTAATTTGCTTGAATTTTATTTAGGAAAATTCAAACTTACCCTAATACGTCCTGCCGAATGCGTCAAATTTACAATGCACCCAGTGAAATTTACTAATAATGTAGCATTCAACAGCTGTTAAGTGTACTGCTCGGTTCTATAGTTTGAACTCACGTTCTGAGTTCTTAATTTGCCTACAGTTTTTGTTCCTGATGGACCAAGTGAACAGATCGTGATTGTAATGCGATCTTATGTATCTGGATCGAAGGAATATGAATGCAAGTGGCACGATTGCAAGAATTTATATGCTCTTAAATCTATTGGCAACATTACCACTGCACCTTAGAAGGCCCTTTCCCGAACGTTCACAATTTTATTTAGCCACCTAATAGAATGTTATTCACCTTTTATACCTCACTTTCCCAGCATTATCCCCTGCATTACTGTCTTCAGCATCCCTTAGCACCCCTGTAACTCCAGCATCCACTTGTCCTGCATTAATAGAATTTCTCCCAATATTCGTCTCTTTTCCTCTACCTATAACTTTATCCTGGCTACCTATAATACCATGGCTATAACCTTATCGTTTTGTTTCCTCTTCAAACATTTTATTTTCTTCATTCTTATCCAAACCCATATCTCAAGAGTCTCCAATTAACACTTATAATTTTGACTCGAGTTTCGGAGACGTACAAACTTCTCTCAATTTTAAAATTTTCTTTAGTATTTTCTTCACTTCCTTCCTTTAGGCGTCCGTCATCATCTCCCGCTCGCTCTATAAACTCTGCTTTACCTAGCGCAATTTTTCCTTCAATATCTATCTTTACTTCTCTGCCAGATTATCTCACTTCGATTTCCAACTGTTAAGCATCCAACTCACCCTCTTCTTCATTTCCTGAATAATACAAGGGATCAATCTGCCTTTCTGTGAATGGCTTTATTTCTATATTTTTTCGTAATTTTCTCCCCGTGAAATGAAACTGCCATCCTGAACACATTCATATGCGCTCACCCTGTAATCTACTCGGTTATACATTAAATTTCCATTTTTTTAATCTTCCAATTTTTGGCCTATCGCAAAAATGCAAATTAAAAAAAAACGCAATTCAATATTTCAGAATTCTTCGAACACCGCACAAATTCTCCGGTCCTCCTTCCCATCCGCTTCTCCTCTCCTCGCTTTTGTGTTGCGCATTCTTTTTCCTCTTTATTTTCATCGGCCGCACCCAGCCAAAAAATTCATGAATGCGGCCGGAAAAAAATGGACGCCACCGCTTCTCTTGGCAAAAGGAGGAAGCGACTGGGCGGATTTTTGCCCGGCGCTCCTTATCCACCCTTTAGTTTCCCGTTCCCCTCCTCTATTTCTTCCTCCTCCACTCCCTGTAAGTTCCCCCCGATTTTTTCCCCAACACTTCCCTGTTCCCTTCCCTCCCGTGGCATGCTCCTCGGTCGCACCCCGCCCCAGACAGCGTGGATACGTCCGTGACACGGGCGGGCGGATTCCGATATCATCCCACCCACCCACCTCCTCCCTCATTCCCTGCCTCCTCCTCATAGCCTTTGTGTGGTTTCCCGTGTCCCCTTTCTTATCCAGTGCATCAGCATCGTTCTTGTATACTTCTCTCTCTTTCTCTCTCGAGCTCTTTAACTCTTGAAAACCCTTCAGCCTTGGAGGGGCGCAACGGATCCCCATTGTTCTTCGGTTGCATCCCCTCCTTCCTTTTCCGTCCTCCGTCTCCCCATGCCCTCCGCTGATAGCCGCTGTGCTTATCCAGCCCGGACAACGGTTAGGGGCCAAACTAACCCCAGGTCCGGTCCACCCAACCACATGAATCCCCGAAATGTGTTTGATCGATGGTGTTATTGTGAAGGTGATTGATGCTCTCAAGGGTTACCGGCCGGCCGCATTGCTGATCGCAGCATCTTGATGCCGCTGCCCTCACCCTTCTCCCACTTCTCTCTCCGCTCCGTCTTCCTCTGCCCACCCTCCTTCCTTTCGAGTTCCATTCCGATCCAGCACCAGAGTAGAGCCTCACCGATCTCCACCCCATCTTGCTGACGTCCCGCATCTACGGTGCGCTGAGGTGATTTTCGGTGGCCTTAAAAAAAATATCCGACTGGAGAGATGAGAGTAATTGATTGCTCTGAATGTGACATGAAATCGCAATTTAAATGCATTAGTGCTTGAGGAATGAGTGTGATAAGAATTCCGCCCATCGCTACCAGATAAGGAAGAGAAATATTTTATTCATGTCCTGCTTGAAAGGGTTGTGAAATATAATGATCAGTTACTGTTTCGCGTACGGCTAACATATAGCTCCTAGTAATAAATGCTCTAATGATTTTTAGTGACATTTAAAGGCGAATTGTGGCTGTCTCACGACTTGAATTTTAATTTTCAATTATTTCTTCTAATAGACGTAATTAGTACCAGTGTTTCTTGGAAAATTTGATTTAACGGAATTGCTTCTTCATAGAATAAAATGAATGCAATATTTTCCAATCGTGCACATGTGTTACATGTTTCATTCAATTTGTTTCTACCTTTTACAGATAATCTGTCACCTATTTCTTGAAAACCTTTTTTTGTTACCATTTGTTTTTGTACCATTGGCATAGTAATGTGATTAAAAAATCACCAGCTTGAATTTTCATTTTTTAATAATTTATTTATATGCAATTATGCTTCTCTCCTCACTGCCAGAACTTCTCCGCGAATGGTAAGCAGAGCCAACTGCCGTGAGATAGGCATAACGTCAATACTCAATTTTTTCTCCAATCTAAGTTGCTTTATCGCAGGCTTATCGCGAAAAAATTTATCGCCACTCTGTAATTTTCTCATCCAGAAGTAAACTACTTCACAGTCGACTCCCTGGCTCATTATTTTTTTAGAGAAAGTTCTCTTATCCCAATTTTCCCCCACGGTGCCCCCCTCCCAACGTGTTCACCCCGCCCCCTCTTTCCTTTCTCTCTCCCCTCGTTTTAAGTGGGTTCTCTCTCTCTTTCTCTCCGCCAGAACGACCTCCGCCTCGATGAGCGGCTCCGTGGGCGGGGCTTTGATGACGTCGGCGTCCCACGGCAAGCAGTCGGCCAATGGGCTATCTCCCGGTGGGCAGGGCCTCGGATCCTCCTCCACCCCCGACCTCCTCCACCCGTCCCCCCTCGTGCCCGTCTCCCTCCACCAGCAGCAGTCCTCGACCTCCTCGTCCTCCCCCTCGCCCGCCTCCCCGCACCACCACCAGCACCACGTCGTACACCACGGACACCACCACCAGCACCAACAACAGCATCAACAGCAACAGCACCAACAGCAGCAACTTCACCACGCGCCCGACCTCGGCATCTTCCTCTCGGCGAACGAGGAGAGCGACAACTTCGGCGGCCAAGGCGGCGGCACGGACGGGGACCACCTGCACCCATCGCAGCACCACGGCGGGCACCAGTTTGGGAACGGCGGCGGCAACGGTTCGTCCCCCAGCCACCACTTCTCCCCGCACCTGCACCAGGGGTCGGCGGGTGGCGGAGGTGGCCAGAGCCCGCACCATCACCTCCAGCACCACCACCCGCACCTCCACTCGACACACCACTACCTCTCAGTCAAGAGGGAGCCAGAGGACCTGAGCCAGCCCGTTTCCCTGGCGAGGGGCTCCAAGGGCGCGGGAGACGGTCGGGTCGGAACCCCGTCCCCCCTCCTCGAGCAGTCTTCGGCGGGGGGTGGTGGAGGCGGTGGGGCTGTGCACGCCCTCAAAGAGAGGGCCAAGGCTGCGGCAGCCGCGGCGGGCATCAGCATCGTGGTGAACGGCGGCGGCGCCTCGTCCCCCGGCTGCGTCAAGGAGGAGCCCAACGGCGTGGGCAACAGGCCCTGCTCCGCCTCCTCGGCCGCCTCCTCCGTCCTTGTGGACCCCTCCTCCGAGCTGGTCGTCGTGACGGCCGAGGGCCTCAAGGGCGGAGTGGTCATGTCGGGCGGCGGTGGGGGAGTGGTCGTGTCCGCGCCCCCCAAGGGGGGCTCCACCTCTAATCCCTCGACGCCTTCCTCCTCCTCAAGCCCCGGAGCACCCTCCGCCCCGTCGTACTCCATCTTCGCCAATATCGGATCCGGGCATCACCAGCAGAGCCACCAGACACATCAGCAGCAACAACAGCAGCAGCACCAGCAGTTCACCGACCACGTGTCCGCGGCACCCCACCAGTACGGCCTCGTTCCCGTCTCGCAGGGCTACTCCTTGGCGGCAGGGACCGGGTCCAACGGCGCGGGAAACAATGTCGTCTCGAATCTCCGCACCACGTCCTCCTCCTCTTCCTCCTCCACGTCTTCTTCGGCGTCGTCGACGCCCGCGGCCACCACGGCCTATTCCCTCGTGGCTGCCGATCCCTACTATCGGGACTATTTCGGAGATCAGTACCAAGTGAGGCAGCAGGTTCAGTATGCGGACAGTCCGGAGGGAGGCGGGGCGCCGGCGGCGTCCTTCGTGGAGCGGTATGTGAGGCAAGGGAGCGTCGCTTACAAGAGTGGACCGGCTGCGAACCCGGCGGCGCCCTCTGGGGGCGTCGGTCTGACCGTGGACCTGCCGTCACCGGACAGCGGAATCGGCGCGGACGCCATTACACCTAGGGACCAGACAACCATCCAACAGGTGAGGGAAACGTGCCAATGCGAGAATTAATTACCGAGTCGGCAAGTTGAGAATCCACCACTCATGCCCATTTGTTTCTTTTCCTCTCCTCTCGTTTCTCCATCGTTCCCTCTTTTCCCTCCAATTAACATGTGATATCGTGATGGCTTTGCTACTTCGTCCAGCTTTCACGCTTAATCATTAATGCATTAAAAATCGTCAAGTCAAAGTGATTTAGACATTTAAAATAGGAGCCATATGGCGTCTTCAACATGCTCGTTTCTTGACAAGAATTCTAAACCAGTTTCATAATTCAAAAAATATTATTCCACCCCCTCCCCCAATCTCTCTCTCTCAAAATTGACTTGCACGTTTCTTTGAAGATTGAAATAACTGTCATATCATTATAAATTCAGGTGCATGATTGATTATTCTTGAAAGAAAACATATTTACAATGCTCATGAGATTTTTAAAAAATTGATGACTGAAAGTTCCAACGTTTCCACCTTTATTATTTTTGGATGAATCGTATTAATAGTCGTTTTTGTATTTGATTCATCAGCTGAGAGATAAATTGTGTTAGATACATACACGCCCTTTGTAAACCTTTGACCAAAAGTGAAGGCTTATTAAAAGGTATTGCTCGAACCATTTATAACGGTTAATGATTTTTTTTGTCGATCTTCAAAGTGTCTGGTTGTTTTACTTTCTTTATACTGCAGAAACATAGGAATAGACTTGTGACATCTTGAATCATATTAATGATTATTTGAATGCAAATTGCAATTAGAATTTTTAATGTTTGTATTTTCAATGTGACTGATTCCGTTGTCACGTACTATGCCACTTTCCATTAAAATTATGGTGGAAGACGTTAAATGAATGTATTGTAAAAGGAAACCAATCAATTCTGTCATTTTTTTATCACGCCTAACTAGATATAAAACCTTTTATTTTTAGGTTTAAAGAAATCTAAAAAACTTTTATCAGTCTTTGACAAAAGAGATAATTTCACGTTGTAACCAGTCATTCAATAAGAATTACTTAATTCATCTCAAAGAGAAAATTTGTGGTCTCGTGTACTTTTTTTCGTCATACGTAATTTAAAACTGTCTTAGCACTGAATTCATGCGATTAAATGTTCGAAAGGTTTTAATACTTGAGCCAGTACTGACTTTTTTGGCACTCATTTCTCACTTATTTCTGTTAAGAGCCATTTGCTGGGACATGAAATACCTTTTTGGGAAGGAATTCAAGTGTCGTTATTTTAAAATACCGTTGAAGGCTGAAAGGACTATACAGATAGGACGAAAGTATTTTAATTGCTACTATATTTTTGCAAGGGTAAATAATCGTACCAAAAGTTCAAGAATATTATCGCTGACGCACATTCAAATACAAATGCATTGCGATAACTTGTATTATCGCTTCCTGCCCACAGTCTATTTTTATTCTCGATTATTCCCAGGAAGCTTACCGATTGCCTTACCTCAGCGTATTTCAGTTTAAATCACCAGACCAATGGTGAAATACACTTCATTGAACGAAATCCAAAAATGTTTCGATTCATTCATCGAAATGACGACTTCTATCTAAAATGAGCCTGGGAATCCATTGAATAGGATAGAGTTTCATCATTGCGACTGGGATTACCTACTAGGGATAATGGAGGGGGTGTGAATTCCCTTCAAGGTTGCTTAGCCTGGCGGCCATGTTTTGGTCTTGCCAATCAGTTTGCTATCGCCAAATTCATTTTTTTTCATGCACGCCTCCCAATTGTTCCGAAACGCACTCGCGCGCCTTGCACAACCACTCCAATCGCCTCCCTTGACCCACCCACTTTCTGCTCCACCCCTTTCGTCCTCTCGAAATAGTCGCCTAAGTACCCTTCCACAGTAACTCGCTCTCTCTATATCGCTTCCCTTCCCTCCCCGCCGTCTGCATTTTTTCCGTCGGAAACGCGCTGCGATCATCTTTTTTTACGACCGAGTCGAAATGGTAGCAATGGCAATGCAAGTAATGAAATGGGAAGGTGGATAGTAAATCACCCGGAGTAATAATCCGGCTACCGAAAGGGGGGCTGGAGTAATGATCCATCCCGGGTGCTCATTAACACGTCAGGGTTTATTTGCAACCCTTCGAGAATTTCACCAGACGCTCAAGGGATCGTTAAAAAAAATAATTTTCGCATTGCGGTTGGAGGCGGAAACCTGACAAAGGTGGTTTTGATGGCTTTACTGCTAAAGTGAATTGAACCGCTTGCAGTGACAAGAGCTCTCATTCCCAGATGATATTCATAAATATGTATCAGTCATGAATTTTTAATTTCGCTGGATTCCTTCGCCGCTTGGAATATTTGACCAATTAACATAAAATAAAAATTCTCCGCGGATATTAAATTTTCGGAAGCAATTGACTGGCTGTCTAAGCAGGTGCACATTTTTCTCAAGAATTTAATGGCGAAGTAGATATAAACATATTCTGTTTTCATCGTAGGTATTTATGCTTTATATCTTCCAGCAACTTTTGTTCTTCTGCAAAATCAATATGCGTGTATGGTACAGGCTAATTTATTTGCGATGAAGTTATCAAATTATTGAGAAATTAACCTTGGGTAAAGAGAATGAATGTAAAAGCATAATTAATACTTTATGCCATTGGAGTTATCTTTATATAAACTGTGCATCAGAAATGTCATTGAGTTTCAGATCCATATTGAAAGTCAAATTTGGAGGTCTCACGCTAGGGTGCATACCGCTTATTCCGAAATTTCCGAGTCAAAAATTTCAGTCATATCATCAGTCGTACTGTGGAAGTAATGAAATTTAGACCTCCTATCAGTCTGAAAATAAAAAATAATAAAGGTTATGTTATTCAAATGAATTTTCTAGCATTTTAACCTGTAGCGTCGCTACTATTCATGTCTATGTTGGTTTATAAATCTTAAAATTATGCTTACGTGTACGATTCATATTCACATCCGTATCTCATATACGTATCGCCTGTACACATATTCATTTTCTTTAAAAGTAATCATATTTGGCTCAAGGCGCAAGCGGTCTCGGGACACCTCAGAGCGTACAACTAATCCGCTCATACGGACTCTTCGAGTTGGAGAAACAGGTCCCAGGACGGAATATGAACATCGAGAATTCTTTCAAAACCACCGATATAAAAGTCTTGCGGTTGATGCGAATGCAGTTAAATTAGATCCATCCCTTCCGTCGAGGAGTATAGTTGGACAATTTAAAGTCAAACCTCAACCCTCGTGCAGATCCCACGGCGGTGGCGACAGATATGCATACGGAACGGCGGGTCCGCGTGAGAACGACGCGGGAGGGGGGAGGAGGAGGCGGTGCAGGAGAGGACATTAAGGCAAAGGAGTCAGTCGGCAGCCGGTTGAGGGAGGGGTAATGGCCGGGGGACGGCCGCGTCCGGTGGCGGGAGCAGGCGGCGGCGGCGGCGTTAAAGGCACGCTGCCGCGGAAGGCCGCAGTGCAAACAAAAGCGAGGGGGGCGAGTAGGGGTTGGGGGGTGAGTTGGAACATTGAGGGATAAAAAAATGGAAGGTGCGCACGCCCTTTCACCCATCCCTCCCCTTACCTCCGCCCCGTTTAGTGCTTTATTATTGAAAGCCGATTATGACGTTTACGGCTTCTTGGGCGAAATGAGACATTTAAAGCGCAAGCGGCCACGCCTCCTCTGGTTTCTTAAAGCTCGGTGCTGAAACATCGTTAAAGGGCGTGCACACAAACGGGTCGTTAACGCGGAGACGTAATGCCCATTACGTCTACCATTTTGCCCGCCTGCTGCTATTTTTTTCTTTTCATTCCGAGTCACACTTTCAGGCTAACTGTTCCTGAATTGATCTTCGTCGTGTGACAAAGAAACTTCGTGTGACAGTACCTTCCGAGCACGAAACCTGATCATCCTTGGATAAAACATTATTTTGATGCTTTTACATTTTCAAGAATGATATCAGTAGGTATAATTATTTCATAAAAACCTTAAAACAACTTATTGGTAGGAGTTACAGCGTTGCGAATTAAATTAATGACGTTTTCAGTAATTGAAGGTGTTAACTTGACCTCAAGCCTCAATGTATGTGGCAATGAGATCGTTTTCCTAAGTCACAGTTTTATGTATATCATTGTGAGATCCAGGAGTCATGGGCATGAATTCTTCCTCGGACTCGGTTCGCTTCACAAGAATGATGAGTCTGCTGGCCTTCAAAGAGTAATTATTTCTAAATAATACCCCATAGATTTTTTTAATTGTGTGTTTATTGCGGCACACACTAAAGTTTTAACATTGTGCTTTACCTACTGGAGTTGGCTTTATGTTCAGTTTCCCGGGAGCAATTTACCAACTGCAGAACTAATATAAACAAAATATAGATAAGAATTATCATCTCTGATATTTGAGTTAATTGCAAATATTTACCTCCTTGATCAAAGCAATGTTATACACTAGCTTACATTTTACTATTTTTTTTCATTCTATAAGTGTGTTCTCTGAATTTATAAACTAAATAAACTAGGACAGTTAAAAATTGAAACTAAAGAGCAGACCGTCACCGAAAAAATTACTCCTTTAAAAGCTATCCCTCTTAATTGTTTTCCCAATTTATTATGCCTGTGCAAGAACATAGATATTGCATCGGTTTTACGTCTTTTTCTTTCAAAAATATCACAATTCATTAATTATCTGCTATATGTAACATGTTGTTATAATGCATGAATATCGTTATGGCATAATGAAATCGATGATGAAAATCAAATGTATTACTCGTACGTTTTATTCCCTTATGGGATCAGTTCACAATGCAAAAACGAAATACGCTTCCGTTCAGTCGGATCTTTTTGTAATACACCAACCTTGCAAGCCGCTTATTTCGAAGTAATTGTCGTACCGCAGAAACCGTCATGATACGGGCATTTGTCGACATTTTTTGCTAATTTTCCGCCAAACCCATAAACTCTCGAATCTATTGAATGTTTTGGCTTCCGATCAAAATCCAGAAAAACCTTGCTAAGGGTAATTGGTACTTTCCGTCAATTTTACTGAGCATGACGCCATTAAAGGAACTTATAAGGTCGTTCGAAGCAATAATGGTGAATTTAATAACCGCTATCCTCGGTGTGGGTCTTCTAAAACCGAATGAGTTTCGTTTTTCATTCTCTCTCGGCAAGCGATTCGTTTTTTCCTTCTGTGAAGAACTCTTCACGGAAGGAATCATTACCCTTCTTGATTCACTCTCAAAAATCCCTCTTGTTACCATCTTCCGTCGAAATCCATGCGTCGCCACGCCGCCTGCCTGTTTTCCCTGCCGTGGCATTTTTGAAAAATAATGCTCAAGTGGTCGACGGTGGGTTCGGCCATCAGCATAATTAAATACGCGAAATTCGATTTATCATAACATCCACAGACTCATATTCTTCTCCGAAGTAGCATTCGAATCACTTAATACTAGTTTAGGTCTAGTAAAAATACTTATTCTGATTTCCCGACTCATTTCTCTCAGAAATTACGGCACATAATTGGAATTTCACAGCAGGATATCCTTGGGACTATGAAGAGTTTTTATGTAGTTTTGCATGCATGAACTTAGATTCCATTAGTTAAGAGTGGTTTGGAGTACTTTTCCTAAGTATTAAAAATATACCTATTTTAAACGCTCTAGCACTTTTTTTTCCACGTAGAATAAGGCACGTGTATTAAAATTTAAGCTTCGTAAAAACTATCGTAGCGAAGGTTTTGTTTGGAATAGAAAGGAAAACTAATGGTGATAACTTCCAAAAAAAGTTGGAAGATAAGTAAATTGGAAGTGGCTTTGTTTCAATGATTACGAGTACTTACTAGTATCTCTCAAGCGACGTCCCACTACAATTTAAGAGCCCTCGAGTCAGAGGGCCCTTGACTTCTAGATCCTCGCGTCTCGGTGGACTTAATAAATGTTTTTTTCCATGGACACGAAAAGCCAATCGGGAAGTGTATTTTTTTTAAGGTTAAGCCATTTATCGTTTCCGGTGTCCAATGGCCACGCCGTCCCCGATAACGTACTTGGATATTTCCACGACGGAACCAAGTGTTCCCCAGCTGTGGAACGAACACTCCCGAAAGAAAACACAAATTAGTCCTCCTTTGTCACTTTTTAAAGTCACCATTGGGACATGGGTGCTGTCTCTCGCCCCTCTTCTTCCGGCAATCCCGCTTGCGTTATCTCCTTCATATAACCTTTGGAGCGGACCCCCTCGTCGGACACCGGGCATGCCGTGAATTAGACTCTAGGCCACATCCACGAGGGCACTTTCCACTACGGTTCACAGTACCTATCTATCGGCCGCAGGTGGCCACGCTTAATAGCTATTAAATTAACATGGATCCGCGGCGCATAGCCGCCCGCCAACCGCAATTTAACCTCAAATCGATCCGAGTAGGAATCCTACGCGTCAGCGAAAACCATAAATTTCTCGAGAATGTCTTTATCCCACTGAGTAATTATAGAGGCATAATAATTGGGGGTTACACTTCCTTGACGCTTGTTACTTAGTCATTCATTGGCGGAAGACCTTGATCGCAAACGAAGGGAAAATAAGAAAATACAGTTCTTAGTTGCTGTTTCAAAAAAAGTAGAAATATATATGTCTATATTTATATATATATATATATATGTATGTATATATATATATATATATATATATATATTCCAAATATATGTGTATATATATATATATTCCAAATAACATCATGTAGATGGTTTAGGTTCCGGAGCTGTATCATTTGAAACATACATGCATATAAGTAAAAAGTAAAAAATTATAATCCGTGTTTTTTATTTGTGGACCGGTTTTCTTCAGTTTATTTTAGGTATTCAAGTTATACTCAGCTTGCCAAATCCATTTTCAATATTTTTCAATTTGACATTAATGTAATTTTCTACAATGGATTTATATTCGTATTTCTCAATTCCTATTGAATTTCAAAAATTTGTTTATGCAATAACGATAATTGGTGTTTATAAGCTCAAAAGAAAAAAACAAGGTTGTCACCTCAGTAAAAATGTTTCAGTTTAGTGTCAACACCTACACGATACCCTGCAAGTCACAGCAAGGGCATTTGGTGGGTATTAGGACTCCACCCGTAAATCAGAATGCAATCATATGGAAAAGAAGCAAAATCATGCCAATTCATACCCACACAGTTGAATATGTTCATGCAAAACACATTTTAACTCACATGCATGCAAATACACACATACTGGCTACTGGCATTCACAAGCACGTGCAGCTACGAATGTACCAGATGTCCACGCAGCTTTTAGCGTAGAATGTACCGCGTTTAGAATGTACCAGATAGCACGCATCTTGTCCTCTCTTGTAATACGAATGTCGTCACTATTTTCACTGTGACTTTAATATAACTATTGTGATTCCTGATTGCCCGCCAGTATCAATACCGTAAAGATCATAGAATACGAGTTTCACTAGGTGTGAGTGCTGGGATACCGGCTTCTCAGCGTCAACTTGTTAGCCTCCCAAGGCTAGTTCAAGCCCTTTTCGTAGTTGGTATGTTTGTGAGCTAGTTAGTGTATCACGTATGATGCATGCAAATTATGTGGAAAAACCTGTAATGTAGCCAGATTAAGTATCCCACCGTCTAGACGTAATTTTTCACGGTCCTAGAGTCATGGCCTATTAAGTAGGTACATCTGTACCACGTCAGTAATTTATTTTTATTCCATTCTTCTACTCGTGAAAACTTCTAACCCGCCCTTCATACTTATGGCATAAAATTATTATCCTTTTCCTACTTTCTCCGCTCACCTTAAAACATTCTATATTGTAATATCCTTAAGCATCTCACTCGCTGTGCACCTCAGGGACACTTCGAAATATACTGGGCAGTTATTCGAGTAGAGGTCAAGCGGAAATTCAGAAATGTCCGATACTGCTTAGTCCTATAGATACACATCTACTTCTTACCTTGCAAGCCTCCACAACGGCGTGTGCCAGAGGTTGTAAGGTAGCCAACCATTAAATTAATTACTAACTGATGTGTCTTAAATTATGCTTCCTACAATTTAAAACTTGAGCTGTACGAATGAAAAATGAATCCTTGTATAGATAATTTCCGCGGCCAATTTCTCTTATAACTTATCATATGGTTTCGCCTACAAACTAAGATTATTACGTGTCAGCGTTAAACTCAAATGATTTGTAATTTTCTAAAAGCTTTAGTTGATCTTGCGATCTCTATGCGAGAGCATTCGTAGGCATTCTTTACAGTGCATCTTTGTATGTTCACGCTGCATCTCTTTTTAAGATCGAGGGTGTTAATTCTGTGCGCCAAAAGGATTCAAAACTTATACTCTGGCAGTCGGTTTTGAAGACAAGCAGCGAGGAAGGGAAAGTCAAGGGAGTGAAGCGGTGGACGCCAGGGAGGGAAGAGTATTAGGGCTCCTGGTGGCGGGCACAGAACGAAGGATGGAGAAGTGAGAAGTGAATGGACGGACGCGTAATCGCCAGGAGGACGGCAAAGTGATGGAGATGGTCCCTCAACCTTGGTCTGCGTTGCCCAAACTCAATCCGGAGCCTAATTTATGCGCGGTGAAGAGCCGCGAGCGAGAAAATAATTCGATTGAGTGGGTGGGTGGGAGACGGGGCGAAGTGTGGGGAACGGGCTGGGAGGGTTGAGGGGAGAGGGGGAAGGAACGGTAGGCATGGGAACAAAGAGGAGTTATAAACGGAGGCGCATGAGTTCGAGAATGTGGCGTGTGGAATGCACAAAATGTGGAGGTCACTCGTCGATAAATTACACGGACACATAAACGCATTTTTTTCCCTAACAAAGGCTTGGAATTGCCTCTTCCAAAAAATTACGCCAGTTCGAAACAATTCAAGTTCAATGAAGCCTCTAAACGCACCAGTGGATGGGGTTGGCCACTCACTCAAGTGATTTGATGTTCCAGTGCTCCCAATTAAATGTGTTATCCATGTCCATCTCTTACGCTAACCAATTTGCTCTATTATGCAAATTATAAAAAAGTGGCAATCGTCACCTTTGTCGTTTACGTGTCTTATTTTAGAAAGGTCAGCAATGAAAACTAAAATATATGATGATAAATTTACCTGGAACCGTCTTTTTGGAAATGAGTAAATTTCGAAATGTTATGCTGAACTATCGCCGATTAAAATGTATCTAAGATACCGTGACGACTTGAATGACCACAGTTCAATAACTTCAGATAGATAAGAGAGGTAAATGATACTCGTAAAATAATATCACTTTCTACCAGACATATTTAATTCCTAGCTAATTTTTTACCGGTCAGGTTTTGATGTAATACATCATCTTAAGGTATAGAACGGGAGCGGGTGCGTGATGATAATGTAGTTAGGGAAAATCTGGTGGGGAAATAAATTATTAGCTAGTGGAAATGTGCTACTATTTGGTCATTATGTTTCAATTCTACCATATCACACATGAAACTACACAATTCATAATACGAACAGGTTAATTCAGATATTTATTATCTCTCCTAGAAATGACATGTCCGGTATTTACTTGTCGGAGAAAATGGCATCATATTCACCTTGACGTTAGTGCATATAATTTTATCTTTTATGTCTCTGTCATCCCGCCACTTGGTCAAGATCTCCATTGTCTTTACATATTTCCGCAGAAAGCGCAAATCCTTCACCTCTGCGACTTCATAGTATGACTTCTCTCAAGGCTATGTCTTTCTTTCTTTCCTCTCTGAGATCGGAAAATATTCCTTTAAAGTTGAGGCGATATTTTTCTGAACGGCAAGTGCGGCCGGGGAATCTATCATTTAATATGAACGAGTACAGCAAAATGTCGACCGGGAAAAAATTATAAAATTAGCTACGTGTTGGTTAATGGAATATAATGAAAATAATAGAAACTGGTTGCATTAAACTCAAATAGGCAGTTTTTAAGGTGGGATGTAGGGTGACAATGGAACAGAGAAGATGAGGTGGAAAAAGGATTAACACAATGGCATCGACACTAGAAGTATTAGCTTTAATTGCGAATAAATAAAGGGCAGTTCCCCAGTAAGATACTTTAGTTAAATTTCATGTATACACGTCGAGAAGTAGTATGTCACGCACACAGTCATTTTTATTAAATATTATATAGATAATGCACGTCTTAAAAACAATTTAATTAGTCCTTCGGAAACTCAAGATAGGTGAATGCTGTATGTATAGGAATATCTCGAAATAAATTCAAATCGATGCATTGGAAATCGATGTGAGCGTGTGCAGAAAATTTTACCATTTAGTATATTATAATAATATAATAACAAATATTTGCTATTATGTTGTGTCAAAGACCTTGGAAAAAGAAGAACGTCAAATTTTATAAATGGGTTTCACGGTATTATTTTTTTCACAATTTATATTCAACCGCCGTATAATAGTCGGTCTCTTCAAGAACACGGTGTAATTATCATATTGAATTTTTCCATTTAGTCATCATTCCAAAAAGATTTTGCTGACTAACTTTTTAATTTTATTTTCCATGCATCGAAAAGAAAATAAGTTATAACTGTGCTTCTTGCAAAATATGACAAATGGTAAAGTAAAAATCGTGGAAGAGAGGCAGCTAGGCCTATAATTTCCATGGCAACCTACTATAAAAATTACACTATGGAATGTCTCTTCTGATGAATTATGCATACATTCTTCCAGATCCTGCAGCCTTTGTTATTCTTGCAATTAACTTCGGCATGATAGTTCAACCTCTATATCATTAAACGTTCTGAAACTGCGGAAATGAATAAATATATTCATTTAATATTCGATATATTCTCTTATTTTTACTTAAACTTGAAAAAAATATCGTTTTCATAAATATTTTGAAGAAGAGCTGGTGCTATGCATACAGAGAATTTGTCTTTCGTTTTCTTTGCATAAAAACCCATGGTTGCATGCATGCAATTATATGCACTTGTATTCTAGACAGAGGACATTATGTAATGCCTGAAATTTAATAAAAATATGTTAAGTATTTAACAGCAGATCAAACAGTATATTTCGCTGAGGTAGCTTTGTGGGAAATTAGTAACACTATAATTTAAATTTCACCGAAAATATCGTTCTAATGTGTATTCAGCATGAATTTATGTGCATAGATACAACAGTTTGCCAAATAATGTTATCATTAAAAATTTTGTATTTACCTAAAAGGCACTGGATTTGGCTTAAAACTTAACTGTTTGGGGTTTTTTCTCGATAAATAGGTATTTCAAAGGGACAAGATTTACACCTAATCAGTCCAATTATTTTTTCACGGCGAATCTCGTTTCAAATTTGTATCACTACACACATTTGTGTGACTGCTTAAGATGTTTTGTTCTTATCTTTCTCAAGTAACTCGTGTGCACTGTAATTACAGTGGAGTCTATTACGTGACAATGTGCACGGCGTGGGTGAAAGCATTGCTGAATAAAAATCTCCATTTGAGATAAACTTCTATTTCCTTTGGCGTGGTTAAATATATATAGCTACAGTGAAATGCAAGAAATTCTGCCCAAGTGTTTCCTTGAAGGATATATGGAAGCTTTGCTTCAATTATATGAAATTTACAGTAAAGCTTCTGTCGCCACGGTTGACGTCAGTTTTGAAGCAACTTACTTACCCGAGAGAACATTTCTTAGCGAGAAGTACAAATATCGTCCATTAAAATGGAATAGATTCTTTCAATAGAGAAGTATTCTTGCCTACTGTTTATTTTCTCACAGTTCATGTCTTTGTCTTTAGATGCAAAAATTGTTTTGGAACCCAACTCTTAAGTAGTGTTTAGTAATTATACCTATTTTCAAAGCAAGGATATTTATTACTTCTGATTCCCATTTCCCACTTTTCCATTGTAGTTTCTTGATTTCGTCTCGGTCGCTTGTTCAAACTACATGAAGACAACGAAACCTTCACATAACCTAAGTGGATATTAGCATGAATTTTGCTAATATAAATCTCTTTCGACATCGTATCTCAACACGGTTCGTCAAATGATGCAAAAATCCAATGATAACATGTTTTCCCTGTGCAATTATAATAGACGCAACTCTCTCTCCGTTTCCGTCCGCAGTCCTTTGACTATACGGATCTTTGCCAGGCGCCCCTCCTCGGGGACCCTGCTTTAACAGCGCAAAGGTCCAGCGCCGGTGGCGCCGCGGGTGCGGCCGGTGGCGGCGGCGGAGCAGCCGGGGCAGCGGCGGCGGCAGCGGCGATCGGTGCAGGGACGGCGTCGCCGGGCGTCGGTGGAGCAACCGCTGGCGGACGTTCGAGACCGTGGCACGACTTCGGACGCCAAAACGACGCTGACAAAGTCCAAATACCGAAAGTGTAAGTATATTGGCTGTATTTCTTATCTTGCATAATCTATTCCACACCAAGGAGACTCTTTTTTCCTCTTACCTTATGTACCACAGTGGTGCCGAGTACAATAAAAATTATCTTTAAATTGATAAATTATTCATCAGCTAAGTTGTCTGTTTCTATGATCAATAAAAATTATTACGAATAGAATATATAGTTGATAGTTATATCATTAAAATACAATCGTCGTAATATAAGTGCCCATTTATTATTACTGGACTACGTCGAACTTAGTCTTTCGGAAATTCTTTTCACGTCATCATTTCCACATTATCACTCTATTTTAAATTTCAATAGCATTGCTTCTCTGGGAAATTTATCGGGGCTAAAACGTTGAAGTAATTTTTCATATGTTTAAAATCTATTTGAGGTCATTTCTCAGTATATATCGATAAAAAAGCCATGCTCATAAAAGTAACTTTAAAAGCATAGTTTTCAAAAATAACATGGACTTATAAAACACCTTAATATCCTTCTACTCACCGCTCGTTCTTCCTTTGGACAAGAGTACAGGGCTTGTGGAAAGGCAGAGAGTAGAAACGGCTCCGGGAATAACGGGTCTTTATACCTCTTCAGCCTGCGTTTCACTTACCCTTATCTCTCCATTCCGGGATAATAACCTCCGCAATCGAAAATAGGTACTCTCTGCTGCCACGAGAATTCCTTGTTTTATATTCGCCTAGCCCGACTCCTTCCGCGTTTGGTGACACCGCACATGCCAGTAGGGTCAAGGGTCCTTGAGTAGAAGGAATGGCTTCCACCGGCCGCAAGAGCTAATGATTTAAGGGACGGATAAGGGGTTATCCGCGGGAAGGATGAAATGAGATGGGTACCATCTGAAACAAGATTTGCCGGTTTACTGGGAAATACTTCATGAGCGCCCCCACTCCGTCCCGGCTCCGTCTCACTCCTCTTTCTTCAGCGAGGTCCATATCCATCGAATCTCGCTCCACTCTACTCCCCCTCAGTTTTATGGCGTCCGCCTTCTTTGTGCAAATCTTCCCACACCAAATCTTCTCTGCCATTAGTTTGCTTTAGGCCTCCGTGGAAAGCTTCCAGCTCGTGCAGTAGGCGTGTTTTCTTCATACGGTCGTTGAAGTCACCAGTAATCTCCGTGAAGGTAGAGACTCCTCTCAATGCCTTTCAGTGATTCTCCTCAATCCTTCCTCATTGTAAGCCACGATGATTACTTTAATCATGTTCTCGAATTTATCCCTTAAGGTGATGTCCTTAAAATGCCCCGCTCATAATGAGAATCTACCTGAGACGACATTATTGCGCTCTGACATATTAGCCTTTATCCTTCCTTCCTGAAAATACCACATTAAATAATAATATATTAATGAAAATATTTTAGCGATAAATATTATCAATTGAACAGTAGCAATATATATCCGAGGAAAAATGTTTGTCTTTAGATATATATTTATTCAAAACATTTTTTATGAAATATAATTTAAAATTTTTATGTGGGTTAGTTTTTCAAATGAAAAAATTAATATGAATTTCAGCATCAAGTTTTTTTGGAAACGAAAAATAGCTTTTTATTTTAAATAAGACCAGTTCATGTGTAGTATAGCTAGAGTAGGAATTAGAAATAAGTCTAGGACGATAATAAAAAACTACCCAAACTCTTGCTCAATACTTTATGTTACTCTTACGCGCGTGAACCGAGATGAGCTCGGGATTTCACTTATAGCCGTCAATTACCATTTATGCCCCTCCCACCATCGTAAGGATCAGGTTAAACCGGCATCGTTTTGCACGTTGCCTGTCGCTACTTTTATGATGACCTCAAAATTTCCGAGCTAAAGATGTTACGACGTTTGCTTTACCTATTTCATAATGGTATATTTTTATTTTACTGCTGATCGCAATACAAATATCGGCTTACGTTGAATTCTGACCTTATCATTTCAAAACAAAAACACACAAATTTCACTAACAGATGCGAGAATGAAAAAGAAGTCAAATGCATTTATATTTATGTTTGCTAATTGAAGATAAGTATATAGGAAGAAGTTACAAAAACAATATATCTTGCCACTTTCTCATATTATGGAATTGCCATGATTAGACAAGTTGACGCAAGCACTATTAATTGTATTTTTCTTGAAATTAAAATGAGTAAAACTATTTTTTTTCATGCGTAATAAAATATAATTACTTGCAATTAAATATAAATTTTTTGATATATGTCATATCTGTTGCAAGAGATAGCTAACAAAGTAATAAATGCCCCTTCGTAATAACTCACCGGCAGAATTAGTCTTTATCTTTGGTCAGGGACATAGTACCTCTCGTCTTAATTTGACGAAACACCTTGCTTTTTCACTACTCTTATGTGTGTGCGTGTATATACATACTCGCATAAATATACATACACAATTAAACACACACACATATGTCTGCGAGTGTGTATGTATACATAGTGTGTATATATATATAATATATATAACATTTGGACGGCACAATAGAACACAGAATAAAATAGATAAGACGTAAAAGAACACTCACATTTTAGGTTGTTTAAGCTTTCGGCCTACTCCAAGGCCTTCTTCAGGTCAGACTCAATTCATAGTATGACCTGAAGAAGGCTTTGGAGTAGGCCGAAAGCTTAAATAATCTACAATGTGAGTATTCTTTTACGTGTTATATATTTTATTCTGTGTTCTATTATGCCGTCCAAATGTTATATTGCTCTCTTGAGTACTTCCACATCATCTATTATATATATATATATATATATATATATATATATATATATATATATATATTCTATATTCATGCATATATAATGATATGCATATGTACATATATATACGAGGGACAGTGCTTTTATTAACCAAATAATCGCTAGCCATTGGCCCGCGCACTAAATTAATTGCAACATTAGCCTAGAACTGTAGTATTTATACATCCATTAGGGTACAGGAATCAAAAAGATGGGCCCTGGGAAAGGAGATGAAAAGAACGAGAATGCACCCACCGGTCAAAACCTGTGTTCGCCGACGCAAGATGATACAAATGTAGGGGGGGGGGGTTCCCATTCTCCCCGATCATCTTGAAGCCTCTGGGGCCAAAGATGTGGTGATGCGCTCCTCTACACACTATGGGACTCCTCCCATGACCGAGAAACAAACCTCGGATGACTCGGGGGATCTCTTTGAAATCTCGTCCCTGGGAAAGATCCATGTCAACCTTTCATCTTTATGCGGAGATGGCCAACCGACCGCCTGCCTCGTGTATTACCCGGCCTCTCCAACTCCCTCCATCGCTCTCCCCTTTCCTTCCTTCGCGGCTCACGACCTCGGAAGGCTGCGAACCCCGCCATAACATTCCTCGGTTCGAACCCCGCAGAGAGCATTAACGCAGGCCGCTCCAGCCGCATGACATCATGAGGTGTAATGGAAGCTCCCGTCCGCCCATCAAACCCCCGTTCTGCCGGGCGTTCCCACCCGACTTCCCACTGCCGACGGCACTCCTCGACTGACGAGAAACCCCACTCCTCGTCCCGTTCCACCCAAGAGGAGAAATAGAAGGGGGAGCACGCCGCGAAGGGGTGGATTGCCTCCAACCGTGCACCGTGGTGCACCCTGCGCGGACTCTCTTCCTCCTTCTCCCCCTTTCCACCTCTATCCCGTTCCCCGTATTTCTCTCTCACCTATGAGCTAGGCGCAATTTTACTGCCGCGGGAGGAGAAAAGCTTTGCCTACTCCACCCACAGCCGGCGCTATTACCACACGCTGGACGATGTGCGGGGGAGGGAAGGGGGTATTGCGAGGGGGCGAGGTGGCGGAGTGATAAAGACGGAGAGTTAGGGATGGGCCGGAGGATAAATTCCAAAACTGTCGAGCCAGAGGTCCCTCCTTCCTCACATCTCCTTGAAAAACTCCTTCCCCGTGTCCCACGGGAGTGGGAGGGAGAGGATGTGGGTGAGTGGAAACGGCTCTCACGATCGAACACCGATAGGCACTCGGAACTTGCGCGCGGAGCTGTGAAATCTGTGCAGCGGCTCCCTTTCGAATCCCGAGGCCCTACGTCTCTGCGGTGCGGGCGAGAGGAGGTTGGATGACGGAATGTGCGGGCTCGGAATTAACGGGAGAGGGTGAAGGGTTGAGTGAAGTGGCTATGGAGTTGAGGAAGACAAGAGGTGCGATGGAGATGTGAATAGTAAGAAACTCCGCTATTATTTCTAAGGGAAGAGTCTCAGCAAGTTAGCTGGGTTCGCCTCGGTGTGACTTCGGCACTCGAACAGAGAAGCTCGTTATACACGTAATCCTCCTTAATGATTAATCGCTCAAGTTTATATCTCCTAGTAAACATGTAAACTAGATCTAGTGTCACTCTCTATTTCTCTGACAAATTAGAACACGAAGAGTGAAGTGGCATTGAGAACTAAAATTTCATTTCGGCGTCTCATGTGGCTTTGCGTTAGCGTGTATCACTTATCAACTAATATTCGAATTTGTCATGAATTTATTTCTATGTGTCTATCAACATGCTTAAACAAAGAGAAATTTGGTATAAATTTGCCGAAATCTAGGTTTATAACATAATTTTTAATTCCTCAAAATGATTTTGAGGCGTGTATTTGGTTAAATATTCCATCTTCGCATTATTCTGATCAATTACCAATCACTTTTAATGTACACCTATCGGTGCGTGTTAACATCTTTCAATCGTACGAATGAGGAAATACGTACATTTAATTCCAATTGACAATTATGCTAGACGTACTTAATTCTGTGTCCAAAAATGAGAATTTAATGAGAATTTAATGAGAATTTTTGGACACATGATTAAACAACAAGAATATTTTACTCACGCCGATAGAAACGATGTTCTCAAGATTCTAGCTCCACTCACTGTCTTATCATAGAACGAATATGCACCTTCTATCCTTACCCCACCCTCCCCATTTGAAAGGAACAATGCGTATATTTGTACTTGTTACAGTGTGCTTATTGCCGCCCTCTTATCACCCCCTTCTTCAACTCTTTCCGCCCAACAGGTTCTCACTCTACGGCTTCAAGTACTTCCTGGAGACGCCCATTTCAACGAGCCAGAGAAGAGAGGACGACCGCATCACTTATATCAACAAGGGACAGTTCTACGGGATATCCCTCGAGTACTCTCCGGACCCCGATCGCCCGGCCCTCAAGTCGCAGACCGTCAAGGTAAGAAAGAATTCCTCTTCTTCCTCTCCACTACACAGAAGAACGTCGTCTGTCGGGAGCTTCCATCCAATGGAGAATGTCATATTTCGTAATTTGCGACAGCCGATAAAGATAATAAGATTGCGCCGAAATAGCTATCATGCGGAGTCCACTTCCTTTCTATTAGTTGAAATTTTACATATACGGAAACATGGTGTTTTTAATAAAACATAAATTAGCCGTCGGTGGAAAAAAAATTCTCTGGAGTCTCCACACGGCTTGAATTGACAAACGGAAGTCACTACTCTCTAACACTGAAAAGTCTCATTAAGGAAACCTCTGAAAATAATTTGAAATAAAATGAGCGTGATAAAACATAGATAAGTATATAAATCAGCTTAAGTAGAATGAATGGTATTTTTTTCGCCCTTGAAAGCGGTAAATTCCAGCACTCCCGTCGTTTAAGCAGTCAAATGTTTAGCGTAGTTAAAAACTGACCGACCGAATTATCTGGACTAGGGAGTTATTTTTTGGCGGGAAGGTTTTTCAAGCTGCGAGAATTATTATTTCTTGTTCATGCGTGACGACATCCCGTGCAGCAATTTACACCAACTGCCGTCTCTCTCTCTTTCTCCCCTCTCCCTCCCCCCCCCATCTTCCGTTACCCTTACACTCTCCTGTATATCTTTCCATCCACCTACCGTCCCGTAATTTATTCTCTTCAAATAAGGAATGACCGCGCGGCGGAAAATGAAATTGAAGCTATGCGTGGAGATTGAGGAAACGACAGAGTGGAAATTAGTGAGGGTGGATGAGAGAGGCGGAACGGTGGTGGGATTTTTCAGAGGCTAAAGGAGTGAGAGATGGTGAGAAAGATGGAACGGAGAAGGTGAATGTGGGACGGGAGAAGAGGAGACCGAGGTGGTGGAAGAGCACTGGAGGGGGCGGCGCCATTGCGAGCGAGAAGGCTTGAGAAAAATGGATTGAGTACTTAAAGCGGAGGGAATATGGAAAGTGTAAGGATGACAGGAAGAATCCGGAGTTGAACTTAGGAGAAATAAGTGAAAAAGTGTTGACAGAGCGTCCAATTGTAGCATTCGAATAGGTTTGGTAAGTCAACTAGATTACAGTATAAAGAAAAGGGGAAGGAGGAGAAATGAGGGGTCAGAGAGATGTAAGGTTTATGATGGAAACGGGATAATAATGAGAAATATAAAACTTAGTGGTATGATTGAGCTACACACATTAGTGGTAGCTTACGGTATACTAAGCAGATGTTGATATATTCATTTGATAGTCCAGAAAAATATTTTAACAGGATTCACTTAATGATGTCTCTACATGTTGAGGAAGAACTGCATTTCGTAAAATTTGAAAATTGTCGGAGATTGATGAGTTAAATTTAAAAAAAAAAACGATAATTTAGATGGAAAGCATTTGAATTATTTTTCCTACGTCATTTGGTGCTTTGTACCACAAATGCTTAAAGGGTGGTACATGGAGTCAAGTTGAACTTCGGAAGATTATTCTGTATAGGCAGGGATAAAGAGTAATTTGGTGAAATTGAACTGCGTTGTAGCAAAACATTTTGTCGTATGTCCAGGGATGCGTCATGATTGCACTTGAAAATTTTTATATTCGTTTGGCATAAAATCATATAAGGAATATACCCTGTCTGGTCCCGCGAATTAAGCTCGAACAACAATATCCGAAGTAAATGTCGCTCCAATAAATTTTCTTTGTCCTCAACTTTCCTTCTACGTTCGTGTATGTTTGTCATTTATTTGTAGCATCAACTACTTGTCAAAATATTATACACTTGGGGAAGGAGCTCAACAAAAAAATACGGAATTTAATTAGAGTGAAAACCAGGAAAAACATACTGATAGAATAAAACTTTTTACTGTAAAAAAATGATAAAATTAATTATAAATGATAGTTTACTTGATGTTTGGAAATCGTGACATACCAAAATATTTATAATGCCTTGGTAGGTATAATTGATTAGGAAGAGATTAATAAATGAAAAAGTATCATTAAAAACAATGGTAAAAGTTCTCATGAAATACCCGTATGAACTCAGAGAGCTATGAAGGGAGGGAGAGATGGATGAGAGGTAAGTTCAAGGCAGGTGGAAGAATTAAAGGGAAGATGGAAAGAGAGAGAGAGAGAGCAAGAGGTTGGGGGTGGTGTAATACAAGCAGCTAGTTTAGAGTAAACGTGAGAAACTCAAGCGAGGAAGGGGTTGAGCAGGTGAAGTGGTGTGTGATGTAGATGGAACGTTTTTCAGGGAAGCGGGAGTTGAGAGGTGGTGAGAGAGGGCAAGGGAGAAGGCCACGGCTAAATAAATGAGCATTCCGGAGGAAGGAAGAAAGTCGTTACCGAGGGGCCGAAACATTACTCCACCAACTCGAGGATTTTTTTTTACTACCCCGAGGACGAGACACTTCTTCCAAGAACTTCAGAAATTTCGTATTTTTTGAACCTTCACCGCCATCACGAAACATCATCAGGAGGAACGGGTAATGTACGGGGTGGGAGGGCATTTTCGACGATGAAATTTACGCGTTTGGAACTCAGGTGATCAATGGGCCTTCGCACCGACGGCTGTTGGAGAAGTAAACGAACCGGAGCAACGGGTTGAAGAAAGGAGGCGTTGAGGAGGAAGAACGTCTGAGTAAAGAAAAGTGAAGCAACATCAGAAAAAGCTATAAAGGAGTGTATCATGGACGGGATTCATTTTAAGATGGTTTTTTTTACAAATGATCTACGATTTCCTTCGGAAGATTATGATGATAAGATAACCGCTACGTAAATCAACGACAGAAGTATGAAATAAAATTGAAGAATTTGTTTGAGTTTGAGAATTCATCTTCATTTTCACCCATTCAATACTCTACAGTACACCACTATTCCGTTTGGCAGGTGGCTGTCATAACTTTTATTCACCATGTGAAGCTATCATTTATTTTCTGATTATTCGTACCAATTGCTCTGGGCACATTTAATTGGAGATGCAACTTACTTTATACCGGCATCATATTGTTTGAAAATATATATATAATTAAGTAAAGCATTGAAAATTTTACTTTCAGTTTACAAGAAAGGGACTTAAATATTATCTCTACACCTGATTATTTTCGTCAAACCAGTTTTTTTCCGTGCGTTTAAGCCATGCACTCCCAGAAACGGCGATCGCATCAAGTTTAATTTCCCTAATCTCCGGGTGTTGGTTGAATTCAAGAAAAATAAGCATGTTTGAACATGTATTTTCAGTGCGGTAGATCGAAACCGAAGCCAGTGCTGAAGTTAACTTTATACTTTACAACATACTATTTACAGTATTACTAGGAACAGATGTCAGAAAAGAGTTGCGTAGGCACTGCGTAAAAAAAGCTTAAAGATATGCGGACAAAAAAGAGCGAGTCGAAAGGGTGATGTAGGAAGCAAAAGGGTTTTGCGCCGTGCGTGCAGGAGATGTAAATGAGCAGCGAATGTTTGTGCGCTTGCTCTCGCGATATAATAAAGGAGGGATGGGGGAATGGGATCTTGGGGTTCGCATTTAAGATTTCCAAGTGCGCAAGCGGGGGGGGTGGGATTAGAGAGGAGTAGGTGGGAGGGAGGGATAGCTCGGCCAGGAAGGAGCCCGTAGACGGGAGGTGGAAAAACAAAAGGGGGAATATATATTTTTTTTCTTTTTATTCCGCATAGATGGAAAAAGAGGAGCAGAGTCTTGGGGGTGGGGCAGCAGAGAAGACTATGGGATGGGAGAGGGAGATGGGAGATAATGGAGGAAAATTATAAACGTGGATTTAAAAGAAGCGTCCGAAATGGGTGGCTGATGAATAAATGAGGGAGGAGAGGGTGGAGGGAGGAAGGGAAGGACCCAACACTTTGCGTGCCTCGATCCTCCTCTTCATTTTTACAGGAAATTCAGTCTTGCCCTTCAGGTAGGGCCCCCTCGGGGGTCGCCGAGAGAGGGAGGCCCGCGGAGGCCGAGACCCCACGCCCCTTCTCGCCTCCGGCCCTGTCGCCGCCTCCCATCCCTGAAAGACCTCTCGATTCCTCCTGTGAGGTATCTGATGTTTCTTCCTAGTACCTCCTCCAGAAACCATCACGCATTCATTTTCCACACACCCCCTCCCCCCAACTGGCACCGCTCTTCCACGACCCACCGCCCAACCCCCCCGCTCCTCTCCAGAGAGCGAGGGTCACGGCTCCGAGGTGCCGTTTCGTACCCGCCCACTCTTAGCCTCGCGGGAGAGACCTTTGGTCACTCGGAGTCAACAGCCTCCCAACAGCACTCGCTCCCCCATCTCCTTCTTTGCGTACCCACAGAACTACGTGTTCATGCGATACGTACTTGGACACGCACACTCTCGCACGCCCCGGTGTTTGTGTGTGTGCGCGCGCGTGTGAGTGTGCGAGCACGCGTGTTCAATGTGACCGCGAGATTTCTTTTCCTCCTTCCTCGATTCCCCGCCCTCTTTTCCCTCCGCGTCTCCCCTAAGCTTGGGAGGGAGATGAAGTGGATGGGCAAACGGTTGTGTGCAGCCGGCCCGCAGCGCGGGTCATCCGGCTCGGGTCGGAGGGGTCACGGGCACCTGGCTAGGCGACGAGGCCGCGGTGGTGTTGGGGGAAGAACGGGGAGCGTAAATCGTCCTGAGGTTGGGTGCGTACGTGCGTGGTGTGCGAGAAGTAAAAGGAGAGAAAGGAGGAAGATGAGAGAGGGTTGGCGATAATGCCATTCGGTGGGAGAGGGTGAAGGAGGTAGGTGAGGAACGAGGAAATGATCGCGGATGGGAATGCGTTTAATGGACGCCCCTTAATAATTCGCGGAGGGCACTTAATTCCCGAGTCAGGTAAATATGGGATTCGTCACGTGTGGGGGGGGGGCGAGTGGGAAGTGGAGGAAATTAATCGCGGAGTATTAAGACGGAACGAGGATCGCTTTCCAACGAAAGCCGCAGCAAGTGGAGTCGAAGTGTTCACACGAGTTTAGTATTAAGGCGACGGAAAATCTACCGGTGGTGGCGAGCATGCTTCAGGAGTTTTTGTCAGTTAAAATTTTTTTTCGGGGTGGATGGGGGAAGAGTGGGACACCAATCACGTGAAGAAATACTCCTCGCAAAGGGCACTACAAATAATAATCTCAGTCATTCAAATTCCCCGCAGTAAGTAATGCGAAGCAAAGATTTTTTTATGGGCTTCTATATATTAATGAAATCCATAAAAGATACACCACTCAGAGACGAATAATTTATGACAGTTAAATTTCTTTCGGACGTTGAGTTGGCATTTTTCGATTTTACAGAATTTACTCGACAAAAATCACAAAGGGAGACGCGGTAAAAATTTCAACGGCGCACTTTGCTCTGACGCAATGATAATAAACTTAGCAAAAGGTGTAAGACCGTGCGTGGGAAGGCCACCGCCACCGTTTAATAACTCCGAAGGCGGGAGGAGGTTGTGCTTAACCTGCTCTCGGAGGGACGCCTGCGCACATACAGAATTTGCCCCTATTCCGCGCGCCCTTCCAACCCCTCTTCCCTCCCCCCCACCTTTCAGACTCTCCTTTGCCCCACGCCGCGTAATACATTATTGGCCACTCTCATGACTCCGTCAAGTGCGGGAGTGCCGCCACTGCCGCTCTCGCCTCTTTTCCCTCGCCACTCACAAATGGGAAAGCAATATCTCTTCTTTCAACCGGGCTTTTCACGACTCAACGGCTCTCGCAGGTGAACGCGACACACACACGCCTCGGGGGTTGGTGTATCTACAGCCATTTATTGGATTGGCCTCCAGATTGATTTTCGCCTTTTTCGTTCCTCTCCATCTCTCTCTGTTTTCACCCTCCACCTCCCCCTGCTCACTCATCCCCACTCACCACTCTCTCACTCTCCTCACTCGAGAGGTGCTACCGAATGGCAGGGGGTGATGAAATGAGAGGGAGGAATGGGTGGGTAGGCATGTCCGAGAGTGGCGGCGGTTTTTAAGCAGTTGGGGGGAAGGGGCAGTGCATTAGCGTTTGTGGTGCTCAGGCGTCTTGCGTCCACTTAGCTCTACCACCCTGTCATTCACCGTTAGCAAATTCCAGGCGAATGGAGTAGGTGAAAACGAGATAAGGGGAGGAATTGATAAAGTGCGTGTTCAATTTCCCTTCCGCCCTTTCTATCACCCTCTCTCGCGAGGAATTCGTAGCCTGGGACGAGAATGAGACAGGGGCTAGGGGGTTAGTCTCTCCGAGGTACGACATCAGCGAACTTATCAACCTGGGAATAGTGTTTTCGTTAAAAGTTTTGACGTGCTGATAAGGGGGTGATTGATTTCAGCTTCATGTTTATTGGTCGCGATTGGTGCACCTCTTTCAGCGATAAGGTGGCGAAACTTAAAAGTGTACAATGCAGTCATTATCAACCACCTCCACCACCAATCCTTTCCTATAAAAATTTGGTGCGTACAAGGGCTAAGGTAGGTGGTGATCTAGAATCCCAAAGACAACGGCGTAGGTAAATAGATTTGAAAAGAAATTAACGGTGAATTCAGCTTACCTTAAAATAAAATTCGATGTAATGGCACTTTTTTACCTATCTAGTATGACATAATTATAATAGTTTGGATGTTATTTTTATAGTTTGCTCAACGTTGCCATATTCTCAGACCAATGTTTGTGAACCATGAATTAGATAATAACCGGTTTATTCCAAAGGTAGAGTTATAATTTTTATATGAGAAGAACCTTAATTCGATCAAATAACTTTTCAATAGATGGATCACGAAGATCCCATATTGATGGATCTCTCAAAGCATTGACTTTAATGTCGTGAGAAGATGAGGTGTATGTAAAGCGTTAAGTTAGACATGCCCATTAATTGACTATACTTCCGAACGAGCGCTGAATTTTTTGAATTTATTTGATTAAAATGTTAGTACGCTGGCTCCCCGTCCGAATGTTATTTTTGCAGAAGCAACTTCTCGTGTACAAACGAAAATATTCCTAGATGAAAAATACAAGGGTTGTAAGTAATGAGATGGGATCATAAAGAAGGTCAATGTCCTCGCGCATTCTCTTCGTTTTAGAACTCTTTTCACAAGTAGAAAATAGTTTCACAGCTCGTCATCTCGCATGATGGTGCTGCGAGTGGCCCTTAATCTCATGAAGGGCTATCCAGCAGTCGATTTATTTTTCATAAAGTTTCCTCTCACGTAACGCTGCCAGGTTTCTCTTTTCAATATCCCTGCAAATTTCCTAAACTTGAGATCATCGTTTTAAAAAGTGCGCTAACGAGTATCCTCAAAAGAGAGGATATTTCCAGTCAAGACCAATTTCGCAGCCTCAATTATGTACTCTCAACCTGAGGTTCGAATTCAAATTAGGGATGCAAAACGGGAGAGAGACAGGATTAACGAGCACCTGCGCCGGCAAAAATTACATTTTCTCGTCAAATTCCCCCAACCGTGTTCCCGGGGCGAGTATTATTTATTGCATTCACACAGATACCCGCCTACCTGCGGACTTCGATCATCATCAATATTCATGTATTTTAACGGAGGAACACGAGGAGAATAAAAATAATAAAAATATCCCACTTTTCAATCTCTATGCACAAGCTCCTCCTGTGGGTCGTTAATTTTAGCGTTTTTCTCGAATCCCACAGATTCCCGTCTTGCCTAATATTTAACACTTAAGCCAGACCTGGGTTCCATTTCTTCCCCAAAAAAAATCTTTTTCGGCCGTTAAACTTTTATATACTGCAAGCCTCTAGATGCTGTTTATATGTACAAATCTCCATCTTAACACTTTCAACAAGTTTTTCCAATTTTCTTCCGTCCAAGGTTATTGGTAGTATCGTCTTACCTATTCATTTCACAGCCGTCTCTACGTCGGTCTTATAATGGCAAGTTCGATGTAATGACTTCCCGACTTCTTCCTCGATTACCCACTCTTTCATAATACGTTAAGCTAACTAACAGCCGAGAAAGACCGTGCTCCATTATTTTTCTCTCCAATAATATTTTTATCAACACAGATCACCTATTATCGGATCGAATTTAAGGACTTACGAGTATTTTCTCCGCAATGCGCTTCGTTTAGTGATGCCAAAAACACTATAATTAGTTTTTTTGAAATTACCACATTCTCGAATATCCCATAATTTTATAAATAAGTTGTCCGGTATTAAATAATATTGCTTATAAAATAAATATGGAATCATAATCTATAGTAAGTAATGACACATGATTAAAATTTCCTCCGAGCAATGAAACCCTCCAGGGTAAACACTTTGAAGCATTAATTATATCGTTAAATAAAAACACTATGTATCGCAAAACTTTTCAGCTATTAATCACTTTATAATTTATTTACCGAGTAGAGAAGTATGTTAACAGCCTCTCATTCTGCTTTAACCTCGAAAGCAGTAGGTACTACGGAATATAATTATACCATCTCCGTCGGAGATAAATCTCGCTCTCTTAGCATTTCTCCCGGGCAGTTACAGCCTTTTATGTCTTCAAATAGTCCACTGGGTGAAGCCAAGCAAATACCTCTCCTGAGTATAATCAACACCTACACGGAACGGGGCCTCTATTTGAAACAAGCGATCCCTATTTCACTTCAACTCGGTTATTTATATATATTTATTTCTTCAATCGTTATCCCTATATTATCCTTGCTCGCCAACATCTTGACCCGAAAAGCGCACCGCGAATCGTTTCTTCCACTTAAGACTGTATTCATTCTAAGACTTACTTTTGCAGTCCCCCACCTCATACCACCAGTTCGACCCACACTCAACGCCCCCCCCTTACACGTGAATCTGCCGTCTCGGCGACCGTTCCACCTCCCATATCTCTCCCCACTCCTTATTTCTCGTTGCCCACCTTCGTGAACGCTGCCGCCGCTACTCTTCCCTCACCTCATTTTAACCTTTGACCTCCTTCCTTTCGTCTCATCCCTCCCAATCCTTCTCCCTACGCCCTTCCCTCCCACCGACTCTTGCCGCATTCGCTCTTCCTTCGCTTTCAATTCTCATTCTAAAGCCATTCTTCTCCTCCTTTTCCTATTCTCTTCCTCCCTTTTTCTATTTTATCTTCGTGATGCCCCGGCGAAGGGATCGCCACGGCAGCTAAAGCATCGGCAGGAGCAGGGAAGGCGACCGGGAGGCAGGCACACAGGCGCAGCGGACTCGCCCGGCATTCAACGCGCAGTCTCACACTGACCATTTGATTTGCTGCCTCTTCACTCCCATGCATACAAATGCCCTTATTATCCCAAAGCTCCGCCGTGCTTTTTCCACTCCTTCCTTCGCCCCGTCCTCTGGCTCCTTATTTTTCGTATTTTTTTTCTCCCTCCTTCCCTTTATTCATTTTCTCCTCCGTTCCTCTCCCTCAAAACGGCGAGTCCCTACTCCTACTCCTCCTCTTGTGCCCTCCGTCGTTTCGGATCTCCCTTACTTCGGTGCATCCATACCTCCTCCGCCATCGTATATTTCCAATTCGCAGTCCTCGCCGTCAATTCGCTTCGTGTCCTCCGACCAATGCGTCAAGTGGGTGCGCACAAGTCCGATTCCGTCGATTTCCCGTCTTCCCTTATCGGTCGGTGTGCTATTTTAATTTTCCGCCGTCGATTGCCTCCTCCCTTCGCTTCTCTCTGCCTCTCACTTATCGCGGAAAGATATTTTTAGTGAGTAAAGACGTCGTTGACTCCATTCGTCCACGTTTTCCGCGTCTGGATGTTGATCGAAAAAAATATATCACAGGCCCCAGAGGACAGAGTTTCATACGAACTCAAAAGACTCTGCGTTCTGATACCAAAAGTAAGGCTTTTGAAGATTTTTTTTCCAACTCAAAAGTTGGCATTCGAGCCAGACGGGCGAGCGAAACTTTAATGTTGACATCATTTCACCTGCATGCCGGGCAACTATTCACTCCGATAAATTCAGGTATTTTTTATCATTCGTTTTCCCTTCGTGTGTTCAATTCTCATCAGGCATGTAAACGAACAATGTATTTTTCCCGACCTGATATTTTGTTGATAACGCAGTATTTGCGCATAATACTCATTGCCGTCATACTGTATTTCTCATATGTTTACCTTTAGCGTCTTTATCGTAGTTTTCTATAACTTGAGCCTTCCTTTTGGCGTTTAATCCAGACAAACAAGTTCATGCACTTTTAATTCCTCGTCCTTGAAGAATCTGGCTGCGCCCTATGCGTCTTTACTCAAAATTTATATTCTCTCCAACTCCCTCTGCCGTGATCGTACCTTTATTCAAAAATGTTCCCTCTCACCCTCTTATCCGGTTGCACCCCCACCCCCCTGACGATTCGCATTAAAAGCGACAAAAAGACTTATTCATGCGTCCAATCGCGGAGCTTGTCGAGGTCTCCCGGGGAATTATGGTCATCATGACCCTCTAAGCGGAGGAAGGTCGCTATAGGTCCGACGGCTATAATAGACCCTCTTGGACCAAAGGTCTGAGGGGAGAGTTAAGAGGCCTACAGGATGGCAAAAGACGAAATAAGGGGGAGGTGGATGAGAAGGGAGGGACGAAGCGGGAGGAGGGTTGGACACCGAGGGGTGGGATGAAGGTGGGTGAGGGGAGAAGTATGAGGAAAGTAAGGAGAGAATTAAAATAGGGGGTGGGTAGAGGGTTGGAGGAGGATGAATATCAAGCGAGTGACGCCTTCCCTCAGCCAACTCGACACGTTCTCTTTTTTAACTCCATTGGCAAGCTATTTCCAGGGGTATTGGCCAACATCTGTATTGTGAAACGATGACTATAATGTAGGGAGAATATATTGACAACTCCGATTAAATACGATCATTATCCGTACCTTACATTAATATGCTTGTGAGAACGCTATATTGAAGACATAGTACCAAAAGCTACAGTAATGTTTTTATTGCTCGATTTCATGGGCAAATTCTTTCCTGAAATCCTTCTTTTTAATGGTCACGTGGTCCTGCTTATTGAAAGAAATTTGTGTCATGAGTTTTTTCCATATTGAACTCAAATGTAATCGATATGATATGCAGGCCAAGAAAAACCCAACATTTCCTTTGGTAATGGATATAATTCGATATTAAAGAGCATTAAGGAAGATTGGTGTAATTAGATAGACGCTTTCTTTCACCAATGATTTTCAGTCTATCGTCGCTAAACCTTCAAATGTGGCAGTTAAACTATCTACAGAGCTCAGAAAATGTGAATTATTCTTATAAATGGTGATTATAAACTCTAATATAAATAAACTAACTGATAAAACCGTGATCCAATTACTGTTCTTTCGACAAATCATCCGTATCCATGGCTTGAACAATTTTTGAGCCAGCTAAAATTTTAAGAACATTTCTTTTTCTGAGGTAACAAAGTATTCTTCAAACCCCTCAAAAATATCCCCTAGTTGTACGCGTAAATGATACGATAGAAAGTAATCAAACGATTTCTTAATGGGTTGAAATTACGACAGGAGAATGTAACGAATATGTGAGGCTAAAATCCACGTCGTAATAACGGATTAATCTGAATTAACCTTGAATGAGAATCGTAAAATAGAAAATACCTCCCCTGATTGGTCATAAAAAATTTATATCTTGAAATCAGTAATTGGACTGTGTGGTTTTAATGTCGAAGGGAACTATTTTTTTTTATCCAACGGTGAGCAAAATAAAGGCGTAGAGGTGAGAGCGGCCACTTGAAAACTCCTACCATCGTCGCGATGGGTGTGGGGTGACCACTGAGCGTTAGAAAACACAGTATTTATCGGCACGTTTGGCTTATGCAACGTTGGACGTCGGCTATGAATACACGTCACCTGAATAAATAGCCGGGAATAAATGAAGAACAGCGCATTTTCCAACATCTGGAACGTGACTTCAGCGAGAGGCGCCCTTGACCACCCGGAGGTGAGAATAGTGTTGGGCAGGGGTAGTTTTCGAATTCGGGGAGAAGGATGGGGAAGGAGGTTTTTCTTTCATTTCCGCTACTCTCTGTGAACTTTAAAAGGTCGCCGACGATGGCACAGTAGCGCTCCCTCGGGGGCGAGGGACGACACAACAATAGATATAAACGCCTCTCGCCACCACCTGTTCACCGCCGACTCCCTTTCAGCGCCCCGACGGTCCTCCCCCTCTCGCCCACAGCACCGACCTCTTCCCCCTCCGGTCCAACCTCCAATGCGACAGCCTCTCCGTCAGCTTCCCTCTTCCCCGTTCCTCCGCAACGGGGGTCCGCCCCCATCTCGACCCCGATACTCCCCTCTCTTGTAATACACCTCGTGCACGTACCCCTCCTCCCCTTTCCATCCCCTAACCCCTTTCCATCCCCTAACCCCTTCCCACCCCATCTCCAACACCACCACCACCATCCCAACCACCCCTGGCATTCCCACAGTCTCGCTATCCCGCACCACCCCATACCTACTACCTACGTGCATTCCCCCCTCCCCCTATCTGTTCGCTATCGCTTCCACATGACCCTTCGAAAAGCCCTTTTATATCCCTCCATTCTCTCCTTTGTCTCTTACCTTCTCTCCCTCCCACCCATTCCCTCTCTGTATCGCCCTCATCCTCACACTAGCCGCCGACGGAGCCCTTTCGGAAGTGTTAAGTTGTCCCGGAGTTCGAGAGATAGAATGCAGACACATTGTATCCACCTGGAGCATAAACACTGCCGAGGATATCGCGTGGGCGGGAACGCGAAGAAACAGGTGCTCTCTCTCTCCTCCATCCGCCCAAGGCTCCTCCACTTGTCCTCCCCACCTCTTCTCTCTCTCCGAGAACAGGGATTCGCCTTCCCTCTCTGTCCTCTTCTTCTGGACGTTTCAGCCCCTTCCTCCTTCGCTATCTCTCTCTCTCTCCATTATTTTCCCGTTTTCCCATTCCGTATTTATTCCCGGTCCCTCACTGGCATCGGCAGCGGCTGCACAGCTTCTCCCGCTCACACGTCCAAGAGTCGCTCTATACGAGGATACTCGTTGCCCATACTAAGGACATAGATAGCCGACCATTTATATTACCGTCGACATCACGGAATCACCACATATACTTCAATAACCGACATACTTACATTCATTCCCTTCACACCGTTCCTTTCGGGATAGGCACAAGAAGTATATTTTCAGTTATTTCATTAAACTTACTCCTTTTTGCTGTTCTCTTCCATAAATTTCTGTCATTCCACACTCCTATCCCATTCATATGTTATTTTAAGCATGGTCTTCTGTTGCTTAGTTTTCTGACAATTTTTGGAAAATGGAGCATCGATACAGAGGAAAATCTGATGATTAAGCTTCTTACGGTTCCTGATAAAACATTATCAGTAAACCTTAGTAAATCAGTAAGTCACATGAATTTACAAAAGCGGTAAGCAATCAGGAGAGAGATTAGAGTATCAATAACAAGTCAGTTCTGTCAGTTCTCAAATACTCAACTCAGTTCAGTCAAATAGTTTGTCTAGGTTCTCGACAACGTTTTCTTCATTTTATGAATAATGAATTAAGCAATTTTTTTCACGGCTGTTGCGGTCGAATGTCATAAAACTTATGGTGTAAACAGCAAACATTGCCTGCCTAGCGTCAATATTTTGATACTATCGGCCGTCGGTGACCACCGGCCGTGTTGCATGCCCCGCCGCCGACCAGTCGACAGGCTCCATCGCCGGTGTCTGCGCACGCTCGCCCGCCTCGCACTGCTCTCCCCCGGGGACCCACCCGCCGCCGTCGCACCCCACTTCTGCGGAGGGTATCATGCGCCCCCCATCACTCCTCCACGGTGGACGTGGAATGGGGGGAGTGGAGGAGAGGGGTGGTGATGTACGGGGATGAAGGGAGGCAACGGGGATGAAGGGAGAGCAGCATCGATGTGGCGACGGGACGAGCTCGCTCATACAAGATAGTTGCGGGTGCGAGCACCTGCCGCTCCCATCTCTCTCTCTCTCTGTCTCTCTCTCTTTTCTCCCTCCCCATCGCTAATTAAATGCTCGCGATTGCGCGGAAAATTCCATGTGATAGCACGTACGATGGAAGGGCGTACGTTTAAAAGTACCGAAAATAAGTCGCCCTAGGACATCACGGCAGAGGGAGGGAACTTGGGGTTTGGATTGACGGGACTCTCACCACGGAAGTTTACGATGCGTGACGTTTCTCATCGTCTTCCTGGACCTTTGTTGTTGAAATTTGTATTGCGTGCAGGGTCCAAGGGCCTTAAATAAAGTAGGTGTTATTTTGCCTTCGCATGTTGATTGTTTCTTTAATTTTCTTTGAATTCGTTGTAATTTTTTAAACATCATTTTGATAGAGGTATGCTCAAAATGTGTTTTGCTTGCTTTTAATTATAGCCTCTTGACTTATAAATGAGTCAATATAATATAAAAATAATTTCCAAACAAACGGTGAAATGATTAAGGTTTCAAGATCACTTTCTTTTAGCATAATTCCTTGAATTATTCACAATAATCAAACAACAGGTAATAATGTATTTTACTTGATTAGCTGAACCATTGATACAATCAAAATATTAGTATTCTTTAGTATGGCATGTCACGAATCAATACAAGACCTGGAGGCATACTACGTTTCCCTTATGCTTCTTCTTGAGGAAAAGCCACCTGTAAGCTTAGATATCAAGTCCCAATTCTGATATGTGTGGGGAAAGGTCATACTTTAACTACATTCCGAAATATAGCTTTAAAATGTAAATTTTATTGCTAAATAACCTCTGGTCAGATGGAAATCGAAAATTCATTCCTACTAATGTTTAGGGTCGTTCTACCACTCGTCCCAATTATCGTTTAAACGGGCAACAATGCTCATCTTAGAGAGAGACCGCAGCCCAAACACCATCTTCTCTTTGAATGAGGTTTTCTCGGCGAGCTCATTAAATCTCCTCGACTGGTCCTGGAACCGTCTCCCACGCACGCGGTGACACAGCAACCCCAGACGAAAGACAACACGCTTTCACTCCCGCCAAACCCGCCGGATGCACTCGAGTCGCCACCTCGTTGCCCCCGACGCCGCGGCGGTGCACCTCTTCCCTCCCCCGGTGGCCACTCGGTCGCCTGGGACTCCCCCGCCGGACACAGTGGGAGGGGTGAAGGCGAGGAGACGGCGGTGCGGCGAGACTTTATGCCTCCGTGCCACCCCCCTCCATCCTTTCATCCCTTCTCTCCAACCCCGCCCCATTCCCCCCGAGGGTCCGCACGCGGTCGCAAGGTCGCTCCTATCCCATCCTTCCCTCCGACCGAGATCGGTCACGCACCGCCACCCGCGCCGTCCGCAGCGGCTGTAACTCTATGCCCACCCCGCGCCAACTCAAACCTCTGAATCTCCGTTTGAAAAGGAAGTCTTCCCCACACCCCACCCGTATCTTTTCCTATCATCCTTCCAATATGCCCCGCTATGCTAAAGGGGATATTCCTCCGTTTTCCGTCCCTTCAACGGCCCTCCCGCCTCTCCCTCCATACGCAAGCATTATATCGTTTAGGGTCCTCAAAAAACCCTTCTTACTTAGCTCCTCGATTCCTATTCTCACGGATCCCATTCCACCCAATTGAGTATTTCATTCCATCTTCCTGAAAACTTTGTGGGAACGTCGGGTTTACCGCAAGCCTGATCGTAGCAAATTCGAAATACTTGGTTGTTAAAAGTACCTATTTAAAAAGTGTTTTCTGCATAAGCTAGAAGGAAGGTTTGAACTCCCAAAATATAATAGATGGGAATTGACTTCGGGAAGTGCTTCTTATCTCTTCCCTAGTCAAACTCTCTCACTTAACCTCTCCCTCTCGTTGGTCACCTAGTGACAGAAATGTCAATATTAGAGTTTAAATCCTCTAGTTGGCTCTGGGAGAAAATACCTTTCAATTCACCGCCGACCAGCTCAATCCATAGCTTCTTAAAATATATTTGATGCACAGGTCCGCATGCGCAAATTGTGACATTTCTGTTCGTATATGTACTTATATCATTTAATGAGTAAAACAGACAATTTGTGAGAAATTCCCAAAAATATTAGAATAATCACATTCGTTTTCCTTCGTTCATTTACTGCGCTTTCTTTTGATCGTTCTCGATTTTTCGTAACTTTCATGCACTTCCTCGCTATTTCAAGTCCAGCTAACTTTTTCCCGTTCCAGCGATCATTTCCAGCAGTAAAATTTTGACTATACTATATTCATCTACCACCTCGTGAGACGTATTTGAATTTTAACAGTTTAACGCCCAAGTTGAAAAGGAAGGAAAGAGAAGACGTTAGTGATAAACATTCTACACGATTAGAAGACTCTGGAATTTCAGCTCACATGTCCTGATGACAATGAAGCCAGTTTGACTTGGAGATAATTTAATATATCCTAAACGAACATTATATTGTATAAGATGATTATTTTCTAAAATGTTGGAAGAATATCGTTCAATTCCACTTGCACACATTGGTCGAGAGCTTGATTCTTGCTCACGTCCCGGGCCGTCACGAGATAATTGGCCCGTCACATCTGAATTACCACGAGAAATTTTAAGCCGAAACCACCGCGGGTCATTGACTCCCTGACTATTCAATTTCTATGTATTTTTGCAGTTTTTGGGCAATGGCCTACACAGGTTGAAGGATCTTGAGTTGGCATTCTTGGTTTTTGCCGTGTTCTTCCCTATGGTTGTAGTTTCCTTGCCTCTCTTCTCTGGGTTGATAAAAAAAAAACACCTTCACTCAGCTTTTCCTCCCAGTCCATCATTTCAACGTCGACCCTCCAGCAAATCCCATGATATCATCTTCAAGAAGGGTGAGCAGGTCAAAAAGGGCGTTTTTTGCATGTAACATGACATTTTCATTAAGCAACAGTAAGGATGCATATCAATTCAATTGCGCTGGTGGCATTTATAATTATTAAAATTCCCCTCCGTTGAAATGATTTATCTTCAAGGTATGTAATTATTTCAATTAAAACAACTTCATTTTTTTTATTTTTTCGCCCTTATATCTCACGATCGATGCATTTTTTGGTCAAGTTATGTTAATTTATTTTTTACTCTCTCAGTCGAAACTCTCTTTAATACTTCCGCAAGATCGAAAATCGGGAAGCATGTGTTTCATTCAAGCATTCAAGATGGCACTATACCCAATTTCCTTAATCCGTAACTGCAGGTCTTCCTGGATTTGGCTGCGCCCCGATCTCTGTGCCCCGCGGCCTTTTTAGATTCGCTATCGCGATGTAAAAGTATGACGTGATGCGATCGGCATTAATGAGTTCCTTCGCTGGTTTTGGATTGCGGCCGCTTTTCATGCCGAATGGGTGGAATTTCCCGAGTCGTATTTTTCATCCTCCTGCGGTTGAGTCGGGGAATTTTCGACCTGGGTTGGAATGCAGCGGCCGGCGGGCCCACCCTACCTCTCCCCCGTCGCCCACCCTCCAACCCCTTGATTCCTTCGTGCCTTTCCTCCGCATTTTCGGCATAGGCAAACAGGTGTTTACTGTCGGTGACAGAAAAGCTATGCAACTCCATCATAGGACAGCGACAGCTCAAAACTACTTCATCCTAGGTCTTCTAACTATATTCCATTCGTTCGTTTTGGAAAAGAGCGCTTATCACGTAATTCTGGATGGAATTTCGAGACGTCCTTTGAACGGAGAAGTATGTAGCGGCAAGTGTAGTTTGACGTAGCTTAGCTTGTAGCGGGAATCTGCATCAATGGATTACGAATAATTTGACCATATTAACAATTTTGGAGCGACGTAGAACATCCACAAATAGATAAAGCTTTGTTAGAGATGTCTTAAAGGAATTTTTCTTCGAATTAATGCTGTATACCTGTTTATATTTCACAATCAGACTCCATTAATATTTCCACACAATGTTTCCTTCACTTTACCAATGGCAGTCTGAATAAACCATAGTACACATCTATGATCGTAGGAACTGAATAAGATGGATTCCACTAACACTTCCAGTTCATATGTTTGAATGTGATTTCATATATACATTCCACTATTGCTTTCTGATAGAATTTCGTCTGTGGTGGGAATTAATTTGCGTCGACGGGAAGGGGATAGACGTAGGTGCACTTGAAAGGACTGCCGAGGAAGTGAGGAGGGAAGGGGCAGAAGCGCTATGAGGGGGGGACCGACGGGGTGGCTCCTCGGGGGTTTCATCGGTCGGAATGAATAATGGGAAAATGGGCCAGCAGACGCCGTCCGGCCGGGACCGGGGAGGGCAAGGAGAAGGGAAACACGGCATCGGGCGTGTCCGTTGTTTGCATTTAACTTCGCTTTTAGATGCGGCGGGCAGACAGGGCGAGGGTACGACCAAGGACGTGAGAGAGTTAAAGGAGAAGGATGCGAGGGAGAAAATGGGCAAGGACCATGGAATGGAATATGGGATGCCAGGAGGCAGATAGGGAAGAAAGAGGAATGGCGAGAGGAGCGGAATCTAATGAAACCGAGGTGGAAATGAAAGAAGAGGGGGAAAATGATAGAAATCCATGGGAACGTTTTTGGTTGTAAAAATACTTGCCGTCCGAATCACATTCTCCTCCTCAATGCCCTCCTTCCCCAACGATTCTTATCATGTGTAATTCAGTCTACTGTTCACGGGGTGCACAACGCCTCGATCCCGGGTCAAGGAATGTCAGGCCACACGCACACTACCTCGCTCACTCAGACGCTTTCTTTTGACGCTGCCCACCGCGAAGTTCCCGTCGCCCCCGGTGGAAGTGATGATTTTATTGGTATAAGACGGTGCCTATTAAAATGCCACCTCCACCAGCTATGAATATCCCACATGACCGATATCCGCACGCAATATTGGGTCCGTTGATCTCTGTGAGGCGTAGTGGGGGGATCGCGCAGTGGAATGGCAACCCAGTCGCTACTGCGTTGAACGCATTGCACTTACGAAATCAAAATGACCACTGATCAATTATCTTCAATTATAAGATTTGGGATATTTTGGGTTTTTATTTCAACCTATTATTAAAGAAAAGTGCTTTCGTTATTACTGCGGAGCTGAAAATATCAAATGCAAGCGTGAGTGGAATAAACCGTTATTCTTTGTATTCGATTCGGAAGAGTTTAATGGTTTTTTTTATTTAAATAGAGTGACCCTGAATGTATGAGTGACGATTTTGATGCTTCACTGTTCACATTCATGCATTTTTCTGAAAGATTCAGTTCTCGTGGTTAATGATATCCTTTCATATTTCTACCAATCTTACAATAACACTAAGCAACGTTCTTCTACGTATATTTTTTTGCTAATGATATTAGCTAAAATAAACCCATCGGTATTTTTCATGAGTGAACGAATTAATCCTTACCAATATTGAAATATCATAATTTCAATTTTCTGCTCTTTTGCTCCTTAATATTAATCGTCCCATAAACTGTCTATTTTCCTTACTTCCATCGCAAAACCACATATTCACAAGAAGAACACCTGACCATATATATGATTTTTGATATTTTCCTATTTCAGGCATCGATGTCATTAATTTTTTTATTGTTTCCGCTAAAAAATTAACTTAATCGTTTTATTGTTAAAAATTTTTAGTGTGAAGTGTAGTCAAAGGGAAAACGAATTAACTTCCGTGGCACGTTGCAAGGATTTATTGTCCTCGAATATAAGGACAGTGGAGAGGATTTCTTTTGAAGGAATGGATGATGTTTTTATTGCAGAGGCAATTGTTTAAATAGGCATATCTATTTTAATATCTTTCAGCTCTTGTTGGAATGAATACACAGAGTATGTGCGGAAATGAGGCTTCGCTTTTTGACAGATGCCTGCCTTTTTGTCAAGGCACATGAACTTTCTCTTTTTCCCTTTTTGGTCTAGCGTAATTAGACCTAATTCAAGCACTCGGCTTACGGCATTTATTTCATTGGCTGAATATTTATACCGTTGAGCTCTCCTTAGAAATTGATAGCTCTCACAGGAGAGTTTTACAAGATAATTACAATGAATTAGTGGATCCGTTAGTTTTATTTTTGACCTAGATCTCTTAATCAGGGTTGCCGTAATAGGTATCTTCATCTCGAGAAAAGCTTTCTATCCTTATTAGTTGCGTTATTTACCTGCAATTTTGTGCCTGAATGCGAGTTCGACTAGAGGCAAAATTAAACCAAAAACAATTTTAATATTACCATCTGATATTAAATTCCTAGTTTATTACAAAAGGCATCACCTTCGCAGTTATCCCTTTTCGTTTTACCCCAAAGCTGGCATCGTTACTTAAACTAATTTCTTACTTACGGCAGTATCTTTAGGCCTTCTTAATACACAATGTTGCAGTTTAAAACCCAGCCTCTGTAATTTAGCTGTTGTTGCGATGAAATTTCCAGTATAATTTCAGCAAGGCATAATAGTCTCAACAACCGCAGCATATTAAATAGTCCTACCGCAAAGTTCTAAATTTTCCGGTCAAGGGAAATGATTATTACACTTTGAAAGTGTTACATTGTTTACTGTAAGTATTCCTTCGCCATGTAATTTTAGATAGATTCTTTTTCTTTCGTTATTTCTGAAGGAATAAGGAAGCCATTGCTCAAATAAAAAATGAACTGTATTCTACTTTGTGCAGATTTTTTCACATTATTGTTGTATAAATTATTCAAAAGTTATGTTTGTTTCTTAAGTATATTATTCGGCGAGAAACCTCTAAGACTCCAGTCGAAATGTAGTGTAAACTAGAAAAGTAGATTGTAATTAATCGCTGTTATAATATCAGTGCCAAGACGAAATAGATATTTGATTATTTTCAACAACTATATTTTTTGTTCCCCTATTCATTATGGTTATAATTTACAAGAATACATACATTTTTCCAATGGCTCAAATCACTTAGATTTCTCCCTTGGAGAGATATCTGTGATATGTTAATTTTTTTTACTTAGAATCCAGTCCTCTCTTAGTCTAACCCATCCACGATGCACCGTAGAGGCTCGAGAAATTCCTGAAAGCTATATCTTATCAATTTTTACTCAATTCTACAGAACTTTATAACTGGATTTGAGCAGAATACAAATGTAAAAATATTTTCCCCGACCGGGACTTTATGTGTGCTCCTTTCCCATTCCCTTGTCTCTATTTTTATGTGAATAAATATATGTATATATATATACATATATAAGTATATATATATGTATACATATATACATATATATACATATATATATATACATATATATATATACATATATATATATACATATATACATGCATACAAAAATACATATATAAGTATATCCTCTCAACGAAAGAATATTATAGTTTGCCAGAAAAATAAATACTATATAATTTTTATAGATAATGGCATTGCCGATTTGAGAGTGAAAACTATAGATAGATAATTAATCACCTCTTTAAAAAAAAAGGACGAGAAAATTATTTAGATTGTTCTCTACCCATTTATAGGAAAACATAGTACCCGAATCAACACAAGCTACCGCAGATATAAAATTAAACGAATTTTCCATAGTGATGGTTGAAGATGGTAATCTCTCTCTGCCACAAGGTGAAATGTGCATATAGAATTTTAAACAATTTTAACTTCAGAAGTTGAAAGTGAATTTGGTCGTCCGCGTGTGTTAACGATTTATTCACTCCTTCCTTAAAGACCCATTTTCACGCCCATAAATTCCACGTGGAAAATGCTTGGGGGAGAGGGATTGGAAGGGGAGGGAAACACGGGGAGGAAAAACAAGGGAGATGGCAAGGAGAGGGAGGGGGGACGGAGACACGGTGAGGAAAGTTTAGGAAACGACGAATGCAAAGCGAAAGACATAAATCGGGTGGCGCAACGACCCTCCAACGACGGTCATCTTGTCGCTACGATCGATTTTGGAACGTATCCAAATGCCAGCTCAGCCAATGGCGTCTCCCGACGAGCAGACCGCCCGTACACCATTGGTGAGGTAAGGTGAGGTGAGCCTGGGGGGGTGAAGATAATGACGGGGGTGATAACGGATGTGAGGGGATATAGTGGAGTGGGGAGAACGAGGAATTGCGGTGGCAGTGAGGGGGCGAGAGCGATTTTAATGAAGAGGAAAAGGCGAGTAGTTGCTGGGTGTTCCGCCCTTCAACTGGACGAGTCACTGTGGATGGTGACAGGTCACAAAAGTGGCAGCGAAATTATTTAAGGCTCTTTTTTAGGTGAATTCATTTGCCTGCGAATTGGCATGCGTCTCCAGTCAGTCGCAATTAAAACACATAACCGTACAGCTAGATGTAAAAGAGAGATCCTGATGTTATTAGCGTTTTAGCGATCTTAATGGCTATTAATTAAAATTTCAGGAAGAAAAATATTCGGCGTACATAATTTCCAGTTTAACTTCAACTCAGATTTATAATAGACCGTCAGAGCAAAAATTAAGTGTTATTTGTAGCCCCATTGGCATTTTTTCTTTACTGACGAGAATGAATCGAATTTTTGGTCACCACCACAGTAATTATATGTTCACATAATCTGTAAAATACAATGAATATATAATAAAACAGAAGAAACTATCTGATTTCCACATTGGTATCATCATTGTAGCATCATCCACATCATATTTTCTAACAAAATGAGTCCTAAACCCCGTCTAAGTTTTTCATGCAATACTTGTATATTAGTTCAACTGGGCATTTTGGATGTATAGTATGATGGCTTAATTATTAACATCCTTACGGGACTCAAAATTAATGTTTTTCTGTTCTGCAGAAGGCATAATAGCCCTTTTCCCGCTGGCTAAGGAATCTGAAATAACTGTTATCGCTGGCACCATTCATTTTTTTGCAATTTAATATTCGCCCAAAATAAATTGGGGGATAAGCTTACAACCATCAAGTAGTGATTTTCCGTTCATGGGGTATTGTGTGAGGAATTGCGCTGTTTTGAAGCCGTTAAATCCCAGTTGCCACGCCCTCCTCTACCCCACGCCTCGCCCAAAGCCTCCTCACGCCTCCACGACAGAGAAAAGAAGAGGAAGACCACTGAGCAGTGCGGCGGGGGCTGGGTTGAAAGGGAGGCAGGATAACGGGGAGGCTCCGCTGGGGGTGGAATAGGAGACGTCGAAGGCCATAGGGGGGTGGCAGGGAGAGAGAGGGGACCATGTCGCGGAAGAGGACGAAGGGGGAGGGCGGTGTATGGGGAACCAGGGGTGTTCCAATGCGGGAAGAAACGTCACGCCAGGGGCCGAAGAGCGCCAGTACCCCCTCTCTCTTCGCGACGGAACCGTGGTCGGAAGGCCTGGGCCCCCTTTGGGAGGGGCCTTGTGGTCAGCCAAGCGGACCCGAAACCGCGGCTGACCAATCAAATTTATCCCCTGAACCCTCGGCGGGTGACCGACAGGGCCATCGGGAACGGAGGAGGTGGGGTTTTAGGTGGGGAGAAGGGGGGTGGGCGTAAGGTGGGGGAGTAGATTAAAACAAAAAAATATGGAAAGGGTTACGTGGGGAAGGGTGGGTCAGAGTATGGGAATCAGGATGTGGGGAGGGGTGCGGGGAGTGCAGGGTAGGGGAAGGAATTTCCAAGGCTACGTTCTCTACAAGCCGGCGATGATTATATTATGTTCCTCCTCCCCCCCCTCTTTCCCTCCATATCTCTTGCCACATCCACTCCCCTACGTCCCCCACACCCTCCTCCCCACCCACCTCCCTCCCACCCCGATGGCACCCTATCCCGACTCTACCCCGTTCTCCGCCCATCTTTTACCCCTTCCCCGTTATTAACCCCGAGGCGAAACCTTCTTATTTCCACGACGCCCACCTCCTACGCTCCTAACCTCCTCTCTCCCACTCTCCTCCCCCCCTTTTTGGCCCCTCCCTCTCAACCAACCCTCATCCTTCCCTCACCCACCCAACCCCTCCTAACCTCTCCCCCTTCCCACCCACCCTCCCAAACCCTCTTCTCATCTTCACACACACGTAACCCCTCTTTCTCTTTTTCCCTTGGAAACTGCAACGCTCGAGCTGAAGTGCAGACAGCATGTCGGCGTCACGCGCTATACTTGACGACTTGATGGGAATGAAAAGAGACTCCGCCGGAGTTGTTTCGGAACGGCTTACATGAAACGGTGGATATCGCCAGAATAATACATCTCGTGTGAGTGCGCGCGCTCGTACTTGCGTGTGTATGTGAGACGGGGATTGTCTTTTGCGTTGCATCCGTTGTCTGCACTGTTTGTCTGAGGGTGAGACGGTGGGGGTGGGGGGAAGATTGGAAGGAGAAATGGTGCCTTCTGGGGCGGGAGGAGGGAATGGGGAGAGGTGGAGAGGAGGAATAAATAAGCGGTGGTGACATAATGAAATGATTTCGTGTCACTCTCTCTCTCCCCCCCGTAAATTCTCGTGCACTGAGGCAAAGATGTGTCGGTGTGCTTTTACCCGTTATTGAGCACATTACTGCACCATAGATCCCACTAGATCAGCATTCAAAATGACTGACGTTAAGGTTTAGAGATTTTTTTGCATGAAATAGATGCGTGTTAATAGGTAATCCCACACAGAGTGAACGTTAAATTACTCAATCTGTTATACGTAGTTCGGCAAATTGGTTCGTGGTGTATACTATATGAATAACATGCACGAGATTTAACCCTGACACAATGATAATATTGTAATTTTTGATTGAATACACTAAGTGAATCAATCATGAGGATAAAAGTAAAACAACGTTAATTGAATAAATAATAATTAACACACAATTCAAAATCTTAGATTTTTAGTGAAACGACCCGGGATTTCAACGTACTTACGATATGATGGCTTGAAAATATTTACATATTTCACACTTAAAAATCAAAATGTTTACCAGGGAGAATGTTTTAGCCTTAAAATAAACTCTAAAGATTCCCTTTGTGTTTGAAAGTAGTCGGAGAATGTATCGAATTGGCACACCGTTAATTTTTACGAAGGTATGAGGGTATTCATTCGTTCATTGACCTCTTCCTTGACCTCAATTACAAATCATATTAACCTACCATTTTTCTCTCCTATAAATTAAAATTTCATTAGGAGTCAATCTGAATGCATGCCTTTTTATCCTGGTTAGCAGATGAACGCCTTTTCTCTATCTTCATCCTGTTACAACGAATGAGGTTTAATTCCCCCGCGACTTTCAGCAGGCCAAATCCTTACACTTCATTGGGTATACCTACGCAATAAATCTAACCTCAACTCTCACGATTCGTAAATCTTTCCCATTGCTCGAGCTCCAACGATGTGAGTAATTATCCGTGTGTATAATGAAAATCAAAATCTTTCACGAGTCTTACCAAAGTCTTACTTGTATTTAATTTTTTTTTAAATTAGCGTATAGAAATTAAAAGAGAGGGGGAGAGAGATAATTATGACCCTTCACTGTTTATAGAGAGGTTATATGCGCATCATATCTCACATGAAACTGAAGAATCTCCAATGTCTTCTCATAAAAATAATGATAACCATAAACACATCAGGCCTCGCTGTTCTCCGAAGAAAAAAAAAAGTGTTGAAGGAAATTTGGGAGTGGTATGGACGGTTTTTAAAGCGAAGACCGAAGGTCGTGGAGGTTCTTTAACTAAGAGTACATGAGATGGAGTTGAGGAGAGGTTGGGAGAATAATTAATTAAGGAGGAGACTTCGCATGCCTCGTTCTCATTACGTCCTAAATCCTACCTTCTCCTTTTCCTCTTACTTCTATCCCTTTTCCTCCTCCTCCCTCCTCTTTCATTCTCTTCCTCTCGTCTCTCTGCTTTTCTTTTGTTTACCTTGCTACACCATTTTTTTTAGTCCTTGTTGCGCATACCTTCAGCAACTTAACTGATAAGTATGGTCCTGAGATTGTTTAACCATAAAATTCCTCTTCGAGTTCCCAATATTGCGTTTAGATTTTGGTTTATTCCGTCGTCGTATTTAACTTAAACTAAGACAGTATTCACACTTGTTGATCCGTTTTAATCTTGATTTTATTTTCATTCTACCACATGACATCGATGTCTCTGACAATTTAACACTTCCCATTATGTCTGTTAATAATCCAATAGCTTTCCCCTTTTCTAACATTTCCTTCACTCGGTGCTTATATCTCGATTCCCTTCACTTATTTTGTAAACGTCGACTTTTTCCGTGATGAGCAAAACTCGTGCTCATAAACCATACGATTACTAATTAATTTCAAAGCCATAATTGATTTCACAACGGATTAGGTTTTTCTGTAAGATTTGAAATGCTTGCGTGTTTTATGAAATGGCTCGTTATTCATTTTTTGTACTTTTAAAAATTTATTATTCATTCATTATGTGCGTTTGAATTATTTAGGTTTTCTGAGAAAAGAATGAGTCTAAATAACTGTGTCTTTTTAATAAAATATCGTAATGCCTTTGATAAGGAAGCATACATTTTCAAGTTCCATGTACTAAATGAATATTTTCAAGGGTTGGAGTGCATAGCACCTGAAAGTTGCACAGTCATTATTTACATAATCCTCTTTCTGCTTGGCTCATCCATTTATCAGATGATGCAGAATATTTTCTGTAACAGTCATTGCCAAAAGAAAGCAATCATAACTTACTACCCTCATTAATTGAAGAGGAAGAAACTAATACTCTGGTTGACGACTTAACTGTTGCCATTGGAGTAATTAAGGTACTTAATTAGGTGACGGCTGATACTATTTTCTCATTTTTTTTGTTTGAGTAATCGTCTTGAGCGGATATTCAATACTTTTTCTCTAGATCATCATCGCAGGTGGAAGGGAGCTGGGCAATTTTGAATAAATCCAAGACACAAGAACTTTTGCCTTCCAAACTCTTCGATGTTCAGTTCTCATCCCTTGTATTTTTTAAACTCGTCCCGTTCTTTTATTTCTACAATAATCATATTTAATACAATTTCAATAATCATTTAGTCCACGGAAATAGATTTTTGGTTACAATTGTAATCTAATCGCGATGAATTAATTGCATTGCAAATACTCTCGGGTATCAGCATAAGCTCTAGCGCTGAAACATTCAGACTGCCCCATAGCCGAATTCTAATATATTTCCTTTCCGTTATAACGATTGCCGTAATAGATAATTTTGTTCATCTTGTTCTTATAAATTACTTTAGATGACACCAACTGCATCCACATTGCGTGATTAATTTATCGATGATCAGAGCTGAATTGGGGCATAAGGAAATGAAATGTCTCCGGTCCTGCATTCATGGATGAATTTCCCACGCAATACGCCACCTCATCCGTCAAACCAAGCTGCAGATTGATCACTACGGTTTTTTCATTCTAAAAAATAATGTAACTGGAAGAAAGTGTCCATCTTGTTGCACTTGTTAAAAATTCGAAAGTAATTCTCTCCCTATCGTTTAATGGTTAGAAGTTAATAGTCCACGTATTTTAGGCAGTACGTATTTTTAACAATGATAAAAAAACTTAAATATATCTCCTGGAAGGTATGTAAATTGGAAAAGTAATTATTCGTTTCTTCTAATCGAGCTGTATCATAAAAGGCATCTGAAATGAGTTCGGTAATGTGTTTCCTTATTGTCTCATATGACGTTATATCTCATGGCTCTTGTTTTTGATGCTACAGATATTATTTTCTACTTGAGACGTTTTCACCGCTCATTGAAACGCAATTTGAAGAAAAGATAGGAATTTCTTTTGTTTATAAAACTGAGGAAGTCAAAATAAATAGCTGTTTAGTTTCGATCCAAGCGATCTGATATTTCATTGTAGTGGAGTAGCCTTTTACCGTATAATGCTCTCTGCTTTTCTTCGATCGTCCATCTTTCATCCTTCCTGCTCTTAGTCTCTTTCAACTGGGTGCTAATGGATTTAAACCGCTCCGAGTCTTTCCCACAATAACTCTGAATTAAACTTATCGTTAGTAGGTCGGTCTCCGACACTTATTCCTTTCACATTAAACCTGCATATTTGAACCTATTCCTTTTCCCATCCGTAACTTTTTCTCATGCCGTAAATTTATTCTTCACTCATTTCACTTCCTTTCGACGGATACAGAAGCAAAATCTAACGGTTCAAAGAAGTTTCACAATCTCTTATCGCCTTAATCTGAATAGATAAGCATTTTATTATAGCTATTTCCTCAGTGTTGATTCGTATACATTACTTTGAGGCAATGAGGAATTTTATGATGGAATTATTCAGATGCAGGTCACATTGTAAAACTGGTTGTCAACCAGGCCCCTCTGGTAAACAGTAATTTAACGAATCACCATGCTTTTCTAAACGGAAGGAATTGAAATTCATGTTGATGGCATTATATTGAGTTTACGCCAACATCCTATATTTACTAATATTAATAATGTTCTAATAGATATATATTCTAAATTACGGGTTGATACTAGGTTATAAAACCATCTAAGTTTGTTTAAAGTGGGAAAGAAAGAACACCTTTGATGTTCAGTGGAAAATTCGGTTTTAATTGACCCTGAATTAACCAATAGAAATATCCACGAAGGTGCCCACGATATTGAGACATTCGCGCATTCTATGAAGTCTCAAAATGATTAGGATTGGTATTCGATTGCATATGGTAGAGAAATCGTTGTACGTGAAGGGAAAACCGATGGTCATTCACTTGGTCCATCATACAGGTCTGTACCAGTCCAACTTCTTATCGTTTTGTCCAACTGCAGTCACGTCAGGATAAACTAGAATCGATTTGATAGATCTGAGGACAGCTGATCTTTTGGATTCATAATAAACCAAGGAACTTTAATTGAATATGTTTTGTAATCGGATAAACATTACAGTTTGAATTTGCAAAACTTGATTACACCCGACTTGACAAAATATTCAAGTCTTTCATATTAAGTATAGGGTCTCTTGTCAAAATCCGTATTACACTATCACATTTTATGTTTCGGCCATTTCCTCAAATAAAAAGTTAAGAAAATGTACCAAGCAGCTTAAACGTGCCAAAAAGTCGATCAAATTGTATTAAATATGTTGCAAGACCACTTTTCGAAACTGGACTGAACCTAAACCTTGAACTTTAATCAAGAGTCGATATAAAAGAATTCTCAGGTCATTTAGAATTCCTAACATTTCGTGCGTCTTGTATTAAGTGAACTAAATACCTATATTTGCTGCCCTGAATCCTCCATTTTGAAATATAATTCTTTTATCCCTAGCAGCTGTTAGTCTTGGCTCGTAATAATATTAAAATATCAGCAAGCACGAGAATATATGCTAACGAAGTTTTAACGAGTCATTATCCTATCATTAGTTTGTAAACGATACTGAAATGTTTTCTAAATTTCCATAATCCTTAAAGGACAAGTTTAAGGGAAAATTCTTTTCAGATAATGTTTCTCCAGAAGTTTGAATTGATGTATTCAGGAAAACTTGACCTGGTTGATAGCCTCGTGGGTAGAGGGATCGGATATTTCGGGTCTTCGTGAGTATAGCGTATGGTTTGAACGGCCACATCTATAATTCCAGCGCTATTATGTACACCAGGACTTCATAGGAAGCCGTAGGTAACATAGAGGAAGGTACTGGTCCCGCTATTAGCAATGCGTGAATTTACACGCATTTTTCCTGAGCTCAAAGCGTGCTGTCCTTTCGAGTGGACTGCACCCTGTCCAGTCGAAGGCAACCTTCGAGAGTGAGCTGTCGTTGGTAACACCTGATAAGAATTTCTTGGTCGAGCTCTTTGAGTAACTCACCAGGTTCGTGTAGAAAATATCTGTAGGCTGTATGACCTCCGTTCCGAATCTTTTGCGAGAGTTGCATCGATACCCCTGCAGCGGAATGTAATCTTTGTCCCCAAGCCCGCCGGTGTTCCTTCAGTCTCCCTTCGCCCACCCCATCCCTTTGAATACTTTCCACCATCCCATCCCCCAGTGTCCTTCGGACGCGACTTATCTCCCCCTTTGTATCTGCCTCGTCTCAATGAGTGAGCGAATGAAGGCGGGCGATCTTGACTTCCGCTCCGTTAAGCCCAATAATGAAACGTGTGATGGCTGTCTTCGGCCTCATCAGTTGCAACAAGATATATTCGATTTGCGGGCGGGGACTCGGACAAAGTGATTCTCAATGAACCAATCAGGAACGATGACTGGAAACTTTTGTTTCTACTCCCTCTCCCTCCTCACCTCTCCATTATGATGATGGCATAATTTATGAGGGCTAAAGGAGAGGCTGACGTTTTGGGGCAGAGGGGTGGTACTCCCACGTTCATCCCGACGCTCTGGATTCCACCGTAAAATCAACTGTTACTATAACTGCAAGATGTCAATGCTTTCCCCCATATCTTGCATTGGAGGCGGGCAACGGAAAGATTTCCAGATACTAGAAGCGAGGGATACTCCTGTTATAATCGTAAAAAAATATGCTGGAAGGAAATATATTTTTGCCCTCATCCAGAGATTCTGTCTCTGATCTCGTCAAAGATGATAGAAGTGTGTTGATATATGTGTTTGGGCGTGACGAATGGGATGTGGCAATAGTACTCATAAAAAGTAATAGCTCTTCACCTTGTTTGAATTTTCCGTTAACCTTCCCTCATGGGCACAGTCATGCAGCTTGACAGCTAAATTTTCCGAATTGGCAAGATACAATCGCGGCACTCAGCGCTGCCTGTCACTCAACTGTCCGCAATGAGATAACTCAATACATTTCGCATTTCATTTGCACAATTGTTTTCTCTCGCATGGCCGTTCGTCCCCAAAATGTTGACCAGGGCCAGAACCATCGATATTTTTTCTCGCCTACGCGCGCGACCGCGCGCAACGGTAATCTCTTTGATTGACAGCAGGTCTCCACCCCCCGTACAAAGCGACCCCGGTGCTGTCACACCCCGGACGTTTCCGCATCGTCCACGCACACAAAATTCCCCTCCGACGATACTTAATTCTCCCGTGGTGCTCCCTATTCCTTCAGTGCTCCGAGGAAAAAAAATCCACATCTCATCGCTGACTTCCTTCTCCTCTTTCCTCCACACACACAACTTCTACGGCTCCCCGTTCCTCTTCTCGTTTCCCAGAGACCACGGCGACCCTCGCCCCTCCCTCCATCTCGACACCCCACCGATCACACAAACACCACCTTCGATACACATGCATAATGAGTTATTGGGTCGGCAACCAAATTGGAAGATGCTATCGCGGTCGTACATGTGTGCCCCCGGGGGCACACATGCACGGCCGCGGTTGTGGCAATCGGTGAAGTGGGGAAACGGCGCGTTCGGGGAGAGGGGGGAGATGTGGGAACGCCGCGGCTAAGGAGGGTGAGTTCACAACTATTTAGGAGAGGGAGGAAGTGCTCTGGGCGTGGGGGAGCGCAGTCATAGACAAGGTAGGAGGGCAAGGGTGTGGGTGAGACTAGTTCGTGTGAGAGGGTGGGAAGGTGGATGGTGGGAGGAAGGGGAAAAGGGAGAGAGAGAGATTAAGGGACGGGGAAGAAATGTGTTAAGGTGGCGTTAAGGAAGTGTACACGGTTATTGGCTGCGGAAAATTAAAGTAGAAATTCCACCCGGAACGGTTGGGATGTGTATATATTTTTTTATCTTGTAAAATCCACCCAAAAGACGTGGAACACATAATTTCTTTTTGTGACTGTAAGGCTTTGGTGAGCGATTCGTGTTTGCCCGCATGGCCACCCAAAGCTTGTTTCCTAATCACCTGAGGGAATACAGGAACCACGGTTGAAACGGATGCACAATTTTTAGAAGTCCGTTTTTAAATTATTCCCGCCACAGTTCACCGAATTCAACGCATTGTATCGTTGGAAATCGACATCATTCACCGCTATAAAGTGTATGAGGTAACCCCTGGTCCTTTTTTACTATCTTCGTTTAAGATTTTTACATTCCACTCAAGTGACTCCGCCGGTCAGTGTATTTATCCTCAAGAAGAATCCCAACTTTAAGTACACCATTCAATCATTAATGGTAGCGGCATAAATATTTTCCTTCGCCTTTCCGTAACGGAAGAACTCCTTCGGTAATGGAAACATAGGATGCATGCATGCCCAAGTGTTTTCACCATTATCTCGATTAATTAGCCCTTCCTCATTTGTTAACTCAACGCTCTTTTGACTGCCGGGCGACAAATAAAAACAATCACTTTTTCACCGCCACCCGAAGTGCTCAGGCGCGTACTTAACCCAAAGGGGAGCAAATAGAGGAGAGGATCATTGGGATCGGTCTGAAGGACTAGTTGTGGCGCGGGATTAAAAAAAAAGAGGAGGAGATGCCAATCAGCCCGCATGTCCGTTTTCTGGAAGGGTACTCCCAACGGGTCATCAATTAGAAGGGACATGCGCGGTGTGAGGGGCAGCGCACTCTCTCTAGCAGACAGATTGGAAGCGAAGATACTTCCAGTAGCGTCGGGAGGCGGGTTGTGGGGGGAATTGGGAGGGAGGGGTACCGGGGAGGAGGGTTAAACGGTGCAAACGGGACGAGATGGGAGTAGGGACGAACTTAGGGGATGGATGGGTGGAGGCGTGAGGAGTTGAAAGTGGGTGGGAGATAGCGCTGGAGAGGATAGATACAGAGACCATCAAAGAGAGGAGAGGTTGTGTGAGTGGTGATCAAAAATAAGCTGGCCAGGCGGGAGGAGAGAGCAAAGGGAGAGGGAGGGGATGAGGAGATGGCCATTTTAACATCCAGAACGGGGTTAACGAACGACAGGAACCTCAAAAAAGCATCGAACATTAAACTGCTCTCGAGTAAGAAAAGGATTACAAAAAGAAACATAAAGAAATGAAAACGAACTCCATTTTTGTGGCGTTGAAGAGGTTTGGAAGCGTGGGGCTTGGAGTGGTTGAGAAAAAAATGGTTGAGAGGGGAAGGGCGGACGGGGAAGGTAGGAAGGTTGGCTTCGAAGCGTCCGTCCGTCCTATCGATCTCATTAACATTTAAAAAGGGAAGGTGTGGTGGCGGTGGTGGAGCCCTCGGGAGGGGACGGCAATAATCGTAACTCTCATCGCAAACAACGAAATGGGCAAAGGAGGCTTTAAGCCAGAAAGGGAATGAAAGCGAAGGAGAGTAAGGGGGGGGGGAGGGGTTTGAGTGGGGGATTGAGGGAGGGGCAGTTGGCGGGCCGGGAGGATTGGAAGCGGGGAGTAGAAGGGGAGGGGACTGGCACTTTCCCTGAATTGTGCGTCATGACCGACATAAAGTTTTTGGGTGACGTCTACATCAGAAAACTAGATGATTATTGAAAATAGCTCTCTGCGGTAATTAAGATCCAGAGTGGAACTGGGGAAGTGATGAGTTTATCTTGATAGACGAAGTTACCATATCTCTTTCTAAACATATTGAAGTGCTTTAGCAGTGTCTTAATTAAAGTTTTCTTTTGTACTCGAAAATAGGTTGTATTTCCTGTATGAGATGAAAAAGTTGTATTATTAATGCCACTGTTTATGAGATAATTTTAATACATATAGTCGTTTATTATGGTATCTAAAATCGGTCAGTGACAAAGGAGACGCGCTAATTTTTGTTAGCAAACATAAGAATTATGAAACTAATCTTCCTACTTTACATAACCTTGCACTGTAACGAGCCTTGATAAAATTAAAAACACTGGAATGTTGATCGGTATTCTAAAAGTCTTTTAAAATGAGCAAGCGTGTTATTAAATTTCAGATGGAGATTTCAACGCTAGTATTTCCACAATATTTGTGCAGCGAATAAATTTCATTAATGTAAAGATGCATTGAAGTGAATTTGGGTGATTTCAATAGCAGTCTGTGAAACTTTGTAAAACCCCATGATAATTTAATGACACAGCGACGTAATTTTTTCACCTTTATTGATTGATGCAAAATTGAATGTTATTGTTTTTTGACCGCTCGATCTCTTTTTCAAGTTTGACCTTAACAAAATGTCTCGCCTCTTTCTGTCTGCAGAGCGTAGTCATGCTCATGTTCCGAGAGGAGAAGAGCCCGGAGGACGAGATCAAGGCGTGGCAATTCTGGCACGGGAGGCAGCACAGCGTCAAGCAGCGCATTCTGGATGCGGGTGAGTGAATCATGGCCCCCTCTAACGTGGTTGAATCCAGCCGGTGATCCGAAAAATACGGGTGCCGACTTAAACGTGATTACCCCTCGTGTGAGCGATTGAATGTGTTTCCTGAAATACAAAGGGTTGCGCACGCAGCTCTGAAATCTAATCGTGAAAGTCGGAAATCAAGTTGTTCGCGTTGAGTGCCTTTGCGTGCTCATTGGTAGCACACCCGTTGGTTTACTCTTCTTCCTGATTTAAAAAACAATTAAAATTTAATGGCAAGAGATAGTGACCAATAGAAATCATTGCTTGGTTTTTCTATCTCAAATGTTTCTCTATTATGGCCCGGACTTAAATTTGGCTTCTGTCTAATCGTTTGCTACGGCAGTCACCGTTGATATCATGATATATTTCGTCCACTTTGAAGTGAGTAATGGGAGGGATGATTATATGTATCTACAACATCCCTCGCTGTATTATTTTATGGTCTCCTTGATAAGGTATGACCGTTGGATTTAAGTAATTTGTGGGCACTGAAAAATTAAAAAGACACTTTGGAGGAGGAGAGGGCATCATGTGTCCGACAGCTTATCTCCGTGTCATGAGAATTTGAATGCCTCTGTTTTCATTATTTTGCCCTATGTTAATAATTTCGAATGTTATTAATTTTGGAGAGAAAAAGTGACTCGAGAAATAGAGAACCTAAGTAACTTCACCTTTTTTTTAATCCACTTTTAATACTGCTGTTTCTTCTGGTCTTGAACCCATGAAAATTTTCCGTCCATTATCATTACAAACGGTTATAATGACAGAGACCATGTGAAGTTTCTCACAATTCCATGACAATTTCAGTAGCAGCTGTAGGAGATTTAAAAAACTGTTGTTGCCTCAGTCAAAAATGTCATGGAAACATTATCCATGGCAACCTTCTTGAACAAGTTTCCTTGAAAATCATAATAGACGAAAAGGATAAAAGCTGCGACATGTTCCCTCTTTTATCATTTTGACTCGCCTTGAATTTGTTAGCATGTCATCTTTTTTTTTTGCCCGAAAAAGGGTTTAGTTTGAGAGGGCCAGAGGAGAGCAGTATTTCGTTTCTATTTCGGCATTACCGGACGTCAAAGTGATTTTCCGGCAATCAATATTTTTGGGCATGTGCGTGTCCTCTCCGTGCCGTCACTCCTCCGTGGGCGAAATCCAAGCGAAGAGGAAGAGGGACGCACGGACCCACCAGGAGGCCGCAAGTAATGACGACGCCATCGCTAAAATGCAAAGAGGCAGCTTTGATTTCAAGCCCCAGACGGCAGACTACCTGAGCGCAAAAATTCGGGGGTAAAATTGGAAGAAGGTATGGGGGGGGGTGGGGAGGAGTGATGAGGTGAAACTTGACGTACGGGGCGAGAGACCGTTGTGGAGGACAGGCAATGTCACGGGATTGGGTGCCGCATTTTATTCTAGGAGTCAGTACAAGCAAAATTGCGGGTATAGTGTACTCTCGAGGAAACATTCATCCATATTCTGCAAGGCAGGCAGCTTTATATGACGGGGGTGAATATAGCAATAGACGGTAAATGAGAATTAGGATAGGATAGGATTAGTAATGGATTGTGAATGAGGCATTTTAAGTTTCCGTGATTGATTTGGAGAAGAAAGTAATCTGCCAATTCTCCATTTTTACATCGGACGGTTTCGATTTGGTTACTTCAATCATTTTCTCACCCTTCTTTAAGGTTTCACTTAGTTTTTCGGGCCGAAAGATACTTTGTTTTGACCCGATGCCATCTTCTTCTCTCAAAATATACCCTAGCGAGTCGATAATCATTATAGGGGCGAATTATTTTATCCCGGCAGTTTTTTTAACGAATATGCCGAACCTACCTTATCGCCATATGACCAAAATTATTTTCAAATAATTCACCCGCACCATGCCCAAACCATGTCACCATTATAACCTAAGAATTATTTACGACCCTCGGCCGTATCTCGTCTATCGTTTTGCTAACTATTTTTTGAGTAAAAACCAATGGAGCTTCTTCGGGGCGACTGTTTGTCTGGATGGAATAATTTTGCCTCGCTGATAAAAGAGAGATTTGAGAGATTTGACTGAACGCTAACTGTGCGCAGGTCTCCAAATAATGCTTCGGTCGCTTATCGCGGAAACCATTGTCAAATTATAGATAAAGAACCAGAAAATTGCGCCATCTATTAATGGGAGATAACTCTTTCTGTACATAAAATTTGTTTTAATTTATTGAGTGATTCCGTTATCATTTTGCAATTACTCTTTTTTCTCCAATTTGTTCCGAACGCGAAACGGGGAAGAAGAAATGATTAGGCAAACATTTTAATAATGCGCCAGTCGTAAATTATGGCGCAGGTGAAATACAGCGCCACTTATTTCCGCATTAAAAAGAAATACACCATTCCACGAAGAATAATCACAAGGTTATCTGCAATTAAGTCATAAAATGGGATAGGCTGCGACCGAAAATCGACAAGGTCCCCTCACGCCGACGGGTGGAGGGGGGGACCTCGGGGACCTCGCCAGAGATAGCACACACCTTGTCCGCCGACGTGAGGGGGGAGACGGACGGGTGGGGTTCCTGTGTATGTGTTCGCGGCGGAGACAGCCAGCTACGGACTTTTTCTGTAATGAATGCAAAGGGCCGTGAGGAAGGAGGAGGAGGAGAGATAAGGGTGGGTGGGGAGCGAAGCGCTCTAATAGCGAACCGTGAAAGAAGGGACGGCGAAATTAAGAGAGCCATAACACCGGAAGGAGTGAGGGAAGGGTGGATGTGATAGGAGCCGGTGGCCGAGGAGCTAGGGGGTGGTTTGGCGGGCTTAGGGGGGGGGGGGGGCGAAAATAGTGGTGTTGTTGTTAAGCGGGGTGGGGCGAAGCGTTGGCAGGGTCGAGCGGAGGAGAGGAGGGAGAGGTCTATCGACCACCGCGATAAGGGTCCGAGAGAGGTGGTGAGGTGGGACAGGGGCGAGTGCGGGCGGGGCCACCACGGTGGGAGGAGCATCGAGGGGCGACTAATTGCCCTCCCCCCAACTGCGGCTGTGGAACGGAGGGTGTTGGGGGAAGATGGAGGGGGAGGAGACTGTCAGGAGGAAGTCAGTCGTTCTTTGTTGTAGGGAGATATGGTAGTGTGGGTGAGGTGCGAGCGGGGAAAATAAACGCTAATACCTTTTCGAACCAAGAGAAACGTCGGGAATTGAAAGGGGAGAGTTGTTGCTCCCCCCCCATTTCAACTTAACGAACACCTTGGGGTCTTTCTGGTCAAGTTCTGACGGGGAACGCTGGCGAGGGGTTGGACGCGTGTCCGGTCAGCGCGGGGTTTGTTGTGGTCGGCCATTATTTGATGGCAGCCAAGGATCATTACGTTGATTAAAGAGAAGTTTTTTTTGAGTGCAAATTTATAAGTCAGGCTGATTCGGGGTAGATTTGCGTAAATGGATTGACGGAATAGCACTGGGATTTTTTTTTAATCCTCGGGAAGGGGCGATAATATCGAAATAATAAACTTCCTAATTACCGACGTCGACGGTGCGAAAGAAGTGACGAGAGGTTTATGACACAGGTTTGTGCTATTCATGCCAATTTTCTCAATTAATTACCGATCGAAACCAAGCCGCTTTAGGAGCTGGTATAGCTCGTTACAAAAGGAAAGTGACCACTACCCTCTCTTTATTTCACATCAATTTTATGTGTCTCATTTTGCAAAATCTTTTAAAATATTCCTTCAAACGTCATCTCTCGCTATATTATTTTTGAAAACAGCTTATGTTTTTTATTTAGATGGTCGATATTTTGCTTTACTTTTAAATTGGAACAATAAATATCTCATTTTCCCAAAATTTATTTGTCTTTTGTGGCATGGATACCGGTGAGCACCACATGAATTGATGATCGCGCCCACTAATATAGCTTTTTGGTTTAGAAGCATTGAGAACTTGTCGTAAAAACTACTACGAGTATTTTCAATTTGTAGGATGTCATCTAGATGCATCCTTCCCGGAAATGACCAACAATCCGTTGAAAACTGTGCTAAAACTGTAACATTAGGACGGATGTTATCATTTATAGAAGATTGTAAGCATTGATGCGTAAATTGCAAATCCTTTTTGCAAAGAGAATTTTAATGAAACTGCTGCGATAGCTGGGTTTAGGTTTTTTTTAAGACCGTACCACGCCATGCGTTTTCACTGAAACTTCCCCGTCGAGAAAGGCGTGAGATTCCAATGTCGGATTATGATACCCACGCGTAGTCAAACCTCTTTCCTTAGGACGTCTTCGTAATCCACCTACTTACAACAGTCGATAGATCGGTAATCTGAAGCCGCGGACGATAAATCAGTCCCGTCTCTGGAGAAATGGAATTAAAAATGCGAGAAACTTCCATTTTCGCATGTCAAACTTATTAGCATCACGTCACGTCGCGAGCTGTTCAAATGCGCGGCGACACGTCACGCCGTTTTCCCATGGCTCTTTCTTTCCTGCTACCCCCACACTGATCAACCCACCCGGCAGCCGTTTTGTAAACAGGATGCGGCGTTCCGGACGTTTTAAAGTATCGGGGAAGAAAAAACGACGGAGATGATCCAGCTAACCTTCATGTTTCGCTTTTTGAAGAACGCGCTCCTCGACATAGCTGATCTGAAGCAGTGTGAGAACGTTTGAGAATGGAGAGGGAGGAAGAGGGTTAGCGATACGAAGGGGGAGAAAGCACACCACTGTGAAGGAGGGTGAGGAAAAGAGAGGTCGGACGGAGCGGAAAGGGGGTAAGAGAGAGAATGAGAGGTGGGAGGGTTAAGAGGTGGGAGGGAGTAAGTGAAGGAAGGAAAAGGATGTTTTCTCTTGCCTCAGGCGTATTGCATCTTTCCCTCTCTCTCTCTCTCTCTCTCTAGCCAACTGCTCGCGAGGTGTTCCATGTATGTTCCCTCTCTTCTTCTCCTTTGCTCTCTCTCTCTCTCTTTTTCTCCCTCTCACCGTTGATTTGAGGCACGCCTCTTTACTGCCCAGAGTGGCACATTCCCACAATGCAGCGCTCCTTTCACGTTCGAAACTCCACCTAATCTCCGACCGCCTCTCTCTTCATTAAAATGTTTTCATTCCTCTCCTTTTTTTTGCCAAGTGGCGGGAGAAATAGCTCTGCTAGCTTTCCCAAACAATAATATTCCGTTTTCCATCATAAACTTTCCTCGATGACATTGTTTTATATCGTGGCAACCAAGAGACATACATGACGTTCCGGGAGCGGAATGTGTCAAGACTAGCCGTTGATCCCGGGGATAACTCTGACATAACATATTAAGACTGTTATTTCGTATATAACAACCTATTTTCAGTATATGATCATTAAATTACAGTTAATAAAATTTTAGGATTTTATGATTAGATCAATGTACATGGCCTACTATTGATAATAGAAAAATAAGTGCTGCGTGAAATACAAAGATAACACTGAACCAGACTTTTAAAAAGAACCGCACATTCTTTCAGTTCCTGCTACGGGAACGAGTCTTTCCTTTTAAATTAGAAACTGCAATCACTCATGATAGTCACTATTATCATTTAATATCTTCCCGTTAAAGATTCCTGCGTACGTCAAGTAGTAATGATTGCTTGGGGTACATACTCGTTAAATGGCTAGGTCTTGTACAAATCTGAATATGCAATTTACCATTTAATTACACCCATTAAATTAATGCTTGAGGAATTCATCTCTTCTGTTGAACAGTTTCAGTCAAATTTCTAGCGTTATTTCATTATAATAACATTGAGATTTCTTTTAATATTACTTACTACATTTACTTATATTTCGTATGTCAGATTATTGTTAATCTCTAGCTATGGATAGTATAGATTTTGAGGTAGGGTCCCGGTATGGAATTTGCCATTCTAATCTTCGATTATGTATGGTGTGCAAACCTACTAATAATGCATTCAGATCAAATCAAAGCTAATATGTGTGTGCTGTAGAGGCACTTAGCCCATTCCGACGTGTTACTTTGTTTATGCTTGCTCTTGCTAAATATTTTCCGCATTGATCACTTTTTTAACGATGCCAAAATCGGTGAAGAAGTACGGTAGGTGTCCACTTAATTTTCGAAAATGGTTTGACGTAATTTTCCATTAATCGTGAACTATTTTAAAATGAGAATTGGTAATTTGAGCTTATTTTGTCTTCAAAAGATGTTCGTCATTTGACCTTCGAGTGAAGCCGAAGAAGAAGGCTTCGATATTTTTAGGCGTGTAAGCAAAACTCGTGGAAGCGAAGCCCTTTTGGGGCGTTCGGTTTTCCACCGCATACAGCGGCATCCGGAACTGCATGGAAATTTAGACGTGAATACCGGGATGGGAGAAGGAAGTTGGGATGAGGGGGGGGGGATGATGGTTTCTGATGTGAGTTCGGGGGACGTGTGAGAAACTCCGAAAAAAAGCAAGCATCATTTTGAAAGCTTCTTTGTACGCTAAGGGGGAAGGAAAGAAAGAAGGTGCATGACTTGAAAAGAAATTATTAGCGAAAATATCATGGATCCTGTGAGAAATCTTCTCCCTTTTCCCAGGTAATTGTTCCATATAACGCGTCGGATAGGAGCTGGAGTGGGGAGGGAAGAGCGTGGAGGGTGATGTCGAATGTATAGACATTATTCACCATTACATCTCATTCTTGCGAAAGTCTTTCATACACCCACGCACACTCCCTCTCGCTACTTCCGTCTTCCCAAACTCCCACGGCCCACCTCGTAGAGGATGGCCAAAAAACCATCCGCTGTGCCCTCCACTACCAACCAAACCCTTCCCGCCGCCTAATTCTGTCGCCTGCGCCTTTCCGCCATGTTTGCCCCATTCGACCACGCCACCGTTGTCAACCCATCCGACGAAAGGTTTTGAAGAGGGGACGAGGTAGGGCGGGTGGGGTTGGGTTGCGTCGCTTTTCGAAGAAGGAGCGTCGGGAGGGAATTGAGTCGATCGGACGGGAAGGAAAAAGATGGCAGCGGGGACGAGTGCCGTGGAGGTGGAACAGGGAGGGAAGACTTGGCGGAAACACAAAGGAGGCAGGAAGGTATAAAAATGCGATGGTCTCTCCGAAATAAGAAAAAAATGCCCGGGTTGGGTTTTGAAGGGAAGCGAATAAAAAAAAAGGAGGAGGGAATGTTAAGTAAAGAGCTGAGGAGAATGGGTGTATTCGATGTTGATGGAATAGGGGGCGGGCGCGGGTGGAGAACCGAAATGTCTGCACACCAGCCAACGAGGAAGGGGAAGGTTGGTTGGCGGGGAGATGGGCGAGAAAGAAGAGAGAGGGTTAAGAAGTGAGTGTCCTCCTCGCGGCGATTGCTTGCTTGCGTGTACTCGGAAAAGGGAGTCTTTTGTCGGAAGGGATCACAAGGTCCAGCGAGAATTTTGGATGAGGGAGGAGAGAAGCGTTCTTCTTGCCGCCGCAGTCGGGAGAGGCAATTGTTGGCGCCGAATGCCGCTAATGTATGCGTCGAGAGGGAGGCGTAGAAGGGCTAGAGATGCGAATGAATGGCGCTGGTTTTATTCCCCGAGGGGAAGATCTGTTCGGCGGCGGATCCATTATTTTTATGAGCGGTGGATTGCGTACATACCATGCGTAACGGAACTGGCCCATGACTTAGAGCAAACGATTGAAGGCCCGAGGGGTTGTCTGTGTTGCGGAGCAAACTCTTCAAATGATACTCAGATAACAATCTCATTTCGAAATGCTTACAAGATACAGATGGTGCACCAGTTGTATTTAAGAGTGGAAAAAATAAACATGTAAATAAGTACATAAAATAAACTTACCTCTGGGACGTAGGATTCCGGTCACTCTTAGGCATATAGTTAAATGGTTAGATTAAGCGTATTATGCTTATATTATACTTTTACACTTATTGTACATTCAAATACATTCTAAGGTTCATACCATTGGGCAATAATACTTCCTCTTTCGAAATTGGCACATGCCAAAACATGCGTCCTACTCTTTTTGAATGTTCATTTGATGTTTTTTTATGTCTGCTATCAAACATTTCATACTGAAGTCATTTGAATATGAATTCACGCGGGTGTCGATATCTCAAGCAGGATTACTAAATTTGCTATCTTATACGCCAACATTACTGTCTAATAGTATTCACTTTTTCCTAACTTAGCTACGCCGTTTGTCGATTGCTATTTAAAAGCATCTCGGTGATACAATCATTAGGAGAAATGAGACCATATATCACTGAACAAAATGTTAATCACTGAGGAAATGAAATAAAATCTAAATAAAAATGAGCCTTTTGTAATTTATGGAAGTGAAAAAACATGCGTATGTTTCACTAATGAGGCACGCAGCTGCCTGGAACGATAGAGCAAATATTTGAACGGACTGAATTAATCGACTCTCATCCGTGTGTACAATAAATTTAATAAAGAGGATAGGTACACGGCATTCTAGTGCACTAGGAGAGAAGGCAAAACGAAGAAATAAAAAGAATGGTTGGCAAGTAATAAAAAAAAGAATAAAAAGATTTAATGCTTCCTCTCTTGAAAAGGAAACCGTGATCGGAGTAATCTTAATTGCGAAGAAGGCAGTCGATGAGAAGTTCAGATCGATGGAAAGCAATTTGAGCGTGCGGAGGTGGGGAGGGCGCGCGGGGGGGTGGATGGAGAGCGAGGAGAGAGTTAATTGGAAGGAGGAGAAGGGCAATGAGAGATGGCAAAAATGGAAGAATGAGAGGAGGCGGAGAGATAAGGAGATTAACGACAAAAGCTTAAAGGAGGAAAATATTTTTATTGCCGCATAAAAAGATGATGGGCTATGGAAAACATAGCATTTATCGCAAAATAAGAAGTTTTGATTAAATTTTCCAGATGAAGTATTAGAGCTGTAAAATGGAACAAACAACTTCGTGAATCTTGCCATCAGTATTTCAAGGAGACATGCAACCCTTTCCTGAGTCTGGTGTCTGGACTCACGCACCCCTAGTTCACTATAATATAACGTTCCCTCCACTTAGTGCGCTGTACAGTACAGATGTAAAAAAAAACTCAAGTCCTTTCTGTCGTTTTAGGTTAAGCTAAAGCTCTCATTAGCGTGTCAATTTTCAGAAAACCATGCTCACGCACTGACCAAGATAGACAGAGATGATTGAGATTTTCAGGTAGGCTTTTACTATCATTTGTTCGACCCTTCACCCCCTATGCATGCACCCCTCAGTCAACAACTTTCACACCACTCGTTTATTTAAGATCGAGCTGGGCGCCGCGCCGGCTCGATATTCCCGAGCGCGAATTATTCCTATAGCCCTTGAGAGAGTCCCATAACCGAGGGAGAAGAACTCGCGATAGGCCTCAGCAGGCCGAATGAAAGAGAGTGATAGCTGGGAAAAGAAAAAAATGTAACGACTCCATAGGCTCATAAATCGTTTAATTTACGAGCGCCCTCATGACTCGGGAGGGAGAGTATACTGGAAGGAAACCGCGGGGCCGCCGCTGACCAAACCCATTAACCGAGCGATAGAGCCCGTTAATCAATCATTCATTTTATTTTAACGGCCCGACCCAAAAATCCCTCCAATCATCCCGGGCCGAGCCCACTCTTTCTCGAATCCACAGAGCATCTTCCCACATGCAAGGAAGACGCCTCGACGCAGCGGGGAGTCGATCCCCGGGACGAAATGGCTGAATACCCACAAACGATGATGGAACGTGGCGAGGTTTTGAGGGCGGTGTCGCTCATACTCAATTGCTAGGCATCCTAAGTGCATGAATATTTCAAAGTTTGTAAATTGTAAAATTTGTTTTAATTTTAACATCGTGTGCTCTTACGTATGCTGCTCTCGGAAAATGACGGAAAATTTTGGATTATGTTGCTACTTCTCAACTGCGTTTTCGAAATTTCTTCTTGGTGCTTCGTGATCAAAATGAATTAATTTCATTATCTATGGCTCCTCTTTAGCAACGGACAATGGCCACTGGAGATAAATGGTAGGAGGCTAGAGTTGATTTGCGGAACCACCACTGATCTTGGGATGGAGGACTCCATAAAAGATATTTTGGCCTATTCCTAGCACTGCGGGTAGTACGATTCGGGATGTCGGAGGGCCGGAGCGAGCAGCAGTCAAGTAACGTACGTACGCTCGCGAAAGGGAGGAATGGGAGGAATATGGCGAGGAAAGGCAAGGAAGAGAGGAAAAAAGAAGAAGAGACAATCAACGGACGTTTCCACTGCCTTTTTTAGCTTTCCAAGAAGAGTCGAGATTCTTCAGATGACGGAGAAAGGCGAAATGGCCGCTGCGTTGACATCGAGCGGGGTGGGGTGGAGAGGAGGTGGGAGGGTGAGTTAGTGAATAGTGGGATGGATAGTGGGGGGGGAGGGGGAAGAGAGTAAGATCGGAATTCGTCGTCTCCTCCATTCGGTGGAAAAAGACGTTCTCTTACTCCTCCCACATTTTTTGCTCGCCTTCGCGAGAAAGACACCGGTGGGGGGGGTGTGAGGGGGAGGAGTAGAGACGGAAGCAGGAGATGGAGGAAAGAGATGAGGAATATCCTTCAAAGACGTCTTCTCTCCCTCGTTGGGTCACCGAGGGGTTTGTGGTCACCGAATAACTCCCCCAACATTCAGGACTGCTCTTGCGTACCGAGGAATCATTTCTCAAGAGTCTGTTATCCTTGCACAAGAATGGCGGTCACATACTCCTCCATTCAAGTTAACGCAGAATTGAGTCAAAGAATCACCCAGAGAAATTCATTGGTCCCTGGTAAGAAACGCATTCCATACCGTATTGTGGTATCGTCTCATAAAGGCGTATATAGTTCCTGCGTGGACGATCTATGATACTAATTAGCTCTCATTCATTCTTTCTGTGGAGTAGCTATTTTTGATGAATTCATTTTTCTTGGGTGTATATTAACTAAACATTTCTTTGAATTGATGTATACGCTAACATATTCACAGCGAATAATCTAATCGTACCTTTTCCATATTACCAGTAGAAAAACGGCAGTTATACAATTGAGAGTAGTCGGGGAACTTTTCCAATTGCTAAAACTGTCGTTGATGGTGTATTTTATCCATTGTTAGCACACTGAACTTAAAAGAGCATAGTTTAATCGGCAAAATGTTTTGCTAAAAAAGCCGAAACAGAAACTTGTAGGCTGCATTGATCTCGTGGACCCCTTACGCGCTTGGAATGAACTCTCCCCACTCCTCAGTGCCTGCTTATGGGCTCTGCGATGATTGACGATGATGGGTGTGACTCCGGACGTGTATCTGTCATTAAAAGAGTTTTAAGACGGAAAAAAGAGAATCCTAATGAGGAAGACGTAATGAATTCGTCGTAAATCGGAGAGCTGAGAGCGAATGTGAGCGTTGTGCAAACAAGTTAACAACGTTGGAATTTTTCGTTTTGTTATTTTTTTGTTTGATCCATCGCCACGGTTGAGAGGGAACTTTCCCTTGGAAAAGGAATTAATTCATATGAAAGCCGCTGCCGCTCAATACCTTTGATGCGTGACCGAGCAATTGTCCGCTTCCTGCGATCCTTCCATAAACGCCGTGGTAAACATAATTTCTTTTTTTTATACTCTTAGCTGTCAAGAAAATCTCTCGAGAACTGACGCAACATTCGGCAATCTTTAATTCTATTGGAATTTCACTTCCTCAAAGTCCGAAGCATATCTAAAAATCTCGAAGCATTTAAAAATATTTACGTCAGATGTATCTCGCGTGGATTCGCATTTCCTCCCAAGACTACCAACTATTATTACTCTTTCTAAAGCGGCATGATGACGAAATTGGATTGACCTACGCCGTCAATATTCTACGCGCCTTTTCATTCACCACAATAACTTATTTCTGCGTGAAAGAATTTGCATCGTTTTGCCTTGTACAAATATGAAGAGCGAATTTCACATTTTTGTTAACGCCTTTGTAAGTCAATCTCTAAATTTTATAAAAAAATGAGACCATTGTTAATAACATTTCGTGTCTAAAATTTGTGATCTTGTGACACTTTGTCTCTCTTTCCTCGGCATAATAAAATGAAGCGGTGATTTGCTCATAGGATGTTGGTACATGCGAAGGGACAGACATATTAAGGGCCGTTTAAAGTAACTCCCAAATAGGAAGAAGTGCAAATGAGGACTTCTATTTCGGAAAATTCCGACCAATTGGTGTCGAATGGCATGGCGTTCACTTCGGTCGAATTCTTCATAAGAATTGTTTCAGATTGTAGGCATCCCCAACTATTTGCTAATGTTGAGGGATTGCTCCTGAGTGTTGCTGCGTATAGAGTATCATTTGCTAAAATCTCTCCTGCGTTTCAGCAAGCGTCTCGGAGAACGGGATGCTTTAACCTTCGCTGTGGCACGTTGTCACACACGATACTCCATTTGCAGCAGCGTCCGAAAGCAAACTCTGCATATCAAAATATCGAACATGATCAAAAATTCCACGAGGTTCCAAACTTGACGAAAGCGGATGCAACTTAAGGATCAAAGATTTCCGTGACATAACGCCCAGGGAGAGGGAGGGGCGCACGAAGACACCGGGACTTTTGTTATAGGCGGGAACTAATGACGCGTAGGAATTGCAATCGAGTGGGCGAGACGTGGATGGAATGCTAATTGCATATTGGTGATTCGTTCTAGGGCATTTCGTCCCATTATTAAAGTACGTAGGCGCAAATGCGAGCCAAGTCCTTCCCCTTCCTGCGTCGCCTCGGGGCGAATCCCGGATCGGCCTCAACATGCGTCGAAGGGGACGATTCAATTTCGAGCGGAAACTCCCGGCGAGACGAGGGCAAGAAAAAAACGCCCACCCTCTCCCAACCCCCCCTCCCCCTTTCCCTCCACTACCTCCTCCTTCCTTCCCTCCACTACCTCCTCCTCCCTAACCCTCCACTACCTCCTCCTGCGCCCCGTAGGACTTCCCTTCCACATTCATTGAGACCGGACGGAGTCCACATCACAAAGTTCCAAGCCTCGAGCTAGCTCCATCGCATCCGAGGAATATTTAGTATCAGCTCACCTCCCTTGTACGCGGGGGAATCGCCGGGAATGGAAATTCAGCCGCTATTATAGGAAAAAGCGCAAATTACGACATAGTTATGACAATTTCGTATTAACATGCGGACTGAAGGTGCTCCGTGGTTTTCCGTCCGTCGGTGGAAATAATAAATCAGATATAAAAGGCTCACGAAACGATTTTAAATCGATTGAAATTTTCGTTAGGGAGGAGAATATGTTACATTCATCTTGTGGCATCATCGGGAAAAACTATGGCCCGCGGACTTATCTCAGGGGACCTGAGGAGCCATTGGATATTTTTCTTATTTGAACACCATTTTCTCAAGGTCTACACATGATAAAATTATGGAGCTTAATTTTTCTACCCTTGTTTGCCGTCTCAAATAGAACCCCGCAGCTTCTTCGTAGAATTATGTATTTGCCGCAGGTGAGACTAATAAAAGATTGAAGCCATAAAGAGATGTGGTATTTAAAATGGGAAAGTTTCTCCTTGACCATAGGGTTTATGGAAGATCGGCAATCACTAATAAAAAGTCCGCAAATGTTTGCATTTGAAATGAATGTTCAGAGTACAGGTAAAAGCCACAGTAATCCTTTGGCATAACGGAAATTCTTAGGTTTCTTTTGGCCTCGCAGTTTGTCAAGTGCCATTACATAATAATTTGAATGGAATATTTCATTCGCGCACTTCATTAAATACTTCAGTTCTTAATTACATATTCAAACTTGAAAATCCCGCCATACGGCGCACAAATATTCATTCAAATTGAATTTGAATGAATATTTGTGCGCCGTATGGCGGGATTTTCAGTTCTTAATTAGATATATGTGCTCAAAAATCCTTTGAACGGCGTCAGCGAAAGAAAATTCCCGCACGCTCAAACTAATCTAAGTGTAATTACAAAAATGCAGTTTTAACTTCATCATAAATCCTTAACCACGATTCGGAATAATTCATATGAATCAGTGAAAATTTCAAAAACTACCTTTTTTTGGGTAAATTAGAGTGAAATAGTTTCTTTAAAATGGCATTATGCTTGAACTTTAAAAGAGAAAAGGCCAAAATAAAAGTTCTAAAACACCATATTTTGATATTCCGATAAGTAATCAGTGCTATTATGTTCCCCTTACATGTACTGCGCCGATCTCGAAATTGGCTAGCCGGTCATATTTCCAGAGAGCTTACAGTGGTGAACATAAATGTTCATCATTCCTTGCAACCCTATGTTTTTCACCGCAGTCTAGAGTAAAAGTCAAATTCCCTGAACTTTGACTATTTTCGACTTTTTTGACGACGAACCATTAGCTTAAACCGCAAGGCGAAGAGGGTGTACCCCCTACTCCGCCTTCTCCACGAGTCCCATCACAGGAATTCAACGGATTCTTAAATATCAAGGGGTGGCTTTGGGAAAGAGAGGGGGAGTGGATGAGCGAGTTGGACGAAGAAGAAGCGAGGGGTCCCTCGGGAGAAAGGAAACAACCGCTTACACGGCGTTTTATTTTCGCAATCCACCACTTACTCTCTTCCTCGCCGTCTAACCCACCCTCTCATCCAACCAACCCTCCTCTTCCTACTATCCGTTCACTCTCCGAGGCTTCACACCGCCCCGACGCACCGACCCAGCTTCGCCCCCTTCCGCCCATTAGCCCTCCCGCGCCTCGTCCCACCTCGAGCCCTAATCCCCCTCCTCCCACTTCCTCCACCGCAAAACCCCTCGCCCCGACCCCTTCCATCGCCACCCTCTTCCCACGCAGATTGCCTGTAATTTCGCGGGCGGGCGATAATTGTGCGCTGCCTGGCAATTACTCGCGGCCCTGCGCGAGAGAGAGAGTGAGGTGTGGACGAGGTAGGGTGGCGAGGGTAGACATGGGGGTTAGAAATTGGGGGTGTGGGGAGGTGATGAGGACAAAGGGAGAGAAGGGGGTGAGTGGTCAAGGGGCTAATGGAGAACGTTTCGTTGTTTTTGGGCCCCACAACCTCGGAGCTAAAAGGTTCGGCCGGGGACTGCCGAGGGAGGAGGCGTTGATCGCTCTCTACCAGTACAACGCCGAAACATCGCTGCGAATAGTTATCTCGTTAATATATGTTAACCTCAACCTCACCTACCATAAATATAATAGGGAAATTCTGACATTTCCGAAGAGAAAACCCACTGCTATCGTTACTATTTTAGTTTCAAAATAAGCTTTCTCCCTAATTTTAAATTTTAAGCCCGCAAGAAATTTTGACGGCCCTTGGTCTGCATTCCAATTGGAAGATTTATTTTCTCTACTTGCAGCTTTTCTTATTTCATAGCACAAATTCACGCAGCTTTTGATTTTCCTCCCACTTCAAATATCAAGAAACTCTCCGAAAGATAAACTTGCCCGGAATATTGCCAAACGGTACCAACTCAATAACAACATGGGAAGCGTTGGATGCTAAAAAAAATGCGCAGAATGAAAGTTTCTAAGTAACGCTTACACTTCTGAGATTTTCAGATTTTGTGGTTGAGCAAACAATTCAATAAAAAGTGACTCGGAAATCGGGAAACACAGTGCAACATGAAGAATTGGTCACGCTCGAAGAATTTAAGTTCTCCTTAAACAGATTTAATTGATTCAATTAAATAGACCCCACCGTCCGCATTCGAAAGGAATTGATCCGCATAATTACCGAACCACGAGGGTAATCCAATGCATATTAAAAGTCAGTTAAAATCCCGAAAAAAAATCTATCGTGTAATTAAGTGAAAGATAATGGAAACTGATTGGGCGGGATGGAGGAAAGATTGGGAAGAGAGGGCATGGCGCGGGGGAGGAAGGCGAGAGGCGGACGGGTCAGACTGGTGATGGGACGCCAGGGTGGAAGGGGGGGGGGAGGTTGAAGGAGACCCCTGGGGAGAAAGGATATTTGGCCGAGTGGAGAGAAAAATTAAAAACGGATAGACAAGGAGAGGAGGGGGCCAGACGCGGGGATTAGAGAAGAGATGGGGGGCGGGGAGGAGAGGACGGGTCAAGAGTAAGGGGATGAAGGAAATTTGACGAGGGGGGGAATTGAGAGGAGGCGAGAGGGAGAGGAGAGCCTAGTAAATGAAAAGGGGGGAGGGAGGGGTGGCGGTGGAACTCCGTGGATGTTCCCGCCCCCTCCCAAGGTTGAGCGAGTGAGGGTCGGGTTAAGGTCTTGTGGGGGGGGGGGAGGATGCGGAAATCCGAAAGAGAGAAAAACACGAGACACGGGAAAGGCTAGGAAAGAGGTCCGCTTGGATTGAGGGCCCTCGGATAGTCGGAGAGAGGAAATTTAAATGAAGTCGAGGGGAAGAAAGAGGAGCCTTAAATGGGCACGGGATTTCATGCGAAATGAGACAAGTGAGGGTAGAGTAACTAAAATCATCCGTGACTCGAAGCAGTGCCATCAAGTTTCCACACGCTGGTGGAATAGACACTTCACACCCTCCTCCCCTCCTCGAGGCCAACTCATCTCCGGGGTGCCCTCAGACTCGGAATTTTCATGAACACTGAATTATCTAGGTGAAATTAGAATTTAGATTCGGTCGGTGGAGAGCGTATTTCATTTTCCTCGATGGAAGATTCGGCGTTTGGGACGATGGTGTACAACGAGTGAATGCAGGGAGTTCGCGATTCCGGGGAAGGTTTATCCCCTGTTAGTTTGTGAATGTGTTCATTTCTGCTCAAGTTTTTTTCTTGAATTTTATTCACGCTTCTCCTACTTCGGCCGCAATGTACCCGTGTTTCGATGGAAGCTTTTCTTGAAGGGCGTGAAATCCCAACCTTTGATTCGATGTCACATCTCTGTGAGGACCATTGACTGAATCATTCCCAATGGTTGTCCATCTCGGGAGCTGCAATGGCGGGAAACTCCAGTTATGCCAAACATGGTCCTCGTTCGACAATTAACGAACGACCAAGGCTTGCGTTATCGGAAGAGAGTGCGATGCGGGGATTTCCACAGAGGGGCTGAATGATCTTATGCAAAGTGAAGTTTAAATTGATGGTGAGAGCCCCTTCTGAAATAGTTATTGGGAACATCACCTCACCTTAAATATGACAAACACTCATTATGTAGACGCAAAAAATGGGCCATCCGCCAAGCATTCCCCTTCAAGCGATAATTCTACCGCAAAGAAATCCGGTTGTATTTACAAAAAAATAATGATCGTGCAACCGTTTGGCAGCATTTTCAAAGCAATGTTGAGAATATTATCCACCGATGTGACTAAATGTCCCCACTCGATCCGAATCAACCTCTCATGTAGAGTCGTCGTGGATATGTGGAGGTAGGGATGTAAACGCGCAGTCGGACGAAGAAGGCGCCCCAGGCTGGAGAACCCCGTCTGCCTCGGTACACCTGCGTCGAAAAATTCTCCGTAATAAGTGGGGAGGCGAATGTTTTTGTGAGCCTGCAAATCCGCCCGTGATGAATAGAAGAGGGAAGGGGGCGTGCAGTGTTTTGAATGGTATGATGGCTGCTTGGATGCCTTCCCATGTTAGGAGGTGTGTCCGTCGGAGATGACTCTGTGGTTTGCCGACCTCAGGGGTCGGCGGTGCCTTCAGATGGGAGCGAGTGTGGGTTGGGTCCCTGGTAGGAGGAAGAAATGGACGAGGAGACCAATTGACGGTGCCAGTGAGCGAAGGAGAGGGGGGTTAGGGGGTGTCGTAGATGTTACTTAGCGAGTAGTTGCTGTGTATCTGGCAAGTAGTTGGCAAATATTTTTCCTAGAATTATCTGAATCTGTCCGCCACTGCTTGACGAATAGATAGGATTACCAAGAGAGGCGTTCGTGTTCTTTGCTAAGAAAAGTATTCTCCAAGACTACATGCACGGCGATATTAGTATTCTCAATCAAGAGATATTTCGTGCGTAGCTCCTTCATCTTAAATATTATTCCTGAACATTAAAGAGCTTAAAGCAGTATGCCTCTGTTCTTCTAGGTTAATTTTTTCGAATAAATTTGTACAAAAAAAAGTTAATTATGACAGTTAATGCTTTTAGTAGAAAAATTAAAGAATAACACGTATAGAAATGTCCGAAGAAAGGAGGAAAAGATATATCATTTTGTTACATTTTTTTCATAATTTTATCCTTGAATTCAACCAATGACCAATGTTTTGCAGTTTATTTGCTTGTTCGGTGCATTTTATGTTGGTTGACAAAGTACCACCTTGTGCGCCCGGCCATATAAGTATAATGGTGCGATTTAACCACAGAAATGTCATTTGAAAGCAATTCACTGACTACCCCTTTCACCATGAACCAAGGTAGGCAGTTATTCGATTTATTTTCCCTGACGGAGGAGTGGTAGGTATGAAAAATTAATAATTTTACCACATACAAGATATTGCGACTAAAGAGGAAGAACATTCAAGGTTCCTTTTGGGAGATTGAAACTCATGATAGTTCGCGATGGAGCTTGACTATCGCTTCCTCGCAGCTCCGTCGAAAAATTGAGAGCGGGCGTCGCGTCGGTTCGGCACGACAGTGGCGCGCGCCCAACCACGCAAACACATGAGTGCGATACATGAACACGTTATTTCTGCACGTAATACGTGCAGCCACGCAGTGTGGCACAACTCGGCAGATTCTTTGGCACCCTCCTCTCCGCCTCCCCCACCCTCAATTCACCCACTCCGCACTCGCCCCGGTGTGAACATGGATTCGTGGCGCACCAGTGACCACTCAGCTAGGGAAATTGGAGCGAGGAAGATGTTCTTGGGGAAGACAAGGGGGAGGGACTAGGGTAGGGTGTGTGGGAAGGGGTTAAGGTGGCGGGATGGAGGGCGGAACGGGCGACGCGGAGGGACGGGATGGGGGACGGGCAAGAGAGAGAGTGTGGGACGAGGGGATGGAACGGGCGGCGCGGGCTGTGGGCTGACAAGTGTAAGGGGATACCTGAAGCCCCGGGTTCGGTTACCATGATGCGCTCCTAAGAACAAGCCGAGAGACCGAAAAGCCAGACGCACGGGGAGGGGACGGAGGGGTAGTGGTGGAGGGAGATAAAGAGTGAGGGGAGGTAGGGGGTGAAAGGAGAAAGGTGGGGCGAAACACGGAGGCCACCCGACTGCAATGATTTTGATTTTTTTTCCGTTTGCAACAATCGGGAGCCATGAGAACGGCATGCTCTGCTTCCGAGGGGATGGATGGTAGAGGTCGAAAGAGCTCTCTCTCTCTCCTGGGGTTTCTTTATCCACCTTCATCACTTGGCCAAATTTACCCGTGGGACTTCGAGTGAAACATTAAACTTTATTTTGCGGTCGTGTGTTGCGGTTCCCGTCGTGGCGATAATGAATGAGGGAACGGAGGGTTCGGGGCGTTGCATTTTTGGGATGCATGGCGATGCCTTGCACACACGCGTTGTGAAAAAGTTTTTGAAAGAGACTGGAAAATATATTCGTGCGTGTTAAGGATCAACCAACAATAACCGAAGGAACAGAATTAACTTTATATGACAACTAATTCGTGGAGTTTCTTGGCAATTTTTACGAAACTCTCTCGAAACAAAATGTCAAAAGCTCTCAACCCGATCTATGGTGGACATTCTACCATTTGCAACCATATGAAGTAGAAAAGTACTTAGATTACTTAAAAAGTACTTGCATTTTGTCAAAATATGACCTGGCATAATTCCCATAACCCACAATGACATTCTGACACAAAAATCGACTCGTAAACGCTTAGAATTCCCGTGCTTGAACCTATACGGAAGAGGTACGATGTGTGGCTTGTCCTGTAATTTTCCGAAAACAACGTCCACCTGGCTTATCTGTTGCATTATATGTACTTCCTTCACCCATCATACCTTCTCAAACTGCTGTCTTTATCGTATTTTTATTAGTTTTTTCAAAGTAAACAACATATGCGTGCATGCATACCCTTCTGCTTCCTCCCTTGATATTTTATCTCCCTACCATGCCTCACGCTTACCCGCACTCTAGTGCTTCTGCATTTCCTCGGTCGGAAAGGGGGTTGGATATGTTTTTATACTTTACCGTCCATGATACCTGTGTGAAGGATGCCTTTCCTTTTGACTGTGCCCAGGCCCAACTTTGGAGTAAAAATGATTTTGTTGCCAAAAAAGCATGGTAATATTTCAGTCAACCGAGAAATCTCCGCAGACTCCCTTGCATTTAGGGATAGAGTACCAACCGTGAAGAATCATTAGTTGTGTACAGCCGGTTCCGCCGTGAGAGGAGCATTTCTCCTCGAACTCTTCTTTCTATTCACTTCGAACCGGTACTCTGCGAGATGGGACCATGATAATATTAAGTGTCACATTCAAAAAATTAAAACTGGACGGTCATGAATGTGGTCAAAGTATAAAACTCATCTGGAACACGGATATTACGCGGAAGCCATTGGAAATCGTGAAGTCGACCGCAGGAGCGGAGTGAAAGTCGGCCAGGAATGAAACGAAGGAGACGGGCGAGGAGAAAGTGAAAAGAGGAAGAGGCATGGGAGGACGGAGAGAAGGCGCGGGGTTCGGAGGAAAAGGAGTCAATGCAAATGGAATGGGGGAAGTTTTGGCGAAGAGAAGAGGCAAGGGTAGGTACGGCGGAAGTGTCGGGGAAGTAGCGTGGTAAGAGAAGAGAGAGAGAGAGAGAAGGGAAAAGTCAGAAAAGGGTTATGAGGGGACGAAAAGTACAATCCGTGCGAGGGGAGGGAAGGGTGTGGGAGGGGGCAGGGCGTGGGAGGGCGAAAGGTGGGTGTGTGTGTGTAGAGTTAGGAGGGACTTCGGTAAAGGAAGGGGAAGGAGAAATGAAATACCGACACCAAGTATAGAGTTACAGGTGGAAAGCCTTCCTCTTCTTTTTTTTGTTGTTATCATTCTTCCTCTCGAGTCCTTCCCCGTCCCAGCGTGCCTGTATACCTCCCTCACACGGTCCCCCGACCCGCCCTCCTACTTACACCCCTCTCTCCCCCCTCTTCGGAGACCCTCCGCACGTCCCCTCGGTCCTTCCCCCCCTACACCCGACGCCCCACGTTCCCCGATGGGGCGCTTAACCCTCGCGGCGTGAAGAACTGTGCGAGGGACCGTGATGACAGTGGGGAGCGTGGAAGATAAAGTTTTAGTGTTCACTTTACCAAAAAAGGTTTCGAGCCTCGCACTATTCCCCAGGCATTTTCTTCCCTGCACAAACCTATCCTTCTTCGAGTCGTAGTGAGCACGAAAAACACCCGCCTTGTTTTTATGTGTTAGCACTTACGTGTTAAAACGCTAACTTCCCAAGCTCCATGCCCACTAACGGTCACCTGTTTTCCGATGGAAGGATTTGTTCGTTAGTGGAATGAAGAATGCGTTCACGAGTGTGTTTCTAGCGATCTCATTTGCATTTCTTGAATTCATTGGGATTGCAAAGACGTGTAAGCATTAATAAATAAATATATGTATAAATTATGAGTATGGTCCGGTCAGATACTCTAAAATTTTACTTTATTGCCGGTGGAAAGCCAAGAATATGGTTTCTCTATGTCCACCAAAATTCGAAATGCAAATATGAAAATTTTACTTGCAACATACCATAAAACCCTCTTTGATGATTTCATTAACTGAAATTTAATCTCATGTTTAATCGTTTTCCTGGGGATTTCTATCGCGTCTATCTATGAAACTAAATTACATAAGATGAAATTTTTAAGCGGTTGTTGGACAGAGTGAAATGGGGCTATTAATGCTCTCCATCGCCGGAGAAATGTGGTAACATTTCGATGTCGATGTTATTTATGATTGGCCCGGTAGTTTATTGCGACATATCGAAATTTGCATGTCCACTCCAGCGCTAGTGGTCGACGAGGCTTGGATTGCTGAAAAATAAACGGTCACGGAAGGTATGAGGAAAAAACACCCCGGAGGAGGAAATATTTCCCTCGCCTCGTTTTTTTTTATTTTTCTTTTTTCCCATCGAAATTTATCTAAGTAATATTTTCTCCGCCGAGAAAGCATGGCCAGGAAGAATTTCATTTCGTTCCACTCTCAAACCATCGCATTACACATTTTTGGCACAGTTATTCGGAGCAGGGGAAATCCGCCCGAAGCTCTGCTTCCCCGTCCCGCGGGCCCAAGTCGAAATGACCATCGGCGGATGGAACTCTCAAGAGGAAAAGGAGCGTCTCCACTCCGCGTCGGAAGCAATCCTTCATTAGATCGCACCCCGCCGCTCCTCCTCCGATCACCCTTCGGGATCCCCCGACTCCGAAATAGTACGCCCGCATGCGCAACCACACGTACACGCACACGCACACATACACACACGTAGTTCAACCCTCGAACACACCGGCACGCACCTCCCATAATCCCTCTAATTTTGTAGGCAGCCGGAGATCTTCCATTAATTCAGCCACAAAAGGCTCCCATTTCTCCCCCTCCCTTCCCCCTTTCGGTCGCGGGAGGCGGATGGGAGCGGGGGACTGCGGAATGGGACGAGAGATGAAGGGGGGGACGGTGGGCGCGAGCGGGGAATAATGATAGGGCATGGCGGGGAGCAGCACAGGGCACTCCTGAGGGCAATCCCGAAACCCAATTATAACGCGACTTCTCTCTCTCTTTCTTCCCCCCCCCCCGTCCGTCGCCCTCTCCCTTCTCCGTCTTTGCCCCCACCCCCACCGCTCTCTCCCTCCCGTGGACGTGGGCTCAAGCGGCGAAAACCGTCCGAGCGTTGAATTTATGAATGCGTCTCCGCGCGCTCTGGAAGCGAATCCCGTGTTTAAGAGGGAGATGTCGCGAGTGATCGATGGGCGAGCCTAAACGCCGACCGCCGGGCCTCTCTCCCTCCCCCTCGCCCGCGAGCCCGCCTCTCTCCCGCCCACCTCGCCTCTCTCACGTTTCCTCCTTTCTCCTCTCCCTCCCTCTATCCTTGGCCTCTCCCTCTCTACCCTCTCATTTAACCTCCCGTGCATCTCCCCTCCTTCCTCTCCATCCTCCCTCCCTCTCTCTCCGTCTCTCTCCCACATTCATCCTCCTATTTCTCTCTCATAGAGCTGCGGGGTGTGTCTCTTCCTTTAAAAAACTTCTTTCTGTCTTTACCCCTCTAATACTCTCATTGTCCTTTCAATTTATGCTTATTCTTTCACGAAATATCATGTCCGAACGCAAATGTTTTCCTTATTTTCGTCAGTATGAGCCTACTAGGGCACTCATCTCTTCTTCTATTATGTTACTAAGTCAAGTAAGTCTGCCTGCGGAGGTAAGCGAGACAATTTTTTTTTGCCATTCCTAGACGAGAATTTTTAATCGGTATATTTCCTTTGATTATGCTAATAATTTTTTTGTAAATTAAGTTTATTTTAATATACACATGGTAGTAAAATCACACGAAAGGAACGGGCATATGGCAGGTACTATGACAATAGCCATGCAAACGACAATTTTAGCGAAACTCAGCTCTTAAAAAAAAAAACTGCCGCCTACCGTAAATTAACACTTGGAGTATTTCTTCCAAAGAAGTTTGTAACTATTTTTTAAGAATGAGCGATGTTAAGACTTTCTAAAAAATTTTCAATGCTCAACTTATTTCCACCCCGATGGGTACACATGTCCATCAAAACCCTTCAGGGTGTTCTCATTAATTTAACTAGAAGGATAAGTGGATACTATCTTCCACATGCAATTACTACTTTTAGCTATTTCATGACGACCTTTTCCAGGTCCTCCCCAAGTTCAAAACTGGAAAGAGATACTCTTCTGGTATTGTCTATTTTACTTTCAATCATCCAATTTTGCCCTCGAATTTTGAAAACACTTATTTTCAAATAATCTGCCCATTACCTGCTAGACGAAGACTTTGTACTCCTCTCCTCCGCGGATTTCAACTCCGCCATCGAGTTTCCCCTCCTCCTCACCTTCCCTAGTCTCCTCCGGGTCGAGCGTTCATTTCTTGACGCCGGAGATAACGAAACATAAGACGTTTTGGGCCATCAAAGGAAGGGGGAGAGGTTCCCTCTCTAGGACTAATCTCAAAGATTAGCTCAAGAGACCTGAAATTATAATTCACTCGTGAAAGGAGCACGGTGTTGAAGAGAATAGTTGACGGCGGGGGGGCGAAGGGGAGAGAGAAAGGAGAGAGACGGCGTGGCATTGAGTAGGACTCCTGGAAGCATAGATTTATCCTCCACCACGGGGCTCACACGGTCCTAATAAAAATGCCTCCGCTCTGCCGTGATTCTTCCAAATAAGCCGTACACTTTATTTTTGCCACGATTAAATCTTCCCAAGATTTATGGGTACTTTATTTTGGATATTTTTCATTCATCAATTGTAAATTGAAAATGCTAAATGAAAAATATTCATTCGAGATATTTAAGAGCCTTCTCAATGAACAGAAAATGGTGTTCTTCTTGCTACGAATAACTTTAATTTTTCGTTTATTATGTGTTAAAGCATATCAGTACCCTAACTTATTTACGCACTTCAATTACAAAGCCACCAACAACTAATGTGCAAGCATATGCCATTGTGATAAAAATGTTAAAATGGTCGTCGTCAGTTACTCTATAACCGATTTTCAACATAGGTCTATTCAAAACTATTCCTAAATATTTTAGTTTGATAAGTTTCCTCTAAATCCTTGTGATTGGCAGCACTCGATAAATTGTACTTTAAGTTGATTATTTTGGAATAGTTTTTTCGTATTTTTACATCTAATTTCACTAACTGAATTTCAACAACATGATATAGGTTTTTCAAGACAATTTCTTAATCTGTCACTAGAAATAATAGATTTAACAAAACTTCTATTTCGAATATCAAGATTTTTTCCCTATATTATTTTTTCTCTCTTCCCTATCTCTATTTATCTCTATTCCCTATTTTCCCCATCGAATGGATTTATTATTCCTGCCACGTTTTAGTCCGCTAGCGTGATGGAAAGTCACGTGGAGCCACTACACTTTTGGACACTCTCCAAACTCGACCTAAGCAAGTAAACCAATGTATGATATATATAGAGTTATATAGATATACAATGTAGATATATAGTTAGCACGTTAGTATCAGGATCAGTTTAACCAAGAGAAACACTAGGAAATTCCCTAGAATGCCTAATATTCCATGTTTAGTTACTGGAATGACACTTTTAAAAATTTATCTGGCGTAAGTTGGCTACCATCATCCTTACACTAACTCTTCTCATTGAAAAGGGCAAAAGGAACTCTTTTTATTTTCCAAAGCTTGGCTATCCTTGTACACGTTGTTCCTATTCCGTAACACCCGAGAGAGAAAAAATATCCTCACACTGCGAGTAAGGGACCGTCAAAGAGATCAAATTTTAAAATGTAGAAGCGGAAAAAGAAGATCCACGCACCGCTAGATTTTCATAGTAGACCACATGGGTTCTTTGTGCTCACGAGAGTCTGTAAGCGGTCCGCTACGGTTTGCGTAGAGCCAGGGAAATGAAAGACGCGCTCCGAGTGAAAAGCATGACGGTGTCTGTAAATCTGTCACCGGCATCTGGAGGGGCCCCCTCTCGGAGAATCGCCCGTCGTAATCTCTTGCTGCCTTCTCCAGCTGTTTTGAATATTATTTCAGGTTTTAATATCTGATCACTGTCATGTTTCAAGGTTACCGATCTGTCGTCAGGGAATAATGAGATAAACAAGCGAAAATTCATAAAAATGAGTTAAACGTTCTATTTATTCTATTTAAGCAATGGCCTTTGTTGAAGTAAATGCTCCTGTAAGCTTTTCCCAAAGCCAAACTATTTAAAATGCGTGTCAAACCTTTTGATTAAGGTACCCGTTGGCTGTATCAGCATTGAGAATTCTACGCACGGATCGAATTAAAAAGACCCCGCGATGCATTTGAAAGTTTAGATTACTCGGACACTTATGAGAAATAGTTTCCTGAGCAATTAAAAAGAATTAAAATACTCATGCTTCAGTCACTCACATCATATTATATCCAAGGTGAAACACCTAAGCAGTTTTCATATGAAGCCCTTTGTGTCATCTGCTATCTCTTTTGCGAAGCCTATAATTTCCAACGATTCTGTAATTAAAAGCTGGTGTTCTAACACCCATGAAACCAAGTGGTGACTCGCATTATGTGACGTAGGCGTAGACGTAGGACCGAGTGCCAAAGCAGACTTAAGGTGTAAGCTGTTCTGCAGAAAAAGACGCCTTGCAATCGCACGGCACATTCCCAAGTCTATTACGCCCCCTGCCCCCCACCCATAATCTTTTATCCTCACTACGCATCCTTCCTCAGTCCCCCTCCCGTCCTATTCCCTCGTCTCGAATGCGTCCTACTCCTCTCTCTCTCTCTCGCGATTCCCCTCCTCTCTTCCCTCCCCCCTCTAACCCTCCCTCTCCCAAACCACCCGCCACTCCGTACGCGCTCCCACCTCTCTATATATCCGCCATACATGCGAGCAACCTCCAATCATCGCTATTAAACCGCGGCTGCATATCGAAAAAGGCCACACGTGGAAAAAGGAGGGGAAAAAAACACAAAAGCGTCGATGTAATTGACGTGGAGGGAGAAGAAGAAGGTTCGATCTTCATCTCCTCCAAAATGATCGGTTGTAATTACCGGGGTTGGAGAGATGGATAGGGTGGTCGGCGGGAGGCGGGCGAGGTGGGGACGCGGGGGGATTGAGCGAGGAGGAGGTGATTGCGGTTATTAGGGTAGCGGAGGGAGGGTGGTTGAGGGAGGGAGGGGAGGCTGGGGGAGGGAGGCATAGACAAAGGGGGGCGGGGTGATAAAAATGGAATAGAAGAAGCTGGATTGAGGAAAGGGTTTAGATTGGAGGCGATTACGTGGAACAGGAGCAAGGGAAGAAATGTGTCGGAGTAAAACGCGCGTGGTAGGAGTGGAAAGGGGGTTAAACGGGGTGGAAAGTAGAGAGGGTTGGTTCATGGGGGGGGGGGACGTGAGGGGTGTCGGCAAAGGAGTAGTAGCGGGGACAGAGCGGATGGGACCATTCAGCCTCAGGGTCGAATCCATGGACCTCTCGTATTCATGCGTTAAATACGGAATAATGAACACCTTGACGAGGAATTTTCATAATTGAATGCAGAAAGCCAAAGACTTCGTGGAGGATTAATTGCTGCTGCGTTCGCTGAAACAATTTTAAAAAATCTTATAAACTTAATTTTTGAGAAAATTTTGTGAAAAATTGCGGATCAACTATTTAATATTCACGTAATAATTTGTACGCTAGAAATGATTGCATGAATGTATCGAACGAGATTTAAAAAAAAACTTTTGGAAATTACTGTTTTAATGCAATTTGTGTAAGAAAAAGAGGTTTTTGCCCCATTAGAAATCGTAAATATCGCCCTAACGTCACTGGGAAAAATATCTTGTTGGGTAACTTTAACGGTGCTTGAACATTAAAATCACCACTTTGGAGACTTCAATGGTCGAATGATTTCAATGAATTTCCTGAAGAAAACCTTTCATGGCTAACCCTCAAGTGTCTTAAAGTAAATACTTGAATCATGTTGTTTTTTCATTTAATATTCCCCAGTTCTTCAGTTGGAATGTTTTTGAGCTTCTCTTGAGAGGATCACAAACATTCCAACAGGATCATCGGGTCTTTCACTGACCAACGGAAATGCTAAATAGCCCTTTTACTTTCCTGTTTCTCGTTGGACCGCAGAATAATGTTTGGAAAATTGATCCAAATGGTACCAAGGTAGAAAAAATCCTGGAACCTTATCTAATTGCGTTGGGTCGCATAATTCTCTTCAATTCATTCTTCAAGCTTGTGTATCTCTTCTTCACTATTATCTCTTTTCCTCTTCTTCTCTACAATGCCAGTCCCCGGAGGTAGCAAAAAGTGGGAGGTAAACGGGTGCTTGAGGAAGCTGGATGATTGCAAGAGTGCCAACCCTCTGATTAAAGGGGGAGGGAGATATATAAATCATGCTTCGGCCACCACTTCAGAGATTTATAGTTTGAAGTAAACGTCGCGAGAAATTTTAAGACTTATAAGTAGCAAAGCGGTGGTTATCTGGTTAACCACATGTGGTTGAGCAGAAATCCGGGCCGTTGGTAATTCTGAGGTCAAAATAATGCCTCCCAGCTCTGTAGCAATTTTTCATCTGACGTAGATTTTCATTTAAAACCTAAAATATCCAAGGAAGCAAATTTCGTAGCCAGAGGATAGCCCAACGCTTGTTCCCAAGTGTGCTTAAATGACTGTTAAAGCAGGGGATTTCCTCGTCCGTGCATGGCAGAAAACAAATCGCATGTGGATAGGTATGAGTACTTACTTCTAATGTGTATATTTATCGTTAGGTAGTGATTATTTCCCTGACACTGGAGATATATACCAGATCGCATCATATTTTATCAACTATCTTGATATTTACGATAGTATTCAGCGCAATGAATAATTTAAATGCATATAGATGTGTTTAGTGAAAATAAAGCAGAAGAAAACGATGTGAAATGCATGTAAATTGGCATGTGTGTGTGTGTGTCTTTCTGAATGTCTTACCTACATGAACTTTGGGACCTACGTATATCTAATCAACATCCTCTGGCAACATGCTCAAGAACGTTTTGTCTATCAATATTTCATATAAGAGTGGTATTTACAAATATCTGCTTTGTAACTTACTTTCAAATTTTTCATTTAAAAAAAAATATCCTATTTTTCGAAATCACGGATAACTATAACAGCATTTGTTAGTTCTATTGCATTAAAGGCGCGACTTTATCATATTTAGGCAATAAGAAATCCTCATCGGATATGAGCGTACGCTTCAAGACACTACGTATTTACTGAAGAAGGGCCTTATCATGCCTTCGTAATTATTTCAAGAATTATATTTATATTCAACCACCAAATCTTAATTATTGATGTGGAAAATTAAACACATCCTAGGTGCGTTAATCTCTCTTCCGTAATGCACTTTCCAAGTTCACATAACAAACTCTGCGCGAGAAAAGCGCTTACAAGTGTATCCCAAAGCGCGTCCGAGGAAGACTAATTCAACCGAAAGCCAAGAATGAGTTTGACACAGCGTTCTTACCTCTAGTTATGTAGCTAATGTAAAAGGGAGGTTGAAGAAAGCAATTAGGCTCCTTATTTGCGAATCTCCAAACATTGCATGGTGATATATACGGCAGACAACGATCATAACTCTCCCGAATCCTTTTTCACCACATTCACCCTACGCCAATATTTTGATACCTCTTGGAATGAGCCACTTCTTTTCCCTTAATGGCCGTCTCCACCGTGAGCAACGCGCACTTGTTAACGATGCAAATCATCGTACACCGAGATGACGCCTGCCTTTTGATTTCTATTTCCTCCCGTCGGACCTGTAAAGAGGGAAGAGGCAGCGAGAAGGACGTCCATTTGCATCCATCAGCTCATGAGGGCTTAAATTACTCCATTAATATCCTCAGGTGGCCATTAGGGAGAGACGAGCTGGAATAGTGGAGGGACACCATCCGCATGAGAGCACTTTTTTCTAAACGACGTCCTTTCCCTCCACTCCCTTGACTCGTTGAATTAACAATGAGAGACCATCCCTTACACTGCTTGTTGCACTAAATGCAAACCAAATCAGTTTTGCTACGGCGAGCCCAGCCCCTCCCGACTGTGCCCCAGACGGCCGCAGTTGGCGGCTCGCGGTCGGAGAACGCACACGCCTCCCTGGGCCACACAGCTGACTGAGAAATGACAATATCTCAATTCCCTTCCCGGGAGTCCTCTTCCCTTCAACCCGTCGCAATTCCGTTGTTTATGAGCGCCAGAAACGCCCTTCTATCCTTTCGGTTGTGTCGTTTCTTCCTTTCTTCCCCCCCCCCCGCCCCTCCTCTCTTACGGTTGGTACACCTGCTGTTTCTTACGGCCGCTCGGACGAGGCGGAGGGACCCCCCTCGGCGGGGCCGAAGAAGTTTCCCCTGCAGGATGGCCACCCGTGGAGGAATCACGGACGCCCAAGCACGCGATCCCAAGGCAGGGGAAAGCAAATAATGAGGGTTCACACAAATTTTCCATGAAACAGTCTGCGCTCATATAGGGGAGCGAGGAATTCCGGCTCCAAAGTCGGGTGTCGTGTGACAAAGGGTAGGCAGGGGCCGAGAGAGGTGGGAATGGGCGACGCCGAGATGCATCCGATGGACGATTTCCGGCCGATGTTGACCATTTGTCGCTTTCCCCCGTCGCATTACACGTTGCGCGGGCATATTTTTCGGGAAATTGGCAATACGTTGACTTTTCTGTCTTGGTCGAAGGTTAAAACTAATAATTTCATTCACTTTGCTCATTATGGGTCTGCGTTGGTTGGGAAACGGTCGTTATATTCCTACGCTCAAGCTTCGTTTAATGCGCAAAATTCACATAGAATCGTGTTATAGTCGGAGTTGAATTTATTTGGCATCTCAGTAAAAACTCTTTGAGTGCTTGCACCTGCCAAGAATCAACAACCCAAGAATAACGGCTTCAGAGAGAACAAACTTGGGCTTAATTAAAATCCGAACGTGATGGAAAAATGAAAAAAAAAATAAATGAATAAAATCATTGGCCTCTGACTTCAGGAGAGAGCTTCATGATTTTGATAAGCCTACATGGATGGAAAAATTTTCAGTTTAACTGAACTTGTAATCTTGATAGAATTTTCATGGTACAATAAACCAGAAAAAATGCGTCGCCCACTAGGCCGGGGATGTTTCACTGAAGACGGGAAAGTAGTCGTATCTTCGGTCTCGTTGCTTCCCGTAATCACTCCTCACCTAGAGCATTTCATGTACTCCTATTACGTTTCCGTTTTCGGTGGAGAGGCGAAGTTACTGTCCAGTACTGCGTTATCGAAAAATTCAAATTCAATATCCCATAACGGCGGCCAGTGTCCCTCCCCTTTTTTTCCCTCCAACAGAAGGGGTCACGCGGAATTGAACGAGGAGGAGGAGGAGGAGTCGGAGGATGCCGTCAAGCCCTGGAAGATCACGTCGGGGGTGGGGAGAGATGGGAGGAGACGAGGAGGAGGGGGTGTGGGATGAGGAATGGGCCGATGCGTAAAAGTAATGGGCCGAGAGAGGGCGTGGCGCCCGGAGCGACGGTAAAAGGGTTCAGACGCATAAGTGGCAGGGCGTGTCTGGAGGATTGAAGGGTATTTTTAAAAAGTGCGACTGATTAGGAGAGCCTCGGGCCAAGAACTCACCCGACTGCATAAAGAGCATGCAATTTCCACCTTTAAGATTACACACAACGATTTGCTGCCAATAATTCGGTCATCTCTCACCGCTAATCTTAAATGAGGATTTGAGGTCGGGTAATACACGGTGCCAGTTGAGTATAAATATGATTTCGTGGAGCCCCAGCTTCTTAAAATCCCACCCGTCGTCGAGCTTTGGTAATACAATCTGCACGGCCTTCATATCTACCAGTAAATTCAATATTGTATTTTGAGGAATCCCTGTGTGGGCAAAATCAGCCGGCAAGCGTAAAAAAATCATCAAAATCAACAAATTCAGTTGTGTTGAAAGAGTTTTTCTTCGGCAGTGCCATCTTCTCGTATTTATAGTGTTTCACCAACAAGAGTAGAGGTTGTTGCCCGGTTAAATGGTTTCTGGCAAAACGATTAACCCGAAGAAGGGGGAGGATAAGATTCGTTGTGCATCGCTGGAGAAAATGTTCGGGTCTTCGGAGTCAATTCTTCGAATCACTCATTGACGGTTTTTTTATACGCAAAGTGAAAATTTCCCAGGCCATACCTTTCATCTTTCAGAGTTCACGATACCTTGAGACGGGGATGGATACACCTTAAATCCAAATAATCTCTCGTGGGGAGGCGGGTGGGAGAGAATGTGCGACACGTGACTAGAGAGCAGGACGACATTAATTTTCGCTTGGATCCGCCTGTCTCCTCGCCTATCATCGCGAATAAACCTCCCGCCACCCCCTCCAGTTTCAGTCAAACCCTCACCACAACCGACATTTTCCTCGACCATCACCTCGCATTCATTCATATTTCATCGCAATTGCAGCCACGCAGCACCATACATTTCCCGCCGATACGCATGACTCCTCAACATCTTGATGGATCGAGAAAGCCCTCGGCTGATGTTAAAGTCCCGTCTGCCACCACTCTCCCCTCCTCCCTCCGTCTCCCTCCTCTACCGCGCCACCCTGCGAATGATGCCCGCTAGACACGAAATCTCTCCGTCACCATCCGCTCTCGTGCCTCCGCGGTTTCTCCCACCTCCCCACGTTTCCCTTTCCCACCTCCCCGTGCTCCTCTCTCCCCTCCCCCATTTCCCTTCACTGCCATCTCGACACCCTTTTCCCCCTTTCACCGTAGCATTCCCTAGCCCCTTAACTAATTTGGGATGGGTACGTCATCCTCTGTGCCTTTAATGAACCATTCATTTTTACACATTCTGCGTTTTTATGGCATCATGGGCATTGTCAGGTTGTCGGAAAGAGGTCCATGTCTCCATTTTGGGACCCCATGGATGTAACAGGAAAATGTCTCGCGGAATCACTTCCCATTTTCTAGTATCACTATCGCTTCCTTGAGTGAGAGTTCGAAAATGTTTTCAGTTAATAAGATTGGGCTTAGTTAAATTCGCATTTCACCATACAATAAATGAGCATAAGTGAATAGCAAAATGCGTATGTGGTTAGTAACATGCAAAGAGTACGACCCAACGCAGTATTGAATACCCTATTTTTCGTATTTCAGTCTCAAATTCTTTTTTCTCTCGTAACTAGTACTTAATGGTTTGCCAATTATTCTCCAATGAAGTTACAATTAACTAAAGTCCCACTTAAATGTGCCTTACGTTAGAAATTTAATTAGTAAATTAGTTAGTACAAGATTTATAGGATTATACTCTTCTGAAATGCTGAAAGGTTATGATACGCTGTTACCCTTCCCAATTAATGTGCACACACAATTTTCTCATTTCACTTCACCTTCTAAAATAATGTTTTGCATTCTACTTTTTGCCAATGCCTCTTCTTCCACTCTCTCTAAATAAAATTCTTATAAGTTTAGAGGTCACTTGCATATCTTTCTGCTCGTTATTTTTCTGAAGGGTGTGAGAATTTTAGAAAAATTTAGATTTTATGAGATCGATCAAAATTGGGAGCGGGAAAGAGAAATCATCAGTGTTGTTGTCCGTTTTCCATTCATATATTGGGCTTGCATATGCATATATTATTTTTAATGTGTTCTTCAGGAATTCTCTTGTACATAGATGCGTAAAGAAAATTAATGCAGACTTAAGATTAAAATGGTTTGTTGATGAGGAATACGCGGAAGATCTATGCGGTGTGTAAAGATGTTTCAAATGGGAGTATAAGGGACATCTGTCTACTCAAAGTGCCCACGTGGGTGGCCGGAATACCTCTTTCCTACGGAATGAAAATTTCCGCTGCTACCTCTTGCACTCTCACTTGAAGTTTTTCAACGTTCCAAGAAAAATAGCCAAACATTTAAAAGCCATTTGTTTTTAGCAGACTCGGAAATATTTTCGTGCGGTGGTAATTCGGAACATTCGCAAGACCACACAAATAAATGTGTATGTGTCTTTGATATGTGAAACGTAACAGACGTCGCACAAAAAGCCCTCTGAACACGATGTCTAAAATAATCCGTTCATATTGCAATGATTTCACCGTATTTTTGCTGGAACCCTGAAACATTAATTCCTCATTAGAAATTTAAAGGAATTCATTAAAAAATCGAACGTGTGAAACAAAATAGTTGACGTCACTTTCGATAAACTGAACCTCCTGATAAATATGGCATATAACGAACAAGTTGTGAAAATCCATGCCTTAGGTTTGTTTCCTTGATATCACCGGAGAGATTTGGATTCAATTGCTTGCCACTTGGTATTATTAGTTAATTCCATTGTAAACTACCTACTTTCCAGAAGCATACATATTGTTGGTAGTTTTTTAGCCGCTTTCTTAATCATATTAAAAGAATACATCCTCCTGATATACATAAAGGTGTCAAGAAAGCTGGCAATATGATGCTCTTTGAAATTTGTCTTTCAATAGTCGAAGGGACAAGGAGTCGAGGGGTAGAGAAATCTCATTCTTAAGGTACTGCGGCCCCTATAAAAGGTTTGATGAAATGATTACTTATTAATGTAATGTTTCAACTTCCGAAATGTTCCTCATTAAAAAGTTTCTCTTTATTTGCAAGCAGCTAATGGACTTGGTTTTGAGGTGAGTCTACATCGAGCTCGATGTACGTTCAGTGTATGCAATTAATGAGAGTAAGCTTGAACATAATTTGAATAAATTTATCTCAAAATTTCCCATGATGTTAACTGAACACAACCTGTCATCCATTGTTCCATATAATACCATACTTCCCGTCCTCTCTTTTCGCAGACACCAAAAACAGCGTCGGCCTCATAGGATGCATTGAAGAGGTGGCCCACAATGCAATCGCAGTCTACTGGAATCCTATGGAGAGCAGCGCCAAGGTAAGTTTAAAAACTTTCATTTGAAAATAAGAACCCGTGCGCCAGCCTGCAATTTACTACTATTTAGGAAAAGGGATCAAATCCATCAATTTTTCTGTTAGTTTCCTTTGGGAAATATTTTTTTATTTTAATTTATTTTAACCAATTACCACGATGTATGGGAGCTAAATGGTTGCCTAATATGTTCTATAAATCTTGAGAATATGGAGAGAGCGAAGAGAAAAAAATAGCGCGCGTTTCGAAAAACGTCGTTTTGATTTAGGAAACGTCCAGTACCAACCCTTCAATTTCGTGTTTTGACATAAAGGTTACTGACACACGCAGGGGGCGGTATCCCACCTCAATCAATAACCATTGCCTTCAGACTGTCAGCACGTATTAAACGATGTGAATGGCCTCCCTTCCACATCACTAATAAGGAAAGGGAAATTCGTCAAATCTCTCTCTCTCTCACTCCCCGCTCTCTCTCCCCCCCTCTTAATCTTTTATGCCGTGGGAATTAAAAGGCCACTGAGAGCAGCTTCCAAAAGCGAAGGTCTTGGGAAAAAATATCTCTTGACCTCGCGATGATGCGCGCTCACACATCCACACACAATTCCACATGCACAGCGTAAGTACGCGCGCGCGCACACACGTACCTATCACACGAGAGCGGAGATCGCTCCTTCCATCCCGTCTTCTGCCACCTCTCTCTATCTCTCTCTCTCGTTCTTTCTCTCTCCACCCCTAATCACCCACAATCCCCTTCTCCCTACTCCATGATTACTCTCTCCCTTTGCCATCGAAATAATAATAAAACATTTCGGAGAAAAAATTAACTTGCGTCCGTGTGCGTTTTTATGTTCAAGCGGGTTCCCCTTCTCTGCACCCTGGAGACGTAAAACAAACACAAAAGCTAAGAAAGCGGTCTTCCATGTTCACTCACTGACATGGGGGAGGATGTTGTCGGAAGATGTAGATAAGGGAGAGAGAGAGGGAGGGAAGGAAAGAGATTTGCATGAGTGTTTTGTTTTGTAATCCCCTTAGAGCATTAAATAAATATACGCATTCACGAAAAGAAAGGTTTTAGCGGAGGTATTGCTCTAGAACATTCCCATATATGAGAGTACATAGCATCGATTATCAAGGCATACACTCTTGAAAATATAAACGGGAACTAATTTACAAAATCAGTATGTCCGCATTATATGGATTATATAATAATTAATTGGAGAACGCACCAATGCATAATTATTTAAATTATGGAACTCGATTCAAATAGGCACTGTTACAAAATTTTCAATAAACAAGTCTTCAGTATATTTACACATTAATAGCTGTTAAGTGAATGATTGGAATCTTTCTTGTGTAGTGTACTGCATCCTTTGCACGGAATTCGCCAAATGTTTACCAGTTTCACTGAAGAAGACACCGAACCAATCCATCCATAAAAGCGAGCTTCGCGCCCATACTTTATAAAAATTATTATTTTTTTAAATATGCGTCCTACAATCATCTTAGACCTGTGAAAAACAGTAAATTAACTAAATGGGTGCAATTTATTTCGAAGGTGGAGGATTGGGGAAAAAGGTTTTGGAGAGGATAAACGAAAGGAAGAGGTCCAGCGAGGGCATGTAAAAGACGAAATGAGCGGGCGCCCCACAGACGACGGGTACTCGATTGAGGTCTTGAGCGAGAGGGAGGGAGAAATGGAAGGGGAGAGACGGAGCGAGGGCGAAGGAGCGAGAGAGATGATGATGATGGGATCTGCCGTGGTGGGGGAGGAGGTGGAGCATTCGCGGGAGATCACGTGTTTGGGAGGATATTTTTTGGGGGAGTTGATGGAGTCGAGGAGATGGGTAGAGGGTCGGAAGTGGAGGTCCCCGGAGGAGAGGTGAGTTGGAAGAAGGGGACGAAGAGAGAGGGAGAGAGGGGGGGGTCTTGAGATTGTGGCGATAGAGCAGGGGGTGGGAACGGGAGGAGGGAGGGTGGGCAGATCCTAAATGGGAGGAGGGGTAGAAGGAAGTCGGTTCCCTTGATGGGTTTTTGAAAAAGGGTAAGACGGGGGTGGAGAATGGGAGAGCCAGCGGGTGCAAGTCAGACAGAAAGGGAGGGGGGAGGGAGGGAGGGAGGTGCAGGTCAGGAAAAAAGGTATGAGATCCTGTATTCATTTACGTTGGAGAGGGGAAAAAAAGGACGAAAAATGAGAGCGAAAATGAAGAAAATGAGGGAAGGGTAAGTCTCCCTCCCCGGCCGAATATTTTGTTTTCAGTTTGAGAAGGGAATGAGGGATTGGATGAGCAGTGGCGCGCTGTTGTGGACAGTTTGAAATAGAGCAGTGAGGGAGGGGTTGATAAAAATTGGAGATAAAGGAGAACCGGGAAAGATGGGAACGGGAATTGGATGTAGCCGAAATGAAAGAAGAAGAACTGAAGGGCTAAATGCAGCAAAATGAAAAACTTAAAGCGAGGAATAATAATAACTAACGTATATGTCCGTAGTATAAAGATATATATGTGCAAGTGTGTGTGTGTGTGCAGTTAAAGGAAGGAATAAAATGAGGCTAAAAACCAATCGCGGAGGAGGTAACCCAATAGCTGAGTGAAGGAATGGAAAGGTCGATCAAATTGGAGATAAGGGAAGAATTAATATAGGTTCAGTTATGATGAAGATGGGTTAATGTGAGAGGAAGATAGAGATGGAAAACGAAGGAAACCATGGCGCCAACGAAGCACTGAGGAGAAAATGGTGGAGCGTGTTATTAAATGAAATGAGATGATGGGTTAAGTTAGTGTGGAGTGAAGGAATCTTAAAAGTATGATCAACGAATGAACATGAGATGTCGAAAAAGGAAACTGTGTTAGCGAATTGTTAAGTGGCCAAGTGAGTTTCTCTTTTTGGAAAAATGTTCGAATTGAAGTCGTAATTTGTGAGTTCGTTCAGTTGCAAATTAAATTCTATCAATGGCTTTTTCATTTAAACTAAAGCTTGGGTGGCATCATCAACGCAATGTTTTGACAAAAATGAACTAATAAGACGCTGGAAGTGTGATCCGATGTTCGCCGAATGTTCATAATCGCTTCTGTTTATAAGTACACATTTTGGAACTCTTCCTAACAGATGAGACAATAACATATGCCGTAGGGGAAGATTTCCAGTCACGGGAATTCTCCCGTCATTCTTACACCACCCAAAATACCTCACGTCAGGTATTTCAAAACCGATTGCACATTTGACGGATACAGAGGGAGAGTAAATATACATTTTTGGATCTCAAGGCAATTCTAACGTCTACCATTCGCACAAGAATGCAATCAAAACATTTTTTAGCACGTGCTCCACCTCCGAGGAAAAGCCAGAAAACGTACGAAAAGTGAAGAATCAGGCGTGATATTGTGGAATCGAGACATAATGAAAACTTTGTTGCAATTTTCCACAGTTAAAACTTTATTGCCGACCATGGTTTCGATACACTGTATCATCTTCAGGTGAGGGAGAGTACAGGGAGAAAGGATATATATACCAAGGAGGCCAGAAAACGTTTTCTTCATCTCCCTCCTCTCCTACCCCTCCACACAATCGCTTGATCCCAGGGGTCGAATCCGAATCGATCAGTTTAATCTAAAGGTCATCCGGAAAATCGAGGAGGACGAAAAACAAAAGAAGTTACCCTCTCGCAGGACTTTCACACAATGGAGCGAGTAAAATCCAATAAATGTGCAGGAGGGCGGATGGGCGGAGGCTGGACTGACGATGAATATAATGATTTAGAGATGCGAGATATCAACGGCGTGCCGCGAGTCCGTTCGATGGGAAATGGGGGGAAAGAGAGGTGAGAGCGCGGGGAAGGAAACGGTCGCCGACCAAGCGCGTATTACTTCGATCGGGAAGAAAGTAGGAGAGAACGTGTGGTATTAAGCGGGCTACGGAAGATGGACAGAACAAAAGGTGGACTCCCCGAGTGGGATAGATAAGGAGGGATTGAATGGCTTTTTGGGGGATGCGAGGGACGGGGTTGGACCCGTAGGAGGAGGAGCAGCAGGGATGGGTTAGAGGGGGCGGCCGAAGAGGTCGGGGGGAGGGAGCGATGGGGGAAGGAGAGAAAGGGGAAGAGTTACGAGGAGGACTCACCTTAACGAAGGGACCGATAATGGAAAAGAAAAGGAGGGGCGAGGAGGGCATGGGAGCGAGGTTAACCCAGGTGGGGGGGTGGAGTAGGCTTGGGATTGGAGTGTGTCGGGTGGGATCGGGAGGCCAGTAGTCGTTGGGTCAGGGCGGAGGGAATGGGGAGGAGGGTGGAGGAGCGATGGGTGGGTTAGGAGGGGGGGGGAGAGTTGGAATTAAAGAAACCTCTTCATCTACTCTCCCCTGCTTTCTTCTTCTCGGTGGAAATGGGGAAGGCCCAAAGGCACCAACAACATTCGCCAATTTATGGGCGTTAGTCTGTCCGTAATTGGTGTTTATGGCCGTTGTAAGACGAAAGAAACTCGCGCGTTATTCACCAGAGCAGACACGTCCTATGAAAAAAATTCATTCTGAGCCTGTTATTAACGTCTGTGTGAAATTACGACAATCGTATCGGTATTAAAATCTGAAATGATAAGTTTGTAATTGGATGAATCGACGGCGGCGATAATATATGTTATATTTTGAAAATAATACCCAAGGACACTGGTTGCACTAGGTTAAAATAGTGTTCCCAAACTCCTGTCTACTTCCTTGTTTTTAGTGAGCGTTGGTACGTGACTTCATTTGAAATATCAACTACAAATGAAGTTTTGTCTTTACGATATATTCCAATTACCTATATGAACTATCTTATACGTCATTTATTTTTTGGGACTTGACTTTCCAATAATAGGTTGGTAAAACTAATACTATTTCATCTTCTAATTCCAGATAAATGTTGCTGTGCAGTGCCTGAGCACGGATTTCAGCAGTCAAAAGGGCGTCAAAGTAAGTGACTAGCTTCAAATTGTCTTATGTGTAACTTTTTATGGTGTAGTTTTACTTTCAGAAACTCAAGTTATTCCTGAGCATGATAAGTTATTCCGAAAATAATCTAGCAATTTCATGCGTGGGGCAGCGATCACTGCAGTGACTTTCACGCTCATTCACTGTCATTTAACCTGTTGCTTCGTCAAGATATTTTATGAAAATTGTGACTTTCACCCTCTTGAAGCGAACTAATTTCCATGCCAACCGTCGTGGTGATGTCGAAGTCAAAATGTGGACTCAATCTTGGACGTGAAATTGAAGGAGTGACTTTCGCGCCTGGCGTGGCGACCGCGAAACACCGAGTGCACCGCACTGAAACTCGATCCGTGCATCGGGAGGACTTGTGAGATAGATAACGGGTGAGAAGGGAAGGGGGATCCGGGGAATGATTTTAAGGCGCAGCGGGCGGAGTGAGTGCCGTACACCCGTTTTTCGCGTGCGAGTCCTTCCGAGGTCTGAGTTTGGGACGGAAAGACCATGCGTGAGAACGCATACGCACATTCCCAGCGGGTCTAAGCCTCCAAGAGGAGTGGGCATCAACGGCTCTCCTTCGGTGATGAGAGAGAGGGGATCAAGTGGATGCAATGGCATATTTTCTTTATTATCTATTCCTGAGGTAGAGAGTAGGGGGAGAGTATGGGATGTTTGAGGGATAAGGAGTTGTCTCGTTCATTTTTTTTCTTATGCCTCCCCGCCGCAAGAGGCTGCGTGGTTTGAGGAGAGGGTAGGCTTCTGTGGTGTCAGGGGGGCGGTGCCGTGCGGTGCCGAAAGGGAAGCGAGAGACGAAAGGGAGGGACGTCTAGGTGAGCAGAAGGTGACGGGCGGTTCGATGAAGACTGGATGGGACATACATACAAGAGCCCCCGGACCAGATTGGTCTTGGTTGTTTCGGGGTTTCCGCCCGCACGCCGGTGCCGAAATTTCCCGAATATGATCAAATGAAAGACGGGAGGACACATCCGGGAACCTCTGTACCAAAAATAACATATTCGGTACTTTCATTACCGTTGACATATACCGGAAATGATGACTCTGAAACACTGAATAAAAGTTGACTTTGATATATCAGGTAGTGCCAATGTACTGCCTTCCTTTCGTTCTTCGATATTCAGATAGGTCACTTTGATCCAGCTATCATTTCTCCTTACCTTTAACGTTGAGTTTACCAAAAGGTATAACTCGAATTAAAGTGTGGGATCCTCCGGCCCAAAAACTGTATAGAATAACCAAACCACCTTATTATGCCAAAACACATCAACTTAAAAAAAATAATATTCCATTATTTATGAGAGTTAAAGCCACTGATACTTTTAAATGCTAAGAGAAGTATGAGTTGAGATTACTTCATTAGAGTTAGTACCTATTCTCCCGTATAGACTGAATTTTTCATAGAATATTCGTTCAATTGACAAGTAAAGTTTTTAAAGTTAGTGTTTAGTCTCTCCCCCTCCTCGTTTGCTCTACTGTATATTCTCTCAGGATAAGTGATATAAAATTTGATAGAGGAGTTAAATTTGGCAATTTTCCTCAAAAATAATTTTTTTTATTAATACCAATAATAATTATAAATTTAAAAAAAATAATTAATATTAATAATAATTTTTTATTAATGTATTAATAAAAATTTATTTTTGTGGAAAATTGCCAATTTTATTTGATCAAGATATTCCACCATATCACGCCTGAAACATCTCTTTTTATTGACAGAGGAGGGTAAAAAATCATTCTACATAGTTGAGAACTTCATTGTCTATTCAAATCTCGGTAACTTTGAGCAGAATTTATATCCGAAATTCTCAGATAGTACCGTCGGATCCATATTGAAATCTAAATAAGAGTATCGAGCAAAAACGTTCACACTCTTAGTAAATGCCGTTTACTTTCTCACACAAATATAAGTCATGCACAACTCACTTTAGCATTAACCATGCGACGTCGGAATTCTTTCCTGGTAAGGAGAAATCAGGGCGTACCTAGCTAGTCGTGACGCCCACATGTATGGAGCTCCAAATATAAACTCGATGTGATCATGACATACTACGTCCCTTTCCGCCCTCGCCCGAATTTTCCGGGCGGGAAGGAGGGTGTGGAGTAAGACCCCATCGGGCGTCGGGCGGCCAGGCTTCGCTAATTAAAATCGATCAACCTGACAGTTCGGAGAGCAGTTGGGCGAGATGAAAACCGAGGCGGGAGGGGGGGAGGGTGAGTGGGGTGGCGAAGAGTGATGGAGAGTGACGGGGGTGCGGGAGGGCAGGCGTGGAATGGGAGGTGGAAAAGACTGCTCACTCCCGAGTGGCGTGGGTGGCAAAATTTTCAGCCAACGATCAAGAATCCCAAACCTTGGGTCTTTTGAACCGATAAGAAAAAAAATCCTTTCGCCTCACCCATGTCGGCAACTTAAATCAGGTTTGAGGAGGTCTGTGACGCCTGCCGCGGCAGTATACTACTGTACGTTTTCGGGGTGTAAATAGAGAAGAAATCGCAGTACTCCTTGAATATTTTACTTTTCATGGCTTCTCATTTTTACGTTTATTTCCTACTCGGTGAATGCATTACATGAGCCATTAAATTGCAGACAGAGTATTTTTATAACGATAAGTAATTTTGTATATAATGAAGGGAAATTATGATGGAGTCCGGGTATTGTATTATAAGAAAATTTGCGTAGACTTTTTATACTTTGCGGCAAATCAAAAAGCTAAACATTAAGGCGTATCCAACCAAAATGCTATGGGAATATTTTAACGTCACTTCTTTGTTAATAACTTCAACGTGAATTTCATTTATGTTTATTAATGCACTTATCCGGAGGCTAATTATCAATTCGTGATAACATAATTTCACAGTTCTCGACTAGCCTAAATGACTCTTATGTAACTGTTAGTAATTCCTGGCTTTTGGTTAAATGGCAGGAGATTCTCAGGCTGTCTCAACGACGAAGATCTAAATTATGTCGTCGAGTTATCTCCCGAACCGTTACGTTCATGTGACGGAATCTTGCAGGTATCTCTCTTCCACAGTAATTTTTATTCTCGCGCAGAACTGTTTCCCACGCTTCTCTTGCGCAGCCAATCCATTTTTCCCTTTACTCGTCATCATTGTGCGCGGCCAAGGCGGAAGGAGGCGCCACACCAGGCACATCCTCGCTTCCTACGAATGAGAATCGTGCCGTCCGAAAAATATGATCGTGTCCATGAAATCTTACATTTATCTCCAGGTGTTAAGATGAGTGGAGAGGAGGTTGAAATGGATCTCCGAGTGTCTTCTACCAGTAATATGAAAGTTTCATTCGCAAAATGTCGATTTAAAGGTAATATGGCCCAAAGCTTTATTTTGACTTTTCCATTTTTCACGTATGACGAGGTTGTTTACTGGGACAATTAGTGTGGCAGTTATTTCCTAGATTGAAATGGATTACGTACGACTCTACCCTCACTATTATCCAGCACAGGCGAGATAAAACTGCAAGCCATCTTTTTGGTAACAGTCTTATTCAAACAAATTTCCATTGAGTAAAGGAGCCATTGTTGTTCGCTTGAAAGCCTTGGCATTATATATTTTTTAAATATCCAACCAGAGAGCTGTTCACATTCACATTCCTATGAAAATTTTCAGTGTGCGACCTGCCCCATTCCACCGTTAAATATATTTCAGTCCTGCTGAGAAAATATCACACAGAGCGGAAGTATACAATATACATATGTATAGGAATAGGCGGAAGATATGAGGAATATTCATGTGATTATGAGGCATTGTAGTGGAAAGAGGTCCTGGTCTTTGTGACTGGGATTACACTCCATAGGGTCACAGATCCCTCGAAAGGAGGGCAAGAGAGAGGCTATGAAAGAGGGCCATGGAAAGTCATAAGAGGAGGACAAATGCTGAAGGAGAATACTGTTGAGAAGAAGATGGAAGGCGCAGTAGAATAAATAAGAGTTAGCGTAACAAGAGAAATAAAATTAGTGTCCATAAATCATGGTATCATTAATACATTATAATAGCATTTAAATGGAGCTATGAAAACCCAGCAAAAAGGGAACGTATAGATTAGTTCTTTAGTTGGTAGTATGTTGATGTGATTAAGAGAATGGAACATTGAATGTCACCTTGCAGGTAACTGATAGGTTTCGGAACCGTGGCGTAAACGTAAGTGACAGCAAGGGACGGGATTTTGGCGAATTGACGAAGAGGATGATAGGAGAAAAAAATCCCACTTAAACATTGGCAACAATGTATTTTCTAAGAAACAATGGGATTTAAAGTATAAATAACCATGAATAGTAGTTTCATATTCATAAAATATTTAAAGGTACCACGTAATAAAAAAGTAACTATCATGATTTCCCTCTAAAAGATGTAAACATTTAAGTGAATTTTCGTAATACAAACGTTTCTAAAAACTAGAACAGCAAATATCTCTCATACTACTTGCGATCATATCTTTGAAAATATCTAAGATTAGTGAAAACAACACAATAAATTAGAGATTGATATTAAACGGGAATCCAATGGTAGCACTTTCATGGTGTACACATCCATTACCATGACTATACGTATGTAAGATGTCTTATATGTAAATATTTACTCAAAAGTAACGTAAATAGAATATGTTTTGGGAAGTTAAAGTCGTAAGATGGCACTACCGTTATCCCATAAAATAATTAATGGCTTTTTCTAATGGTTCAGATGAGTATTTATTACACCATTCACGGAAGAAATTTAAGAGTATTTTACTCAAAATATTTCGGAAATTTTGTGAATAAAATTAAACCAAAAAATTCCTTTTACATTTCATTCGCTGATAAAAATAAGCGTATTATATATCTCTGTGAATATATGAAGCAAGCATATATGCGTGAACATATGAAAACTTTTTGTCATTGACCATACATTCAGATCCCTCATAACTCAATAGATAACTAGAGAAAATGGATACCATTGGTTTTAAGATGGGATGTGGAAGTTATAGGGAGAGGACTAAGTTATGGACCTAAGGACCCCGGTGTCTCCTTCACCAGACGAGGTCGTAATTTTACGACTTTGCCATTCCGGCATTGAAGTCTCCCCTTGGGGATATTCCAACAGGCGAGAGGTTTGTGAAACGGAGCGTGTCGGTCGAGTTTGGTTGCCACATCCCCCCCTTCAGGTAGTTTTAGGAGTTTCCTGAACCACCTTTGAAACATTTTCTCTTTTTTTTGACTGCTCTGCTATGAACCTACAAAAGAGAATGCGGACGCCTAGTTCGGACCTGTGTCCCATACTTTCCATCTGGAACAGAAGTGTTCATCTGTCATAAGTTCTTTCCTGGATTCTCCCTAACGACGCTGACCCCGAAGTCCTAAGACTTCTTTATAGCTTTTAGTACAAAGTTTAATATATACTCTCGACGCTCAAGTTCTGATTAAGAAAAAAAGCAAGAAGGCGAGGGAAGGACTACAATACGCCGTAATTTTTATTACGTCGTTGTATTCATTTTTCGCCATCACATTTATATGTTTTCGTGTTAAGGATTGACTTTCTCGAGAAGGGTACCTTGAGACCTCATTATCCTACATGGTAATAACATTAGAATAAAGTTCAATGACTGCACATGCGTTAAGTGTCCTTTTGGGGAGTTCACAGGACAGTTGTACGATGTATCCTTCTTCCGAAATAGTGTGCTTCCTTTCCTAAAATTTATTAAAATTGGATTGGAACCGGAAATAACGATCCGCAATCTTATCGCTATTATTTTCCCACTGCTAACTCAACTAGCTAATTGAGGTCCATGATTTGAACGTTTTTACTTATTAAGTAGTCTTTGGTTTGCAAACTCATGGCTTTTTTCCGCTAATTATAGAACTCAAATTACGTAATATATTTACCTAAAAGATTGACAATTGTTTATGTTTTTAAGCTCAAGACACTTGAAGAATTAAGAAACGTATATTTATTGCATTTATAAAATTCTAGAAAGTTCTGGCGGATACGTGTCAATTTTATTTTATGCGTTGAGCCTAATCTATTCAGTGGATACTATGACTGTTTTTTGGTTATGAAAGAATTCGACTGGAAAAACTTTTCATGAGTTTAATTATTTCGTTTTCCAATATCAAAAGATTCAAATTGAACATTTCGAAAGAAGAAACCATTAATGAATGGCTGTCGAAAGAATAAGTAAATTGAAAATATTTGTTCTCCGACTAAATATTTCAATGTATAAGTAAAATACCACTTACTCAGAGTACAAGTACACTCGTAAAACAAATATTCCACTTTGGTACACAGTACCAGTGAATTCGTTATCGTTGATTGAATTAATATTTTCTCTTTCCAAGAAGTCAGACGTCTATTTTGAGCTTGATTCATCAAACAGCCACTCCTTCCTCTCCTCCACCTCCTCCATGTCTCCCTTTCTCTGGAGTAATGTATTTCTCTCCTGTGGCACTCCTGAAACTTCTTCCCTCTCCCCCGGTTCTCTTTTCTCATTCGCAACTTCCCTCATCCTCCCAAGTTTCACTAATTACACCCATTCCTACCCAAACTTCATTCCCTCTTGTGAAGGTGATGGGATCTCATCTACATGGAATCATCGGTCGATGTTTACGATTTGAGAAAGGCCCTCGGGGTGAAACGCCGAAATATATATGCCTTTATATATAGCCCTGTCTCTTTCTCCGCGGTAGTAAAACTGTTCATTTAACCAAAACCATTACCATCCTCCTTTTTTTCTCGTCTCCTCCGCATATACGTTACTTTTATAATTTTTTCTCTCCTACTATTCTTGTTTTTTTACTGTCCTTTTAACCTTTAAATTTCAATTGCCAGCATTATTTTCCTTTATAATTGTTTTTTTTTTCATTTTTTCGCATTCAATTTATAATAAAATCTTAGAATAAAATGATAGTTTTAAAATGATAGGAAGGAAACAGTTAATACGTTCGTCGTTTTTTTCTCATTCCGCTTACGTTATTTGTGTGTAAGTAAAACCAATGAAATGAAACCAAAGATAATTTGGAGTCCAATCAAGGGTTTAGTTGAAATTCACAAAATGGGATAAAGTATTATAACATAAATACGATAAAATGAAAAAAATTAAAGAAATTTTAACACATAGTCCTGTGAGAGCGTACTCGAAGATAAGTTTGAAATGTTTAATGGAGGAAAAGGATGGCTATTAGCAGAAATATGAAATACGCTATGCATGCCAAAGTACGACTATTCAAACAGGGAGTGCATAGAAGTGAATGAGAATGAATTGAAATAAATCATTCCCGGCAACGCGGGTTAACTGCTCGGAGGGATTGAATAAAGATTGATATCGATGGTAAAACAATGAAATAAAACGAAAAATAAATTCGGAAAACAGTAATAACCACGCAGTTTATAAATTTTAACTCACGTTTAACTTTTTATGCTGTTTCCAAGATTCGGGTGACCGGAAATTTGTGATCAGTTTGTAGGAACTTTGTGATCATTTCCCGAGAATCAAGTATAAATCCTTCATATATGCAACAATAGTCATCCGAAAGGAAAACGTTTACCTCAGTTGCTCATATTTTTTTTATTTGAAGCTCTTCTTCAAAAGTTATCAAGGATTTTGTTTCCAAAAATCGCATAAAATGTAATTAAGGTCTTGGAAGACTTTAGGAGCCGTCCTGGGGAGAATTCCTCGCAAAACACCGCCGGAGTTGTACTTGCTGTCATCACCGAATCCCGTTCCCTCTTCCATTTTTTTCTGCGTTCGTTTATCCTTTCAAAGCCGAAAAGGCTTTTAGGTTTCTCCTCGTTTCCTTAAAGCCCTCGCGTAAATCGCTCATCTCCCTCCTTTCCCCACTCTAAGATTCTTTCCAGGTCGCTACTCTCTTCCGAGGAAATCTCCTTCACTTTCGTCGGCTTGTTTGTTCTCCGCTATTAAGCTTAGTTTACATTTTTTTCCCTCTCTCCCGCTTTTTTGACTCGTTAGGAGGAGAAAAGAGCGAGCTTAGTCGACGAAAACTGGTCCAGCCATTCGGTCGAGGGGAAGGAAGATGTACTCCAGTGATCCGATCGTCTCTCGACGGCTGCTTTCGGCTTGAGGGGCGAGGTTGGAGGGCGAGAGGCTTTACTCGGGAGGAGAGAACACATTTCGCTTCGCGAACATAAATTTACACGTCCCCCATATTCCTTCCACCGCCCCCTACTTTACTGGTCCATGAATGTCGCGGAAAAGTAATCGTTTTGAAGCGCAGCATCCGGTACCGGTGAACGCCTCGGGGGGAGAGAACGAAAGGGTGCCCTCTCCTTATCCTCTCTCTTTCTCCTCCTGTGTGTTTCTCGCCCCTCTTTCCACACCAAAATCACCCTACCCCTTCACTCAACCACCCCCTTTTTACCCCGTCCTCCCTTCGGACATTTCTCCTCCTCTTTCTCCGACCATTCAACTCTTCGCGCCCCCTTTTCACCAGAAGAAAAATCCTCCACCTCTTCCGAGCCGTGCTTTCGCCTCCATGTGCATACCACCGTTGGGTGCCACTCACTTTGCTCTGAATATTCTAACTTCTTCCCCGTTCTAACGCTCCCATTACCTTCTTGGTCCTTCTCCCCTCCGCATTTCCCATCGATCGGTGTCCTCTGAAAGCATCGATTCTTTAAGGATTGGGAGAAGGAGGCCGCCGGCATGTAAACTCCATGTCTACCGGCAACTAAGCCTAATGAATACCATAAACGAAGTCAATCTCCCGACGGTATACGTAGCAAGGTTTAGCATGCAAAAGTAAATCACTTACTCTATTCCACTTTTTTTGTTGGGTTCGGGTTCATGGATATAGGTCGCGCTGTCAATAGAGGAGCCCAATGCTGGGATTGAAATTTATAGATTTTGGGCAGGCTACTTGCTTGTTCATGAATTATTGATGCTGTGGGACCCATGTAAAAAGTTAGGAGCCATCCGTTGAACAGTTAAGGTCTTAAATCCTCTCACTTCAAAATCCTAGGTTAGTCCTTTGTGTCCCTACCAGCTTCCCATCTACTACCTTTAACGGCCCTTTTCGATTCGTTTATCAAAATGTCAAATGCCAATGAAATGATTTCCAATTTTCTTTTTTTTTCGATGATATTGGTGTGTATAATCGCGTAGAAAATTGCTAAAAATTACGCAGTGTGAAGAAAGAATTGAATCTTGAAATATTACAGCAATACGATCCTTGTTTCAACATCGTTCCAACCGATTTTTTACACCTTTTCAGGAATAGCATCACGTGTACAATGATACGATCGTCTAAACTATAATCTGGAATGAGATACCGCAGGGTTTGAAATTTTCCAAAATACAAGTGGTCTAAAAAAATCCATTTCTCACCCACTCACTCTCATCAATCGCAACTATTAGCTTTCTCTTTCCTCTCTACTCTCTTCCTCCTCGTTCCCTCCTCTACTACCCCTCCCTTTCCTCTCCCCGTCCTCCTCTCCTACGCCCATCCCCGCCACCGTTTTCTCCGCATCCCCATTCCAATTATTTGGGAGGAGGACCTACACCACCCCTCCCATATAATGATTGCCAAGAGAGAGTTAAAAGGACCCACGGGAGGGGATGGGTCTAAAAAAGAAAGAAGAGACGCACTACCCAACCCAGAGGCTCCGGCTGCCAGGCTCCATTTTTACGGCCACGGCCCCACTTGTGCCCCGCGTGATGACTCTATACAACAACGCGCACGGTCTCACTTCCCGGGCGACCGTTGCCCATCGAAGGCGTGGTTCCGCTCCTCTTTCCGGGAACCACTTGTGGATGATTTCGCCCCTTTTGCCACCCGCCATAGCTTTCAAGGCACCCTCTCTTCCATCTCCCTCACTCTCTCACCTCCCGTACCAGGTCCGAATCTCGGAGAATACCGTTCAGGTTGGTGGAGACCCTCGACTTCGGTCGAGCTTCTGACGTCCGTATTGGTGGACATTTTGAGAGAATCCAAGGCTTTTCTCTCCACACTAAAGCGATGAAAATCAAATACCTACCTGCCTATTTTTCCTGGAGCTCTTTCATTTTTTCAAGCTGGAAACTTTTGGCAAATAACCTTCTCTGAGTTCTTCTGTTTTATGTGCTGGTCATTTGTGTTAATTTCAATACAATGGTCGCGCCTAAGTTCATTTCTCGAGAAGAGCTGAGTTTTGCATGAGAAAGCCAAGATAATTATCCGAGATGGATTAGTGAAAGTACGTATATGGCTAATTAGTCGAAAGATTTTGTTTCTGTTATGGGTTTACCTCTTAAAAGACATTTCATATTCTCCCTTCCGTAATAATGACAGTGTTATGTGATTAGCAGTTCTCGTGGGAATGAGTACCACTTCGTTCTTTTATGAAAATAATACTCGAGCCGTGTCGATTGCTCAGCCGTAACGCTACCCTTTAGAATTTCGTATTAATTTTCCATGGAAGTGTGGTTTTCCCGGGTATAATCACAAATAGGTTTTAAGATTACCATAAGGTTACTAAAAGACATTTTTTTCACAGAATTACAGCAATGAGGGATTTCATTCCATAAATATTCCGTGCTGATAGTCGCGGATGAGTTCCTAAGCTTTTCTGGTGACTAATTTGTATTTACGGAAGCAAAACGAACATCTCTTATGTGTTTTATAGTTATCGCTGTAATTGGAGAAAATATTTGGCAGGGTCTTTGAACTCCCTATTGATGTATCTAGATATAGGTTTATCTCAACCTCTCACTTGATTTTTTGATACAGCCAAATTAAACTCCATATTTAAATATTGTTAACCTTCTATATGGACATCGGTGTATTGTTCTCTGAAATCATTTCAGAGTTTCATATTCATTTTCCCTGCAAGTCCGTAGCACATATGTAAACTTTTGATGAGTGGTCTCTCCGTATTTGGATGGGTAAAATCTTTCGCTGATAATCACCTCTTAATTGTTCATTCGTTTTCATGTTATTTTAACCGAAAATCTAGTGAAATATAGTAACTAGTGGATACTGAATAAAATTCTTCATGCAAGACATCCCACTCGTAAATTTATCAGCGATGCGTTTAATCCTCTCGACGCCTCATGCGGACCACCGCTCGATAAGGTTGTGGACCCCTCGCTCTTAAATTGAATCTCGTAGTCAACTTCCCGATAGGTTTCACCCGGTAGCCGACTGATACGTGAGCAGTGCCAACGGAACCACCGCCGCCGCCGCACGCGGGTTTTGCCTTTGCACGTGCGAAAGCGTCGCAAGGAAGCGGGTTATGGTTGACACACGTGGGTGGCGAGAAGGAACGCGTAGGCCGATCCCCTCCACAAACCACTCCCTCCTTATCCATGCCCCTCCCCCTACCTCCTCCTCCCATCAACGTCCTGTTCTGCGTCTCTTCCGGACCCTGACCGGCGCCCTCACGCCTCGCCCCTCTTGTCTTAGCATGCCAATGAAATGTCATCTTGAGTGCAAATGCGCTCGAGTGACATTTACAGACAACAAGAAAAGCATGGATATGCTTGAAAGAGACACTTGTTCGCTTAAAAAAAAATAAAAATATAGGTTAAGTTATAATTTCTCTGGCTTCAATAATGGCGTCCTGCAAGTAATGGGAAGTGAAAACCGTTGCACAAAGTGGACAGAGTTTCTCTTCATCTCCAAACATGAATTTTAGTTAGTGCATATTTATTACTACTTATCTTTTTAAGATATTTTATCAGCGTACACAATTTGTATAAAGTAATGTTGCAGCATCTTCCTCGATTCAAGTAACTTGTCGGTACTTCGTTCACGTCTTATCATTCAGCCTGCTTAATGACCGAACTGATGTATCCCGTTAAGATGATTTCTTTGCATCCCTTGCCAAGGCGCTGGATAAACTAAGATTCGTTCTCGCCCAATGAATTCCGACATAATTTCAAATCGGTGGAATAATTTATCTTCGTCCTTCTCTAGAACCAAAACAGCTTTTCGTGCGTCTAATCATTAACACCACCAGGATGACTGCTCGTCCCAAGCACATTTGTATCTTAGAGGTGTAGGAATAAATATTTTCTTTCATCAATTACTTCATATAAATAGGGTCGGAGCTTGAGAGATTTTTACATGTACGTACATAGACTTGTCATTCATTATCGCGCGTACCCATCCGCTGTTTTTTCGCAAGTCCGTGGTCAGATCACGCTCTGCAACTGCAGTCGCGTGCGTATGCACGCAATAGAAATGGCATGGGGAAGGGTCAGCCTCTTGCTCTTCCCTCCCTTGTAACTCCTCATGCCGCCCCTTCGTCCCGACGCCGTCCTTCCTGACTGGCACACACCGCCGCGCACCACACTATGAATAGCGACTGGGTAGCGGTCGACGCCGAGAGAGCGGTTCCCGCCTCATCAAACCAATTAACGAGTTCATCATTACGCACTCACTCCTTCGCGAGAGAAGGGGATGGGGTCACTGCTGTCCGCTGCGTGTGAGGGTCTCTTCTCTTTCATTTCCACCCAGTTCCTTCACTGTATGCTCGTCTCGGAAGGGGGCATCCTGATGTTCTTTTTGGTTTCGTACTATTTTTCTCCGTGTTACTGGTCGCAAAAGCGCTGCGTTCCTCGGCTTTAAGTCATAGTTGTGAGGTTCCTCGATCGCGGAGCAGGAGCATTTTGACCACGTTTGGACATTAGGAAATGTATTTTATTTTTGGCTCAATCCAGTGCTCGCGAACACTTAATATTATTGCTTCTAGGGACTGTAATTTCATCTATGTCCCCGTTTATTTAGTCAAGAGATGCTATCCACATCCATAGTCTCGTTCATCATTTTTACTCGTATGTGCAGGAAGAGAAATTTTCTTGTTGTTTTCAATATCGAAGATTAATTATTAAGTTCATATTAAAATTTATTTCAGACAATATATTATTTTATAACATATTGGATTACCATAAGGTGTGACAATAAAGCTTGAAGGTGATTTCAAATTATTATATTTGGTTTTGTCCTTTTAAATGTCTTTTCACTTAAATATAATTCTTCATTATCACCCGGGAGTATATCATAAATGGGTGTCTCTTGGTAGAGGCGTATGACTTGAAAATTATGCGTGAAAATAAATAAGCTTATTCATTTCCCGCTCTATATCTCGAAGGAGAAGCATCCCATGAATTCATTGCGACTTCTGAATAAGAGACATCCTTATTTTGCAAAAGCGGTCAATGGAAATTTTCCGGTGTAATATCTAGTTAATGATACTGAATATATCAATGCACTAGGATCACTAAGTGCAGTTTGTGCTTGGGAAAGTGATTGATATCAATCTCCGTAGGTTTATTTTCATTTATGGTTGGCAAATATTTCTCACGTGTTTTAAATATTCCATTGCATTATTTTATATGCTGGTCACTTCGACTTAATGGTGTGATGATAACCACTGGCGATTTCTCCTTGTTTTGGCTCGAATAATATTTTATTTTCTTTCTTTCATTATCGTTATATCAATCATATTATCTATTTACAGGGCCTTCCACTTCATCTGCAGATTGACACGTACGAAGATCCAAGAGAGAGCAGTGTGTACCACAGAGGTTATTGCCAGATCAAGGTGTTCTGCGATAAGGTAAGCAATTTATTTTCATTTTGCAGCTGCTAAGTGAATTCTAGTCCCTTCTAGTCATGGATGGGATGTTAGGCTCACTCCATCAAGTGCTAAAATCTTCTGCATCCTGGTAATAAGACGACAGAATGATCTTCCATCCTTAATTGCTCCTAGAGTGAGAGTTTCTAATTCTCCCTTGCCAACTGAAAGAGCGGATTTGTTGTCCTCCCAGGTTTCTCAGAAGTAACTGCTATTCCACGCTCGCAGTCGGCTCATGTACTCATTGTATTTCATCTCCTCTGGCAATATCAATCAATAGAGTGGGTTCTCATAACTCGAATGAAAAAATTATTTTGTTAGACGGGGGTTTAAAATAATTACCCTCAGTTTTATTTTCACGCACGAGTAATTACTCCGCCTCTATATTTATCTCCAGAGTGCTTAAAAAACTTCTAAAGTGTTAGGACAATCTGCTTCGTTTAATCGCTGTCATTTTAACTACAACCAAGTTTTTTGACTCAATATGGCTTGGTTAGGATTACAAATTAATTCAAAAGATTCTCTCCGAAATAAACTGGCTTTCACTTCGAATGTTTTCGGGAAGGGGTGTAGTGATTTATTCAATTCGTCCTTTGTAATAATTCTATTCCCCGAGAGATGAGAGTAGTTTAATCCTCTAACAAATGAAATCCGTGTATCCATGCCTCCATAAGGGCGCTTTCATTTTGATGGAGCCATCTTCCTCTCCAGAGCCGTGGCCAATTTAGAATGCCCCAAGTGTCCAGCATCGCCCATACACTTCCATCTAGCCGTCACACCCGTCGCCCGTGCTCCTCTTAATCCAGTTCTTCCTCTCACAGTTTAATGTCACGACCTCTTCCTCAGAACTAAAAAATTGGGACAAATATTCCTCTGGTTTCCATTCATTACGCACTCGTACTTGAAAAACCATTCGTTGATAATAACCATTTCCAGAAGTCATGGCACAAATTAAATAAGTCAATGGTTTCATACTAATTGTAGATGAATTTCTAACGAGCAACGTGGGAAGTAGGATAAAACACTCCAGATTGGGATGGTGCAATAAATACCATCACAGTGATTCCATTTTCTGATAAATCAGAGAAAAATCGAAAAATAAACATTTCCCTGCATTTATCGGTAATTTAGATGAGTATATTTATTTATGGTTTCTTTTCATTTATCAAATAGGCGCAATTTCTCATGAAACGTGTCTTTTCCTTAAAGAATTGTGGCTTTAACTTAGTTATAAACGCGTTTCCATTTGCCTACGTCTCTACGCATGAGCAAAAATCTACTTAATAATCTTACCCCAACATACTTTTCACCGAACGGGAACGATCTTTGTCCGGGGATTTAACACGGCGGCAGAGTGAAGCATTCCCATTTCTGCCCCCCCCCCCCACGCCAAGGCTGGCTGGCACTCAGCATCTTCTTCCTCCCACCTCTTCCCCCCAACTCTTCCTCCTCTCATTTCCATGCCATTCTTCCGCCTTCCCTCCCACCGTGGGGGGTTTCCTTCCCTTCTCCCCATGGATCTTCCGGGCCTCGGGCCAACTAACTAAGGACTGCGTGAAAATGTCAAGTGCCTGACAGCTTACACGACTTATCCATTCAAAAAATCCATCCCATTCCAAGTCTCATCCCGAAAGGTCCGTCACCTCGCCCATTCCTCTCGGACCATTCCCGCCGTATCCATTCCTCCCTCCCAACCCGGTTCAACCCCCATTCCCTCCTCCCACTCCCGCCGCCCTCTCCCCACCCTCCTCCTAAATCCTCTCTTCGCGGGGCGACTCCCAACTCCATCCCCTTCTCCTTCGGATCGGCTCGCGATCCATCTCCCGGCCTTGCTTCTCCCACTCGCCCCCATCAACCCTCGTCTACCCCCTCCCCCTTTCACTATTTTCCGATGCATTTCAGACCGCACCACCGTTAACCGACCACATTTTTTGCGTCCCTTCACCTCCCCCCTCCCGCCATCGTTCGGCATTCATATTGGCCCACTCACGACCCTCCCCTCCCGATGCTCGAAACCTTTGTCTACATCCCCGGCGCCCATCGCGAATGATCAGAACTCTCCACGCCACAAAGGTACCTACGTTTATCTCCAAAATCTACATTTTATAAACAGTCACCCTGATGAATTAATTCTTGTACTCTTGTGTGCTAGAACGGCCAGTGAATATTTTAGCGGCTTTATCATACGACTGGTGACTGACCACCTGTCTCCCTCCCGTCATGTGTGCGTTTAAATCCGTTAAAAGTTTAATGACAGCTGCCATGTTTCGGGTGAATAAGGAGAAACTTTCAAAGTAAAAGCTTTATGGTAACATAGGTTATGTCTAGGGGAGTTGTGAATCGATAGTGGCGCACTTTCTAAGTTGGTTTTGTTTTATACATCAGTGAATCAACTTATGTAATCATTTTCATTTGTTTTCTACCATGATATACTCCACTTAATTGTATCACGTAGTCAAACGTGACCGTTGTTCGCGTAAAACTTGATATTTGCATATACTTGCACTCTATTTTACATTGATTTGCTAATGTTTTGACAACAACAAATTCCGCAACTCTTATTGGCGTGCAAAACTCAGTAGGCTGCCAGCATTTCTATGTGTTCCAGTTAAGGTGATGGCGTAGGATTATGATGAGTTCATCATTCGAGCGGGGAGTTCTAAGCTCTAAGTACTCGCCGGCTAAACCCAGTATGCTTAATTTTATAGTCGTCAAAACGTACTCCAAAACCGTGAGCCGCACAGAGAAATGAACTATAGCCAAACCCTGAATTTGTGAATTTCACACGCCGTGGGAATGATATTTGAGATTAGCTGTAGCTATCTAGAGCTCACCCGTCAACTTGACATCCAGGTCCGTGGGTAATGTTAAAGGGTGCGGATATAACGCGGAAGCGTATAATTGTGAAATTCATGTCATATAATTCGCGTCAAAATATTTTAAATTACCTGGACATATTTAAAATATTCTTCGACCCATTAATATGCATATTGTGATCGGAGAAACGTAATTTAGAAACTTTAAGGACTTTTATGCGCCGATCACAATCGGAAATGTCCGCCGTGGAAATGTAATAGTTCCTTCTACCTTTCAGTCAACTATAGTTTACGATATCCGTTTCATTTGTTTTCTTTTCGATTAAAACTTCGGCTTTGGCCATACTTTCCATTCAATGCACTAGATCAAGATTGCAAGCGCGCAACCGTTGAAGTTCGCAGATAAGAAAATATCTTTATGTCGACATCAGTTATGTGTCCGCTCTCTCGATTAACCTTTCATCGCTCTTTTAACTTGAAGAATTCGCTTGTCGCTTATTTTTAATTCAGCAGTCTGTTTGGAGGCAACCAATCAAGAGGGAAACTTTTCATTAATTCTGTTTCAAAATTCATCTTGTTTCCAGACCACCCCAACCCCCACCCCACTCTTTACTTCATTTCCGCCCTCTTTGCATCCGAATTTCGATTTCCATCCCATCTAGGCCCGGTTAATTTAAACTCTTTCCCCGACCACTTCCCACCCCACCCCCCTCTCTTTCCCAATTCCCCGTCCGTCCGAATCTTTCCCGGCAAGACGCGTCCATTCCCTTTGTCCGCCGGCGGCACCCCTTGCCTGTCTTATTTTCTCCTCGGTGTTTCCTTAAGACGTCGCCCCCATGCACTCCAATTTCCTCCTCCTCTCCTGAATAAAGAGAGCAGTTTCTATCGGCCGATGCGCGATTCGGTCGGAGTTGAAAAGGCCGTGGCTTAAGACAAAAATATATTCTTCATCGTAATCGGCTAATTATTCACTGGAGTCGCCGTTTTTAACCAAGAGAATTAATTTCGTCAGAGAGAGAGAGTATTGCATTCCACGTCCCCCAATTTTGCTCTTGACAATGGCCACCGAAAAAAATCTGCTTTATTAATTTTCCTCCAAGAATTTATTACGCTTTTCCGCTGTCTGTTTCATGGAAGGCGGTCATAAAACCGGAAAGAGCCAAAAAATCACCTTTTTTTTTGAGCGGGATTTCACCGAGACGAAAGTAACTAAAAGGTGATGCTTCGGGAATACTTCGGAATTCACTCTCGATCGTAAAGTCGCAAATTGAATCAATTTTTCAGGGGATTCTCTTTACGGTAGAAGAGTTAAGTCAATACTGCGGAAAGCTTTATCTTGTACGGATCAAATAATTGCTGGCACTCAGTCCGCTATCACACCATCGGAATACGTTAAGGTGACTCTTTTGCATTCCTTCCACTAATAAATGTCCACTTCACCATATTCCTATCTTACATAACCCATTAATTTTCCACAGCCTCCTCTCCAAAGAACCGTTCCCTCCTTCCTCCGGGAGTCCCATCGCGAGATATTTTCTCCTCCTAGTGCAGGCGTTCTCGTGGTTCCCACGTATCTCTCTCTCTCTCTCACTCATACCTCCATCCACATCCCACCTCCCTCCACCCCCTCCTCCTCCTCTTCTCCTCATCCCTAACTCGCACGCACACTTCAAAACTGTGACTTCCCAATCTCTCTCCTTCCCTCTCTCCCCATCTTCTGTTCCCCTACCCCTACTCCTCCTTCCACTGGCTCCCACATCCCCATCCTCCTCTCCTTAATCCTCTTCTCTCCCAATCCCCCTCCTCTTCCTACTCGCCGTCACTTCACCTGCCAGAACTCTCTTCTCAATCCCCTCGTCCCTGAATCCTCTCCCATCTCCTTTCTCTCTCTCTCTCTCTCTCTCTCTCTCTCCTCCCTACTGCTCAAATCCTACGTGCGTCAAAAACTGACGTTCCGGGGGCTCACACATAGGCGTACTCAAAAGCGCCCCCTTCTTGCAAACCGTGCACAAGTCTCTCTCCCCCTCCCGTACTCTCCAGTCTCATTCCCCGCACTCCACACCCCTTCCGCCCCTGCCTCCCTCAGCATCCAGAGTGCCCCCGAGGCCCTCTTCGCTGCCCCCTCCCCTCCCCCTGTTTTATCACGTCCCTCTCTCGCCTCCCCCGACCCCTGCGCCCCTCCCTCGCCCACCAACCCTCCCCGACTCCCTCTCGCGTGTAGGCATCTCTTCCGTGACACCTTTCATTCCAATTCGAATTTTTCTTTTGCACTATATAACACACGATAACATTTCAAGAGATCTTTGCAATCGTATCATGCAAATCACTTTAGTCGGAAACCTTATTTTATCTATTAGCTTCACAAAGTGATAAAACGGTGCTCAGAGCCAACTCCACGGTCAGGAGGGGTGAGAGGTGGGAGAACAGTTTCTCTCTTTTAAGATAAAGGGGTCGGAAAAAAAACCTGTCTGGAAATCCATTTTCTCGATACACAAAGTGATAAGTCAATTTGACGTAACCCCCATTTTTTTATTGATAGGACCATTTAGTAATGATCTTTTACTCGCGGGTCTTCAGCGTTCAAATGAAATGCTTCTGTTGCCATAATCTAAGAGAAATTGCTCATTTGAAGGAAGTCGTTCACGAATCTAAAACCATTTCAAAAGTTTCAAGTTTAACGATTCCGTTTCATTCAAAGTGATTCCTTTTCGACTGGACGCGTAGAAAATGGCGGCTTGAGTTCCAATGTATCTACCCTCATGATTAAGATGTGCTAGACTTAAGTTTAAAACGGACATTCCATTGAATGTTACTTCTCGTTTCCGGAGAATAAAAATGATTTTAATTTATGCATGATAAATAAACATTTTACATCTCAATTTCTCCGGTGAAACTGGAGTTTGACGGTAAAAACAAATAACATGCGGAATAGTCAAACAGTGTTTCTGACAAAGCCTAAGATCCAAATTGAAAAAGTTTTTACTTGTGAATAATTCACTCAATCATGGACACAGTTAACCCGACAAACATTCCCGCGCCAGAGAACGTTTTTCCTTATTGAACTTGCGTAAGACCGCGCGAAAAACCCACTTGGAAGATTTTTTTATTGTTTCGCCAGTTCGCTCTCTACGACGCGTAGCGGTCCCGTTCACTTTAATGTACCGCGTGGGCGATGTTAAAAGTCATAAAGTTTGGCATACACGGCTCCTATAAGGCGTCAAGACCCTAAACGCACGCCGCACTCCGCCTTAGAATTCCATCGGATTTTATGGTCGTCTCCGTATTTTGACGCTCTCCCGATTGCCCCTTGAAACTCTTGATACTAACATTTTTTTTTAGTTTCCGGTCCACGTAACTGGATCTTCATACATGGACTGCGCTCATTTTCACACTCGCTAAAAGAGGAGACCTTAGCAATATCTCCCTTAGTCCCAGAGAGAGAGAGAGAGAGAGGCCATCAATTCGCGGGCCCATCGGGGAATTCCGTACGGCGACTGTCGAAGGAAACACTTGCAAGTTCGCGCCAATCCACAGTCCACAGCCTCGTCTCTTGAAAATGCTTCGGATCAATGCTCCGAAATCGCTAGGGAAATAATTAGCGCAAAGTATCTCTTGCCAAATTAAAACTCAATCGTCAAAACGTCCCACCTTGGCGCCAAATGAGCCTGCCCGTTCACTTCCGAGACAAAGACTCGTTTGGGAAGAGTTTGCGCAACTACCAATCGGTTTCTGGTTAGGGAAAAAAATATTTCGTGGCACTCCGCTTCATTAACTCTTTGGATTTCGGATTTCATTTTCGTCAATGGTGAAAGCACTTTAAAGCAGGCCCTCCTTGTTTTGATTCCTTCCCTTTCTCCGATGCCGAATGCAATGGAAAAGAAAGGTGGTCCAACGCCAATCTGGAATCCGTAATGGGACCAATATGTCGAGCTAGCCAGTGAGCGGAATTGGGGAGGGGCGAAAAAGGGAACGAAGAGCCAGATGGGTAAATGCTCGAGGGAGGGAGGTCGTCTAGAGTGAAAGACTGCTAACCGGAGGCGGTGAAATCGTCCGCTTAAAGGTTGCTTCCTTGGGGTCAAGGGGCCAGGGAGCCGAGGGAAATGAAAGGGGAGTCATGGAGGAGCACGGGCAGTGTAGAATGACCACGTGCGCATGACCAAAAGAGGGTGAGCAATAGCGAAGGAATACGGTGGGAGTGCTACTCAACGCGCGAAAGAGGAAGGGAGCCATGGTGGATGAAGTTGCCTCCCTCGGGGGGGGGGGGGAATCCTCTTATTCCGCGTATCACTCTAACTCCTCAGAAAACTCTTTTACGCCTCTGAAAATGTAATTGAAATTCCCACAGCACGATGCATACCTACTCATTACTTCTTTTTTTTCCTCCCTTTCCCACTCGAAGTATCGCCTTTCACAGCAGATTGCATCCTCATTGAAATAGATTTGCATAAGCTCTCTTACTCTTATGCGGCCAATTCCTCGTAGATTTAAGTGCGCGTTTATACAAGAATTCTTAGATTCTATCCTATATTTAAAAGCTTAACGCCTGATGATATTTTTGTTAATAATAAACTTTTTTTCCATTTTCCTTGTACTAAAAGTAACTCTCTTAACTTATCTTTTCAACCGAACGAAGCAATCATAAAAATTACTCTGATGGACTTATCTTGGTCACCAATTGGTTATATTAAAGCGTAGCGTTTTTGTTATTTCCAATTCTCATTCATATGTTCACCGATAATATGGCATACCAGAAGGCCATACCTAGTACCTAGTTAGTCTGGCAGGTAACGTCCCAACTGGCTAACTTTTATTCTCGTTTCCATGCCTGAATGCATGGGGATGCCCTTTCAATCTGATCCCCATGGGCATCAGTGTTCCCCTTTAGTTGAATATCCTCCGTTTTTTCATCGTGCGGTTTAATCTGAACCATCAGATCACCAAAATTAAAATTAGATTTTACTGTTTTTGGTATAATCGTTTTTTTTATAACTGATTGATCGATATTCAAACTTAGCTGACTGAAAATTCATTTTCAGGCTCGAAATACAGTACTTCGTTCGCAACAGTCGGCCATTATTTTTTCCTTCGTCCTTTTCTCGTAGTTTATCAACATTTCTAAGTGAACGAATTACACCAATTTGCGCATTCCATTTTCACATTTTACCTTCCTTATGCATATACGTGTAGTTGTCATGGATTTTATTTTTTAGGCTAATTGCAGCGCAATGGAGGAGAGGTCAGCCTTCACACTTCTCCCTTCCAATTTTCACACAAGTATCAAACCAAATTACTTCGGTAATTCGACTTACAATCACATCGAAATCAGGGTAGAAAATGATTTTGCAACACCATAATTAATCGAATGTATTATTAACCGCATAATTTTCAACGTTTCCATTTCAGTATAACTCTCTAAGACCACGTAAACCTCTCCCAAGCATTTGAGAAAAATATGACATAAGTAAATTATTAAGCCACATTTCATTTCTTTTCGGTTGTACAGTGGTGATAAATTAGATTTTTCAGATTACAGGCCGTGAGAAGTTTATTATCATAAGTTATATTCCATATTCCACAGGAGTTCTTCGGGGAATTATTATAAAAGACAACTGATTTATTTCAGATAAGGTTTAATGTAATATCATAAACATAAACTCGTTGACCCCCATCGAAATACCTCAACAGGGCGAAGGAACCGTAAAAATTCTTATCGAATCTAGCGAGCTGCTAGTGCATATCTCTTCATTCCCGCTAAGAGTCGAGAGAAATCCATTGTGTCCCACCGGAAATATTTCGAGGAAACTTCTGAGCTGCTCTGACGGTAGACTCAAGGAGATCGAGAGCCACTCCGCAGGAGAGAGGGAGTGGGAGGGTGCGAAGAAATGAGTGGGAGAGAGCGTGAGGGAAAGCAGCTGCCCGGAGGATACCATTTCGGCCGAGCGATTCTCAAGTGCAGGTACGAGGGGGATGATAGCGGGTGAGATAGAATGAGAGGTTGGGAGAAAATCAAACTTAAAGAGTAGGGAGGAGGCAGGGGTGGGGTGGAAAAGTTTTTTTTCGGGGGCGTGATAAGCGATTACCGATGCCGCTCGCATGGAAGACAAGAGTCGTAGACAGGGAACAAGGAGCTCTTGGTTAAGAAACACGGGGCATTAAAGCGGTTCGTTTTGGGGAGAGGCTGAGGTGCCAGTGTGGGAGGGGTAAAAGAGAGAAGGGTGGGAGAGAGAGAGAGAAACAGGAAGCGAGAGGACTAGAGAGAGAGAGAGAGAGAGAGGTCGCCCCCCTTTTTCCCTCCAGCCCTCACATCCTCGTATTTCGAAGGGACGCCTCCGGAGAGCGCGGAAGACGCCGAGGCGTTGGCGGGAGAAGGGAAAGGGCGAGTTCCCTCCCATTTCGAGGGTTCCTCCCCTCCATACCTCCGTCACCACACCCTCATTAGAGGGCCGTAACGTGAAACGGCGAGAAGGACTTGAAGAATTCTCGGAGTTCTGCGGTAACGAGAGGGGTTCCTCTCCATCCTCCTTACCCCCTCCCCTGCCTTTTCCGATACCCCCTTCCTGCCTTCCAACCCGCTTGAACCCTAATAATTCGCCTATTCGCTCCCACATCAAAAGCTCTCGGTGTCAAAGAGTTTCTCCCCTCCCTTCGCCTGCCCTGTGGCCACGGGTATATCCAAACTGAACCAACGATGCGGATTAATTAAATGAAACATAGAGACCGTTATTGGAGAGGCACCATCTTTTTTTTTGCTAATATTAGAACTAACAAGCTGGTTCAGTATTTAGATCTCGCTGTTTTTATCATATCCCGTCAGTCAAGATACAGAGTTAAAAGGTTAAAAAATATTATGTTAGTAATTTTATTGGAACGATTCTAATTCGATGTCCAGCCGAGTCTGAGGATGTCTTTGAGTTTTGGTTGAGTCATTCGACTGATTTTAAATTGATAGTGAATCACATTTTTCTATCCAGCGAATCAGCGATTTCATCATAAATGTTTCAGCAATATTATCACGGGTGAAATTGGAGAGATGAAATACCAAGTGTAAAAATATTGACTGAGGTACAGGGGTTGACGATACAAATAAAAATCTTCACCAATCCTTTGATTTATTTCACCATCGGTACGAATGATGACTGAACAACTATTCCCAGAAATTGTGCACACGTTTCGATTTACTTTTCAGCTAAAAATCTCCGCGACATTAGTCAACGCAACCTTCGTTTATTCAAAATACGCCACCAATGTTGAGATCATACGCTTAGAATGAAACGGCGAATTTCTAGTTTCCTGATCATGAGACATTTCTTCGACTTTTTTCCTCAGTATTAACGTCACTTCGGAAATTACTTCTCCCATACCTTTTGAGGGTCCTAATCCTCCATTTGATTCGCCCCCTTTCGAAAGCATTCCTTCCTCCTCATATCTCTTCCCTGAGTTGTTTGTTTCCTCCTCATGTCTTCTCCCCTTCCCTTGGATTCGTCTCTCATCCCCTCTTGACCCTCTCTTCTTTATCGTGCTCCTCATCCACCGACACCCCATCCTCGTTGTCGCTACGTCCGTCCTCTGGCCACCTCAATCACTCTCATCCTCATTAATCCCCTCATAACGTCATCTTATCCCCTCATTCGTGCTTCACTCGCTCGCATTTCTCTCCCGTTCCTCTTCCACTGCACGCCACATCCTTCCCCGATTCACGTTCCATTCCGATCTCCTTTATTCCATTTCTCTCTCCCTCTTTCCAGCGTTCTTCCTCTACTCCTTCCTTAAAGCTCTCCGCCCAGCGTCTACCCCTCGCGTCCATTTCTACCCCTTCCGAGTCCATCTCTCCCCCTTTCCCTCCCTCTCTCTCTCTCGAGATTTACAACCGCCGGTCGCAATACATTTTACCTTCGCCATAGCTCATCCCTCGATTACCGTTGCACGATGTTTGCGCCTGTGTATTTTTTTGCGCGTTCGGCGACCTACGTTCCGTACTCGATGACGAAATCGTGCGTCTGTGGACGGCTTGCGAGTCTAACGGCCCCACACTCTCACCTATTTATCGCCTGTCACACCGCCTTTGCCAGTCTAAACGGTCAAATCCGCATCTTGTAAAATTTTAAACGGTTCCTCAATTTTTCCGGTGAAATGCCTTAGTAAAACCCTGTTTCTTTGCTTAGCTAATCAACTTTTTAAGTTTCGAAAAAGTTCGGTGAACCTTTTGTTGCTAAGTTTAGCATATTTTTTCGTAAAGTATTTAAACCTTTTGAGACCTCGGATGAAAATTAAAGTAGGTATATGTATTCGAAGTGAATGGTTATTATATTTCTTTATCAGATAATACTCTGCGGAAAAGATGTTGTTTTAGAGTTTTAACGGCCCACGGCAAAAAATAAAACTTAAGGTAGAGTTACTTTTGATCGTTTTTCTTGAATTGCATAATTTATCGGAATGCCAAAACTTGCACCGTTCGACTTAAGTTGAAACTGGCGCTTTGAACATGTAATGCAAAGAGGCGTTGGAATAGCAGTGGATCCCGGAGATCCTGGAAGTGAACAAAAAGAATAGCTCGTAGTGCAATTATTTTTGAGGAAAAAACTCAATTTTCTTGTCATCTCATTTTCAAAAAGGCAAGGAAAAAAGCCGACTCGGGAGCTCAAAGTTGTTTTTCACCGAAAAATAACCAGGTCATAGAACAAAATGTCCCAAGACTGTTATTAAAAATAATTGGTCGATAAAAGCCGAAACCTGAAGCCGCTGGCTACGAGAAAAAGCGCAGGACTTCCAAGAAAAATAAACATTAGCCCGACTTCCGGCAAGTCTTCTCGGACAGCGAAGTATATGTTTCTCGATTTTCGGGAGATTTGCAGGGGTCGTTCCGCTTCTCAGGGGAAACAATACTCTTGGAACGCATTTGAGAACCATCCCTGAGAAATAGAAAGAGAGAGAGAGTTGGAGAGATTCGGATAGGGAGAAGGAGAGAGAGAAGGGGAGAGGGAGACGGTGAGCGAGTCAAAGAAGTGGAAGGGATGAGTGAAGACATAAAAGGAACAAGACAACAAAAGATTGCAGCGTCCGACGGTAGAGAATTACGTCCTCTGATAAAGGGGTTTGGCTCCGGTGATTTTTTCCGCTCACACACTTTTTTGAGTAAAATTCGAAGGAATTGGGATAGGATGGAAATTCGAGGTTTGCGAGTGAGGGAAGGGGGAGGGGGCGAGCTGGGCGAGGAGCGATGGGCGGAGTCTCGGGGCCCAAGATAGGTGGTGAGCGAGTGTGAAGAAGGTGGAGGAGGAGGAGCGCCGTGGGAGGGAAGCGGGGCGGAGGAGGAGGGGAAGGAATGGAAGAGGGGCCGGGAGGTAGAAGAAGAAATCCAACAGTGTCAGGTTCATTCGGGTCGCTGAACCTACCGCCCAACCTACACCCTTCCTCTCTCAACTTCGCCATCCCCCACCTTCTCTCCCCTCTTCTCCCTGCCCCCTCACCACCGACTAGCGTCCGCTGCCGGACCTCCTCCTTCCCCTCTGCCCAACCTCCACCATCCCTTCCGCACCTCCTCCCCACCCCCTGAGGCCTCCCAAACTCTTTGCCCTCACTACCCCCTTCTTCCTCTCCCCTCGCATGCGCCACCCAAGCGCCGAGTTTCCTTCGCGAAATGAACCATCTGAGGAGCTCTTGCGAGGACCGTCAAAGGGGAGGAGGCAGAGGGAAGGGTGGATAAGGTTTGAGGGATAATCAGTCTGTCGGCGTGGCTGCACTCACTCACTCTCACGTCTCAAGAAGTTCGCGTTTCACGCGCCCTCGCTCATTCCCGCCGACCCGCGGGGCGCACAACGCCCTCCCCTGCCCCCGTCCTCTCACCCGCCGTCCAACTTTCGAGAGTGACCCGAGTAATTATCGTCAAGCCCCCGCCACGGCCCTTGCTCTTCCCCCATGCACATTTCATTTAATCATCGTCCGAGGATTTTTGTTGCCGCCTCTTAATGTAGCTTCCCGACTGCTTTTGGAGGTAATATAGCAGGCATCAAAGGGGAAGATGGGGAGAGAGACAAACGATCACGTCTTCTCTTTAATACCGTTGGTATTGGCTCAAGTAAATGATCTAAGTGGGCGGTCAAAATGTGCTATCACATTTTACATGTCATTCTGGAAGAAAAGTTATGCCTTCAAGCATAGCAAAAAAGTCTTAATTTGAGAATAATATTTAATTGTTTAAATAAATATTCCTCTGAAAATCTATATCTCCCACTTTATTGACGCCACAAATTTCCTCTTCATTGTAACAACTCTTTACACGCGAACTAAAGAGTTTAATGGCCTCCGCGAACTACATGCATACTTCGTGGAGGACATTTGTAGGAGTGATACTACACACAAGCAAGCGCTATAAATAGAGGTTTATTAAAGAAACTTTCCATTTGAACGATACGATTTTTTATGTAGATTTTTGGTCATCCTTCATGTCCTCACAGTTGAATCCCAATGCCCGCCACATACTTTCCCCATTTTCCTTCCCTCTCCCCCCTCGCTAATCTTTCGTCCAATTTTTTTCTGCATCGTCCCTCTCGCCCAACCAAATCCCTACTCGACTCCTAATCCTCCCTTCCTCCCCATCCGAAGGACATCCTCCTCCACTTCCTTTCTCTCCTATCGGATTTCCCCGTTTACCACCTACGGAAAAGTGGTTTTGTAGCCCTCGACAAAGCCGCAGCGAATTGAAATTCTTGACACCTCACTCTCATGCCCCACGGAATAAATACTGGGAAATTTGCAACATGTAGGGGGGGGGCGGATTCATTTGATCAGTCAACTTTACTAAGAGAAGAAGTAAAATGGCGAAAGGGGAAGGGCATGTGCATGAGCTTAGGGATAGGTTATAATAGTTGCCTAGGGAACAATCGCGAATTAGATAGGACCGAAATTTATTTTGGACTTGAAAATTACATTCATTGATTAGCTGGAGAACACACCACTTCCATCGGTCCCTATTTCTTTGTTATTATATTTTTCACGTCTCGTGGAGGTTGTTTGTTGTACGAGTTTAACTATCGACAAGTTATTGTAGAAGTTACCATGCCGGAAATCTTTGAGCGGTTGTTCAATTGCTTTAAAGTAATTAATTCTGAAACGGAAAGGACCACGCTATTTTCCATATACTGTGGTTATTATTGTTTCCATTAGCTGAAAGATCTATTTTCACCGCGAATGTACGCTGAACTTCATTGTATCCGTAAAATGATTTCCTCGCGGGATTTTCCTTGGAATTATTGCCTATCGACAGTAATAATACGATCACAACGTTAATAATGAACTGCTCTACTTCTGAGAATTGCGTTTTTTATAGCATAGTGGGTATATTTTTTGCGGAGGCAAACATTCTCAATTGCGTAAACTTCGAATCCGTTTTTCCCGGGAAACGTAATTTGCACCCTGTACGTGTCGCCGGTAGATAAGGAAGGAAGCTTTCCTCCGTTCTCGCAAATAATTGGTTATTACAGAGGGCTTCATGAGCACGTGACCTACTCCGCGCCTCAAAAAATTATGGATCACCAAGGGACGGGAAGTATTGCTACCGCGTTCCTTCCACTTATCACTCGGGTGTGATTCGGTGGGACCTAATGCTTTACCACTATAATTTCTCTTCTCCCACGAGTGGAGAGCATTGTGCGTGACCACGTGGCTGTGGGATCTCCGGGACGAAGCAGAGTGGGAGAGAGAGAGATAGAGGAGCTGGTTGATGAGGAGACGGAGAAGTAGGGCGGGTCGGGAAGCGGGGAGGTGGGGGGCGTAAGGGAGGAGTGGGAGGGGCAGGGGTGGTGGGCGTGGGAGGGGCCGGGCGGGTTCACTCATCACCCCAGCGACATCATGGGACGCGCCTGCCCCAAATGAGAGCAAATTAATATTAGAGTGGAGAAGAATACGATCTCTCGATGCTTGTAGAACCAGATACTGATTGCGCAGATGGCGCTTTCACAGGGAAAGCTCAAAGAAAACAAATTCACGGATGTTTTGACGAGAATTTTAGTCAAAGTTTAAACAATAAGAAAGTTAATATGAACAGATTGGTATAAGAAATAGAGAGCCAAGGGCCAATCTCGTAATTCGTCATACGGATTTTATAAGTGTTTTATAAATTGGTTACAGAACTAATATCGTGCATAGAATAGGTGAAAATAAATATCCGTAACATTGGCTTACCTTTGTCAAGATAAGCAACTGTTCGTGCATGTGTTATTTGTTGACAAGAAACATTGATATGAAGCTCTAGGTAAATGCTTTTTGTTGAGTGGAGGGCTCACTTCGAAATGAGCACTATAGAATTATGAACTTCACCAGCATTTAGTTTATGAGTGGCAATTCCATTTCCTGTGCCACGTGCAGTTTACCACTGAGTTCTGGGATCAGAGATTACAAGCAGAAGTTGAAGAATTACATTGGAGTATTTGGTGCATTTGGTTAAATCTATATCGAAAAAGTTAATATTTTTATGTCACGATCTGTAAGATAAAATGAAAGGTTAACCTGCAACCGCAACTATCAATCTGAACATACGTTTGTTGGGTCCTACGCTCTGCCCTATGATAAACATAAAAACACGTTAACTGTATGGGAGCAGCCCATTTCCCATACAGCGTACATTTTCACGTAGAAATTGAATGTTCAAAACCCTCCCAACTATGGTCATTTGGTAATACGCCATTATCAAAATATCAACCCGATATCTCTTGCCAGGTACCAAATATCCTCGTTTTTCGGCTACCAAGTAGCTACTTCGAGGTAAATGCCTATCTTATTCCAATCCTACAATTCAATTTGTCTTCCTTTGGGGATTAACCATAGTTTTTATAAATTCGAGTTCGCTATTTTCACTTTCAGTGAAGTCAATGGTTGTCATCTTTGTTTCCCAAGGGCGAGCTCCAGTCTAGCCGCAATGGGAACCATCGGCCAGATTTAGCTCGGAATTTGCATAATGCCATTAAGTCTCAACCCGTTTTATGGTCCTTATGAAAGATGCCCCGTCCTTGAAGTGATCGCCGTGCAAAGACGAAGCGTGAGCGGGAAAAAACGCCTCCAGTAATATTTGTTACAAATTATGACCTTCGACATGCTCAGCCAGAACTCCGATCACTCCACAACAGCGTGTCAGGAAAGGCTTACGTTTGGTGAATAAACCTCTTTACGAAACGTGTATAGGTACCAAATGAAAATTAATTGCATGCCTTAGAAATGGTTAATGCCACCGGAAATCATGAAATGTTGGCATCCACAAAAGATTAATGTTCATTGTCGATTTATTAAACACAGCGGTCGGTCTGGACCCATTAAGTGAACATTAGTTTCAAAAGCTTCGTTTTTCGGTCAAGTGCCCCAGATACCATTAAGCATTTAGGAATATTAATCTCAAGTGTATTTCATGATCATTGCGTGGTCATGTCGACGGAACTTTCCTTAAACCACCATGACCAATTCTGTACACTTGGGAGAAAATTAACGCGCTCGTGGGAAAGGGGCGAAACAATAATGCTGAATATTGATTGTCATGAATTGTATGCAAAATTCTTGTCTGTTGTGATTTGAACCGAAATTGGCCACAACGTGTAATTGCAAGTCGTAAAGTAATGTGTGAACATAAACGATTGTGTGCGTTAGCAAATCGAACGTAGTTCGACCAGGGTGTCGGTGGAATGAATAGAAATAGGATATAACAGTTGCCGGAAAATACACATCCCTTTGCTCGCTCTAAATACTACGAGACGATTACTGATTGGAGGGATTTGGGGAGTTGAAAATGGTGGACGTCGGCACCTAAAAGTCACGGATTGGTCCGAAGAGAGGTGAGGGAAGGGAGGGAGAGAGAACAAAGAGTCGAGGCGAAGAGAGCGTTGTTTGTTTCGCATTTGCACGCCGCTTGCCTATCCCGCAACGCCACGTCCTCCTTTAAAGCCAGCGTCGTCGCCCACCTCATCTCTCCCTCTCTCTCCTTCTCGCCTCCCCTCCCCACCTCCTTCCCCATCCACCTCTCTCCCTTTTCGGAAGGAAGACGCCGGGGAAGAGCGGAACGGGAGGGAGGAGGGGGATATGTAGTATGGCAGATTTAAGTGGGACGGAAGGGAGGGAGGAAAAGGGAGAGGAGGAGGAGCGAGGTGGGTGCGTGTGTGTATGTGCTCATGTGGAGGGAAGTTCTGCCGGTCTGTCCTGAAAATAACGGGTCTCTCCTCCCACTTTGAGCGCCTGACAAACCTCCGTTGACCACATCCCCCACCCCCCCCTCCTACTGCTCGCCCGCCTCCTCCCGTCCCCTCTCGTCCCACTCCAAGAGCACGCACACACACACACCACCTCCTCTGGCGAAGATGTCCGCGGAGAGACCGCCAACTGGCCGACCTCCCGGCCCCAGAGGCGGAATGATACACGGCGCTCTCCTCCGCCCAACCTCCGGAATGCTTTCGCCTCGCTACCTCTCCCACAGCCCCTCCCCCCTCTCCAAGAACGGCAGGGCTTCCTGCTCCCTCTTCCCCCACACCCCCGTTCCCGAAAATCTTTCGCTGGCACCGCCCGACCCCCTTTTAGTCTCCTTCCCCGCCCGTCCTTCGCCCCTCACCTTGGCCAATTTAATCCATTATTGGAATAACATTAACCCGCTCGCTCCCATCTTTCCCATGTTTGCTTTTACGACAGGGACGCGATCCCGTGTATGTATTTCCTCGGGCGAAGAGGTGGTTCACTTTTTGTTCCACCCCATCTCCTCAACCCTATTCTATATCCGATTTTATCGTTTTTTTGTTTTGGGTTCTTACTTCGTGCGTCCTAACTTCGAGGGAGACCTTTGTGGTGGCATTCTTAAGTTGCGCCTAATGTGCCCGAGGGTTTTCCTGCAGTTCCTCTCCTTATCATTTTGGTTCTGCCTAAACCTGCCTCTGACAGTGGCGTTTATCTGACCAAACGGCAAGTACATTTACATAGCTCATTTGAATGCAGGAAAAAAAGACACTAAATGTTATTTTTCTGTTTCTGTATCATAATTGTCCCAGATAACCTTGTGGTAGTGATAATTTTTTTTATGAGAGGGAATGAACAGTGTTACTCTATGATTGTCACAGAGATCAGCGTCGACGCTTCAATATTGCATGGACTAAGTAAATGTTGAATAGGCCCACAAAGGGTGGCTACCAGAACTACAAAAAAGGTTCACTTATAGTAAATTTGAAAATCAGATCCAGTCTTGATAGTAGGTATTTTCCATTCTCCGAGTTTTTTAAAGACGCACATAGATAAAAAAGACGCAAATAGACAAAATAATGAATATTAATTTGCGACTAGCAAGAACTCTTGATGAGGAGGAAATTTTAGTGGATATTTCCCAAGGTAATTCTTTCTTGATTCCCAAACCTGCGGTCAATCCTTCGAAATGTCTTCGCAATCTGTTTGGCGCCATACCCCGTCTCCCTCCGCCTCCTGCCTCTGCCCGAAGGGGTGCCAGCTCCCCCTTTGCTTTCCTCATTGTTTATCCTTCGCTGCGGCCTTTTTTCTCCCCTCCCCCGTTTTGTGGCGGGGTTAAATTTATGGCTCTGTCGCAGAGGGGACATTCTGACCTCAATTTCGCCTGAATTTTCCTTTTTTCAACCGTCCTCTTGGCGGCTATCTCTTTCTTTCCTCAAAACTTGAGTAGGGGAAGGAAGAGTAGAGGGGAACACGAAAAAATTAAGGAGTGTTTTGCTACCAACGTTCTAAATTGGACAGCATTCATTTTCCTATTTTGAAATAAAATTTTTTTAAATCGTTTTCGTATTAAATTAACGGCCATTTTTACGGTCAATAACGTTAAGTCAAAATCACACACTATCGTTTATTCTGGTAAAATTTATTCCCAATGCTGGGGTGGCACAAATATCAAAATGGTTGCTAGGAACAAACAAGTGTCTATTCAGTATATATCAAACAATAATTTCTTAATTTATCCTCTCACCACTCCCTGTTTTGAAATTATGGTTCTCTAAATATTTTCATGATGATCATCATTTATTTTTTTTAAATTTCCACTCTAATGCACTTCAAGTATTAATTTATTTAGTAAGTGATAAATAAATAAATTATTCATCTTACGTGCATAATAATCTGGTTAATAATATGAATAATATGTAATATCTGATAATTATTTTGAACAAAAATCTCTTCTTTAATCATGAATAAATAAAATCCTAAACTCATTCTCTGCCTAGGACTAGGACCATAATTTTTAAACATTTATCTCGCCCAGCATCCATTTTAATTTATTAATCTGTCCAGCCCCTCATCCAAGCCACTCATTCCTTCTCTTGGCCATTTCTTCCTCAGTTCGAATAGTGAGTGCTTTTATATGTTATTGCCAGTCGCAAGATTTGGCTCTCCTGTAGTTATTTTGAAGCCTATTAAGTCAGGGATCGGGGGTTTAAGTCTTTTTGCCGGTATAGATGTTCGGTTCATCGTATTATTAGTTAATTATGTTTGAAGACGTAATTCGATCTAGTCCGTCGAATCACCAAAATCTGGAATATATTTATTTTTTCGAAAATGGAATGCAATGATCAATGCCTGCCTAAAAAATGTGTTGCAAAGCTATATTATCTTTCAGGCTTCTTTGAATATGCTTTGGTCTGCTCGTCGTTCCAATGGACCCCTTTTTCTCGCTCCCCTCGCTCTCTGTAGTGGAGGGGCATAAGGTCAAGAGACCCCATAAAACGTTCGCTTCTCCTCTCCATTAAACTAACTCCTCCTTGTCATTTGTTTCTCTTTTCCTCTCGTTTACAGCTCTCCATACCACTTCCCAACTCTTTGCATTTTACTCGCAAGTATTATACTTGTACTAATTCAAACCACCATGCTTCTTCCCCCCCCCCTTTTAACCATTCCTCAGACATTACCATTTGCAATTTCCTTCCAGGAAACTGAAAACAAATGAATACAACAACATACTTATGAGTCGTGGTAAAAAAATATCCGCTATCTCACCACGCTCATTACGCTGCTCACAAATTTCATTCCCCGCAGGACCGGATTTTTATGGAAGACAAACAAGTTAGGACCCAGGAGGTCATCATATCACAAAGGATTTACCCCCAAATGAAAATATTTTTACTGTATTTCTTTCCCTGCCGAAGTCTCTTAAACTGTATGATTCATTCAATTTGCACCTATCAAAAATATTTTTAATCTTTGGTGAGTGTTGAAGGCTCTCTCGTATTTTGCGGCTTAGAGTTACAGAGAGTTGAAAATAAGATCCTACCTGGGAAAATGACTTGGTGGTAGCGGTTCAATCGCAATTTTAACTGGTCACCGGTTTGCCGCGAGGTCATGTAACCAGCTGAAGGCTTCTGGGTTTGGTGAGCAAAGACGTTTCATGTGATTTCGGGTGGTGAGGGCTTATTGGCAAGTTTTTTACCCATGACGATAGGTGTCATCTCTCCCTATGTTTCTTCCCCGATTGGCTTCTGCTCGTCCATTTTCGTGTTCACCTCCCCCCCTTCATTTCATCCTTCCCCCACTTCATTACATCCCTTTTTCCACTTCGTCACATCGTTTCCCCAATCCATTCTCCGCAATCTCTCCACTCCCACGTCATCGCCGTTCCCGTTCGGTTTCCCCCCCCCCGTATGCACGCCATTTCCATTCTGGGTCGTTTATTTTTTTTCTTCCATCCCCCGCTCCTCGTTTCCATAAACCTTTCCTTACCCTTCCGCTCCCTCCCCATCCACGGTAATTTCCAATTTAACCCCTCTCTCCCCAACCCAGCCGTAAAGTGGAGTCTTACAAGTATTCAGGATCCCCTTGATCGAACGAGAGATGACTCATAAATTCAACCGCCTCGGAGGTATTCGCGCATGAACTTCCTAAACCTTGAAAAAAAAAGTCTTCCTCTCTTGCTCATCCTTCCTCCACGATCCTACCGTCAGAGGGTGAGTTCAAACTTCAAAAGAAAAAAGCCGCATTTTCTAGCTGAGAGGATTTTGCAGCTTCCTTCTTGACCTCCTCTCCTCTCCATTTTTGGCCTTTGTTTGCTCATAAACTCTTACTAAAAGACCCTTTTATTAGAGTCTTCCTCGAGAAATGTTGGTAATTCAATCCGTTGACGAAGAAGCCAAAGATAGAACTCCTTTTCACGAAATCTATAGTATAAGTGATTCCTGATCGCTGGGACAAAGTTTGGCTGCCAGTCTACCTTATGCATTGTTTTCCGTGTTAATAGCAAGTTGTCTCAGGCATGAATCGGAAATTTTATGCTGCTTGTGATTTTTAAATTCATTTAAGCTTATTCGACAGCGATCAACGTATATAAATTATAAGTTAGTAAAAAGTAAAGGAAATCTACCCTCACGTTCTCAAGCGTGGCGAATTATCATGACGTTTCAAATAATTTTTATAGTTTTTTTATCTTTTCTCAACGTTAGGTGATATTAAATTGTTTAAGTTATATTGGACACGCATACTTTTATCACAGATTTTATTGTGCTCTGATATTTAAAGAATAATATCTCGAGTACACGTTCGTATATTTACGATGCAATGGACAGTAATCATGTCTTTCTTTTCTTTTATTGCATTTAATTCATATGTACTTCGTATACATTGTCTTCATTATCTTACACCAGTATGTTTGTTAAAAAATACCTTATATCAATGTGCACGTGCAACTGATAAGCCCAGTTTTAACTTCCTTCTTTCCAGCAGGGCGCGCGGATACTGGTTCTTAATATCATTGATGAAATTATAAACTATGAGCAAACGCAGGCATGCAAAGTCTTATGTAAAAAAAATGTAATATATTAATAAGAGAGTCACGTAGGGACTGTGCTTGATATTCCCCACGATTTCATGTTGTTGGTGTTTTTATGAAATTTCTCTTTTTCTCCCGTAACGTTTTCGGGTTACGATCTTCCTATTTCATATTTCATCATCTTAGCGATAATAAAAACCAATCTATAAATCTCTGAATGAGGTTTTTAAAATGAAATGTGGTTACGGCCCGAAAAATATCTTTGCGTTTGAAGAAATCTGTTTTTACATTTGCTGCAAGCCCTGGATCTCAGATTCGAGATAAGGGAAAAATGGAAATAATGGTAGTTTTATGTTTAGAAAAGTGAACTCAGGGCTATTTGTGAGCTTTAAAACTTCAATTCCCTTAGACCGGAATTTTATAATCACAGAAGAACCACTAAGGAAAGGATATTATTACAGAATTCATCCATATCGTAAGGCAAGACATGTATACGACATGCACGGTCTTAGAAAGCTATAAAGGACTTGAGCTCCATTTGAATTTCCTTGTCGTTGTCGGCAGCTAAGTTTTGAGAGCCGACTGCGGATCTTTTAAACAAATCCGTCGAGTTGACAGGCACGGGAGAGTCAAGTTTGGCGTTACGCAACGAAGCTGAGAGGCGACACGGCCAAAATGAGATGCCATCTTTCGTGAGGCGACCTCGAAAGCAGCTCCATCTTTCGGGAAGGGAAGAAAGAATAGTTGTGTAACACTCTTTTGGTGGTTCCAAACGAAACGTGGTGAACAGCCGAATAACTGTTTGAGTCCCCGCGCACAAAAATTGAGAACCTCAGGTTAGACTGAACGCGAACTTTTTCTGTTGTTGTTGCTTTGTTGGCGCTACGGTGTGAGAATAAATATTTCCCCGAGACAGTGAAAATTGTTATGCTTGCAGGTAGATACGAAGAAAAAAATATCGAAGAAAGGTGAAGAAATCAAAGGTAATTATCATGAGCGATTGAAATAGGGAAGCGTGTTTCAAAGTAGTAAATAGTATTTTCGAAGAATGGAGAACGATTATTCTTATATCAAAACTAAATATCTTAAACTGAAATAAAAATTGTGCTACTGCAGCTTGAATTAGTGACTGTCTCTTCAGAACCTAGCATTTTTGTGCTTATATTTTTCACTGCAAAAATTTCTCCATTTGTTGTCGCAGTGATATTCGTGCATTGAAATCACCCTAAACCCTCGATTTTCTTACACCCATAAAAGCATACGATTGAGATTTGTAGCAATCATCTTTCTTTTTGGTGGCAGTATTTTCATTTTAAAACGATCTCATTCATTTAAGGCAGTCTTTTGTCAACTTTACGAGAGCCGCTTAGTTCGCATTGAGTTTTTCTGTGAAATCTCTCTCCTATATGAGTATTCGCGATTGGGATTCCCGATAAGGCGGACCGCCGAAATAATTTTGGAAATAAGAGATTAAGTTTGAAAATAAAATGACAAACTCTTGATTGAAGCGATTACTTTTCTTCTCTTTACGATGACAGTCCAACAAAAGGTCCGAGTTCACAGACGATGAGCGTCAAGAGAGAGGGGGGGCGAGAAATCTCGTGGGAGAGACGGCGGAAGGAACGGAAGAGAGGGAGCGTGATGGAAACTAAGGCATGGATAGAGAGAAGAAGACGGAAATGGAAGATGTTTGAAAGGAGATACGAAAGGAACAGTACGAAGAGAGAGAAAGGGCTGTAGGATTATTTCAGCGACGCACTGGAGAAAAGGTCACACGTCTGAGGATCCCTTTGTCGGTGCGTCCTTTCAAAAGCTCCGGTCCGATCCAAAAGCTAGCGACCTCCACTCTCTCTCTCTCTCTCTCTCTCTCTCCCTTCAATCCTTGTTCCCTTCTTCCCTCGCCCATCACCCTGCCCACCCGTCATATTACATTTCCTGAATCCTATTCCCCAACCCAGCGCCAGCCGGAGCTTGTCACGGGAGTTCCAGGGCGTGAAAATCGCCGGACTCGCAGGCCAAACCCCTGAGTCGAGTGACATGTGTTGAGATTGAACGCTCCATTCACGGTGTTTGGGCGGAGGAGCAGGAGGGAGGCAGCCGATGACGAGGGGGAGGAGATGCGTCCGGAGATGGTGAGCACAGCGGGATACGCGCCGACCCGATGGGGTTCATAGACCCGTCAAAAGGATATATACGTTTACTCGGACGGTAGTAAAACGAAAATGAGCAACAAACCCGGGGGATCATAAATTAATAAATTCCAGCGCGGCGAATAAATCATGGAGGGAGGAATAGAGGCTCGTAACCAAACAATGGTTTTCATGTTCTCCAGTGACAACGGGTTATGCAGCGGTGATTTGTATTTTAGTAAAGTAGATCATAATTTTGAAATGACGATAAATCAATTCGGTACGGAACTAAGAAATAAATGATTATAGCCTTTGTTCAGACAACCTCCGTGAGAGTTCCCAATCCAATTGAAAAAGTGTACAATCCACTTCAACTGCAGTCTCCTCATTGCGTGGAAAGATATAGGCTCTTCAAGCACAAGCATTGAGTATCAAATATGCTTGCTGAAGTTGGAGTATTAATCCTCGGATTTCCTTTATCAAATAATTCGAGGAGTCAAGGTCATTAGCGTTGTTAAAAAGAATTATAAATCATTATTACCTATGTTTATTCAGCATTAGTCCGAAAACAGCACATTTTGGCCTTTACATCGGACTATTGACAATGAAACTATTGACACAATTACAAACACCCAATCCATAGGTGGAGGAAAACCCACCCAGAGAATCGAACCCGTGGCATTTAGGTTGGCAGACGAGGACAATACCCCACCGCCACCGTGGACGGCGATATGATAGTCTTTGCTTTCTCATAATGACGAACTCGCACAACGTCTTGCTTGAATCAGTTTAATGTGTATAGAAATCTAGAATGACGTCTAGAATTCGGTAAAATCTGAATTTAAAGCATGTTTTCAGTTTGTGCAAATTTCGGTAGAATTCACATACACGGATTATCAATAGATGAAAACATCATAGTGAACGGCAATGAAACGTTACGCTAGATGCAGGAATCACAGTTGGTTGAAAATCTAGCAATATTTTGCGAGAGTATCATTATTACGAGCCTTAAATATTTTTCTTTTCTTAGGAATACACTGCTTCAGTTATATTTGTGGCAGATAAATTAGTTTGTACATAAATGCAAGGGAACTCAACTTTTTTCTGTGAAGTGCTCATTGGTGAATCTATGTAACCAACCAAAAAAGAAAGACTTGTACTTTTCCACAGATTTTATTAAATGGTACAACGCGTTTCACCGACTTGCGGCATCATCAGGTATCGCAAGCAGGGATGCCGCAAGTCGGTGAAACGCGTTGTACCATTTAATAAAATCTGTGGAAAAGTACAAATCTTTCTTTTTTGGTATGGATATTAAATACTTCCACGAAGTGAAGCTTGAAACAATAGAATATATATGTAATCAACGATGGAGTCGACCTTCCATTTGTTTATTAAACCTCACAGCTTTTCCCGTCAAGCCTTCAAGTATTAAACTCTCCTACGGTTACATTTAAAACTATTGAAAAGATAGGGAACGTCATTCGTTTTACTCGAACTTTTATGTACATTGCCAGCGTGTTTCCAGCAGTTAAGTTGCCCACAACCTTCCTCCCCCGCGGTAAATTTCTACGCCCACCCCTCGCAGCAACTGCATGCGCGACACATTAATAAAGCCTCTCCCCCTCTCCTTATCTCGTGTGACAGCAGCGACCGCTTTCCGAGAGGTGCGGAGGCGGTTGAGGGTCTCACGATTTCCAAAAATATCTCCCTCCGACGGAATCGCGACAAAAAAAAGAGCCTTCCACCACCCCTGCCCCGGCCCGTCACCACCCCCCCCACACACACACGCCCATAAATAATGCGAGAGCCACTTCCGGGTTCCACCGACCGCCCGTTTCCCTCCCCCCGCCCTTTCCTCTTCCTCAGCCGCGATCACCTCTAGTGTCCCGCGTCCTCCTTTGGATCCTCCCCTACCTTCACCCTCCCTCTCCACGCCCTCCCTCCCTGCCTTTTCGCTACCGGGGCATCATCATCCCATGCCTTTCGACCATCCCTCCCGCTGATACTGCCTCGCCCCTCGCTCTTCTCTTCCTCCTACAATCCCTTCTTCTTCCCCTCTACCCCCGACCTCTCCTCATCCCTCCCTCCCCGTCCCCCCTTCGTTCTCTCGCCTTCCTTATTCGGCGGTGGCAGCCCCAAATGGGTTACATGAATCACGGGCGAAAAAAATAATACCGGACGTTTTCGGATTGCTTCTCTTTCTATCACGGGACCTCCTCCTCCCCTCTTCCCGCCCCCCTTTCCTCAAACCCCTCTGAGCGCCGCAGGAGCCCGTCTAATCGGGCCCAATGCTCTCGGCGAGCAAGAAATCACATTCGGGAAAAAACGAAGCGCTGCACAGCGCGTTGAGTTAATCTCCACGTGATAAGTTGGGAGTGTCGAATCCATGAGACTTCCACTCGATCTGCTCTCAGGAGAGGTCTTCTTCAAGAATATCCACACGAATTTAAAGTAATGTATTGTAGAATGTTGTTTGATGCGATGTTAATAACTTTGTTTTTGGTTGTTGTACATCAGAGCAGACCAATTTTTTTAAAGAGGTTCCCTAAAATCAAGAAATTGCAGTTTCAACTCCCTCTTTGGTCAATTTAAAAATAGATTTTCTTGATCAACGTAAAAGGGTTGGTCTATTCTCTTTGAGGTTTTCCTTTTTCGGGTAATCTTCAAACAATCTTCGGTGAAATCAAGGCTATTGAGTGACGCATTTTGTTTTCAAAAGGGAGTAGCCAAGATATACATGTAATTGTATTAAACGTGTCATTATTACTTGCATAGTACTGGCGTTGCATAAGGCTGACTTGGAATAGGTTATCGCAGCTATGAAGGGAAGTAATTGATCTGGCAAGCGTGACTGAATATATGAAGTGCCAACTCGCTGTTATTCTAGAACGTAAATATAGCCTAAGAATATGAAGCCAGCATAAAAATCTTGAATACCTTAAGGTGGTATGTTGTAATTTGTGGTCATTTATTTTGATTGAATAAAGCTTAATTTGTATTTTTGCGTAAATGTTTTTAATGGAGAGCACGTTGAAACGCAATATAAGAATCATTAGCTTAAAATGACGTCCATTTTCTGTTGCAACGTGATTTGCATATAAAAATCCTCGTGAAAATTTTCCAACTAAATATTGTCCAATTGGATACTGCTGGATAATAATAGGCCCTAATTTTTTTGGGAAAATACTATTCGGATTACATTGACGATTAATTAAGTCGATATGAGATTTTGGGATGAGATGAGGTCAAATTAATTTCTTTTTGATGGTATTGGATTCGTACTATACCTATAATCTTTTACGTTTTTATATTTATTGAAAAGAAATATGAAAATGCATTATACAGCTGAGTTACTTGATGCGCTTGTTTATGATTCGATCCTCATACGTGTATATATATAATTCCACATGCATTTTAAGCCATCGTTAGAAACAATCATAATTAATAAGTATTTTATAACAAAACCGATTGTTACCGACATAAATACTACGTAGAAAGACCTTCAAATCTTTTATTTCAAGGTGGGTGTTTATTGTTTTCTCGTGTCTTGAAATTCTATGAGTGAAAACTAATCTAGTCCATGTATACAAGTAGACGTATTTCTGACCATTGGAGATTGTAAAAATTCCATTGACACTGTAAAATAAAAATCTTTGCGACTTTATCACATTAAAACTTTTATTTGCTAAAGTCGTGTAAAAATGCTTATATTTCGTTTGTTGCAGGTAGAAACAATTATGGCTTCGCTATCTATTTCAACTATTTATAAATAAAAGCACTGCTAACTGTCGTTATTGCAATTGGCTCCGTTGTATAATGTTGTGTTTTCTATTCTGATATAAGAGCATGAATAAGGGTACAAATGTGGTCCCAAATTTTCGTGAGTAGACTTTGTCAACTTCTAAATATTTTAGCCGTATAACTACTCTCTGACACTCGCAAGAATTGTTTTTTAGGAAACTTAAAGCAAGATGAAGAAAATGCTTCCTTCCTTTCCCTTTTGTGCGCCGACGACAGTTATCGACAAACGTTCATCAATAAAAATTACAGAATCATAGTATGTAACAGTTTTTTATGGAGTTTGAAAACACGTTTCTCTGTTTTTTTCAACATTCTTTGTGAATGTTCCCTTCTTAAACATCTTCCGAAGATTTGCCGACACGAATACAAGTATTATCTCGTATTGAGAAGAGACAGGAATAGAAAACAATTATCTCACCTTCGAGAAGCGAGAAACACTTTTGGATCCATGCTCTTAGGCGTGCGCCCTCGGGATTCCGTTTGCTCCTTGGTTAAATGTTTCATTCAACGCATTCAAACGCGCGCCCGTGAAACCAGTTTTATTATCAGCTGAAATCCCCTCAAAGGCGGTCACGTATCCTGCCGCACGCTGCAACTCGCCCGACAGACTCGCGCAGACCCTCTGCGGCGCGCCAAGGCGTCGTTCTCTCTCTCTCTCTCTCTCCCTCTCTCCCTGTGGTGCCATTTGCCCCGGAGACGCAGTGGGAGCGCCAACGAAACACGCGTTAATTGACAGACGAACTGCTGGAACATAAAAGTTGTGCCATTACCACTCTTCGCCTTCCGCAATAAAAATGCACCTTAGTTTTCGTCGTTAGCCGGCGTAGAAGACCGAAACACGCTATTGAACTTTGCTATCGCGGCGACTTATCTCCCCAGGTTTGTTAAATGGCGATTGGCTAAGGTGATTTAAAGATGATGGGAGTGCGCTCAGAGTATTCAAAGAGATGCGAAAAAAGTTTAACGGCAATATAAATTATATTCGAAGAGGCGTGAGGCAATAAAAGCCAATCAACGATCCTTCGTTGGGGATAAAATGGTACGGAATGAGTTTTGAAGATTAAGAACCACTTATTTGCCATCGAAGATCATTTCAAGCGAATGAAAACAATAGCTTCATTAAGATACTAGCTTTATTGAAATGTCAACCTCGTAATAACTTTTAGGAATTGTGATCGGAGTTATGATGTTATAGTTTTGGAAAAAAATATGCTCAGCTTCTAATGATATCATAATTTATTGTTACGCGGCGAGGCACGGTTTGCGTTGTGCTGTTGGAGGCTTAATAGGTTTTTCAAACAGACGTAAAGCCATCTTGATTGTAGAAATTGTAAATTATCATTCAGTTAGAGTTTTGGCGTATTTTTTCCAATACTAAAGCATCAATTTTGCAAGCTTTTAGTATTTCTGTTAATATATAATCGATAAGTTCTAAGGCAGCTTCTTCCTTATTGCGTCATCGTAACATCTCTACGCCTTCATAATGCAGCCCACCTAACTTCATTTTTCTCAATAAATGTTGTCTTATATGTTTTAAGACATTTTGAAAGTTTTAAGACACCGAAAATATATCTATTTTTAGATGCAAGAAAGAAGAATTCCTTCGGCGAGAGGCGACCACGCAGCGCATAGGTTGCGGTGGAGAAATGCGGTACACAAATCCCAAAATTACCGATGCAAAAAAAATCATGCAAACGAATTCAAACAGTCACGATTTCGGCACGTACGAGATTAGACTCGTGCGTGGAAGACCTCTCAGGGTGATGGGGCTTAATTAAATTTGCATGCTAGGTGGCCCCTTGGGTTCATCCAGGTCAGAGCGCGTGTGCCGTCTGGCCCTCCTAGGTAACTAAAGGGGGGGAGGGGATCATAAAGTTGCCCTGCGGTCGGCGCTAGGGAAATCGCTGAACACTCTTCCCATCCGCGACTCGCATGGCCACCACCGGCAATTCCCACCCTCTCCAGTCTCGCCGTCCGCAAGGGCACCGCACTTTTCATCACGCCGCGGAAGCACTCGGGTTTTCGAGTGAAAAGAGGAGGGAATACATACCGACCTAGGAGCGAGAGGGGGTGAGGGGAGGAAGGGAAGCGGTGGAGGAGAGAGGTCCAGCGCGAGAGTTTTTACCGTTTTTCCTTCGGCAACAGGGCAATCAGGTCACGATCCGCCATTGGGCAGCGGGTTCCGCGCACGGACCAGTCGCCTTCGTGCTCATCCTCCTACTCCTCAACCTCTCCCCACTCCTCACTCTTTCCCCTCCCCTTATTCTCCCTTCTACGTCTCCCCACCCATTCCCCCCGCCAGCATCCCCCCCCCACGCCACATCACCGCCCCCCCTGGCGGCAGAGCGGGTCGTGCTTGCGGTGCGTGTTCCTTGTAGACAGCGATTCTTTTCGGCCAGGAAGGGTGTAGGGAGGAGGGAAACTGGTGGGTGTCGTGTGGTGGGCAGGGTTGTGGGAAGCCCGGGTGTGGACTGGGAGGAGAGTGTGCATGGATAAAGTGGTGTGGGGAGGAGGGAAGGGGGGAGAGGAAAAGATATGGAGAGAGGTGGGCGTAAAATTAAAGATCCGATCAAACAGTTATGGACCTCTTTATTGAAGATGGATTTCCACATGCGATCATTAACCCCTTTGGCGGATGGTCCCGAGGGGAGTTCGGGGAAAGGTGTGGCGGTTGGGGAGAGAAGGGTCATTCGAGATTAAAGATAACGCACCACCTACCGGCGATGCATTCCCGAGATTTCCGAGAGTGAATCCACAAAAACGATTTGCAATAACTCAGAAAGGCCATCTTTTCAATTCTGCAGGGGAAGTTTTCTCTCAAACCGCTTCTCAGCCAGTTGCTTTGCAGATGAGGATTTGCTTATTTTCGTGCCCACGATATGAGAACTTTAAAGTGTTACCAGACACAAATAAGAATTTTGCCTTACGCAGCCTTAAATTTAGGTGGGTTGCGGTAGTCCAGGAGTAGAGTGTTGTACTGCTGACCTGAGGGTCCGCGTTCGATTCCCGGGAATGCCTCTCTGGGCACTTACAGCTCCACCCAAGCTCGTATGTGATTTTTCGGGTACGACATCTTCCTGGGAAACCATTACCGGCACAGGGAGAGGAACTGGTCGCTCCACCCTGATTTGTGAATTTCACACGCCGTCGGGCTTAGTACTGGGTGAACTCTATCATCACCTGTCAAATAGACCTTAGGGTTGATTACTGTTTTTGTTGTTCTTTTATCTTTAAATTTATTGAGTAATAGGAACACGTATTTTACTCTTGGCCTTGTTGAATATACTGAAACGGAAAAATTATGTGCTGTGGTGATGTCAGGCCATTTTTCCTCAAAAACGGTCAGATATCTCATTTTGCAATGTGAAACATTCTTTTTTTACATTGCAACAAAAGACAAGATTAGCCAATAGCATTTTGAATCGTTAAGTTTGAAATAACTGCAATACCAAATTAAAATAAATTTATCAAAAGGTAAAACGGAATAGTTAACCATAATTTACCGTAAACAGTTTTGGTTTAAAAGGATAACATATTCTGGCATAATTAATTATCAACGGATTTATTCGCATAGAGATTTCCTCACTGCGTGTAAACTATAATTGAACGATCATATAAATTCCCATTTTTTGCCAAACCTTGTGCTAAAAGTACTTGAAAATAACTAAAAAATAGCTATTACTAAAGTTGATCTCTTCATCTGAAATAGAACTATCTCCATCTCTCTCTTTCATGGATCATTAAGTACTTCGAATTTTTTCACAGATTAAAAAAATTTTGTTTGGCCATTTTAAGTTTTGAAAGATAACGATTTCAATCCGAAAAAAGGTATCTTTTGAGTGGCCTTCTATAATAAAATCACGCTTACTCCTTTAAGTGTCTTTAAGTTTTGTTTCTCAAATGCTGTCACGCACAGATGAGATCATACCATACCTCAGGCCTAGCAAATCAATTTTAATAGCAGTCATATTCCAACATATTAATGACATAAGCGGAAACGAATGCGCAAGTCGTACGAGCCGAGCCTCTGAACCGAGGAGACCTATCTTAGTGATCATAAATTTGATGGCAATACAGTTGCATGCATAACGCAGTAGTCGATGCTTTTTAACACTTTGCATTAGTCAGGTGCACAATATCTTCCATTGCTTCGTTTTTTTTTCCTGCATAAATGAACGTCCATGTATGATATGAAAAGAAAACAACTGTGATGAATGAAGGAAAGCTGCATTCATTTATGCAACGTTTATTATTCATCGGACTAGTTTTAATGTCAAGAAACACCAGAGCACTGGTGTAGGTTCTCCTCTTTGCCACGAGATCCTATCAACCATGTTATCAGCATATGTTCGTCTAATGGCGTACGAGAATGAAGCCATTCTTTCAAAGAGTAAAGAAAAAATTCGAAAATTCTTCCTGGTGTTTTTGATATGTCCCACTATGACCGACCGTGGCAAAAAATGTAGTCAAGCGTTAGGTACAGGAAGAAAAGGAAATGGGAACAAGGGAATTATCTAACGGGAATGGTAGGTAGTAAGTATCTGGCATCGGTCACTTGAAAATGAAACCATTTCATTCAACTCGCAGGAAGCGCTTCCGTTTCGTCTAATGGAGAATTTTCTTTCTTCCCGCGCAACAAAACGACGCGATGGATTGCCTAAAAGAGTTCCAGAAAACCCCCGTGTTTTTCACGGCTGCGGCTTTCGGACGAACCTTCCTATTCATTCGTCGTTCACTCCACCACCTCCTCCTCCCCCCCCCACCCCTCGAGGATGCGTAGGATAAGGGAGGGCGATGGATAACGGCCGGACTCCGCGTAGGGCACCGGTACGTCGCGGCACACTCCTGTGCTCACATGACCGACCCGCTCGGCACGGGGAGTCTCGCCCCGGAGAGTCGAGTCGCGCCTCCCGGGGGATGGGACCCGGGGGGGATGGGGCATGGCATCGCAAACGGTACAGACAAGTCGGGGACGCTATATATTCGAGAAACCGGGGCCGAGGGAGGGAAGGGTGGGAGCGTGAAATGGACCCGGGGTTGGTGGAGGTCGTAAGGGGAGGTGGAGGACCTTTTCACCAATGCGTCTCCCCACGGCATTGCATGAGGGAGAGAGACGACGAGGTATCGCTTTATTGCTTCCATTGAAGCCGCGAAGGGATGGATGGAGGAAGAGGGAGAGAGAGAGAGAGACGAGTAGACGGGGAGGCACGTCCGCATCTTTTTACGACCGAGTGGAATTAGGCCTTTGAAATATTGAAAACCTGCAATAAAAAACCTCGTAGGCTGAAAGAGAAAGAGAAAAAAACGGAATTTAATGGCCACAGTGGCAATGTGAAATAGTCGCCATTAAGTCTCCAAGATGTACATGTTATGTATTTCGTATTTCGTTTGTTAATGGATTTTTTTAGCGGCCATTTCGAACTTGCGGGGGTAGGAAAAATTGTTTACTTCTCTCTAACCTTTTTTTCTGGATAGTATTTAGGCATAAGTCGGTTTCTTTGAGAGTGGCTGTCTCGTTTCCGACGAATGTTTTTCTCTCTGCTCAACTCTTTTAAGTTAACATCTGTCTTGCGAATACGTTCGATGGCTCTAAAGCGATTGGCTAATGAATTGAAGATGCCGAACTAGTCACAAATTACCATATGGCTAAACTCTATCGAACGAAACATTCCCGTGCAAAAGTCGAAAGTATTCACGTATTCTGGTGTTCCAAGGATATTAATGGCCGATTAAGTCCAGTATTCCTGAAAAGAGCAACTATTTGAGTCAGATGGCTGCAGATAGCGTTAATTTAAATAGAATTAAGGCATATAGGCAACACTCGTAGAAAGAGGCTGAGAGGTTATGCGAAAACTCCCGGCATAACGAATACAACTAATAAAGAAGCTTAGTTCTGAGCTCAAACAAAGTGAGTGGCTCAAAAAAAGCTCAAATCTCTTGTCTTGCTAATCCAATTCTTGTAAAAATTGAACATTAATAAAACCTTTGTGGTCTCTCTATTATGCATTCACCTCATTTAGAATATTTGTAAGTTTATTAAGTTTCTAGTGCCATATTCGCAACAAAGATAACTCTCGTTATACCTCCTTACCATGGAGGCTTAGGAGTTTCCAAAATTACCATGATTTTCTCACACACTTCAATTGTTAATTTGAATACTTTTCCTTGTTGATTGTTTGCACAATTACATTTTTAACTATTGTTTAATTTTTATCTGAATCGTAAGCATTTTTAAAACGGTAATTAATTTAAGAGTAGTAATATGTATCTAACTCTGGGTTTCAACCTCCTTTTCAAACTCCGACAGACTTTCAACGTGATCATGCACTGTAGAGTTTAGAAGCTTATATTTTAATTTTCAGGTTATCAATCGGCCTCACATATTTTTCAGAGGAATTCGTAAACATGGGTGGGCATGTACTTTTGTATTTTAAGGAGTGGAGTGAAGGGTTTTAAGGTGTATATAGAACTATAACTACGCAGCGCAGGAATGAGAGATGAAATTCATTCTCAACCCCTCTTTGTCTTCTTTTCTCGAAGCATTAGAGTATGAGCATTTCTGCGTATTAGAGAAATTTTTCTTGCTCTCTTATATTTTCATGAATCCTATTTCGTTTTATCCTATTTTCACGCCAGCTCTCTTACATTAGGAATGTGTAAATAAGCCAATATTTAATGTCATCTGTCTTGCATGTACCCCTTACCCCTTGTCAGTAACTTCATATTGTCAAAATGTATTAGATTAACATTCATTGAAATATTAGGTATTTAGTTGATTGCTCATGTCTCCTTCTAAATTAATTGCAGGGTGCCGAGAGGAAGACCAGAGACGAAGAGCGCAGAGCTGCAAAGAGGAAGATGACGGCAACGGGACGGAAAAAGATGGACGAATTGTACCATCCGGTGTGCGAAAGGTCGGAGTTTTACGCAATGGCCGACTTGGGGAAGCCTCCCGTGCTCTTCTCGCCAGCAGAAGACATTGACAAGGTAAGAAGTATTCAATATAAAATTTAACACATTAAGTAGTAAACTTTAGGTATTTATCAAATTAGCTGCAGTTGGTTTGTGTCATTCCTGTATTCCTAGAATATTTACGACTCGCGAACGCTCTCAATTCAGCTTGTTGGGAGTTGGAAAATACTTTATCGGTTTTTATTGAAGTTATGGCTTTTTAATCATGGTTAGCTAATCACAGGAGGTATGTGTAGTTTGCCAACATTTTACACAATTTTTCAATCCTACCTGCGAAGGAGGCTCTTGCTTTATCCGGGTTTTATAATCAATTTATTTAAACATATAATTTCAATCCTTGTCCGCAATGCTATGGTTTTAGTAATGTAGTGGAGCTATTTTATTAGTTTATTACATGTATTAGATGTTTTCGAATAGGATAGGCATAGACGTATGAAGGGAGGAAGGAAGTATGCGGTATTGAAGAGACACTTTAGAGAGGTTTTGTATTTTAGGGTCGGATGTCAACGTCAAGTTTTGATTTGTTTGGGGAGGCAACAAAATATGTCCTGATTCAATGTTTTTCCATCGAAACCTTATTTTAGGCGGTACGTGGCGGGGGGTGTTAAGTCACCACCCGTAAAAAATAACAAAACCACATGCAACATCAGCACAAATATGCACATACCCACAGTGGCGTATACATTCATTCAACAATCTTTTCATTCTACACGCATTTAAATACACATATTATCAGCAAACAAATAATTGCACCTTAGGATGCAAAAAGAATAAGAAATTCATACAATAACGTGGAAGCTAGAATTTGATGAGTAAGAACGCAAAATTCCACTACCACATGGACAGTGACATGAGTACTATGTGAGTTATCCTTAAATTACTCGAAGTAGTGGCCAGATGCCTATGGCTTTTCTTCTTTCCATCTCAGAGCTGTGTAGATCTTAACTTTCAACATAGACCTATAAGAAATATTCTTTTGGTACAACTATTGGAAAGAGTAAACTGGTGCATTTGCGTCATTCAAGCGAGTAAGACATAAATTCGGCAACCATTCTTCGATTTTTCTCTTGCTTCCCTCTCTGAACGATGGAAGCATGAGGACCTTCCGCAGGTCGACAAGATCAGAGCTGGCGATCTTTTTTTAGTCCCCTCCCCATCCCTCTCAAACTCTTTGCTTCCCCCCTTCCTGTCAACGCGCCGCAGTTGTCGTCCGCTGTGTGCTGCATTCCAATTTGAAATCCTTCCCTCTTTCGATTCCATTTGCAGACGAAGGCGTGCCGTTACTCGGACCTTTTTATTTATGTCATTCCATCGGCGGATGATGCTTTTTTTTCCTCCTATCGTTCGTTCCTTCTTCAATCCCTCCCCTCCTCCTCCACCACCTTCCTTCCTCCATTCTTGGCCATGCCTCCACCTCCTTCCTTCGCCATCTCCCTTCCCCTTTCATCCATCCACTCCTCCTCCTGCAGTCCCACTCCGCGCCACGGAAAACGTCCGACTGGAAGATTTTTCCAGCTCTGAAATCCGTCCCCGGGGGTATTTTTATATTATATCTTCTCTTGCTCGTGAGCCGAACTGCATGGACGGCTGCAGGAGACGTAAATTAGAGGTTTGTAAGGGGTGACGTGACGATTACGGCCCGATAGTGCTCCGGGCATTTTCTTCGATCGGAAAACTCCGGTAAAAATCGTAAATCTTCCCCTTCGAAGTCATACGATATGAATTTAAAATCATAATACGCCCTCGTTTCGTGGGAGCTCCTTATAGGCACTTATTTTTATTCTATCTCGTCGCCGAGATGGAAGTTCACCATTTTTCGTGAGTACGTGCGGGAGATTTCTTCTCATAGCCTTCGCGTTTAGAATCTCACGGAGAAACTAGACTCTTCTCATTGAGGAAGGAAAAGAAATTCCTCGAGAACGACATCTCGTATACTTGCAGACCTAATAAATAGGATAAATACGCTGCCGTTATCGCTCTATCTCTCTCTCTCTCTTTCATCAGGTTGGGTACCTCGGGCAGACCGAAAGCAAACTCTCTGCTTTCTCGCTTGCGATTGTAAGGTTATTATTTGCGCCAGGCCGAGCCCCATATTTCATGGAAGCTTGCGGGAGCCATTTAATAAAAAAAAAGACGACTCATTTGTATATGCCGTCGCCCCGAAGATATACTCATAATCGTCCGTGATGAAGCGAGCGTATCTCAATCTCGACTGGCTGGAGGGACTCCCCGCTCTCTCCCCCCTCCTCCCCATCCCCAACCGAAATCCGGTGCGGGACCCCCTTGGTTGACTCCCACGGGCAAACAGCCGGATTCCTCCTCTATCTCACCCCCCCCCCTCCACCCACATCCCCCGCGCGAAAACCACCGCCGCCGTCCCCTTCCTCCCATCTGTTGCGTCGTGGAAGGCGTAACACAACCGCCGGCGGGGGCGGCGCCGCAAAACCCCGAAGCCCCGGGGTGGGCGGCTCAATTCGAAACACAACTCCCAATGGACCACTGGATGGGGGGGGGGTTTGGAAGGGGTGCGGAAAGTCAAGGGTGGGTGTAGTTTGCCGGCCGCAGGGTGCACACTTGTTGTACCCTCCTCCCTTCTTATTTTCAACCGTTGCCCACCACCTTCTTTCTGGGGACCAGACGGGAGTTGAGGGCGTTGGGTGGGCTGGGAGGTCACCGGTGGTTTTCGGCGAGGGAAAACGATGCGGGACCCGAGACGGGAATGGCGAGGGGAGGGAGGGAGGGGTGGTGTGTCGGTCGCCAAGACCGCGGTCACTCCAGTGGTCTAAGTTTCCGTCTCCAGGGAGAAAGGCGATCCTCGCGGAATGCAATGCAATGCGACCATGGAGACCGCGAAGCCCCATAGTCCACAGAAGGTGATGGGTGGAGAATTGAGGGTGGGAGGGGCTTGAAAGCTGTGGATGAGCGGTGGCAGTCGTCGGGGCAGAACTAATGCCGTCCGCGGAACTAGTTTGTGCGGGTTGGAAAACGTGATCTCCCGGTGGTTTTACGCCACGAAATTAGGTATTCGGAGTTCATAAAATCATGGGTGGTGGTGCAGTGAATTGCATACTTTTCCATCCGTACCGATGGTGGGTATATTTTCATGTTCATGGGGGTATTTATCAAATCGAATCTATCGCATACTAAGTGTTTAAGGAATAATTACGGTGTGATACCCATTCGGATTTGGTAATTTCGTACTTCGATACGATTCATCGTTTAGAAGTCGGCGTGGAAAGAATAAATTATCATGCATCCTCGAAATATCGTTTCAATTGAAATGTTTGTTGTGCTAATAGAATAATTTTATTATTTTTAGACGCCTGACTAATTGGAATACTTTCTATGAGCTTTTCGATAGTAGAATTCGTGAATGAGTAAAAAAAATTGTTTAATAAAAGGCATCTCAATCTTATCCGACATTATACGATTTGTTAATAGCAAAGCAATTATTTTACGAGTCCCAGTAATTTAATTAATCAAAGAAAATAAACTTGTTGTTAAAAATTAAAATTGAACTTTGACTATATGTTTCTAACATGTTGACCAAGCATATCCTTATGGCAGTTGAAAGGGATGAAGATTAGAGGCATTAAACTCGCATTGCATAGGAGGAAGATCGCGTTCTTGATACTAGCATTTTACATTTGTCACTATTTAATCAGTGACTAACAGATATATAGATAGTACTATTCCAAATTATTTTTAGAAATATAACAATATAATACCTAAAGATTTATATTTTTAACATATTTGAATTTTTTAAAGGGTTATTTACGAAAAAACGTAGACACTACTATAGGCACATTCCAAAAGGAGTACTACATATTTATTTCTCGACTTCGAAAATTGTTTACAACTGAAAAGTCTAAAATATCGACCTCATCTTGCAGCGGGTAATCTTTGAGAGTAATTTATTCATCTCCCGATTGTAAAAGGCTTTGAGATCATCGTGGGCGAAGTGATGAGAGCTCTTGCCATCCGACATGGACAGTAACCGTCGCTCTGAGGTGTGTGTATCTCAGCATGGAGGCACGGAGGCTCGTTTCCTCATCGCTGGGAGTTGATCATTAAATCCCTCTGCAGAGTGTATAAATGCATCCTCCCAATCGCACCCCCTCCCCCAGAACGGAGACTGTCTCGGATATCCGACGCTCGAGACTTGCATTGACTCCGTCGAAGACGAAATTGCGATAATCCCTCAGACGATCTCCTTCCCATCATCTAGTTATGCATGCGCCTCTTCCTCCCTCCCACCCGCCTTTGTGCCATTTCCCGAGGAAACCTGACCACAGCGTCGCGCAAGCGTAGGTGCGTTTCCGATCGCCCGTCCCCGATCCCACTGCGGGAACCTCCTCTCCATCGCCCGATCGGAAACTCTTCTCTCTCCCCCACCGCCCACGCGACAATTCTCCTTTTCTGGGGAAGTTAACATGCGTGCGGCGGTACCCATCCTGTGTACCCTCGCTCTTCCCTCACTCGGGGGTCTCTTTCCCATTTTGGCCCCCCTCCACGCAGAAACACACGATAGATTACGCCTTCAAGTCTTCCGTTGCCGCTTTCCACGGGACGATGCCACGCGACCCCCCGTCTCTCGTGTGTGCGACTTTATTCGAGGGGGGCGGCGGGACCGCTTTCTCCCGACGGGGAGCGGAAGAGCACATTAACATCTTCGCCGTCCGAGCGCGGGTCGTCCCCTCATCGAGCAGCACTTCCCTCCCAACCCTCCATCCTCCTCTGAATTGTCTTGTTATACCGCCGGACAAGTTATACGGCTTTTCATTCTTCATCGCCTCCATCAACGAAAGGAGCACCACCGTCTGCGGTGTACTGCATCCAATCTTTGGGAAGCGTACCCGCACACCACTCTTAGCTCATAACGATTTCCCTCGTGATTAATATGTTCATTGATTAATAAGTGAGGGAATCGATTTAGAGCATTTTTCTCACGTCAATAAAATATTGCCTAGTCCCTCCCGTTTCTTGCGGTCGACAATCAAATTCATAAGACATCAGTTCGTTCAAAAATTGGTTTCGAGACAAACACTGTGATATTTAATTTTTAATATTACTCTCCTACACATGTCCCTGACATAAATTTTCTGCTCCGCAAGTTTGGAGGCGTCTGATCAATTATCAATTCGTAGTGCTATTTATTACCTTCACGTCCATTCCCAGTTTTTACACTATTATCCAAATCGCCTGATTATTGTCACAATTCATCTTAAGGCTTCTTTTAGCGGAGTTTTCCTAATTATATACTTCATTCCCATCTTTTTCTTTCCTCGATATAATTTCAGTTGAAATTGAATGAGTTGTATTTCGATAAGGGATCAGGTTTAATGTTCATCAGTTCAACCCAATTACACCCTCCCAGTCACGTATATAACTCACCCATTTATTATTGCTGAGTTGAAGGTCGCTTCATCCGTCAGGGCTGGAAATATAAGTGTTCATTTTTTCATTTGACAAGTATCACGCATCTGACGCCAAGATAAAAGCTGCAGCCCTCGCAACTTAAAGCCTCACGAAACATACTCTAGGCATACAACCTCTAAGTATAACATTGTGTACAAGGGATATGGCCTTTGAGGTCAGTTCTCATACCCAGGTCGAACGTACTTTTGAAATTTTCACGAGCGGCGTTATGTATTACGAGGCTTGTGGGAAAATAGGCACCGAGGTTGCAGAATGGGGGAGGGGTTTGAGAGAGCGAATGGATCTGCAGAGAGGGGGTGGATCTACAGAGAGAGGGGGGTCGGGGCGGATTCAAGCCCGCGCGCGAGTGTAGTCATCCCCGGGGGCACCGCCGGTCGATCGAGAGCCCCCACCCGAAGAATGATGATATTCTTCGGGGTGGGTGGAGCCCCGGTTGGCGGCCCGAGTCTTAAGGAACGGGAAGAGGCGATATCGCTCTCCACGCACTCCCACCCCATTCCCTTCCCCCCGGGGATCTAAGAAGGAGGAGACGTGGGGGGAGGTGGAGGAGAGGACAAAAGGGACGAGCGTGACGGGAATCATCCCGGGTCTTTTGTTCTCGCGGAGGGGCGGGATCAGAGAGGGAGTCGGTTCGGGAGGAGAGAGAGAAAGGTTGGAAACATTGACTTCACCTGCGGGACGCGAACGGCTCGGCAATAATGGTGACAAATGACGGGAGGCCGTGAGAGAGGCAACCAATAGGAAGGATCCGCCCATCTCCTCTCTTCCCCCTCCACAATTCCTCCCCCAAACCGCCTCGAGTGGGGGGGTGGGAGGATGGAGACGTATATGCGGTGTAGAGAGTGGAAAAAATAAGTCGACGAGGAAGTCTTAAGAGGAAGAGAGGGAGAGAGAGAGAGAGGAAAGAAGAGTTGCGCGTTCGATCGTCCAATTGCCGGGGAGATGGGAGGAGGCTTTCAGGACATCTTGAGTGGGGGGGATGGGAGGAGAAGGGGAGGGGGTTATAAAGGAGGGGAGGAACGTTTTATGCAGGGTAGAGTCGCCGGGAGTGGCTGTCGCAGGTGTTTGCTAGAGAGTACATCCGGTGTCGATGGGAGGATGTGGGAGTGGGCGGTGGTGGTTCGAGGGGAGTTGAAAGGGTGGAGGGGCGGGGATGTTAAAGGGGAGGGGTGGGTCTGAGGAACGGGGAGGAAGAAGAGGAGGATGCTGCCTGAAATGGAGGAAGGGGCGGTTGCGAGAGGAGGTGGAGCGAAGATTTCGCAAAATGAAAGACGATATTGCTTCCGCCGGACGTTGTGTCGTTTTTTTTTCGTTTCGCCTCAGGGTTCCTCCCTAGAATTTATTTGGTAGTATTGACAAGCAAATAATTTAATGATTGTCGTTGTCTATCTCCCGTTTCCTCTGCATACTTCCTGTGTATCATGTTGCATCATTCCCTGAATTTTTGTGATAAGTCCCGTCTCCATTATCATTTGAATTGATTCATTCGAGTGTTTTTCAAGCATTCAATCCGTTATGGAAAGTTTTCAAGAAGTTTGGTGCTCTGTGTTTGCGCTAGGAGATGGTTTTAATGGCCTTCCTCAAACCCTCTTAACTTGGATCACCGTTTTTTATAGCAGTGAATATGAAATTATACCCCTTGAGCGAAGATTCTGTAAAAGAATTTTTTTACCGTCAAGGTAGAATTCCATCCTGTAATCTGATTAATCTAATAATTAGTTTATCTAAAGACCAGAGCCCCTGTTTTTTTATTCATCCGTAATTAAGATTTCGGATTGATGACCAACAATAATCTTGACGATTCAAAGAAGAATCAATGAACATTATGTTCGCGACTGACTTATTATAATAAATAATGGATAATCTAAAGGAATTATCATCAATTAAATAAGCACACCGTGTTTGCATACATGGTGATGCTGCGTCGCAATGAATCAGTTGGCCCCCACAAAATCAAAAGTTAGTACTAGTTTTATTTGGTACCCTGCGAGCCACCACTAGGGTGTATGGCAGGGGGTTATTACTGGAAAACCAAGTGAATTATTTGCATATTTAACATGAAGCAATTCCAATAAGTGACGCCTAATGCTGTTAATTAGATTTTCGACAAAATGATTAATGAAATGTTGGTAGAACGAAATTGAAGGATCTATTTTTGTAATATAACGACTAGGATAAAGGTCTTCTCCCGGTCATTATACTGCAGTTGTCTGCTAAGGAAGGTCACGACAGACAACATTTCATTTGAGAATTCTACTGTCTGTAGCCATTCACCTCGGATACTTCTCTCTCACAAATATTTAACTGGTTTACACAAGATCGATAATTGGTTTTCTTTTATACTCACCGTCGGCTAATCGTTATCTGATTCATGAGGAAGTTATATTGGAGACATTTTTTAGAATGAATTTTGTTACAGCAATCAAAACAACAAAGTACTCCAGTCAGGACATACGGAGTAATTATTATTCGCGTTCCAACACGGCCTTAACTTATCCGATGAGTATCGCAGTGACCTGGAGCAAGGGTGGAGAAAGCTTTTGTCATTTGAGCCAATTTCTTAACTCTATATACATCTTGGCAGGCGGAACAGGTGTAAGCGAAGAATGTACTTAGCGGGGGGGCTGTAAAAGTATCTTTCGTCAGGTGGATCATTTCGTGTCAGCTTGTCAGGTCGGAGTAAAGAGCTCGGCGGAGCCGCAATTCCCCCCTCCCCCTCGAAGGATGAAGAGGAAAATGATGAAGGACGCCAACATTCCCACTTGACGGATCCGAATCAAAATTTGTAATCTTGTAATTCTTCAAATGACCAGACTCCTTGCATACATTAACCTCACCTTCCGGCCTTAAGCATTCTCCTTTTCGACGGACCGCTCGCGCCTGCGTCAAGATTTAAAAAAAAAACTCACGCCTCCAGACGCAAGCCATATGATGCGTCAGGAAACCAATTGGTCAAGTGACTCCGGGAGGGGGAAACCCGAATGAGTGGGGAACGGGGAGAAAGTTTCCGCTGACGGGAATCTTTAAGAGAAAGTCGTTAATGCAACATAACTGAAGGAATTGGGTAGAGATGGGAGAAGAAATGAGAGAGGTGTGTCCCCCAGAGTAATCTCGGAAATTCATCGGTCATTTTCAGTCGGCGGATAAAAATTTACAGGCCAAAAATTTGGGTCGCGTCCATTGAAGGAATACATTAAATGTGTAGCCATTATTCACTGGAAACAGATGCCCGGAGGGGTGAGGAGAGTCCGAAATCATGATCAGCATAACTTATGAAACTAGGGTAATGACTGACTGTTCCGCCTTGGGTCAATATCCAATGCCCTCGGTAATTTGTGGAGGAAAATTGGTGCGTTCGAGGAGAGATTTTTGGCTAATTGAACCAACAAAGAATTTCAACAAAGCTTGTGTTCTTGGGGCCTTAATATCCAAAACGGTGCAATTATCTCCCGAATTATGAAACCGATTGAAAAAAAGCAGGGATTTTTTTTTCACGCGGGATTTTCTATCTTGGAGACTCGGGGAACTTAAAAACATAAGCGAACCGCCCTCGTGTATGTTTCTAGAGCATGCTTTTCAAGTTTCGAATCAAACGTTCTTGATTGATAACCTAAATGAGTGGCAATGTTTATATCATTACTGACACACGACCTCGGCGATATAGCCTGCCCACCACTCCATGCTCTACCGTCCAATCGTTTTCCTCGACGTGGTATCCGTTTATCGGTGAGCAATAAATCTCGGCCTCACGGAAAAATTACAGGCCACAGGTCGCTAATTTGAGATCACCGACGAGGAAGGCACAGAGTGAGCGAGTAGGCTTGAAGGAGGGCGTTCTTGTGTTTCATCCATCCAACCCTCCTCCCTTCTGTGTCCTCCTCCTATTCCCGAATTTAAAGAAAAAAAACTCCTCATTTTCTCTTCAGCCCTCTCCCCTTCCCTCTTCCACCCTCCCCCCTCTCCTCCTCCTCCTTAAACTACCTCTCTCCCTGCCGCCAACTTTCCACTACCTCGCTCCCTCCTTTCCTTTCTCGAAATTCTCTATCATTAACGGTGTCACCTCTCTTGCCTCCTCGATAACTTCCCACCGAAGCACTATTTCACCCTATAATCCTCTTTCTTAATACCCTCCGCTGGGATTCCCATTTTTGCGATGGGTCACTTCTCGGCCCGGGGGCAACCACTCGCGAAAAACATCCGTGTCTGCGAAGGTCGACGCTCGACGCATTCCCCTCTTGACTTCTCCCTCCGAAAGGGATGAAGGCACGATCGCAGGGGAAAAATTGCTTTGTTTTGTGAATTAACTTATAGCACAAGGGATATGGCGTGCGAAGTACTGTAACTTTCAGGCAATTTTTATTGACTGGTAACTAATAATAAAACCGTCCTGATATTCTCACAATGCTTAGGCATCCCTGGTTGAGGAGTGGTTAAATGTTAAATTATCCTCCATGTGTAACAGTTTTCGCCTTCTCATCCTTTTAGGAACATAAAGACTTCTGTAAGAGCGAGATGGACGGATAAAGAGAGTCTCTTCGTGATGATGGCAATCTCTTATAGGCATTCTGAAATGGGAATACACTCCGTTTAATCTGAAAACTAGCTCCCTTTGCTCTAGTCATTAATAAATATAACGCGAGTTCTTTTCATTCACTCGCTCGATCTCGTTCCGCCTCTTCACCGACCTTCCTCTTTTCCATCCATTCACCCACACCTACCCTCGACCTGGTTTTACTCTTTCCTCGGGTGTGCGCATCTTTTTCTCCACGCATTAATTACATACGTGCCTGCCTCTTTTCTGAAACGACCGTGACCTCAAACATTTGTTCTCTAATCACCTACATACGTATACTCAAAATTTTTAATGCAGCATTTTTCTGAACTCAGTTTTTTCCCCACACTCGTGAATTTCATGGACCAGACTAAGGTAGGCATTTGTTGTGCTTTCACTTCCCGTTATTAATGTAGGCCAATCATTTCTGCTTTTTTAATTTTTTTTATTAAGAACCTGCATTTCTAATATTTTCGAACGCAATAAGTCTTTGTCCTATCAGAGGTCTGGCATGAAATAGAAAAGAGTCGACGGCAGGCGATGTGTGCATTCTGAGTTTTCCATTTAGACGGTGGAGAAATCAGAGCATCAGCCTTGTTGGGAAAAGATCTAAAGATTTGGGAAAGTCTGATTGAACTACAGCTTCAGATCGCTTTCTCGTGGAGCCCAGATGCGATTAAATTGTATTGGTCTCGTTATTGCCAATTCCAGTGGAATAAAAATAGAAGTGGGCATTTAGGTAGCCAAGCTTTAACTTTAGCACACTCACTGAGACATAAGGTGGAAAGTCAAAGATCACAAAAGCGAGCCGCGAACATGTATATATTTTTTTGTCTTCCATCTCCTAGTCCCATCTCCAGTATCCTCGATCCTTCAATCTTTTCAGACGTAAACAACTCCTCATTGTGGCAAAACTAGATGTCCATTGAGGAGGAATGGTATCATATTAAATGAGTATTTTTCCAATATTGATGAGTACTCGAATAAGCGTATCAACGATATGTGGTGTAAATCAAGAACACATCATTTACATGGTGTTTTATTCATATAATGGCTTCTGTTGTCAAACACTTATTTGACACTTCCATATCTACTGATATTTTAACCATGCCATTTTTCTACGTGAAGAATGGCAGTTATTGATACATTAAATCAATTAGTATATCAAATGAAATATAGATATCAATTAAAAATTATTATCCCCATTGAATTTATAGATATTTCTGAGAATGCCTTCTTGCACAGATGGCCCAGTGATAAAGTTGGAAGTGGAAAATTACAAAGTCTTTTTAGTATGGATATTTAATGCTTCCACGAATTGAAGCCTGAAAGAGTAGGATAAAGTTAAGCTTAACCGAAGCAGCAATGTTAACAATTAAATCAAACGATGCACGTAACTCCCTTCGGAATGCCACCCTGTTCATCCACGACTAATTATTTCATTCGTCATTCTCTTTATGTGACTGATAGTGTGCTTATTTCGTTTTAAATGCGAATATCCGCTATTCGATCATGAAAAAAAAAGTTCTCTTGAGACTGTTTATATAAATACGTGAAAATGTAATCATTTTTTACTTTTGTCATTTTTTAAATCATTAATTAAAATTGATCGAAATCAAATATACATGTGGTATAAGCGTGAAAGGAGACTTTTGAAGAGTATCGGTGCACTGCTGCAAAGTTTCCTTGATAGATTATGATATCTACAACATAAGACGCCATTTGTACATCCTAGCTAATCCACCTATGAAGAATCCATGGTTTGGTTGATAAGCCTTCTGGCAATCCTGCAAACGTATTTGTTTCCAATATAATCTCTCAACAGATTTCGAAATAAAATCTGTATTTAGATATCTGCAAAATGTTGATGGTGAATTCTAACATTTTGGCGAACGCTACAAAAAGAATATTTTGGAGGATAATTGAAACTCAAGCCTTTAAACATCCTCTCCCATTTCATTAGCTCATTTTCACCATTTCCTGGCCTTCCAGTGGGCCGAATACCCTCGAAATTGTCCCGGGGATTGAACGCCTACACACCCATGACCCTTTCTCTCCGTCTGACCTTAATTCAGGTTCTTTTCCCTGGTTTATGCCACCGATATTTTTCTCCTTGCTCATTCTCTTCCGAATTTACCCGCAACCTTTCTACCCCGTGTAAATTATTCATTCAGCTTCACTTACACCTGCTATATAAAATTGAATCTTCGTCTCATGCTGAAACTCTTCCTCTTTGTCTTCTCATCCATCACCTAAGTTGTACTCTTCCGTTGTGCTTCCCTAATTTTAATAGTCATCCTCCGTTTTAATGTGTCTTGAGATATTCTCCTTCGCTATAAATTTTCCTCTACGTCGATCGTGTACAGATTCTTCGTATAGAAGTTCATAGTTTTCTGATTTTTGCAGAAAGTTGTATTGATTCAATTCCGTTTTCAATGTAGTCTTTTGTGAGCGTACGAAAATATTTGATTGCTGAAATACTAAGCTTTCAGACGATAAAATCCATTTGTCCAAAAGTACTTTGGTAGGTTCTGTGATTCTAATTCAAATTGGAGACGAAACAATTAGCTTTAGATCCAAATGCACCCAACGGTGCGAAGCTAGACCAGTGGTGAATTTCAAGTTTTCAAATTCATTCCAGTCTTTGAATTAAACAAATCGACAAGGGAGCACGTTAAAACGTTGAGCAGAGGCAAGTTTAATTTCAGAAGAACATGGTAGAGTCATCAGAGTAACGCGAACGAAAAAATTGTCATTATTTTTTAGTCACCGCAAGTGCCTCGGAAAGGTGAATCTCCGCCTTTGTGTGGCACTTACGCATTGAAAATGCCGCACCCGCTTCAAAAGACGACTGTGTTAAATGACTAATTGATGACTGCAAACAAACGATGATGAATGGACGAAATTGCAGTCTTATTATGCGTCACGTTTTCTACAGTAAAACTCCTTAATTGTACATTTTGTTTAGCAGCCTTGGAGGAAAGTAATGCTGAAAGAGTACCATGAGTCGCCCACCCTTGTCCGGAATTGAAGTTACAACTCATCACCTTTCTTTCTCTTTCACTCTCTGGATACGTCTTTCCCTCAAAATTCTCTCCATTTCATTAGGTGAAATCCTCCTCTGAACACCCCCACCTTTTTTTCCCCTTTCCGTTATTTTCCCAAGTTCAGAGTCAAATTTGTTCACATTTCTTCACACCATCTCCAATATCCGTTTAACCTTTGCAACCACCCTCCCGACGTTTTGGTTTAAAACGGAGAAGAGTGCCGTCCGTCCATAATTGACGTCCAAGCCAATAAACTTCTGGTTACATGTTTCTTCCTTCAGAAAACTTTCCATCCCGCCCTCCTGCACACCCTTCCTTCCCTCCAATTCTTGCGGTTGGATTGGCCAACAGCACTCACTCACCCACAGCACTCCCGACTCCCACCCTCACTCAAACCCTCAATACCATCCTACTCCCTCCCCCCCCCGGCGATCCCATCGGCCCCATACCCCCTCGCCCAATGTGACCAGCCATTGCCTGTTCCATCGCGACACCCCTCCTCTCACTTTCCCACCCCACCCCCTTCGCCTCTTTCCCCATCCCACCTCCTGCACCTCGTCCGAAACCGCCCGCCACTGCCCCCAACCCCTCGTCTCCCCTTTCTCCCGCCCTCCACTCGCCGAACTCTCTCCCCCGACATCCTCCGCCTCGACCTTCTCCCCTCCCACCTCGCCATCTCATGGCGCTGGACACCGGCGTCCGCCCATTATTTTAGGGCATCCCACGGCCAAACGGCGGGGTCAAGGAGGAGTAGGAGGGAGATGGTGGGGGGGGGGGGAAGACGGTATGGTGAGAGGGGGGTCGGAGGGAGATATCGCGATGGGAAGGGAGAGCGTTGGTTTGGGAAAAGATGCTGCAGAGGTCCGGAGGAAAGGGCAATGCGAGGAGAGGTCTATGACCTCAGACCTCTCTCTCTCTCTCGCACTCACACAAGCCTAGCCCCCCCATCCCCCTCGCTCCCTCACTTTCGCGTTCTCCTCCCTTTTTCTCACTTCCTCCTCCTCCCTCGTGACACGTTTAATTCCTCGGCAGCCTCCGAAATTAAATGGATTTTGCTAAATGTGCGCTCCCTGTTGGCAACTGTAATATTACGCGTTAATGAACGATCCGAATGGAATAGTATGGTCAAGTTTATTAGCCGCTCGAGCGGTTTAGTTCCTGCCTTGACGTAGAAACTTCATAAAATCCCACAAGTAGTGCTCGATTATCCATTGCGACCTCTTTGGAGGTAATTCTGATTCGTAGATGACATATTTCAGTAAATTCGTTGTGAGGCAGGTACGACTCCAAGTTTCATCCTCAAATTGTGTCTTACGTGTAAACTTTGGAATTGTAATATGACGTAGCTCTTGAAAGTAGGGCATGAAATAATGTTTGACAACCTTTTTAAACTTGTATCATTCTATCGCAATTCGTTCCTGTCCTCGGCTCGTCTGGGATTAATTTTCTGAGACTGAGATGAACAAATTCTCATACAACCTCCTCGGATTAGCTCAGCTAGGTGAGCAAGTATGTTTTGGAAACCATCTACGTTATCGCGGTCACCTCAAGTATAAACATAATGCTCTAAATGCATGTTTTTTTTAATTTTACCTTAAAAACCATTAATGAGAAATATAATTGTGTAGTTCATTTGTATTACATTAATCGATATACATATACTTTTTTTCTTATTTCCAGTTGACTTCAATGGAGCTCCAAGGATTTTATGGTCATGACCCAGACAACTCAAGGTTAGTAATCTCTTTCCAATTTATTAATTTTTCATTTACCCAAGATCACATTTCTTCCACCCTGATTTTTTCTTTAACATGCTTATTCTCTTCGTAGTTTAACAAATTTTAATATAACAATAAAACAAATTATGTTCTAATTGAAATGTCTTAACCCAATCATTATTAATAATACATCAATAATCATTAAAAAGGAAAACTCACCAAAGGTAAGACTTAACCACTTAGTCGCATAACCATGGGGTTTAATAAAAATAAAACATTCCACTCATCTCATAGCTCTGAGAAATCATGAAATAGTTCATCATTGGTGCTAAATTCATATATCCTGTCTGCAACTCTGTTTTCCTACCAGGGAATCACTTTTAAATATTCTTATTATCCATCTTAATGGCACCAATCATAACAGCACATGGACATCATAATTGATAATAAAATAACACCATAAGTAATATTAAAAATTCATTAATCAAAAATTGAAATGAATTTACACATTAATGATCAGTTAATAAGCACAGAACTTTCAATTTAGTTTCCTTTACACCCCATTCCCAAATTATTACATGTTTCTTAACTTATGGTAACTAATTTCAAGCTGTATTCACATATTAACCTTGTTCATTCGGAGTTAATTTCACATTTTGAAACCAACCTCAACGTAGAAACAGTAACAGCCTTCACTCACTCTGACTGATGCTACTTGGCAACACTAACAAAATTACATAAATGGGTTAAGTGGAACCATTAAGACGAAGCAAGTAAAGTGAACCCTTGTATAGTCAATGCATACTAGAATTCAATGTATATTATCTAATGTTCTCTAAGCTAAACCAAGAAATCTAATAAATTTTATGCACTGTAAAATAATAGAATAAAACTGATATACCACCTACTTTATAATAAGATTAAGACTGCTCTTTGATTTTAATATCTTACTCACAATTGTAATTTGTTGGACAACAATAGATTTTGAGTAAAAAATTCACCCAGATTGATAGAAATTATGATTCATATAAATCAATTTATTTTCTTGTTTAAAATATTAGAAAGTGTTTCATTTGTTGTGACCATGATAATCATTAATGATTCCACTTTGCCCTTCCTTCCTCTTTCTTTCTCTTTTTTCTCAAAATAACATCACCTCTACCTCATTCCATTCCACAACCCCAAATATCCATATCAATACACACTTTCCACTTACAAATACATTTATGCTTTCTTCAAATGTCACTTGATCTGTAATGGTTCTTCTTGGCTGTCAAATGCTCATATTTCAATTTTCTTAATAAAAATCATATAACACCATTGCAAACTGCAACAATCATTGACTTGACTATCCCATATTTTTTAAACATTCACTATTTCCAAAAACAAATTAACTTTAAAAAATAACAATATGTCAATCTGTTACCATTGGACATTTACATAACTAAAAAAATATAAATGACACTTTCCTACTCTGTTGGGGTCATTGATTCCTTGCCCTCTCTTTGAACCTATTCAACACCTTCATACCCTGAAACCTGACAGTTTGTCCAATGGGGAAGCAGGATCGAATGTCCTTCATCATGTTGGCACCCCTGGGAGGCTGGGTGGAGGAGGGGTTGGTGGAGGAGGAGGAGGATTAGCTCAGGTCACTTCCCCATCCTCCTCCTTCCTCCTTCACTCCAACAACAAACAGCCTGGAACAACGCTCAAATTCCATAACCACTTCCCTCCGGAAGGGTCAGGGTAAGATTATCGTTTCATCCATTGCTAATAGGACAGCCTAATTGCACTTTACTCTTTCTCACTCTTCTTTCTACCTTAAAATATTTATTTTGCCAACACTGAAACTGAATATTAAAGTACTTTTGTAAAGATTTGATATTTCACAACAATGATTGAATAATTTTAATATGAGTATCTGATGAAGGCAGGTCAGCCAGGGATGCCCATGTAAGTTTTTGCGTTTCAGTTAAAATGTTGGCTTAAGGAACAATGAAATGTAGGAAAGAATGTAGAAATGTTCAATAAAATTGTAAATTTTTATCGGGAGCACTGCAAAAAGCCCCTCCATCACACACTTCAAATATTTTCAAATTTTACTTAATGTAGTTAAAACCAGAGGAATATTTAGAAAAATGAATAGAATATGTACTTGAATTAGACAAGCTACTTAATAACTTAATCATGTCTTGCACAGCAATATAAAATTATAGTCAAAATTTGGATGCATCTTAGTCCCATGACTTTCACAGGAAGCACATTTAATGGAAGACTATTTATTAATGATCAACAAATTATTTCTCACAAGGGATGAGAAGTAGAGGGGAACAGTAGGTTCTGTGGGGTAGAATGTAACTACATTCATTCATATGCACTTATTTGCAAAATAGTACCTTCTTGCAAGGACAGTACTATGTGAATATTTAGGACTGTGGTGATCCAGGTTTTACAATGATGAATTATCAGTATTGCTACGATCCATGGATAAGTCCATATCATAGTAGTCCCTAATCCCCATGTAGTAGAGGATTTTTTTGCAAGGTTTACATGAGTTTGTGTTGTAAACTTATTTCCTAATTTGGACATAAAGCACCAATAATAGCATATAGATTTAATTATGTATCTAATTAGCTATCCTAATCAAATTATTTTGGTACATGTAAGTTAGCCCATTAAACTTGTCTTTTTATTGAAAAGATTACAAATATATAATAATGGGAAAATTATCTTTTAAGGGATTTATTTTGTGCATTGGCCTTCATCATTCTGTATAATGTCTTTAACAAGGCTTGTTTTAAAATCCTGCCAAACTGTTTGGGCATTTCTTATTCTTTTGCTGTATTTTAATTGATATTTTATTAAATATTGTGGCATCTGCTGCATCCCTATGGAGAAGTATGTAGTCAACCATAGACACTTTGTGAGGGAAGTGAACTTATAGATTCTTACTGTTTTCTTTTTACAGTGACAAAAAAGATTCATTGGAAAGCCTCACGGGTCCAGATGGAGTGGTGTTCCCAGCAATAAAGAGGCCTAAGATGGGAGCACACTCACCTCACCTGCACCCGAACAGTCCCCATCACGTGAGCCACGTCACCTCTCCCCACCACCACCACCTACACCTTCACCCCCACCACCTTGGTCAACACACTCCCTTAGGCCCTCCACCACCACCCTCAGGGGGTGGATCCCCTGCCCTCCCCCCACCATTGCCACCGCCACCCATGCAGCCACCACTCAGTGAAAGAGTCATGCTGTATGTACGGCAGGAAACGGACAATGTGTACACACCGCTCCATGTGGTGCCACCAAGTGCAGCAGGCCTCCTTAATGCAGTAAGTCAGTCACACTCTCTTTATAAAATTTATTCTGTTTTGGTGAAAGAGATTTTTGGGTTTTGTGTGCTTCTAGAGAATGGTAAAAATAATACATATGAAAGCAGTTCAATTTTCTACCTTTATCACTGCTTCATCACTTCCCTCTGCATATTATTGACTTTAATAATTTCTTAAATGTTTGGTCCATAAGAATTAATAACATGTAAATACGTGTTGAGTTACCTGTAATAATTGGTGCCTGTTAAATGTTTGTGTGTCCAAATTTATGTGGTTTATGGATGAATCTGAATCTACGTGCAAATTTCCTTGAAATGCAAATTTTAGCATTATTCTTTGAGAATCTGGCCATGTGTGAACCTTTTAACAGCATTATACATGCTAGTTTTTTTTTATTTTCATTCCCCATGTGTCTATGAGACTGGCAATTGTTAAATTATTAATGGATAGTTTTTGATCAGAGGAATTCACATTATTTGCTTCCATAAAATTCTCGTAATTTAATTTTTCCTATGTATTTTATCTTTTAAATGAGATTCAAAGTGTACCAGAGAAGGGTAATGTCTTAGGATTTTAAGGGTACCTTTTCATATCTGGATTTTTATCTTCATAGTTTATTGAATTGTCACTTATTGTATGAAAAATTTTGAGCACCATCGAAGGAAGCACTTTAATAGCAATTAGTAAATTTTCAGCAGCTATTGAAGCTGTTGAAGCTTAATATTGTAGAGCTTGAATTATATTCTCACTTTAGTATTCATTTTAGCTTATTTTAAGAGATAATGAGATTGTCGAAAATCAAGTTGTGCCTGGTTGTTCCACTAAATTATTCAGTCAGCAGTTCGTATATATTACATTGAATATTGTTATCTTATAATGGAAATATTCAGTACTTGCCCAGGTATCCACTTCAATAATAACGATAGGACCATAAATGATGCTACTAATCACATGACGTAATTGGTAATAAAGGCATTTTAAAATTTTCCTTTACAGTCACAAGTGATATTTCTCACATACACTGCCCTCCACCTCCCTATATTTTCAAGGCTGATATTTTGTCAATATTAAGTATTTTTCAATAGGTATATATTTATTTTCCTTTTGAAGCTATCATGTATAAACCCATTTTATTTACAACACTGTTAATTATTAACAAGTACATGATACTCATGAAAATATATGCCAATGATTCATCTCTTAAATTCATAACCATAGGTACCTATAAGTATAGATTTCCTGAATTTTAGGTAGTATTCTTGATTTTAAATTGACTTTATATGCTGATTTTATAATGAAACTCAAAAAAAATAATAAATCCTAGTAGCTCATATGATTGCGGTGTGTTAACGTTTGTGTGAATAAATTAAATTTGTAAATCATTAATTATACTATTCATGGTTTCATTGCTGATTTGAGGAATGTACATAGATACACAGTCTCCATAAATATTTTTGCATGGCTTACCAAATACTATAATATGACCATTCATTTGCCTGATGGTTGCCAGAGGTTGACAAAAATTTTAATGCACAGGTGAATTTGAGTCTACTAATATTTGAAGCTTGCATGCTTTACTATTTGCTTTATGGCAAAGGGCAATGATGGTTTACAAAGTGATCACAATGTGCAGCCATCATCCAGTTTAAATCATTGGTTTTTATATCATTTGCATATTTGCAGTGATGACACTGAAAATAAATAAGTAGAAAATCGGGCTCAGTAAATTGGCACTTATGAAATAATAGAATTGTATTCCATTTCGAAATAAAAACAATAATTAGTAGTACTTTAGGTACTGAATAAGATACCTGTCGACTATAATTAAATTCTTAGGTGCAAAGAAGAGCATTTAAAGCAAGAGTGTGAAACAAATAAGGTAATAGCCTTCTACTATGTCCAATATATGGAGTAATCAGATTTTCACAAATAACTATTGTGAATGAATGCTAGTATGTAGTTGAGTTAAAGACTCCCAAGATTTGCTAGCTAATTTTTTAAGGGACATGATTTGTAGCTTCCTTGATATTGCTGGTGAGCAATATTTATGAGAGTCCATGAATGGTATTCTTTACAAGATAAGAGATTTATAATCAATTTTAGATTCACCAGGTCTCACTCACTTCTGAATATGCCAGGTATTTTTTATCACTACATAATATGCCGATAATATAGGTACCAAATTAAATTATGTGGCAAAAGTAAAAAGAAACTCTTGAAGTGGATAGTATACATATTGTGCTCTGGAAATTAGTGTTGAATAAAATAAAGAATTTATAACTGAGATGTCACAATACTTTAGCCAAAACTATTATAGAAAAAAGTGTGACTTCCCTTTAACAGGCATAAATTTTAATAAAGAAAAACATTTTTTTTGTCGTTTAAGTGAGTTTACATCAAGGTTTATTCTTAGGGCAATTTTAAAAATTGCCAGGTAAAGTTGCTAGGAGAATTCCTCAATCAGTTGTGATATTGTTTCAATGAACTAAGGCTGGTGATAGATCATGATTAATTTATTTTATTTTCCTTGCTTTCCAGATTGAGAATAAGTACAAAATTTCTACTTCAAGCATTAGTAACTTGTATCGAAAAAACAAAAAAGGGTAAGTTAACTTTTCCCCATTCACAGAAATTACGTAATCTTCTTATGGTAGTCAGAATGCCTCAAATTAACTACCTACGTGCAATCAGCATCACATAGAAGTCTCTCTACACTCAGAATAGAAAATCTTTAAGTAGAAATTTTGAACTGTATTACAACAAACTAAAATAATTGGAATAAAATTTGGTGATATAGGTTTTCTATGTACAATGTGCTTGGCCTATGTGTGTAAAGATATGTCATGTCTGTGTGGATAAGGTTTAATCTGGTGTTGTGTATTTTTTGGCAATATAGTGTCCTTAATATTTTGCTTTTAATCTTGGCAAAGGTAAAACTTCATTAAATGTTAAAAGTTTAACAAGCATGGATTGCATAATGCTACTAAAAAATTAACCAATATTTCACAAATTTTTATCTGCATGGTCAAAACATGGATGCATTTCATTCTATGAAATTTGCAAATTCATATACATCCATTGCACTGAAATAGACTAACTTAGCCACACTGATTTTTGGTTAGGTATCAAATATTTTGAAACTAGGTATTTTTTAATATTTTAAACTAGGTATTAATTCAAAAATGGTTTCAGAAAGGAGGAAATAGTAGAAGAATACACTTAACCTTTAATATTAACACACAAAATGAATCACTGTTCTAAAGCACTTGATGAATGTGTAATCTTAATGAAATATAACAGCATTCTGCCAATATTATTCCAGTGAAAAATGTAACATAAATAAATTGCTTTTGAGAATTAAATGGAAAAATTGCTCTAGCAGTATGAAGAAAATTAGTATTATAAATATTTCAGTTTTCTTGACAGTCTTATTAATAAAATTAATCAGCATGCTAGATTTAATGGTAAAAAAATGACAATCTTTCTTCAATGATGATTGTTGACATTACCAAAAATATCATTTTTCCCTCTTTCTATCAACAGGATTATGGCCAAAATTGATGATGACATGCTCAAGTACTATTGCAATGAAGATCTGTTTATTTTGGATATCAAACCATCACCCGATGGAGAGGACACATTTGATATTACACTGACAGAACTCATGGATTAAAAGGATTTCAGCATTTCTGTGAAAACTAGGCATGGACTATACTGCCAGTGACAGCAGTTGCATAAAACTTTTCACTGGACATGAAGATGGAAATGAAAACATGCAAGCAAACCTACCTGTCTATGCATAAAATACTATATTTCCATTTATAGTCCAAGATACTCAGTGTGTCACACTTTAATTCCCACCTGCTAAAAGTTTTTTTTAGCTATTAATCAGCATAGAGCTAAGGTTTAGTGTCAAACAGTGCAATTTTTGACGTTATGCACTGATTCAAATTGGAATTCAGATGCTGAATAAGTGTGTGTGTGTGTGTTTGAGCTAAGCCTAAGGACTCAAAATCTAGGAAGTCTGATCAGGGAGAGTGAGTGTTAAACACAGTACTTAGTGTATTGTCTAAGGCCAGCTTCGTCTTTCAAAAACTATGATGACCATGTAGTGAAGAGGCTAAGAATATCCTATATTCTTAGTCATTGTGCATTAATTCATCTTCATCCTTGTTTCAAACTAATACAGACATGATAAGCATAAGGGGGCTCAGCGGCCAATTTAAAGTTAAGTCCTTTGTATCATTGATTTGGTTTAACTTGTATCCTGAAGTCACAGTGTGTATAGTTAAAAATATCTTTATGAATGAATGTAAATGTGTGCTTATGTAAGTTAATCATTTCATCAAATGAGTAAGTACAACAATGTTAAGTGTTTTCATTCATGTTTCTCAAATGGTAAATATGAGTGTTTGCAGGAGAGTTGGTTGAAATCCTGCACTAAATATATGTTACGTTTCTCTTTTTAATCATTATGGTTGTATGTATTTTGATGTTAGAGTATTTGACCAAGATTTCAACTCATGAATGGATTAGCCATTCCAATTTATATATGTTTGCAGAAAAATTTGAGACCTGACAATCATTGGTGAAAAAAACAGGGAGCATTGCATCAACATTTGATCATTGAATAGTTTCTCCTGTGTGCTTGATGTCAAGTCAAAATAAATGTGTGACTTGAATCTACCCTTCATTACATCAATGCATTAATTCAGCCATCATTTACTGCCATATTCTACTCCGTAGTAAATCCTTGCCATTGCTTCAATAAAATTGTATTATTATGAACATTTATTTGTGCTATACACAAAGTTGTTATGTCAATTTACCCTGATGAATGTGTGAAAGTGATGAAGCTTATGCAATGTTGTATTATGGACACTGATAGAAGACAAGTTTGACCCTAAATTTATGCTAGAAAAACTTGTAAATTAATATTTTAGCAAAAAGCATGTTTGTGAGAATTTGTCATTTATCCAAAAGACTGCAATTTTGATGGTGTTGAAAGGATAGCATTTGTGATATTTTGTATAAAAAGTAATGTGGGAAAAACTTATGTATGTCAGGAGAAAGTGCATTTTACAGTACTATTACAGAAGGCAATGCTCATTTTTTTCTTGAGAGAGGATCAATGATTGGATAAAAATACTTAAGTGGGCAATGGAAGAATAATTCCCATCCCAGATCTCAATTTTATAAGCTCAATAGAGAATGCTGAAGAGCTATGACACTGAAGATTTGAAATGTGGTTGGATATCCAGCCAGCATTGTTATAATTTAATCAAAGGTCTCTTTTATATTTTAAGTTTAATTTTGATTGGGGGAGGTATTTTTGTCTAAATGTTTGCTGATGGAACTTCTGATAAGCATTTGCAATATAGAAGAAGATAGAAATAGATTAAGCAGCAAATCAATTCCAAATATTGTATCAAAAGAAACTTGAAAATAGGGGGAGGAATAATTTTCCAATCACCTAAATGATATTATTATGGGTAAGCCTGTTGTTAGATTTCAGCCCTCATTAGTTGCTTTGGCCATTCTCCATTTAAGGCATTCATGGTTAGTGAAGTCCCTTATGTCTGGCAACTAAGTACCTGACATTCCAAAATGCAAAATTGGAATTTTGTTTTATATTATTAATATTATTCTCTATTGTTTAATGTAATCAAGTATTTTTGTATCTCTTTAGGTCAGAGAGGTGACTTCCTACCAAAATGCCAAATATCTAGCTTTCAGATACAATATTCCATAGCTTTTTTTACCTTTCTGCTGGCCTCCTCCTATTTTTCTCAAGTTATATATTTTATATGACATGCTTACTCAAACAGAGATTGATCTTTTTAATTTTATTTATATATCAGAGGTGTTGGAAGTCTATTAATCCTACCCCCTCAAATATTGTGATTTTTATCCGTATCATCCCCCAACATTGTACAATTTTAATAGATGGGAGTATTCATTAATTATATCATAGTGAATACTCAACATTGTATATTTGTTTTGTTTTGTGCCTAATTTATTGATATTTAGTTCTGTATGTTGTTCAAAACTTTAATTACTTAAAAGTACTGCATGTGAGTGATTGTGTGTCAAATCAAATAATTTCTATCTGCTAGCATAAATACTGATTAGAAGAGAGGGTGGAAAATCATACACACTTGTAATTCTTAAATATCATAAGGGTATCTTTCATTATCACTTTTACTCATGTAGTCTAACATGGGTATATTTCCTTTTGAAGTAGATTTTGCCAGTTGAAATAGCAAGTTAACGAATAATCATTATTGGAAATTTCTGCCAAAAATGTTTGCCTATACGTAGTGGTCTATTATTTAGTTTGTCATACTTAAATTACAATTGATGTTCACAATATCTGTGATCAAACCACTTGCTTCTGTAAAACTATTACATTGAAAATGTTTTTTTAATATTGAAATTACATCGTATTATCAAATTTTTCTTAAATATTTAAATTGCATTTTGAAAGATACCTTCATGATGATGTAACTATAAAATGCCTTTATATTCACTTTCCCACTATACTGCTCCAAAAATAGCAATAAGGAATATTAATGTCAGTACAATAGAAGTAAAACAACATTAAGCACCTTACTATATAATTTGTTTGATTAAATTCTCAAAATTTCAAAAACTGTACATAATTGATGAAATCAGAAGTACTTATGTGAATAACATTTCAAAATATGTTTTGTGATGAGATATTTTTTAAAGGTGTTAGATTATGATTGAGCATTAAGTCAGACTTACTTTTCAAAAATTGATGCAATAATTGTGTCATTTATTTAAATAGAGTTGGTTAGCTGCCAAGCAGCATGCTTAATCATGTGTCATTAATGCCTTAAGGAAATGTCAAATACACCAGTGTTTAGAGGTAGACAACCTTTATAGTTTTCCATCATAATTTAAAATGACTTCATCAAAGTTTAACCAAGAAAAGGTTACATGTAAAAATACATTGGATTTTGGATTTTCCCATTCCATCATACTGGAATTTGTATGGTAAAGTTTAAATGTGAAAATATTGTGCTGTGAATTTTAATGTTATCTACTGTCATATACCCCTATATTTAATTTTATGCTGCTTTGACTGTGCTTTTATTCATCCTAACAAACTCTGTGCCTCACTCTTTCATTGATGCATAATACAAATTAGTAATCATGGAATATATAGATAATAGTTGTAAGGATGCCCCCCTATACCCCTAAAGAGAAACTTGACCACCCATTTTAATATTTTTGAGATTCAAACATCCCTGGTGGTCACAATTGAAGGAAAATTTAAATGTATATCAAATGTAATTATATGTTATGGTATTGTGGAAACCCTTGGTTGCTTTTGTTCATATTAATACATATTATAGTTATTTTTGTACCAAATTTAGGTGCAAAATAAAAATATATATTAAACCATGGTATTTTCTTTTAGTTTATTTTTGTTCCCCAATTAGCACCTTACCTTTACATTTTTACATACTGCAACACAAACAATAAGCACCTAAATACTTGTTTGCTAATATCTTACAGAAAACAAAGCATTTTTTTATACAAATCTAAAAAAACAGAAGATTTATAAGAGTGAATAAAGTTATAAAAAAATCAATTGCACTACAGCTTTCAATTTCCATTTGTTCAAAACATTACTTCAGCAAATGTGGTACTGTTGTCATGTAACTTGAGGGTGGCATTTGAGGATCAGGTAAACGATAAATAGATAACGAGAAGATTGTGTCAGCATTCACTGCTTAAGTGCCAGTAATTCATGCATGTACAGAAAGGAGATAATTCTTCAATGGTCGTGAAACACATTTTTGAAACCGATCACAAACACAACTTCAACCCCAAAATTCCACATGTCGAAGGGAAAGAGAAGACCTAGACGCCCTAGAACAGTTAGAAATAATTCAACACAAGATCCAAAACGACCCGTTGATAAATGAAAATTTATTTCAGTCTTACTCCCCTTTACTTGCAATAACATTCAATTAATCCATTTCTCACCTGTCGCCACGAGGAGCCTAACCAATATCCCTCGCCATCTTCTTGTCTCACCCTATCCCAAACCAAAGCATAGCATACAAAACTAACAGTTGAACAACCGGGGTTACCCCGGCGGAGGACGTACTTTTCTTTCCCCCCTCCCTCACACAGACGGACCCCCCCCCAACGGATGGACCCTTCCTCGAAACCAGCCGTTCACATAGCGGCTTGGTCTCACTCAACCCGACGTCGGAGGACACCGACCTCCCAGGGGAGACGGGACGATGGACGCCGTAGGAAGTGCAGATGGGAAGAAGGGCCCATCTCATCGCGACCAACTGGAGTCTTAGTATTCCTTTGTCTTTCCCTTTTCCTCTACAAACCCTCAACCTCCACCCCCACTTTTGGCCGCTTTTTTCTCCCATCTCCAGAGCTTCGGTTTTTTCCACTCTCCTAAACCCTCCCAGCACGTGGTGACACCCTGGTTTCCCCACCCCTTACATCAAATGTTGGACCTGTACAGTGAGAGCTTCACTTGAAAAATGATACAGTGCATCGAAACTGGTCGTGAATAAAATTTTAATTTAGTGGAAAATTGCAGTAGTCTTCATTTCTGTTGACATTGAATTATTTCCCGTCTATTGGAATTAGACTGGAGGAAAGATAAACTGAAAACAATGTTCAAACATTATCGCAGGTCATTTTTGTACGTTACAATAATTGTAGTAATCGCTGGAGGTGGCCGATAAAACGAGTTCATTTTCGTCATTTTATTCGCTTAGGTGGGTAATTTGATGAACGTATGTGGGGTTTTAATGGAGGGAATGAAGGTTGGAGAGAAACTCAAGGCTGGTATCAGCCTACTCTATCCACTGAAGTCGCCAGTAGTTCCCAGAACGTCCCTTCCGACGGCTGGCATCCTTACACTTCACGTTGCTCTGCGACCCGAGCTCAAATAACATTAGGGATACAACTGAAAATATTCCGCGACCGCCAGGATTTGAACTCGTGCCCTCTGGGGGAAAAACGAGAATTCTAGCCATCACATCAATCCGATGCACCGTATGCAACGGTTGACTCCGCAGTGCAAACTGACCGTCCCCGCCCCCATTCACACTTCTCTTTGCGATTACAGCTGTTGCAGATGTGCCACTTGAAAACGTATAGTTACCTAATTGAAATCGGCTGTTTCAGAACGCGCGAGCGGAAATCGTTTCTCACCGACGAAGCATAGGCGGCAGCTGAAAGGGGGGTAAAGGGTCTGAGGAAATTGGACTCTTACCAGCTGGGGAGTCCCACCGGTTTGCACGCGATTAGTCTCGTTTCAGAAAGGTGCAATCACCGCTCTTCGACTGTGTGATTTAGAATCCCCTTGAAGACAAATCTGATTCCGTTTTTATGGGCATGAGGTAGGAGGCAATTAAAATGAATTAATGTAGGATACTTAAATTTACACCGAACTACTGCTGAAATGATGCATTAGCTAGCATCTATCTGCAAATCTAGCATTAGTATATCCGATTGCCCTATAATGAATTCATATCAACTGGTATCTGACTGCTTTGGTGCTTGGTGACGTTATTGACTGCAGAACGAATTTTACTCGATCCGACTCCGGTGAGATCGGATTGGTGGGACGTCAGATGTACTAACTTACCACCTCAAAGTTCCGAATTCGAATCTCGAAAATGTCGATTTATTTTAATTGCATTCCGTTAAACATACGAGTTAGATAAAATTTCTGTCAGGCGATAGATATGCCATGGGGTTCTGGAGGTATTGCGTTAACTCTTTTTTTAAGCCAATTTTTCTATCCCCCTCGGCTAAAAATACGAACATTTGCAGAGTGACAGAAGCAACTTTTTGTTACCCTGATCCAGAGCAGGATGTATAAGGGCATCGAATTGGGGGTTCGATTCTTCCAGCAAATATAATATCACCGATGGGATACGTATAAGGTCGCCGAAGCTGGTACAACGATTTTATCCATTCTAGTTAAATGGCTTTTCTAAGTCCCGTCCGACTAATCTGGAGGAAAGAGTTAAAAGGCCCCACTCTCCTGCGTCTATCCCGGCAGTCCCTTGCTATCGACACACCACCGTCGACTTCGGCCCTTTCCCCTCTTAAAACGCTCAACTTCCCCTCATCCCCCACCCACCCCCCAAGACACCAACGCCATCACTCTCGCCCGCGCCGCTTCACTTCCTGTCCAACCGTTGTCATCGTCGGACGTATCTCTTCCGGGCGGCTACTCCTGCGGACCGCGCCCCGCCGTTAATTCAGAACGAGTGCGTGCGACCATGCGGAACCGAAAAAAGAAGAACGCTGGGGAGCTTCGAATATTTCAGGTGATGGAAAAATTCTTCCGTTTGTATTTCCGTCACGTAATTATTCACGCGCATTTAATTAGCGTTTGGAATGTTTCGTGGGTTGACTTAAATTACAGCCATCAGCACGAAACGCGTATTTTTTGTGTTAATTAATGAGATTAGTCGTGACGTTTTCTCTTGAAAAAGTCCTAGTTAAATGTCACATTCGCAGGGTGTTTCATACTCAAATCACGCAATTTGGCTTAAATGCTGTGGTCAAAATTGTTTCATTTAACTTTAATCGAGTATGACGGATATAATTACCAAGCAGGAAGAAATGAGTGAATAAATATGCCAAATAAGTTTTCACTTGGATAAGTTTTAACTGTGGAGGCTCGTTCGTTTCACCTTTCTGAAGTTATGCAAAGTTTATTGGTGCATACGTACTGGTTTGTGATTATCTTAAAGAGGTTCTCTTTCCTGGACTCGAGGTCTACTTGCCTCCATAGCGATTTCCGTAGTAAGTGATGTGCATCAATCGTTTTTCAGGTAGATTGGGAAGTTGTTCGCGTTACTTGGCGGTGCAATAACTGATTTTTTTCATGTAAAATAGTTCTGGTCAGTTTCATCCTGTCTATATATGAATAAATTTGTCAAAATGTGATATTTCAGATTTACAGACTGGAGTTATTGGGTCTGTTGCACCAACTGGCAGTATCCCACAGCGGAGGATAACTTCACAATTGTGCACGCATTTTCTTCCGCTGACTGGTGATCCCCATCACCTCGAGAAATATGGAATGTTGCTGACCATCCTCAGGCTTACGTCAACTGGGACGTGATGAGACTGGGCTGCCTGAGAAACTGTCAACATCGCCTGCCTTCCACATGCCCATTTCTCCCTCTTCTGGTAAAAAAATATTTAATCCTCGATCCCATTTTTGGGAATTGAGTCTCCAAATATTCTTTTTTACGTAATTATCTTCGCTTATTGTGGCTTTTTTTCACTTTCATTTGGTAGAGAATGTAGCCACTCAGTCGTGTTTTTGGTATAACCATAAACACACTAATTAACCCGAAGGTTGGTTTAGTAGGTGATGGTAGAGTTCGCCCAGTACTAAGCCCGACGGCGTGTTCACACATTCACACATCAGGGTGGGGGGGGGGGCTCACTAGGGAAGTTCTCTCCCTGTGCCAGGAAGATCTGGTACCCGAAAAACCACATAGCTTGGGTGGAGCTGAGGGCCTTTTTCCAGAGTTGCTTTGCCCGGGAATCGAACCCGAGACCCTCCAGTCAGTGGTCCAACGCTCTACCCCCTGGACTACCGCGAACCACCCTTTTTGGTATGCCTTTCCATTTTAAATGTAAAGTGTGTGCATCCCATTCATGTTCGTTCATTCATTCAGTTTGTGGAATGTAAAGATTGAACTGTCAACCACTAGGCAATTTTATTAAAAAGAGGGGCTAACTATGCCCTGAAGTTTCTCTCCACCCGATATGCTTATGGATTAACCCAATCGTGATTACCCTCCATTGACAATGAGTTCTGAAGTCTTCAAAACATTTTCTAAGACAACCAGGATAACAAGACATGGCAAATGATTTAGAGGTGAAGAGTATTTATTTTGTGAACAAATTAATTGAAAGTCCCTTCTTTCACCTAACACATAAATTACATTGAAGGCAGCACCCAAGCCCTTGGTGGATGCAAACTCACTCGAAGGAAGACACATCTAATTGGAATACGAACCCGCAACCTATGGGCTGGCAGGTGCCCAGCCACCACCGGGGTTGGCAACTAAGTACTGTAATAAAATCATAAATCAAACCCTTGTACTTCAAGTCATGCTTTTTAATGAAACAATGCATCAAAATGTCTTGATAAACTTTGGTAGAGGAAAATTGATTCTGGAGAAGTTTTCTATGCAATAGGCATATTTTCATGTCATGCTATATACCCATTCAGTTGGTCAATATAATAAAATCATGAATAATATATTAAATTTATTATTTACAGGAGGCTCCATAATTGATCCTTGGGATTGGACTCCTTGGAGAAACTTAAAAGTTAGCTCTAAGTGGTAAGAAACGACTGATTTTAAGTTGACACCTTGAATTTTTTTGGAATATTTGTCATTATTCATTGCATCCTGTAGCAACTAGCTATGCGCACACCTGATGGGCACGGGTGTAACTCACTATTGTATTCCGGACTGATTTAGTCACTGTTTAGAATCCTTTAGTCTGTGGTCGTTGTGTAATGATTTTCAAACGTTGTATTTGTTGTGAAATGAACCCAGTTTTTGGAGTACATAAAAGAAAAAAATGCCTATTACTATCAGTGCTTGATTCCTTAGAGACTGTTCACTGATAAAGCTATTTTCTTTATGCAGATATCACTGGAGAACATTGAGTGGCTTCTATAGACCTTTTAGAAGTTAGTCCAAATTTTTCCATTTTTTGGTGAAATAGGTTAAGAAATTTTTTAGTTAGTTTTTCTTATTAAATATCATGTATCTGTCTTATGTTATCCTTTTATTTTAAGTATTTCCTGAATCTCTCAAACTTAGTTTTAGTTTGATATCCCAGGAAAGTTTGCCATTGTCTCTTATAAATCCCTTAGAAAGATGCATAGCAGATAGGTATGCAGACAGGCATGGTATGATGAAAGTAAATCTTACAGCAAACTATGGGCACCTCTTTATTAAACTACTCATGCTCCCTGTTCCTTGATTTTCCCAAAAATTCCATTGCTAAATTTTAATCCAGTGCATCTCAGTTCTGTTAACTTGCAATATACCTGCTGTAACTTGGAAATCTTAAAATTTCTTTCATTCGACCTTCTTCATACTTTGGGAAAAGATGGCAGTGGTTCATGTTTTACTTGTTAATTGGTTAGTTGTAGATATTTTGAGGGTTTGAGTATCAGAGTAACTTGACTGATCACTCTTTAAATATTCATTAAAATTATTTATGGAAAAAGGTGGCATTATATTTACCATCAAATAGGAAAACTTTAAGGACTATGTAACACTTCAGTGAAAGTGTGATTGGGAATTCAGAAACTTGGTATGGATTGTATATTTTGTAATTACAAAGGTAATAATGGGGAACACTCAAAACATTACATTTTGTGCCCAGTATAAAATGTACTTGGTATTTTAGCATTTTTCAAATGTATTTCTCAAAATGCTATTTGTATTTAATTTAATAGTTCACAGTATGGTCAGAAATTTCAAGTATAAATAATTGACATGCCTACCTTGTTGATCCTTTTAAGCCTTCTCTGCCACTGTTAATTTGTTTTTAGTTAATTTGAAGGTCAAGTTTTTTGTATGATACGCTCCAGAGCCTTACCAGTTACAATATCCAGCCCAGTGAACTGCTTCCTACAGTTTCTAGGATTTTTTATTAATTTGTATTCACCATTGCCATCGGGTAAATTATTAAAATGGTTTCCCATTAACTTTCTCAATAGTTTATGGCCATTCCATTAGGATCAGATGCCTTTGTAGGTACCTCACTGAAGAACAGACACTGCATGGCTCCTCTTAGTTTATGGCATGCATGACTCTACCAGTACCAATTGTCATTACTCCTGCCAGATCAGCTCTACAGGTTAACATAACAAGGTTGTAGTTCTTGGAGAGAGCTTTATTTATTATGAAGATCTTAATTTTAAAATTATTTTTACAATTCGGTAATAACTTTCAATGAATATATCATTATTGGAATCTATACACCAAATAGTTTAATATATTCTCTAATAGTGAGACTGTGAATTGAATGAAGCTGTCTTATTGGCCATGGTGAGTAGTTTGTTTCATTTTGTTCACTTGCGGGTAACATTTCCTTTCACTGTTCATGTTTCATTCATTTCTTGAAACCAAAACCATTGCAAAAGGTTATTCATAGATACCAGATTTATGTTTTCGCCCCATTTTTGATTTGAGTGCAAGACTAGCTTGGCATATAAAGATGTGCTAAATCAACTCCAACATTCTTTTTGTAGTTAAATGTTTTTTATAATCTGCAATTATTCATATAACTTGCTTTTCTTGAATTTCTTTGAAACTATTGTGCCATGTAGTTCACAACACACTGGGTTTTTTATGAAAGCTATTATGCAGTTCATTTTCTGAAGCAACAAAATTCAATTTTTTCACTTCAATGTCCTCTTTCTCCTAGATTGTCATATCATCTTATAATATAACTATTCTTTAGTAGCTCCACTAAACTCATGTGTAAAATCTGTGAATTTAGCCTATTGCATGATCACTAAGATATGTACCTTTACTGAAGTAATTGAATTCTGCCATTCATTATCCTCTCATAGTATGTAGTTTGTTTCACAAGAAAGTGTCATAGGCCTCAGTTTTATCCTAATTAGTATGCATTGGCTATGCTCAAGAATGTGGGTTACTGTAAATTAATTTGACTCTACATTGGCTCATTAGTGTAACCGAATCAGTGTCAGCTGTGAACTTCATCAACACCATATAGCCTTCTATTTGCAAGTATTAGGTCACCTGCCTTTTTATTATTGCTTACCTTGACAATATAAGCCAATTCACCAAAGGTAACATTGCAGTACATGATAAGATTCTTGTATAGTTAAATTAAAACAGGCTTGTTACAACAGTAAGTCAACATTATTTATAAGTGGCTCCATGCATGGATGGTAACTGGAGTGTTTTAGATATAGAAAGGATAGTTGGACTGCCCTAAAATAGCTTCCATGTTTGAATACTATTAATTGCAGTGATAGTTTGAATTAATTCTATATGTTTTGATATTTTTCTCATGGATATTTCTGTTAGCTATTAACTGTCATGCAACAGTAGTGGAGGCTAGTGGGTTATGAATCAACTGTATGAACCAACCTTTACTATTTATTCAAATCTAATATACATTGTTTGCATATTAATCAATTATAGTGATTACACCATGATGGAAAAGCTACTAGTACATGAAATTTCAAAGTGAAAAATGTTGACCATCATGAGACTGCTAAAGTAATGACTGTACAAGTGTATATTGTATGTTGTGGGTTCATTTGAATTGAGCTACATGGTAGCTGAACATTTTCCAAACAGTTTTCCTGCAGTTTATTTTACTTTTTTTTAATTCTGAAACAAAAAATTTGGGTTTACAACTAAAGGAGGGACTGAGAAATAGATACCTAGAGATAGAAAATTTTCACAATTCCTTCTCTTCCTTCACCCATTTATGAATGTGAAATAGATTTATCCATATGATTGTAATCCATATGAAGTTCATTGGAATCAAAAGAGCTCTATTAATGAAAATCACTAAAATGCCATTTTTTTCAGAAATTAATTCAAAGACGTCAAGTCAAGAAGCATTAAATATGAAATAATTAATCTATCACTCCTTTCAACAGCACCATTAGTTTATTGCAGCTGATCAATGTCTTTCAAAATCACCCTTTAGTGCAATGTTGAGCTGTTCCAAAATATATCCAGATAAAACCTCAATATTTTGAGATTTAAACAACCACTCATTTACTCCTTTACACCTTCATTTTCATCAATGCTTATTAGTATCTCCTGTGCATTTTCAGAAATATGCAGTTTTATACATTGTAATACTCTTTGGCCGTTTTGGTCATAAGCACTGCAGAACTTTGCCACCCGATTTTTTATTTTACCTTTATTCTACCTCGAACATCATCATTTTCAACAAACTTCATCAGGATAGGAGCTAGCAGTTCCATTGTCTAAGATATCCATGTGCTACATAGCTACATGATAGTTTCATTTGGCTGATGGCAGTGGGAAAACTTGTCTAAAGTGTGACATTCCTTCCAAGAAACTGCAGGAAATTCCATGACAGTAACTTTGAATAGTCATCCACTAGATGTGCATTACAATAAAAAATTTTCAGTATAAAAATCATTTACCTTGCCCAGGATTCAAACTGGGATCCTTTGATGTCCAATTGAGTTATTAAGCCAGTTAAGCTATTGAGAGGTCCTCAGTATAAGAGGATGCCTCTAACTTAATTGGCAAAAGCACTTGAGTGGACAATGAGGGATCTGAGTTCGAATCCTGGTCAAGGCAAATGATTTTTACCCTGAAGGTTTTGCATCATGAGATTATTTATTTAATTTTAACATAAAACTTAGGAGTTTTGTCAATCAAGAGAAGTTTCTTATGGGAGAACAGATGGCCTGCACTCCATGCAACTATGGATGAACGAACACTATACAACAGTATGTTATGCAGTACCTTAAACATATTTTTTTTATGAAGTCATATGCACACAAATGTTTTTATTCGTATCATTGCCAGTAATAAAAAGACTATCAAAATTATGCAAAATGTTTATTTTAAAACTTTTAATTTATGTAAAACTGCCCCATTTTCATGCTGACTGAGTTTACATAAACCGTAACTCATGGATGAAAAATGTCTTTGTTACCTTCTGTGTGATAGTTTCTCTAATTGCATCCATAAACCAGAGTTTTGATGAAAAAAGGATAAGCTACAAAGACATGAAATGATGTATAAAAAAGTACTTCATAGTAATGTTGAGTCACCTGATACATTATGCTTTTCACTGTTTGTATCTGACCACCAATTTACTTGTGGGCATTAACCAAACTGGTTTTGTTATGGTTAACAGAGGAGTAGTGTAGAGTTTCCAGTGTAACCACTTGAGAAGTTATGGTTACTAGAGGGGATTTTTACCTGTGCACACATTTTTGTAGATTGACTAGTTTTACTTACAAAATTTGTCTAAAGCCCCTTTAGTTACATTAATTTTGCTGATAACTGCAAAAGATAACCAGTAATTCTATGCAGTTTACTATCTATGTAATACTATTTTCTACTAGTAGACTACACTTAGGATCTTTGGTGCAGTACTTCCTATAATGTGCTTAATCAATAATGATTGGTCAGTCTTGGTTGGTCAATCAAAATACCAGCATAAATATAGATTGGACAGGCATTTCTAATGCACTAAATCCCAGAATGTTGGTGATATGACAAAAGCTTGTGGAAATGTAAGCTTCTGAAGTTGACATTTCATTGGTAAAATTGTCAGGTAACATGACATATTTTCTGGCTGTATGGCTGGCTTCTGGCCTCATTTAAAAAGAATTACTCTTCAATTATTTGAAGCTCATAATGTTAAAAAATATCCTGAGCAAGGTTAAATTGTTGCAATTCCAAATCCGGAAAAAGCACATTTTTCTTCTAATCATGGTGTAACCATTGGATTTATAAATTTTTATATGTTAGATGATTTTATGACATTAAATTCATTTCAACTTTTCTTTTAGTATTTTGAGATTTTAAATGACAGATATAATATAACAGATATGTAAAATTGTTTTATTCATTATTTTTTTCTTTTATCACATTTGAAATTTAAGGTCCTTTTCCAAAAAATTGATTGCTTCACTTAAGTTTCCAAATTAATTTTGTAGCAGCTTGTTAAATATACCTATTACTTTCTAAACGCTAATGAAATTAACTTTCACAATAGTATCCTAAGAGTCGATTAAATTCCTTGTCAATTATACCTTGTTTGTTCCAATAAGTTGTACCACCATTCACTTGAGGTAAATTCAGTGATGGAAGGTGAATTTTGCCACAAGATTTTGGAATGTTAAGCTGATAGACTTCATCATTTGGAGGTGGAGACTGTCGCAAGAAGCAGCTGTCAGCATAAGGTGTGGTGGAAGGAACTACAGCTGCAATGAAGAGGGTAACAACTTGTGTACGAGCTCAATGCTACCTAACTATCTAACTTGCCTAACTATCAACTTACACGTGAAATGAGAATCAAGGTCGAAATTAATTCCAACAAGATGCTTTGATCCACAGTGGTGCTATTAATGCACTCCACACCATTTTTGTGATGGGACCTGTGAAACTAAAAACTGATGTAAATCCAAAATGTTTTATTTTATGTGAAAATAAAGTCTGGAAGGTACTTTTTCTATTATTTACATGCTAAATTCCTGAAGGATGAACTCGAAAGAAATATAAAGATTGAAAGAAGAAAAGGTTACAGTTGAACAAAATCAAATTCCCGCTTTTTAATATTATAATTAGTACCACATTACTAACCGATATGAATGAAATTCATATCAGATAACTACTTTTCCAAAAATGTTTCGTGGGCCGAATTAAATCACCTGGATTTGCCGTGATTATTGAAATGTTAGGCTAAATAATGAATAAATTTAATTTTAGGATCACTAAAACACTTTTTCAACATAAATAAGCAATCAATCTTAAGTCCCTATAATCCGATTTAACTTATACGCCTTAAATCCGGCCCTTGTGTCCAACATTAGCTCTTGCATTCCACCACTATTTTCAGTTAGCAAACACTTAATTGTCAACTGCCCCTCACCTCTTGATTGGCCCATATTCTTCATCAGGGCCTAATCACGGAGGTTCACCACTGGTCCTAGTGTTTCTCTTCTGTTATCGTCACCACCGGCCCTGGGATTCGAAGAAGTCCCTCATATTTTAATGGGACCATTTTGGCGGCCCTGAGCATTGGCGTCAACCCACAGGATTTTCCGTATCGGTCATCGATTTGCCGTATCGGTCATCGATTTGCCGGCCCTATTCATAGACAACCCTCTTGCTACACTCTCTAGCTGTACAGATGGCACTGTTTAATGGTGCATGTCCCTGTACCTCAGTATGCAACCCCTGAACGCAACCAGTTGACCCTCCTCTCAGGGTCGACTCATTTCATTACACGCCCACCCCTGGTCATTGGCAGCAGCTCCTGCCCCTTGGGATACATCCCAAGTCTCAAACAGCCTTACCAGTTAAATTGGGGGCCACCCCTGCAATGTAATGAGCCTTTGAATGAATGCACCACTGAGGCAGTCTCAATAGTATGGCGTGACCGCCCCTTCGCTCTGATGCAATCCAGTAGCGCGACAAATGGATAGAGATAATGCATCGAACGGCTTGCCTAGAACAGTCTCCCTTCGCTAAAATGGGGTCGGCTGTCTCGCCAAAAATATTCTAAGTCCCGAGCACCTCCCTCACAAGAGCAGTCCGCATCGACAGCAAGGCCTAGACCCTCGGATCCGGCTTCTCGACTCGCCGAGCGAGGATTTCGGAAAAAATGACAAAGTATTGAGTTTTCAAGCTTATATATAAGTTTTTACACGGTTTCTAACAAGAACCCCGGCAGCCGGGGGGATAAGGAGAGGCATCTAGTCTTGAGACTATAACTGGTCTTACTTCGAATCCTTTTGGTGGCCAATTTTTTTTTTTTGCGAATTTTTTTTTAATTGTCAATATGCAGAAAAACTTCACCACAGACTTTTGTATTGTGTTCAGGACGTCGTGGGATGTCCAGAAAACAAATTTTGTTGCAACATTTTTCTTCAAATGGAAAAAATTTTTCCAGCCCCGCCGGCCGGGGCCCCGAAAAAAATCCGGCCCATTTTGCAAAAAAAAAAAACAAATTTAAAGGTTCTCCTAACCTCTCGCGTCGTTCTTAAGCCACTGCACATTTCTCTATGAACTAATTTATTGCAAATTACGAGCCAGAAAAAATTACAGTCCTCAGTACCTATTCTGGCCGATAGATGGCGTAAGTCTTCACTTTTGAAGTCCACATCTGCACGAACCTGGGGTGTGGTCGTCCTCTCCCCCGGGAAGCCTATCGGAAAAATGACTCGCGAAAATTTAAACAAATGAGCCTCGCTATAAAATTTCGCAAAAATTCGTTTGCATTTTAACAAGAACTGGTGTTGCAGATTTTATTCTAGTGAATGCCACCCGTGTGGCATATGCGATTGTTATAAAAATTGTAGACATTAAAAACCCGCCAATTTATTTTCAGATTTGACGAGTTACTGTAAAATGTGATCAAATAATCCAACTAAAAAGCTTTCCAAAAATTAGATAAAAATGAAAAAGAAGTGTTTATAATGGAATGACAGCGCATGTTTTCCAACATAAATAGTTGCTTTTAAACTTTGATTTACACTTTATTTAACCATTTACTAATACAGATTTGTAAAAATGCCACTCCAAATACCTCTTTGAAGAGTTGACGATATCCTATCTATGATAGCGTATCGTATATATTTGAACAGGGTCGATCGGCTAGGTCCGGTCGACCTGGTCCAACCATACTGCTTGGGTGGTGTATGTCGTCCAGGTTCCCGGCACCAGTATTCTCCGCAAACCCCTTCGATTCTGTATACATTCAACTTTGTCGATGAACTCGAGGAAAACCACACGTGAAACCACTGAAATAAAATGTAGATAAGACTAATAGAGCATCACGATAACTATTTCTTGTGGTAATTACTGTGAAATATGTATCCCGAGAGAGCGCGTTACAGTGCAATACGGACTTGTACCAGCATGCAACTATTTTTTCCCAAAGGCATTTAGTTACATCAAATCAAGACTCGAAGGAATCTTAGCAAAATTCAGTATGGGCGTGCCTACAAAAATTCTTCTAAAATTGAAGTACCTATTAAACGCCCAATTAAATTACATTCCAACTCTAAGGATACACACATCCTTCTGATTGAAATAAATTCTTTAATCACCGTTTTTAAATTCATCGTAAGTAGATACTCTCTGCGTAAATTCTTCTCGGGTCCTCCACCGGGTTATATCGTCCATCTCGGCCTAGACCGAGATGGACGATATAACCCGGTGGAGGACCCGAGAAGAATTTACGCAGCTGATACGCCGGGAAAACACCAAATATTTTACCAGATACTCTCTTTCAATTATTTTATCTTCATAGGTATAGAGCTCATTCCTTTCCCTGGGCCGGTTATAGTTTCCCAGGAAGATCTGGTATCACATAGCTTGGGTGGAGCTGCAGGTGCCCAGAGTGCCTTTCCCACCTCCCCCAGTTTAACAGTCAGTCCTAGCGAATCTTCTGATGAAGACGGAGCTCAAATTCGTCGAAATTATCAAGAAATAACGCGTGAGTGTTCCTTTTATGTGTTCTTTTATTGTTTGTTGCTGTCAAAGTTTTTTATTCAACACTTCCGTGTTACATCAACGATATCATATTATATATATATATATATATATATATATATATATATATATATATATATATATATATATATATATATATACACACATGCATTCTATATCTATATATAATTAAACTACTATTCAATACGATTCTGTCGAAATTATCAAGAAATAACGTTCGAAACAAAACAAACAGTTCTGTTCCTAATTCCTCTTGAGAAAGGTGGTTGCACCACCGAAAATTCGAGAACCAGCGAGTCCCTCTTTTATGTATGTTTATATATATATATATATATATATATATATATATATATATATATATATATATATATATATATATAATTCTTAGCGCTGATTTGTACTCTGAGAGTATGGCTTGATTTGCGGAAATTAATTTACTCCTACACTTACCTCATAAATACCCGTCTCTCCGTGTTTTATCTGCTCCACATGCCGTTGCAAAGACGAAAGAAATGGATGGGAAAAACTTATCAGAAAATCTTTATTTCTCAGTTACACTTTTTTACGAAGGAGCAAGTGAAAGGAAACACAAGGAAATTACAAAAGACTACACAAGACATATGACAGAAATCGATCAGTTTGATAAAAATGAATCTCAGATTTCAATAAATGAAAGAAACTTTCATTTTTATTAATCGGAGTTAAACATCTAAAAATGAAGCATGGGAACGGTTAAAAGGAAAATAAACGAAAAATATATCACATTACGCTGTCATCTTCAGTTTTGCACGGCCACAGAAGGTTTAAATTACAGTGACTTACAATTGCATCAATTTGAAGAGAGTATAGGAGGAATATTTACAGGATGATGGAGGCTTTCCACATACTATATTTTCTTAAGTGTATGCTGAAAAGAGGGGAGGGTAACAACATTGAGTTTCTTTTCACAAAGACGAAATACTTTTTAAAGTATCTGAACGCATTACTGTTTCCTCTCGAAGATATTTATCTAAGGTTGGTAACTGTAGACGGAATCGAATACCAATCCGTCCCTATTTTATGGCTGACAATTCTTTCGAATCACGATCGTATATTTACTGGGCGAAACCCTTACCGGACGCATCATTCTCCCGCGTCTTGCGTGGGCGAAAGCCTCACCGCGTAAGGGAATAAATGGAAAATTAATTTCAATGGGTTCATCGCCAAAGCCAATTTACTACAGTGACAGTCTGGCGTAGTCAAGTTTCACGTGATGCGTGCAAATACTTTTTCCTCGCCTGAAAACGTTGGATTAAAGATAAAACCATGGCTGGGACAGTGTATTCCTGGTGAGAACATGGTACAGAGCCTCCAATGTCGGACAAAAAATAAGTGCGGATCCTGGCATATGAAGTATTATAACGTAGATATTCAATGGATGGCCCACTCTTACTCATGCGCAAGACGAAATTTGCCAAAATTTGCGCATTGCTGTGAAATTAAGTTTTCTCAACTTAAGCATCTACCATATCTTCATCAGTCCACATTGTGGAATTTAAGTGGATGCCTTCTTGTCTGCCTGAATTTGAGTTATGTTTTAATATTTAGCTACCGAAGTGAATTTTCACCTCAGAATTTGTAATCGTATTTCAATTTCTACGGTAATATTAGGAAACTCTCCAGCTTTTTTGTTCGAAGTGGGCTGAACTATCATATTTTGTATACGTATAACAGTTGCGGGATGGACAACTACCCACTCCGGAAAAGCAGTGACAATGCATCACATCACAAGAAAAGGAACGTCATAATATCCATAACATGATTGATCGAATCTTGTGATGAACATTGTCACTTGGGGAGAAATGTGGGTTTAAGTACGATAGTAGTTTTGGGTTTTTAGGGTGCATTGTCAGCTATGGTCATTTTGCTTTAGTATGGTAAAATTACAATTAACCGTTAAGTACTCTGCACACTAAACGTGAAAGTTTTATTTCTATTTTAATTTCCCAATTCACTCGTTAGTTAGTTAATTCACTGTTTAGTGTTTTCTAAAAATTAACAGCTGTATGAGTATGAGTAGGTCCGTATTCAAATAGTGCTACATTATAATTTCGTTCTGACCTGATGCTAGGAGTTCAAAGGTTGTAAAAGCTGGGAAAAAATAGACTATGGAAAGTAATTATTTTCAGAAACAAATATTCCTTGCAGTTACACGGTTTAAAAAATTTTAAGTCATAAACAATTTATAAAAAATTTAATGCACTTGCTAAAATAATTCCTTCGTTGCTACGGCAATTACAGGTGAAATGTTTTGTCAAGACCCGTATCAGATTTCATCAAATGAAAGATGAAATACATATTTTCTTGGTAATGATACGACTAGGCTTTCATACAGAATTTGATTTCATTGTTATCATAATAAATGTTGCGTTTGTTTTCTTTAATTTATTTTACCAGTAAGCCCAATTGAACATATAAAATGTACTAGGAAGGGTATCATTACTTGGAGTAAAATGATCCTAACTATAACCCTTGAAATCGATTTTGATTGGGTGTTAAATAAATTGTATCGACAGGAATCAAAATAAATAAAATATAACAAAATTAAAAAGTTCATCCTTAAAAATAAAACATCTCCAGAAACCAGCAGTTCAAATTCCCAGGATTTGGTGTTATAAATATAAAATAAATAATTACTTTGACAGTAGATTAGGGAATTCACGTAGATAATCTCAGACTGAAATCAAAATAAATTTACTTGTTAATCAAGTAGGACATGTAGTATAAAATTGTAATGTTAGTAATGGTGAACTTAAACATTGCCCAGCTAAAACGTGCTTGTCACCTGATCGGTCAGTTCAAATCCAAGGCCACTGGTCACAAATTTCATGATTGTTTCAAAGCCGAATAGAAAACAATGATATAGTGGTTCCTGCTGCCTCAGAGCAAAGTAGTAATAATAGGATCGCACGGCAAATTCGTGTTTTCTCTTGACATCTAAGGATATATTAAATAGTTATACAATTTAACGGACTAATGGCGACTATTCAGAACATTAACTACTCAATGGTTAATGAAATTTAACCAAAGTACTTCATAGAAATTGAAGGAAAATACCGTTATCACCGAGAATCGTCAGAAATCAGATTTATTTAACGAAATGTACTTAGTGCGGGAGAATATAGCGATTCCCAAAATACGAATAATTCCCTCTATGTAAATTTTACCAATGCCAATTTTACTTAAAGTCATTAACAAGGCGTCCCCAGAAAAAATAGATTGAAAATGGAACTCGCTAAAAGCCTCCTTACTTGTGAAATTCGCGTCCATCTGCTACATTGGCTATGACTCCCGTGTAGCTAGATATTGGTTACTCCGTCTGGAAACCTGTTTCCAGTTTCTTGATCTTCGTTGACGGAGAATATTTAATTCTTCGATACTGTTTTATTTTTTCGTCTTCCTCACACAGAACCTATTAAAGAAATAAATGAATTTTTAAACATCAAATTTTAAACACAGACAAGAGAAAGACAAAATCCTGTTTAATATTCCCTATAAATATCGAGCATTCTGTATTGTCAGCACAAATTGGTGACTGACATTTCGAGAGGTGGGAAACGGGAAACTATGCTGCCTATCGGAAGACTCCCTCCAGAAGGCATACCGTCCTGTTTAGAACAGTGAAATATGGGCCTTAGGTCATTACTAGATTTTGTTTTCATTTTTAGGATATTACAAAAGAAAATGCTACAAAAACGACACGCAGCCAGCCGTATCTGCTAGTTGGGATGCCGTACTTAGTACTGCAAAGGTCGGTATCCTTGCGTGTACTTTACCTTTCGCTGACGTCAACGAGAATCCCCGTAATATCGAAGTGATAATGGGTTGCTTAGTTCAAACAAGATTGGCCTATCAAGAAATGAACATGAAGGTTTTGGTACCTGAAATGTGAAAGTTATGAATAGAAAGGAGCAAGCGCTGACGAATGAAATGATGGCGATTAATTAAAATTGGCAATTATCCACAAAATAAAATTTTCAATACGAAGATGATGTAGTTACATCGAAACCGGTCGTATTAAAAATGTTATCTTGTGGAAAATTGCCAATTTTAATTAATCATGATATTCCACCATATCACGCCTGAAACGTCTCTTTTTATTTTTTAAATTATGACGAGTCGAGTGCCTTGTTTGCCCAGGGAAAAACGCAAAGGAAGTGATATTGTTGAAATAGATGTAAATGGCATTATTGTCGGGAGTTAGGGACAGCGAGGTGCTCTCTTAAAATAAGAGACCTAGAATGGGTGGATGGATGTATGGAAATAGGAGCTACTGCCTTTTGGATTCCTCTAGTATCGAATGAAAGATGGTATCAGGAAAGTTATGAATGTACACGTAGCTTCTCATACAGTACTATACACCTGTAAACCAGTGGTGGATGAGATTGATACTAAGGACGGTCAAGTGTAAGGTAAGTGGGAGAAGTCTTAAATGAATGCAACCCTGGTGAAAGAATCATAGTATTAGGAGAGAAAAGTTGTCTGTTTTTTTGTTCTAACTGATTTTATTTATTATCTTTTTAAATATTGATTGGATTTGAGATATCATATTATTTTTCCAAGGCAAGTTTGATTGTAATACTTGAGGATTGTGTGCCACCTGACATTGTCTATCTGCACATGTGAGTTTTAATAATGATGATAACGGGAAAGCCGATCCTAGTCCTGGAAAAGATTGGCATCGCTGAGAATGACGAATGGGGAGGTTTGGACTAATTCGTTCTAGTGGAAAACGTTGAAAATCCAATATGCCGAAAACAATTTTGATCGATGAACAATCATTCAAGCACTCTAAGAAGCATACGCAAAATTTAAGTATCAAAGACGTTGCATATGGATAAAAATAATATTTATTATGCATTACGCGATATTTTGGTTTGCCTTGTTTTATTATTTGTCGAATATATAGTAAGTACGTAACAAGTTTACGTTTACAATGGTGTTTTATAAACCAGCATAACTATCAGTACGCTATGAAATGCATTCTAGATGAAATATCAATTTAACTAGTTTTATTGAATTTGTCAATTTACTAACAGTTTCGCGATTTCTCGGTACACAGCTTTAAATTAGCACAAGATTGTTAATATTTTCGCCATTTTGTAGAGGGAAAACTGTAGGACTCATGGAAAATTGAAAGTGACAGGGACCATGCAAAATGGTAATGAAAACTGCAGATGAAGGAGAACATTCCAGATTGAATTTATTACTCGAGGGAAAAATCCTCCTAACGTTGGTTTGGGCGGGGAAAAAATAGGATGGATGACTCATAGGTCCCCTGATTCCCCATAAACAGTGAACAATGAACATGATTACAAACACCCAGACCCTTGATGGAGAAAAACTCACCCATGCGGAAATCGAACCTCGACCCTTGGATTGGTAAACGAGGACGTTACACCGCCGCCACCAGGACCGACAAAGTAACGTAATAATCAAACATCATCATTACAGAAAAACATTATTTTTGGAAACCCTGTATTGTTATGGGATTGTTTTAGTTTTATTTAGTACACTGCGAGCCACGACTAGGGTGTGGGGCAAGGGGTGATTACACGCCAGACTATCCTTGACACAAAAGACCTTTCCCTCCTAGTGCGGTCGGACAAACGCTTTTTTATTCTGATCCCTTATCGTCCAGTAACTCAACAAAAAGCAAAGATTATGCACAGAATATGCAAAGGTTGTGTAATTAAACAGAAATATTTTAACTGGAAAACATAATTAAATGGTTAAAGACCTTTTTCCACACTAGTATATTCTACAAAAACTATGGCCAAGTATGGTACAAAAATCAATTCAATTTCTACATGCATTACAATGAACGCGAAGTAGACAACTGTTCAAGTGAAAATAATACTCTGATAGCACAAATTAGCAGAAACAAATAAGAGAATAAGATAATCACAACCTACCAAATTTATTCGATGTCGTTAATGTGTAGATAGATAAGTAGAGAAATGATAGATTCAAGATGTCATTTTCCCACAAACGATATGGGATCAGAATAGCATTGTCTGACAGCGCTATGATGGTAAAGTATTTTGGGTCAAAATTAGTCTGGTGTGCAAACACCACCTGCCAAACACCCTAGCGGTGGCTTGTAGAGGACTAAAAAAACTGAAGTAATGTCAAGTAAATTCAAATTATATTGATGTCTTAAAAACTACATATACCGAAATTCTATAGGAGTACTTACATTATCGAGAACTATGAAGTTGTAGTGATGAAGACGAGGCAGTCGCAAATCCATGTCATTTTAAAACTTCACTCAAAACGTAACGGCTTCATTCGGGGAGTGGTGAAATGCACATGAAAGGTTATTCATCTTTCCAGAGAGTTGGCCGAATCAATAGTCATCAGAAAAGTTCCACGCTGTGGACGACGTCGCCACTTCAAAGGACCGGAGCAACGGACGTCAGCACCTGCCTTCCACAATTTCTCTTTTTCCCCTAATGAATTTCAACCATTCCAGTGGTAAGGTCTCTTAAGGATTATTTTGATTCACCTGTGCTGGAAGTAATGCAACTAATATTAGAATATTACACAATTTTTGACAGGTTTGACATATCCCAATATTTCATTAAAAATTGAAGTATTCTCCCTAGGTTATTATTAGATTCTATTTTAAATTTTATCCAAAGCATTTTTTAAAATTTATAACTGAAAAGGAACGTACAGGAACGGGGCACGTTGTGGTTGCTACTACAAAACATCACACGTGTTTCCTTCGGTCACCCTTGCTTGGCCGTCACCTGCATTTCGTAGAATTCGATCTTTCGAACTGGAGTTTCCACTAGTCCCCTGAAAATAAAACAATTGAACAGAGGATAGTTTGAGCAGTTGAAAATCTATTTCAGTGACAAACAATAGCTAGAAAAAGAGATTATGTATAAAACAGAAACATTTAAGATGTCCTTTTTCCCACGTTTAAGCGGGAAGATGATAAGGGACAAGAATAGCGTTATTCAACCGCGTTCTAGGGGATAATACTTTGTTTCAAAAGTAATATGGTGTTGAATCACTCCCCGCGATTCACCCTAGTGGTAACCAGCAGGGTACCACATATGATAACCTTTATTTAATTGCTCTTCGTCTTACTAGGAGGCCGTCTCGCATGCGTAGAGAAGTATTTCACCGATAGATACCGCAATGCATGTGGTTGTATTTGATATGATATCCATTTATTGAAATGTTTGCATATTTATCGATGACTAACTATTAAGCAAAACCTAAATTTCGATGTTGTCCCCACTTTCCTTCCCCACACCGTAGCAGTGGTTTGCAGGGTTCTATGCAAATAAAAAAAGTTTCTCGCCAACACGTTAAAAAAGCTTTTCCCGTCCGAAAACTCGTCGACTCCAGATATAAAGCTGGCTAGGAGGAGCTCTCTCCAAAAATATACTTGGGCCCCACGATAGAAGTATATTTTTCGTTCTAAGTAGCCTAGTATGTTGTAATTTCATCTAACCTCATTTTATTGTTCTTCATGCTATTATATTGTCATGTCAAGCTTATTTCAAATGGGTAGAGTACTTCAAAATTAGAAACCTACCGTGTTAAATCTACCTGTAGTTAATCGTATCTTTATTCATTTAAATATTTTACAAATTTATTGGAAACTAACAAGGCAGCATTTCATTTTTCATACTGCTTGCCTGAGGTTGAATATCCCTCTGCTCTTAACCTTAGCTGTGGCTGGCAGGGACTCATTTAGAAGTAAAGGCACTGGATAAAACCTAGCCCTAACAATAATTTAACTGTTGCACAGAAACCTACTACTTTCTCTCACTCTTTTATTAGAAAACTTGAGTGAGGAAATTAAGTATTTGAGTGGATGACAGACACATTGAGTGGAGATGTAAAGAAAATACTAACAAAAACTTCCAATGGAGAGTAGTTTTGTATAGCATGGAAACTTGGTTGTTGATCCATGAGAGTAAGCGTGTATCGTAAGCTATTCAGATGTGTAGATGATGGAAAAATAAAACGGACGGAAAGGAGAACAAAGTTCTAGTAATGGAAGAGAGCAAGTTGTCGGGATCTAATCTCTTCAGCGTTGATGTTGGAGGGGTATTATTAGACCCATAGCGCTACTGTAGTAGGTGGGATCATGGAAATATGATTAGAGCAATCAAATGTAGGATCAATTAATTTAAGATATCATTTTTCCTGCGAGCGATAAGGTTACGATAAGGGAGCGATAATAATAACTGCAAGCGGCCGTGCTAGGGGAATACATTGTTTTTTTTCAATTCAAAGTGACCTAGAGTGTTGCATTGTTTTATTTAACCCTTATTTTAATGTTCTCCTAGTTACTAGAAGCTCGCCTTACCTGCGCGGACAATCATATCGCTCTTACGATGATTAGTTGAAAAGTTTTCGGCCTGAAAATGAAAGACTGCGATTTTCAGTTAAAAAATTATTCTGTTTTTCTACATCACCTTCCATGACTTCAACGCATTTGTTTCTCCAACACGAGTATTCCTTCTGGAAGTGAGAGTCTGAGAGGCTGTGAAAACATCCATCTGCGGCCCTCTCAACTTCCTCATTGGACGCGAAGCGCTTCCCAGAAACGAGTTTCTATAAATTTGGGAACAGATGGAAGTCTGAGGGTGCTAAATTGGCAGAATAGGGGGGGATGGCCGAGAAAATCGTACCCCGAATTCCGTAGGTTTTCCCATCGCCAACGCACCATTGTGAGCAGGTTGACTAAAAGTGAAAGATGATTTTTTTTCTTCTTCAATCCAGACCTCTTCTTGCAAACTTTGTCCTCCATTTGGTCAAGAAGATTGGAGTAATAATTTCCGGTAATTGTTGTACTTTTTCTACCGTAATCAATTAACAGGATCCCTTTCGCATCCTAAAACACGTTGGCCATGACCCTTCCCGCAGATGCGATCGACTTAGCTAACCACCGGCGGCTTCCACCCATTGCTTCAACTGCTCTTTCGTTTCTGGCGTGTAGTTGTGGACCCATGTCTCATCCATGATGACAAATCGCCGCAAAAAATCGGTCGGTTCCCTCTTGAATCGGTCCAAATATTGTTGCGCAAATCGTTTGCGCATTTGCTTTTGATCGACATTCAGCAAATGCAGCACCTACCTTGCGCAGAGCTTTTGCATCCCTAATTCTTTGTACAAGATGTTTCGCACCCTTTCTTCCGATATCCCCACGGCCTTAGCTATCTCACTCACCTTCACTCGCCTATCGTCCAACGCGGTGTCGCGCATCTTTTCGATGGTTTCCGGTGTGGTTGCGGTTTTTGGCCGTCCTTCACTTGTGCCGTCTTCGAGGGACAAGAACGTTTAAATTCAGATGCCCACTTTTTAACAGTTAATATTGAAGGAGCAGAGTCCCCGTACACGTTTGCCAACGTTGGATGAATTTCTTTTGGGGTTAATCCATCCAAAACTAATAATTTTATGACCGCACGAAATTCAAGTTTTTCCATTATAACGAAAAACACGAAAGACGTCTACTGCAAAAATACGTGTAAACAAACTACTCAAAAGAACAAATTGAAATTTGTCTTACGAACTAATGGCACGTGCACCCAGGCAGAAATCATTAATTTTCGCTGATTGAAATACCATCTCTGTGTCAGGTCAAGAACATTTAACCTTGGGATTTTTGGACAACTTTTCACCTTGCCCTTGTAAATACCGGAGTACTTGTAGCTACGATTAATACTACCTACATTATTCGATATATTGTCAATTTTTAGTGGTAACTAACAACTAAGCGAAACATAGGTTCAGGTTTTACGTTGCATTTATGGTGTGGAATTACCACCTGCCGTAAATCCTAGAGGTGGCCTGTGGAGGATATCATGTGGCTGTTGATGGGAGAATTCCAAAGAAGGCAAGACAAGTGGATCCAGAAGATACTGATGGGATGCTGCAAGCGGAAATAGAGGGGAGAATGCTGGGAATGAGAGGTTGAGTTTATTAATAAAAAATAGACATTCTAGATCGGAATACGGAATGTAGAAAGTACGCAGAGTTAAATACCGAGTTACTGTAACATGTGATGCGGGTTTTACTGATAATGTGTTAGTTGAAGCTTACTAATACAGCAGTATGTAGTGCTAGTGTGAGTCAAGAAGCTACGCTTACCGATATCAGCTGATAACTATCTATAAATCTATAATAATTATCAATAAATGTCATTAACTGCCCTCAAACTTACATCAGACGGAAAACATCAATTTTAAAAATACTTGGAAAAATACAGAAAAATAAAACAGCTTAGAACTAGCGCCGACCAACCACACGTATATTACAACAGCTACAACTTAAAATTAAAAACGATGGCACCAAGACGTAGGATGAAAATTGCATCGAAAATTCGAGTCGAATATTTGAACTTATTCCAGAAACTTTAAACTCAGATTTCTCCTCCCATCCCTTTCGCCAGTGAAATTACACACCCGACCCATGACGCTTTTCCCGGTCAGGTTCCTTCGTCCAAAGGAAATCCATGCTACCGCAACGTTCCACACACCACGCTCTTATCTTGAGAATATTTTGTCCCCGAGTGCAGTCGCCCATTCACCTATTACCAAATTAATACTGGAATATTTTGACGGTCGAAAATATTTACCTTGCCACGAAAAATCTCTCGCTGCTTAGTCCTCTATCCGCAAACAGAAGCGTCGAAATTCACTATGGCGGATTCACTCCCCTTGTGTTGATGTAGATGCCGAATCACCAGCAACTCCCGACGGTTGGAATTCAAAATCCGAAACTTTCTCCGAGAAAATACAAGATAATTGAGAATATGTAACAACAATGTTAATATAATTCTCGCAATAGCCGCTTGGATACATTCACATACATTCGAAAGACAATGCTGTACTAACTGCTCTTCTTTCCCCTGTGGGCGAGAGTTGGTTGGACGTAAACAGCATACGACCGCACTCAACGGAGAAAAATACGCGACTGACGTGGTCACGTGGTAGGGCGGTGCAGGGATTGGTGATGACACCAGATGTGGGGTGGGGTTTTCGTTCGAGTAATACTGAGGAGCCGGGGGCGAGGAGGACTGCCGTAAGGGGAACAACGTGGACGGCTGTGCAATGGAGGGAAAAACGGGACCAGCCACTTTTCCTGAACCCAGCAAGTTCTAGTGCCCGAAAAAATCAAAGATTCAGTAATGCAGGATATTCGAGAGGCACCATTGGAAATCTAAATCCAGACCTTCCAGTCGGTAACCGAAAGCTCATTTCCTTGGGTTCACGCCGGCCGTTACGGTCTTGGAAAATTCTAAGGAAAATCCTCGAGGTAAAATGAGGTAGATCTTTGAACGAGATTATTGATCGTGAGGGGCCTCAAAACCACATTCAATAGCCAGCTGTGATTCTCGTCGGAGTCAGTATTGGGCACTCTCGACTGCAAAATCACTGCTTAAAAACGGCACAGAGAAGCATGGGACTACTCATATCTCTGTAAATAACTTCATCGTTGACAAATAAACGCATCTTACTATTGCCCACGGAGATAATGCCATTGACGTAAAGATGGAATGAAAGAGTTCGATAAAAATTCCCTGGGGAACACCTGAAGTGACTTCTACTGCATTTGTGCTAACTCCATCCATGACTACTCTTTGTACGCGACTATTCGAAGTATTTAATCCAGCCATGAATGTTTATCTATGCCATAGGATTCTAGCTTTGCGAATAGTTTCCTTAGAGATACTTAGTCAAAACCTATTTTCAAGGGAATGGTTAACTATATGGAGTCAAACGATTATGTGAGTCTTAGAAGTTTTACTTCATTACACCCTGCAAAACACCACCAGGGTGTGTGGTAGGGGGTGATTGCATTGCACCAGACGTACAACATCAAAACTTATCGGTTGGGGAAAACGGGTCGGGGAACTGTCGGGGAAATTCGGTTAGACATTAGCGAAGAAGATTTGAAAGAAGGAATTTAATAAGTTGGCCTTTAATGAACTGCTAATTACTCTTTCGCCTTCACAGATTTTGGGTGAAACAACAGTAGACTTATTTCTCTGAAAGTCTCTGACATACGGCCAAAATGTTGTTGGATTCTTCATTAAATTTTCAGTTATTCTCTACTTTTTCAATTCGTTTGACGCTTTCCGAAATTCCTTTGTGGCGTTCACTCTACATATCTTATAACAGATAATAACGCTGTAATGAAGGGCTATAGAAAAATCATTTTCAGATTTATGACTGTTGATGATGATGATCCCTGTATTCTTTTAACTGTCATTTCCGTTTACACGACTTTTTAAAACAACGAAAATCGTTCAAATATTTTAAAAATCGGCGAAACAAGGAAAACATCAACTTGTTTACTATGATTAGGAAAGTATCTATCTGTAACTAAAACTTCATTTTCACAAATCTCATGTAATAAACTTGAAGCTTGGACAGAGTATCTCTGAGACAACATATATGAAAGAATAGTAACGACCGCGAAATATTAAAATAACTGTGCATTCAGAGTCTCATTAATACTCCAAGAAATTGATCCGTCAATAATATATCTTACAATTTAGATATATTCTACGATTAACCAGAGAATTATACCATCGTGATTAAAATTTCAATTTTAAAAACAATCGTTCAGCTTCTAACTAAGGCTAACTTGGTATATTAAAGCTACCAGAAGACCATTCCGGTTATATAGTAAAGTGTAAGCTCTTTTTAGTGGAAATTATTTCATATTAATCAATGAATCAAAACTCATACACTTATTTTACATAACTGCAATACTTGAAAAAGGGCACCGTATGCCAAGTGAATGAAAACCACTTCTGCATGATGTTTCGCGAATTGAATTACAAAATGTATCTTCCAATGAAAATACGACCAAGAATTTTTAAAAAACAGTCAGTTCCTTACATTACTGAAATTCAACTTAATGAACACAAATTGAATCAGAGTATATCCTATGCACCTAAATTTCTTTGTCACTACAGTTAAAGGACCTTTAAACAACTGAAAAAAAAACAATTAACATTAACAAGAATGTGAAGACTCGGATTTGGCGAAACGAGAATAAGATTAAGTGGACAGGTTGCCGATAGCCAATGATTAAGATGAGGGTAGAGATGATGGGGCTGAGGTGGGCTGAAGTGGGCTGAGGGAAAAGTAAGAATTACAAAGGGAAATGGTGACTCTCGGGCTCAATTGCTCACTTGAAGAACCCATGAAAATAGGCGCCGGCAAGAGAAAGATATTAGAGAGCATGATTCCTAGTTACCTTGTGTCCCTCACAATTTGCTCTTTTCTCTGCAGAATATAACGGGTGCCCACCGGGGCAAGGCTGTGTTATAACGGAAAATATGGGTAGTTTGTGAGAGAACCAGGTAGCTAATTAAGAATGAATAGAAAATCGAAAGAAGCGAGATAAAACTTTTGAAAGTGAAAAATGCCACCACCATTTGTCTGGTCCGGTAGATTCCCATCGTCTATCGATTCTTTCAGCAAGATATTGAGCTCCGTTTCCGTTGAGTTACCGTTTCCATTTGTGACCCTTACCTTCCCTCATCCAACTCCTTGTTTGTCCCGCTTCACTGTCATTGGCCGTCGAAAACTTGTCTGCCTAGTCTCCACGTTTAAGAAACGAAATAATCAACATGGCATTTTTCTATATTTTCATTTAATTAATATTATTATTGATATATTTATTGAATATTATTTCGCATTAGTAAAAATTTAACTAAATTTAATAAATGATATGGGACTAGAGCACTCAGAACTAAATATTGCTCGTCCTTGAGTGTGACGTTATGAACTGCCATTAATATTACGGTTGTACTTTCTTACGCGAAAACTTTTAAGTTCGAAATGTGAAAAGCAATAGCTACGGATCATTTAGAAGGCAATTACAGAAGGACGTCTGATTATTCCATGTATGAACATCGTTATCTCTCGTCGCTCAATAGACTCGCCTGAAATCGAACTTGGTATGAAAAACCAAACGCCTAAGAGAAAGAACAGAAAAATGACAGTCTTCTAATGCTTCTCTCGACTTTAATTGAATTTTTATCATTTGAGAAATCCGCCGACTATATTAGATGGATTCGAATGCTGTAGGCGGTTATGCTTCCATGTAGAACTAACTTCCAGGGGTTATGACAAAATACCCTCTTGTACCCTCTAGTGTGCTATCCAAGTGAATGAATGGGCTAACCAAACAGCTCTGAAGTTAATCATCCGAGAAGTTGCTCCTGGGAGGAAAGAGAGGACATTGTGGTTTTCCAACAATCGATCCTCTTCAACTACCAGTCTCTTTCATGACGCTGCCGCAATCCTTGGAAGGTCTTGACGTTTCTCGTATGCATATGGTCTGATAATTTCTCTTGCCATCTCAACTTACCCTCGTCATTTATAGTATTTGGCAAACCTAAGGGAACAACGAATCGATAGTACTGGAATACATTCGCTCTGATATTATATTCGCTCTGATTTTGCTCTATTATTTCATTTCTGGAAATATTAAAACTTTTATAACATGCATAGAAATTACGAACTGTTAACAACATTTCCGAAACTAAAGGAGTCTCATGGCGAGTAAGATTTGAATTGCTCATGCATGCTATGAGACTTAAGGGTTTTTGGAACTTCAAAAATATCGGTATAAGTGAGTTCAAAGGATCTTTAACGCACACGTAGTTTTTGCGATTCGTGAGAGCCGTAAAACAATTTTTTTCTGTCGCGACGAGATCCACAAAATAGGCTTTAACATTCAATGAGAAAATTATTTCTGGTCCTCCTGCGTCGACTTAAGACAGTTCACTGCTTTCCGGCAACTGTTTAACGTGTAACTGGATTAAGTTCGACGTTTGTGGGTGGGGTCCCTAAGTTTCGTGTAGGCAGTAATGTGCGGAGCGCCATGCAATTAATGCAAACATAATTTTCTCAGATTAGGGAAATGTTTTCGATTTTCATAAGGAAAAAGTTAAGAGGCCTTATAAACGCAGATAACGATTGATAATATAGTGGGATATATTCTGATCGAATATTTGGGTAACAAACTTTTGGTGGTGATGGGCCTAAGAACCAATATTTCACGTAACCCTCAGTTGCTTACCAACCGTTTTAAATAGTTGGTACTCAGCGTATTTCTATCACCAATATCTCCATAGTGAGGATGTGAAATAGCATATGTGCCTCCGCTTCCTATCAACCCCTCTTAGATCTAAAACAACCAAAGTTGAAATACCAAAATCATCACTCTACTTCACGAAAATGTAGAGCTCATACATCATCATACTAGAAAGGAGTTTTCCATAGCCTAACTGCTCTGAGCCTCGTAAATCAACTCAAAGAATACTAATAATAGGTTGTTCCTGGTTGGAGTAAGCGCCTTCCCTATTTTCCAATCACTGCCCTCACCACACAGGTCGTTCCTGCGCAGGTCCTACATTTTCAAGAGGAGTGACCATGGACTTGATTTCTTTGGAATGCAAAACATAAAGCAGTCACGATTGAGACCTGCTCTCCCTCACCCACTGACTCAAACCTCGTCTTCAACCACCCGAAGAGAGCCTCTCTGCCCTTACACCAACCTTACTCCAACAGCTCGAAATCCATCGAATGCGTGACTCACTCTCCCACCCTTCCCCGTTCCGTTCCTATATCCCAACCACACTCGTATACGCAACTTTCCCGTTTACTAAAACTATAGTTCATCCTTGCATCATATTAGCGAGCAAGATTTGTACCGGTAAAGAATAAATGGAAAAAAAGTACGTACCAAGAAAATATTAGAGAAAGAGTACGCACAAAGCGTTTTCATTAAAAAATATTTTTCAATTAACTAATTTATGAAGAAGAATCGTTCCACTCACCTCAGGCTCTTAGTTGTCTCTCAGTGTTTCTCAGCACCTTAGTTGTTTTTATTCCACTGAAAACGTAATCATTGGATGACCGTAAGTATTTTTTCTCTGAGTTACCTAGAATCAAAAATAGAACCAACAAATAACTTGGGAAACTATTAAATAATCAGTGAATTTCCATCCGTTTCACGAAATATCACTTGCAGAAAAAAATATTAAACATATCTGTGGAAGCCAAAGTATTCCACATGATGTTTTCAAATCCAGGTCTTACCTTCAAGATCCTTTCTCCTCTGCCATAATCCTCCTGCACACTTCTGGTTTTTTGTCAGGCTGAGAGGCACATACGCCCATATCAGACAAACAAGTATGTTTCGTCACGAACGTGGGAGGCGGCGCTTTCTAACTACATCCGACGCCTTAAATTTTGAGCCATAATGCGGAGTAATAAACGAAAAGTCAAATTGGAGGAAATTTTTTTAGTGGGTTTAATACAGAGGCAAGTTCAAGGTAAACGAATCTTCTCCTTTTGGAAGGACGTATTGATCTTGAAGTTTCGATATCCTAATTTATTTCGCATATTTTCTTGTTTGTGCTCCGTTTCGATATTAGGCTTAATTCTACTTTTAGATTACTGTTAAATTGAAGTTTCTATGGACAAATACTTGGCTAACTTAACTGAGGAATTTGTTTATTTAGCCGATATTCCTTACCTGGACTTTTTTCTCAATGCATGTACCGATGGAAAGTTTAACAACATGCTCTCATTCTGATATCGGGCAAAGTTTAGTCAAATTGAAGCCTCTGCAGGTCTAACTGAAACCCATAAAAAATATGAATGAAGTTCTCTCGGGATTCCACCGGATCAGGGTTGACCCCTCACCTTGTGGAAGGCACGAGAAAACTTCATTAAGCAGATATGTCGTGAAAGCATCAGATATTACAGATCAAAAATATTACTTCACACCAAGCATTGCTGTTCTCTGACATTGGTTACTTCTCGGCGGACTCAGTGTCATCCAATGGGCGAAAATTGAGATTAAAAGTACAAAGTCTGATTAACAATTTCATAATTCAAAACTGGTGGAAGTTGCAACTTTGATCTTGTCATAACCTTCATCCGTGCAAGCCATTCATTAAGTCCGGCAAGAAGAAAATTTATAAGTTGTTAAAATTTGATTTTCTTAGACAAAAAACCTAAATTGAATATATTTTTATAAGATTTATCTCCTCATTTTGCATAACCATTTTAGTCAGCAACGTTATTCACTGACGAGGAAGAAGCGCATGTCACAATGAACAGAATGACAGAAGTACGAGTGTATATTAAGCGAATTTACTCGACTGGAAATTTTGATAAGAACAAGGTCAACTAATTCGTGGATTCCCATTTAATTTTCTGAATGAATATGAAAATTACCCAAAAATTCACTCCTGCCAGACCTCTTTCTATACTCGTATAAGAAATAAAGGAAGCACACAAATAAAATTTTCAACCAATCATTTTGCATTTGCAGTATTGAGAAATACGTGTATATAACAATTTTGATTTTGTGACCACTTTGTTTACGTTTCTGCATTACAAAAATAACTACAAACAAGTCGAGTCATGGCACAATTGTCTGAGATTGGCCTGAAGTGGAAGGATGAAGGAATCGTGGAAGGGAAAAACGGGAAGCATAGATTTAGAGACCTATCTACATGGTACCCTGCAAGCCACCACTAGGGTGTGTGGCAGGGGGTGATTACACACCAGATTACGTTACACACAAAATACTTCCCCCCCCCCAGTGAGGTTGAATAATTTTATGCTAGCCCCTTATCGTTCCTGGGAAAAATAACATCTTAAAATCATCTGCTCTACAATTAATCTCTCTCATTTTTGCACGTGATCTCTTATAACGTAATACGATGGAGGTAATAATGTACACTGAGCACCATTGCCAGAGAGATCTCCTTCCAATTTAAGCAAAGGATATGATCCATAATTCAACCATAAAAAATTGCGAGGATGCGCTCTTCTCTTATACGGGTGGTGACTTAACAACCCCGTCACTAAAATTCCGCTCCTACCTGGATGGACAAATATTTACATCTGTGACGGAAATCCCCAAAAATTCATACAATGTTCGGATGTATGTAGACGTCTTATAATTAGAGCGTAAGGACTTCGGACCTAGGACTCTATTTGTTTGTTCCATTTCTTTCATTTAATGACAGGATTGTTTTACTATCGATGATACCTCTTCGCCCCGTTCTCCGTAAGTATAACAGCAGCTACCAGCACAAAAAACGAGCGACGTACACCCAAGTTCGAGCGAGAGCCTTTAATGGGTTTGTATATCAGTTACACGCAACCTTGGGCGGCGACCAGACCGGCGCGTTATCAACCCAACAGCCTAGTTTACTGTTCCGCCAGATGGTTATCCTGATCCAATGGAAATGCCTCCCACAAAACACCAAAGAAAGGTTCACCAAAGAAGTATTATATCCTGCCATCCATGAAAAACCAACACAGGACATTGGCATGAGCATTTGCCAAAAACGTATTTCTAAATCATCCGAGGAGTCAGTGGTAGGAACTGTCGTAAATTATAGGGTAATGTCAAAATGGGTTGAATATAAATAAATATCAAGTGCACTAGAACAATTTTATTCTTATACATGTGTTACCCACAGATGTAAAACATTCGAATAAGGAACACACCGACTTGATATGTGCATACTAATGCGGTATGGGCTAACATATTTACGGCAATGGGTAACATTTTTACAAAAGGAACGTAACAATGCTTAATAAACGTCTGACCTCAACCTCCAAAAATAGTTTTATGCCGCAATGAATCATGAACTCCTCATCCCATAAGAAAACTGAATACATAAATTACCAAAATGAGAAGGGGTTGAGAGAAATTTACAACGCCATTCTGGAAAAAAAATAATCCCAAGGATACAGACTATGTAGTTTAGTTACCGCTTGGTTTTTCCCAGCTTCGTTAGAATCTTTCAGCAAGTACCCACAACCGTGGTTTGCAATGGGCATATAACCAGTTCCTCAGCCAATTTTGACTGTTGAAAAAAGACAGAACTTTTGTCATGTGATAATATTTTTAGCCATAATTATAAAGATAACAAATATTTTTTCACATTAGGTCTAGAGAATAAATTCGTGCATTTTCAAATTATCCAACAAACTCCCAAAGAGGAGTCTAGAAAACACTTGCGAAATTTGAAACTGGAACCATGAAAATTTGAGGAAAAAAGATAATAGAAGAAGTAGTCTGAATAGCTGCGCAAAATATTTTCCAGTTGTAGTTTTACGTGGGAATAAGACTTGTTATATCGTCCCATCTCGTTTCATTCTGATCTCAACTATCAATAAGATATGGGATTAATATTTCCCCATGATTTCGCCTTTTTTTGCCTTATGATTTCCATTAGCAATAAATAACTTTGTATCGATTTCCCCACGCTTTGTTCTTTAACGTAAGTTTCAACGTTAAAATGTTATCAATATGTGATGTTAAATTGGCACTCTATGATAACTTTGAAATTTGTTGAGTTAAATAAAAAAAAGCGTGTGGATATGAATGCAAAGTTATTTAATGCTAGTATTAATTATTTCCTCAAAGTAACGGCCGCACTCACTCGATTCAGTATTATCTGTATTTTTTCAATATTTTAAGTAATGCATGCAATATTGTTGCATCTAGTGACTCCATATTAGAATTTTTGGAAATCCCGACAATTTCATTTGTCCTTTTGACGACTTGGGTGACTTTATTTTGTATCTTTTAAAATACCAATAAGCTTCTACTACTAATAAGCTACTAATAATATTCGAGATGAAGCTTAACTAATATGAAATGTTACGCCATTGATTTTATCAAGTTAAGCTCATTTTAGCAAAACTGCAAAAATATATACCGAGCGTGTTTCCCTCATGAGTAAATCCTGGCTATTTTGCTTGTCCGCCTATACCTTCGTTGGAAGCATAATCTAAGGGTGATACAATACCCCTTCACAAAACAATTATATTTTAAGATTTATGTAGGGATCACAGGTTTAACATCAAGTAATAATAATGCCGAAATCACTATAATTGGCCTGATAGTCCGCTTTATCAATGGTCTCCACAATGGTCTTACCATTAATAATTAATTTCATGTGAATATTTATAGAATTTAATCATGCCAGTATTTTTATTTTATAATTTCTCATTTGCACCAGTCGGAGTTGACTAGGTGAAATATTGAAAATAATACTTGAAAAGTAAAACACTGAGGTATGTAACTTAAGTTTTTTTTATGAATTAAGCGGCAGTTATAATACGGTGTAATGAGTTTAATAGTATATTCTGGAGAAGTATTCAAAACCGGTAAAAATATCAAAAAGCACAAAGTATTTAAAGAATTTATTACGTCTCCTACATAATCTACCTAACTATCTGTCTACATCGTACCCTGCAAGTAATATCTGGGGTGTGTGGCAGGGAGTGATTACACACCAGGCATGCATTATGCAATATTGTTTTTTTTATTTTAGTTGTACTGTATTTATGAAAAATAATACAAATGATGTTGATCATGATAACTAAATGTGCATACACTACGGTAAGAAAGTGAGACATATACTTCTCTATGCTTTCGAGAAGAGCTGTTCGTAACAAGGACAATACCTACGGGTAAATGATATAATGAAAACATATTACGCTGCTTCGAATGTAAAGAGGGAATTACTTTTCAAGGTTGGATAGTTATTCTGATCCCTTATCGTTCGAGGAGAAAATTATTTCTTAAATCTATATGTTCTACAGTTAATCTCTCTAATTTTATTGACATGATATCGCCTACCTTAGTGCGATGGGACTCATAATACATTTTCCACATCATCGCTAAAGAGAGCAATTCGTCAATCTTCCAACTTAATGAAGATCCCATTTTATAGGAGTATATTCTAAATGAGGCATAACTAGCAAACGACAACATTGATCTTCAACCTTGTAGTCATATTTCCCCAATAATCTTGTAATAAATCCCATAAATGTAAAGTAAATAATAAGATTTGTTTAATTATTATAAAAATAATCTACGTCAAATTAATAAATATGTAATCTTCATTAAATAATAAATTAATTTTTGATTTTGAAGAGAGCTAAGCTTGCGTTTTTAAGCTAGAATCGTAAACCGGACCTAGAACCATAAAAAAAATTACTTCAACTTAAAGAACGTAGTATTACTGTAGAGTTCAAGAATAATGATACATACCATTGCATCAATCAGACCTTGGTGATACAGAATTCCTCCTCTATAGTTCACCTCCTTCATATGAATCTTTTCTGGATCCCCAGCAACTAAAACAGGTTTATTAGGATCCACCTATAAATTAGAGAAAAGAAAGCATTTATATATTTCCACGTTCATATTAAATGCATTACACAAATGAACCGCATCGTTGTTATACTAGTATTATAGTCACCTTCGGAAAAAATTCATCCAACTAAATTTTATGGTCATTCATTTGGAGGAGGGATCGATTTGATTCAATTCTGAAGCTACTGGTAAAAAAATATCCCTTGGAAAATTACATTAATTACTGGTCAATTCTCAATTTCAACTCCCCGGAGGGACTGAAAATTATGGTTTTAACCGAAGCTACAAGAAAAATTACGATATCCACGCTAAATATTATTTCATTCTAATTTTTCAATTAAACACAATTGAATACTCTAAAGAATATAATAAATGATAAATTAGCTGTATTTATATACATGGTAACCTGTAAGCCACCGCTAAGGGTGCGATGGGACTAATAATACATTTTTAGTATTATCACTATAGAGATATCCTTCCAATTTATGCTGGAGGTTTAATCTGTAATTAAACCTTCGCCCCATGAGTGATTCCCAGACTAGCTCCTCTAATTATTTTGGTACGCTACTCAATTTATCATAACAACATTTTACAAATTTGGCTCCTCTACGCTGCAAGCGATTAAATTCGGCAATCAATCAAACTTCATGAGAACTCCATATATTAGCAGCATATTATAAATTAGGTCTAAACAGCAAAAGATAATTTCTTTCTTTAACCAAATTGCCATATTCCCCAATAGTCTTCCAATAAATTCTAATTTTTTTGTTAGCTAGCAATTTGTATATTATTAGTTTATGTTTCATGCCGGAGAGGTGTTGATCAAGGATATATCGTATGTAACAAGGTATTCGGGAAATGAAGTGTGTGTAATTATGAAATCACCTATAATTTATTAGTGTAGTCCTATGTTTAATATATCACGTGATTTATAGTGTTTTAATGGAGAAGACTAAATATTAGTCAAAATAAAGTCGCTACATGTCAATAAATTGGCTAGATTCGAACCCAATACCTTCAGGTTAACAGGTGAGCTCGCTAACCACAAGACTAACCGATTCCTTGGTTTAAACAATTCAAATTTAAAAGTGCGTCTTCATTATTTCTGCTTTTTGCAAGAAAGAATTGTTAGCAAGGAAAACTTACTGCATCAACAGAAGTAAGTCATTAATATTTCTGTCTGACCGAAAACCATTTCAAGAGTCATTCATTGTAACGAGCGGGAGGAACAATAATATATCCCACAACAGCTTTATTTTTAATCAATTATAGTATTTCCTAAAATTTTTGAGATAAATTGGTGTTCTGCACGACATTATTTTAAAATTCATTTCAAATAAAGGAAGCAGAAATTTCCTTACTGGCTCTAATGCTCTAATGACGTCCAGGAAGTTCGACAGTCTCTCTTCAAAGCATGAGGCAAATGCCGAGGGGTCCACGGCTATGAAACACTGACCAAGGTTTGCTTTCTCAGAAGCGTTCTTCCAGTTCCGTATAAAAGGTCCATAGTTGGCACCTGCAAATAAATCGGAACGATAATGATAATATTTATTGATTGCTAAGTTTATAAAATACAACGGACCACGTCCAAACAAAAAGACAAAACAATAAACAACAGTATACAATAGGTATATCAAAAGACAAGATCAGAAACAGAATGATAGAAATATTCATCTACCGAATGTGCAATGGAATACTAATAAAAGCTGTGTTAAAAAAGTAAGGTGACTTCAAATTTCGTCGGCAACATAAATTCGATTGTCGATTTTTCGACTCGTACATGGTAACATGTACTCTAGTGTTTGTGTCCATTCATTGGTGACAAATAAATGGTGACTGTAGTTGGTCTTTGCCGTAAAATAGGCCCTTTGGTAATAGGTTGAAAACTTGATAAACTGAAGTTCTCAAAAATATAGTTATTTTTTATTCCTTATCGTAACGACTAACAAAATTTCCTCTATTATTGATATTATAAACTCTACGCGTTCGTGTTTCATAAAAAAAATATTATTTGCATTTATGCTCTATGGCCTCAATAGCTGACCTGACCTTAGTGCAATATATGCTACACACACGGTGATTATTGGATCAACAACTAACATAAAAAGAGAACATTAACAAATTGAAAACATAAGTCTAACGTATGACAAAAATGTACATAATTTTTACGTATAAAACCAAATCACTTTAATTAACACGTCCGTATTTGTAAGAATTGCAACTTCAGAATAAATATCATGTGATATGGGACATTTTTGAGAAAAAAGAAACAGGTAAAAAAACAAAGACAATGTAGAAAATTAAAAAAACGTGGATGCAAAATTATTTTAAAGAATTAGGTACATAATTCCAAATTCTTCCAAGGGCAAAAAGGAAAAAACCATTTAAGTCATCAAATAGTAATTTTTTCCGATAGTATGTTTTATATAAAAATTAAATCTCGTTCCTGCTTGATAAAATAATGACATAGCATATGCGTTACGTATGTCTCCCAATTCCAATGTTGAGATAGCCCATTTTCGTGATTCAATTGAAGTAGGCTCCCATTTACACGCGGTGCGAATTAGGGCAGCGGTTTATTTTTATCTCAATTGCAGGAAAGAGTGAATCTTGTAGCGGAGTCACGCGAATTAACAGGAGCCTGCCTTTAAATAATCATATCGACTTACCGGAAAGTATTCCGCTGAAAATGTCTACCATCAAAGCGATTCCGGTACCCTTATACCCACTCGTTTCTTCGGCTCCTCCAAGCGGCATCAGACAGTTTGCTAGCAATGCTTCGTCAGGGTTGGTGGTCATATTGCCGTCTATATCTTGGGCCCATCCCAAAGGAATTTCTTCATTCCTACTCCGCTTCAATTCTATCTGTGGAAAAATCGATCATTTTTTCTGTCAATGGCTTGACATGCATTTTTAACAAAATTATTCTTTCGTTGATCACATGTTTGAACTACGAGCACTCAATTTCTTGATTACGTTGGTCATTATCGCATTGCCTGAACTTTAGGTGATGTAAGAGCGGACACTGACACCGTTTTATTAAGCAAGGTATTATTTATTCCTTGTAGAGGTGGTTTGTGTAAGAACATCAATATGGAAATGACTCTTCACCGAGATGGAAAGATTTAAGTATTCATTTTGCAAAGAGAAAAGTCAATGTAACAGGGGCAATAAACATTATAGTTAGCGTTGATGTTGAAAATGTATTATTAGTCCCATCGCAAAACGGTAGAAGAGATGTCAATAAAATTAGAAAGATTAATAGCAGAACAGATAGATTTTATATGTAATTTTTCCCTCGAACGATAACGGACCAGAAAAGCATTACCTGACCGCGCTAGGATCGTACACTTTTATTTTAATAACATTTTAAAAGTATTTTTATTTTTTCAACTTCTAGTAGCCAAGCCAAGGCAATATCTTAATCTCATCTAGCTTTAGCTATTGCCCTTTCCATTACCTACAGCTCCTATGGTATGCGTTGAGAAGTACATCTTACTTAGATGTGCTAGTGCATATAATTTTAGATGTCATAATCTTCCTTATTAGAATTATTTTATAGATATATGTTGTAACTAAAAGTTATGAAACACTCAAATTTTGATGCTCCATGCCTGGTGTGCAATCATCCCCTGTCAGAGCCTAAAGGTGGCTTGTAGGGTACCGTATCGAACAGAATGGATTCTTAAACATACAAACAATGTTCAAACAACAGATGAAATATTTAACAGCGGAAATATTTTTTTCGTGGAAATGGAGCGGAAGAAACGAATTTGGTAGCTGCTGACCGAACTCAAGAGTTAGGTAATGCTCTTACACAGGGACGCATCATAAGGGGGTCATACGATGCATTACTCGATGTCTCGAATGATGGGCTCTATTGATATACACTCAAATGGAATAATATGTATGCAAACGCGGGCGACAAAGTAACATGAATTCTCTGCCAAATTTCGCACCTTAACTCAAATAGCAAATGTCAATAAAAATGGGAATAACCTTTACTTCGCTTCATATTCACCAATAAAAAAAACCATCACGCATCTTCTCAACGCTCATAATCAAATAATACGCCGTTCTTCAGGGAAAAGGTTTTTTTTCCTAATGGCAAGTGGCACCGTAGCCATTTTACTAAAGGAAACAACTTTTAAGACTTCTGAGTGCATGTCCATGTGATCAAATTTCCATTAATGGTCGGTACCGCCTAAACCACCGCAATTCCGATCTATCGTAACACCCGAGCGACTAGCACAATTAAGTGTTGAATTTACATGATGAAAATACACTTTGAGTACTCTCTAGACTTACCTTGCCCAAGGCCGCTGTACTTGTGGCCATATCCAATACAAAGCTATCATTCTTCGCCGGTGCTGCTACACTAATTGGATTGGTTCCAACAGCCGCCTGACAATGGAAAAATGACGCGGGTGAATGTAGTAGACCTTCCTCCAAGGGAGCTATGCATAACACGACAAATTAATATGTAAATTTCTACGAAACAGTGGGAAATGCCGCAAGGGTAACTTGAAACGGAGTCATCCGTTGAATGGGAATTACAATGCAACAATTTCGAAGTACAAAAATCATTTCGGAGTGAAAGAAGACGGTAGTTCAACTGGCTCAAGCAATCGGCCGAACATCGAGGGTTCCGGGTTCGAATCCTGGTATAAGAGAATGATTTTTATTCTTTGAAATTGTTACATGTAAATTTCCGATAAATTCGATTCCCAGTCCAGGGATTTGACAATGAACCTAGGGTGAATTAAAATCCCGAATTGCCAAATGTAATGAATGTATACATTTTAATACGCAAATACTAATTATGTATTCCAACGACGAGGCACATTTGCCTCTAAAAAACGGCGATCGTGAATAATTTTTAAGCAGTTCGAGATCAATAATAGCGTTAAGTGTGAAGCTTGTGGTAAATGCTATATATCTTACTTACGCAATAATGAAATGACAATTAGATATTAGAAATTGACATTAAAAGTGAGTTTGCACAGAACTTACTTTTTTGCTTCTGAGAGGAGCTGTCACTGGCGATGTATTACTGCATGTTATTCCCTAAGAAATATAAGAGGAAATATTAAAAAGATTAATTTTGATAATTTTATATTTGCACTTGATATTTACTATCGTTTCAGTTGAAATCACAATGGGACCAGGGTGGCGTGTTCGACTCACATTCTGAGGGTCGAAGGTTCCAGAAATTTTCGTTTACAGAAAGCACGGAGAATATTTTTCTGGCTATTTGATCGGGAAATATTTACCAGTGGTTGACAACTTTTATACGCAACAAAAAATGACCCCACTAATGAGAGGAAGCAGCTCTCAGTAAAAGGCAGATTAAGGAGATCGGTCCGGCATCAACAGCCACAGCTTCGGGCGAGAGTCAAGTTCACGACCGAAGTGCTGTGATACGGAAGGCAACGGCAAACCACCGCATTAGCCCTACACTCCTCCCTATTTATGACATGAATGCATCCTTCCCGGTAAAATATCCCAGAGGCAAAATAGTCCCCCAATTGGGAGACTCGGGAGAGAAAATCTACGAAAATATGAAGAGGGGAATACCGACACAGCATACAAACTGGGGAAGAAACATCTCGGAGAAATGAATATGAAAATCAACAACATCAAGGATGTAATTGGGAAAAAACTGATAGAAGGTGAAGATATTAGCAATAGATGGAACCAATACATCGAAGAACTCTACCAAGGTCTAAGGCCGCTGGAATAAAACCTGAGGAAGGACGAGAGTGAAGCGGATGACGAAAACTGGGGCCCGTACATACCGAGGAGCGAATTCGATAGAAGTTTATATCAAAAATACTTTCGCGAATGATAAGTTGAAGAATGGAAAGGACAATCGAAGATAACCTGTCGGAAAACTAATTTGGCTATAGGAAGATCAGAGGAACCAAGCAAGCCATACTCGCTCTGATAATCATGAAACAGAAAACATACGGAAACAAGAAATTGCATGTGGCATTCGTGGACTTGGAGAAGGCTTCGACAATGTGGAATCGAACAAGATGTTTGGACTGCTGGAAAAACTCGGAATAGATTACAACGACAGAAGAATAAACTACGTCGTGTCAGGTATACAAGAAGCAAGTAGCCACAATGAGAATGAGAGATAGAAGCCATATGAAGGCTAAAATTAACAAAGGAGTTAGACAAGGATGCGACCTCTCATCTGTATTGTTCAACATGTATCAGGAGGAGGAAATAGGAGAAGCACAAGGCATGGGATTAAAAGGAATTAGGATCAGTGAAGAAGTGATAACCATGCTACGCTTCGTCGACGATATTTCAATGATAGCAGAAAACCAGGAGGATATTGAAAGCTCGCTGAACGTTTTGGATCAAGTTCTACAGGGATACAACATGAACATAAACAAGACGAAGACTAAAATCGTAGTATATGGAAGAGAGAAGCGGAATACAGCGGTCATACTGAAAGGACAAATATTAGAGCAAGTGGATTCCTTCACCTATCTCGGAAGTATCATCACATGGGACGGAAGAAGTACTACAGACATCAAGCGAAGTATAGCTCAAGCTAAGAGAGAATTCACAATCAAAAGACAGCTGCTGTGTCCAAAGAAGATAGAACTACAGACGAGGAAACAATACGTGAAAACGTTCGTACGGAGAGTGGTACACTGGACTAGAAAAGACTAAAAGCCTTCAAAACCTGGTGCTGGAGGAAGATATTTAAGATCAAATGGACGGATAAAATCATAAATGAAGAAGTTTTCAGAAGAATAGACGAAAACGGAACTTATGGACACCATAGAGAAAAGAAGAACCATTGACCACACCCTGAGGTACAATGGATTCGTGCGCGTACGTGGTACATTGCAAAAAATACCAGGAGGTAAACCGATTAGCATCAGATAATGTGGGATGGAGGGCTGCAGTCAACCACGCTTAGGATTGCACAACCAATGATGATTGATATTAGATCAAATGTACACAACCTAATTCCCAATTGCAAATTCCTTAACAACTCGAAAGTCGCAACTTAAAGCAGTAATTTCCCAGTATTAAAAATAATAATGAACGAGTATAAGATGAGTTTTACCAGAAGGTTTATTTGTCAAAACATATAACTCTGTACTTGGTAAAAACACTCTTTTTAAAAATTTAGTTTTAGTAGACTCATATTCAATGAAAAATGCATAATAATTCGCATACACAGAACTATTTCCGACGCATATCAAGGGCATTATATCATTCTCAAGGTGACGAGATGTTTGAAAAAAAACATTTGCATCATTTGTATATAAAAATTCTGATCCGAATATTCAGAATTTTCACACGAGTCCAATGTCAACTTCAGTTAAATTCACGTTGTAAGTTAAATATTACTTTTGAGGGGACTCACCACATATCCTTGATTTGCAGCGCGCATAGAATACCACCCAGCTATCCCGTAATGATTAGTTCCTGAAAGTGAAATGCTATTGTTATTAATTGTTATAATTGCATTAACTGTACTTGAAAAACACTTAGGTATTAGTCAACAGTGTATTTTGATGACAGACGAGAGATGAAGAAGTTGGTAAAAAAGTAAAATTACAGTGGAGAAAATATGAAAGCCAATGTAATCGTCTATGGCATAAAGACAGAAGGCAGCTCAAATATGAAATGAGCCACTCAAAGTCTCGAGGTTTCTTTTTGGTAGTAGCACTCAATCTTGCTTTTATGCCTTCCTATACAGTTACAATTAATGACACACGATGTCACTTCTTGGAAGGTGCCATGTGAAATATACTTCCTTTAGAATGCGAAACGTACAATGCGACAGGGGTAGATAGAGCACCGTTTAAAGAAATGGAAAAATGGAGCTAAAGGAGGCTGATAAATATCAAATGAACTGACAAATAACTAGCGATTATTCCAAGGCGATTGAAGGAAGTAAAGAAAAAGAATTAACCTACAGAGCATATATATATATATATATATACACACACGAGAGTCATCCGGAAAGTAGTACCCGTTCGTGCCGCATGAAGTGCTGACGACGCGAGTAGCCGCTGGACGAGGTCAGATAGCTTCAGTGGCTTGTCTGCCTTCTCTGAGCCAAGTTGCGTGACGCTAGCATTGCCTGTGTTGTTTCTGTGATTGTTTACAATGTTTAAAAAAATTGAGAACGCCGCCAGTTGTGAAGTGAGGGCAGTGATTAAATTCCTCAATGCAAGAAACGTTCGCCCATGTGATATTCATCGCCAATTAAAGGAGGTGTATGGAGACAATGTAATGGACGAGTCGTCTGTTCGGCGGTGGTGTCGCAACTTCAACATGGGGAGGGGGAACACACACGACGATGAGCGTTCGGGGAGACCGTCTGTCATTACAGACCAACTGGTGAGCTCAGTTGACGAATTCGTGAGGAACGATCGGCGCGTCACAATTGATGACATCTGTGAGCATTTTCCCAATGTTTCTCGAACGATTGTTCATGAAATTGTTAACACCATCTGCATTATGCAAAAATTTGTGCAAGATGGGTCCCTCGCATGCTTACAGATGAGCACAAAACCAAGCGTATGGCTGCAGCACTGACGTTTTTGGGACGTTATTCTGATGAAGGAGACTCTTTCTTGACTCGCATAATTACTGGTGACGAAACATGGGTTTGTTATGCATCACCTGAGAGTAAACGACAGTCAATGGAGTGGCATCATGCTCATTCACCAAACAAACCAAAAAAATTCAAGACAGTTCTGTCCACCAGGAAACTCATGGCAACCATTTTCTGGGATCGACGAGGTGTATTGCTTATTGATTTTATGGCCCGTGGAGACACTATTAATGCCAATGCGTATTGTGAAACATTAAAGAAATTACGGCGGGCAATACAAAATCGGCGGCGAGGTCTATTGTCTACTGGTGTCATTCTCGTTCATGACAATGCCAGGCCTCATGCAGCTGGGATAACACAAAAACTTTTGCAGCAATTCAAATGGGAAACTTTCGACCATCCACCGTATAGCCCGGACTTGGCCCCTTCAGATTTTCATCTCTTTACAAAGCTTAAAGACTTTTTGGCAGGAAAAAGATTTGACAGCGATGAAGAACTTAAAGAAGGAGTGACCCTGTATCTCAATGAGCTGGCGGCGAAGGACTATGCAGCAGGAATACAGAAACTTGTCACACGTTATGACAAATGCCTTAATTTGCTCGGAGATTATGTTGAGAAGTAGTTTAAAGTATCCTCTTTCAAATAAAATTTTTTATGTTTGTTAATATTTACTTTTGTGTCTTTATTTCACGAACGGGTACTACTTTCCGGATGACCCTCGTGTGTATGTATATATATATATATATATATATATATATATATATATATATATATATATATATATATATATATATATATATATATATATATATATATATATATATATATATCGATGATGCGGAAGTACTCACGAGAGCAATATAACTTTTGGACGGCACAATAGAACACAGAATAAAACAGATAACACGTAAAAGGACACTCACACTGTAGATGATTTGAGCTTTCGGCCCACTCCGAGGCCTTCTTCAGGTCTGACCTGTTATATATATATAGTTATATATATAATATATATTATATATATATATAGAGAGGAAAAATAATTTGCTGGAAGCGATTTGAAATGTCTTACCTCGAGCTGATATCCACCCCACACCCGTTTCTTTAGCCTTTTTCATTGCGAGGTCCATGCAAAAATTTCCAACTACAGGCCCAAGTCCATTATTTCCATCTATCAGGGCTACGGCACTCTTTTCTTTGATTACTGTTGGTGTCGCACATGGATCTGTTGTCCCATTCCGTACGTCCTCCACGTACATACCTAGAGTCATATTTGAATTTCAATTTAAAGAACCCAGGATGTTGACTGATGTTTCATACAGCATATTCGCCGAAATAAATCATTCCATCCACCAAGTGAATAAAGGAGTACTTAGTCGATTGAGTCCGTGGCTCAAGTGCCCTCGGTAATCCGCTGCCACCAGAAGTTCTGACATGGCGTAGGCATGTTCCGCTGGGGTCCCGACAGCGGTCATTACGTCGGTGACGAAGCGGCATATCTCAGACCGAGGGGCGAATAACTTTTTGGCGGCCATTGCTTTCCTAAGAAATGAAATCAGTTTTCAATATATGAATAAATTCAAAGGAACAATAAATGTATGTTAAATAATCGATGGATTCCGAAAAATATCTCCCAACTATCGCCATCTATAGGAGTAACTAAGGGGTTGAATTTTTGAATGAAATTCACCAAATTTCTTCAATATTCTAACGAGATCTCTCGCTGATAATTCCTCTAGTACGACTGACTAGTGTAGATTGAAATCTATATCCTTAAAATGAATACTAAATAATAAGCCTCATATTCTGTGAATTGGAGGATTTCTTCTCGCCTAGCTGCTACCTTTGGCAGAGGGGCAGAGATTGCCTGGTAGCAGCCAATCACGTATTGAGTCTCAGAGTGACACGCTAATTGCTCGTCACCGGTCGAATCAAGCAGAACACACACGGTCGTCGACGAAGACAATCTGTGGAAATAACAAATTCTACCACATCGAAAAGGTAATCGAGTCAAAAATTTTAGCACACCGTAAGTACAAGATTACCAGCAAATACCGGTCAACGTATCAGTCCTTGGTTCGGCGAAAATACTTTCGGAATTTATCGCATAAGATAATATGGAGAACTCATTCCCTTTTCGTAGAGAAGGTCGAATACATGAGAGATATCTGTGTCCTACTCGGACCTGCTTTCCACTAAAGATCTCCAGCAGGAATGGTAGCAGCACTGATTCATCCACTGCCAGTTATCTAAGGGCACTCAAAAGTCACTGGAGATTAGCGTATAACCCAAAATGAGTGTAGCGTAGGGTCAATTGAATCATTCAATGCTATCTCCGAGGGACTTTCCCCATCAATTAACGCTGATAACCAATGGCAGGAAAAATACCTCATCCCAAACCCTCTGCATAATGTAAGGCATGGTACTTCTCCGAGCCATAAATAATACATATATATACATATATATATACATAATCTTGAAAATGACGCTCTCCGGCGACGCACAAACACACAAACACTAGGTTAATAAAAATTAAACACACAGAAACATAAAAGAAGGACACTTACAGTAGATATTTACGTTTCGACGGCACGGCCGTCGTCATCAGAATGCATTCTGATGACGACGGCCGTGCCGTCGAAACGTAAATATCTACTGTAAGTGTCCTTCTTTTATTTTTCTGTGTGTTTAATGTTTATTAACCTAGTGTTTATATATATATATACATATATATACATATACATATATATACATAAATATATGTGTTTTCCTAACCCCTTTCCTATTATCTATTTCTATGTGTCAAGTAATATTTGTTCGCCGTATGGCGGGATTTCGTGTTTGAATGTGTATATATATATATATATATATATATATTATATATATATATAACCATAAACATAGTAATCAACCCGAAGGTCGGTTTAGTAGGTGATGGTAGAGCTCACCCATGTACCAAGCCCAACGGCGTGTGAAACATCAGGGTAGGGGGGCCAGTTCCTTTCCCTGTGCCGGTTACGGTTTCCCAGGAAGATCTGGTACCCGAAAAATCACGTAGCTTGGGTGGAGCTGCAGGTGCCCAGAGTGCCTTGCCCGGGAATCGAACCCGGGACCCTCCGATCAGTTATATATATATTATATATACATTATATTTATATAAACATATTAAAACATGAAAACCCGCCATATGGCGAACAAATATTCATTCACATGGAAATAGATAAAAGGAAAATGGATAGGAACACATAAATATAAACTTGTGATCTGCTCGATTCCGCCTTCCCTATCTTTCCTCGGTTCGTCTTTTATTTGTGTTCCTATCCCTTTTCCTTATCACTATTTCCATCTGAAATATATATATATATACACACAATATTTGCATTTGTAAATTATAAAGTTTATTGTATAAACATTTACTCACTGTTATTGATTGTAATCTGTCTTAATTTTGGAAAGTTACATAAAATTTAAGAATTAGAAAAATATTTGGGTTGAGATTTAGGAAACTAATAGATTCTGTGTTTACGCCACGTTGATAGGGCTCAATATTTGTAAATAACGAGATCATAAATTCATCAGCATTCGCCCGTGCGACGCAGTCTACACGGCTCCATTGGTAAATCAATTCCTGGAATAGCATGGCAATTCAGTAATTAAATATATTTTTATTGAACCAGTTATAAAATTTCCATGAACCAAAGTGAATGGCCGTGAATAAAACTATAACATCATAAAAGCAATGGCAAAATCGGCAAAATGTATTTATTTCCGTTTCCATGATAACGTCACCATCATGGATCTTCATTACATCATAGTTATCATCGATGGTTCTCACTGTTTTCACTCATCTTTCGCTTGATATTTAAGACAGTAAAATTAAAGCAAGACGGTGCATAGTTCAGTATATTTACGTAAAATTGTCATGTAATTCTTCTAGGATTCTCCCATCATTGAAATATTGCTTAAGTGGATGGGAAAGAAAGTTTCCGCACACGTACTAAAGAATTGGATCCCAAAATTACGTTTTCAAATCGCAAATTAAAACTGATTGGCTTCGCAAATAATGAGATTGGGACTAACAAAACTTACCGTGGAGTTGGAGCGCCAAAACGCCAATCCACGTCTTATGAAATTAGGACTTCAATATTTTGCCTCAAGATCCAGTAAACATAGATAATAGAATTCCCTCGTTTTATTTTCGCTCATTAACATTTTTCTTGTATAATGCGTCAGTCTATACTCCTTTAACGAAAGGTAGTTAATGTTAGTGGCACTTAATTGTTAATGGGTTCCTAATATTATAACAAAAGGGCTGATAAATTAGGTAATCTCGATGAATTTGTTGAAAATGATAATCAAATAATCAAATTTGCATATATATAATTCTCCATCAATCTATATAAACCCTCAAAACACAACTTATAATAGCTTAATGGTGTACCAAAACTCTCCAATGGATGGAAAGTGAAATCAATAAAAAGGGTTTTGAAATACGAGGCGAAATTCAATCCCGCTAACCCCTGGTGTGAGTAGTCTCTTGTACCCATGATTACGATTGACCATTTCTTTTTTTGCGAGAACTTGCACAGGAAACTATTACTCGCAAGGCCAGGATAATTGAGTAGAATAAAATAATTCTAACAATAAACATACTTTGTGTAAAATATACATCTGATATTCACCTAAGATACATTTCGATATGAATATGGATACAGAGGAGGTATCGAGAATATATGAGTGCTTCCAAGGCGCCAATAAATGCTAAAAATGTAAACGCGGCAAAAGTGTAAAAATGTAGCTCAACACCGGAAAATAGTTATACATTAGTCGTTATTTTTAACATGTCTTATCTTAAAGCAAATCGACAAATATGGAATTAGTCCTTCGTATGACATCTAAGCAAAAATATAAAAGTTACAAAACGGAAGATTGACACGGAGATGAAAATCAGTGAAGCAACTATCATGCACCCTTTTGGAAAAGGTCTTGTAAAAGTAATTATTTTTTCTCCGATAAAATCATTTTTTAGTGAATCCTGTTTTTTAACTAACATAATTAGTAGGAATTATAGCGTCGCAGGATAATCCATCGAGGTCACACGTGGTTGGTACTCCGACAACACTAATCTCAACAATTAATTAATGTACATTGATACCAAAATTAGCCGATCATATCTGTTGAATCTTTAAAAAATGCTCTAAAAATTATAAACGAATTTTCAATTATTCCTTCCTGAGTGAAACTGATCAGGGTCGAATGGATTGTCTATATTTTATCTACATTTGAAATCCCATATATTCGGGGCATATAGGTAATCTCATAGAGTATGCAAAGAAGACCGTCCGTTTTCTTTAACACGTATCAGCTGCTAATACACTGTTGGAAGTGGCCGTTCTTCCATCTCGATGGATTTTATAGGGCACTCTTTATTCCAATGCCGTGTACTTTATGGCATACTGAAGAAGGAATAAGACTAAAATATTACTTATTCTTGATTTGTTACGCATCAGCGGTTGCGGCTAAAAAATAACGTCAAGCCTATCTGAAGAGAGTTGATACAGCAGGGAGGGCAGGATCATTCTCCCCATCCAAATTGCCTCAAGGCTCCCGATCTTTAAGGGTCGAATGCAAAAGCCACGCAATGGGATGTCGGAGGTGGCCAATCTATCCCTCCTCTTGAATGCCCTTTATTCCGACACTCTTTCACCGTCTCCTTTTTCTCTCCATCTCTTTTCTCTACATCCTCCTTCCATCTGATGGCATCAATAACCTTAAAGAAACCATCAGTTCTACCGCTTAATGAATAATTTCTTTCGCTCGAATGTAGCTCGTCAAACGCTCGGTTGCCTTGGTGAAATATCAGCGCAAAACACACATTCGGCAGAGTATATTGGAGAAGGCTTATCATAGAGGGCACGAGGGAACCGAGGAAATTCAATACTAGAGGTTCCGTGAGTGGAAGAGAAAAGAAAATGTGAAATCATAAAGGTAGTCGCAGAAACAGTCAAAGTACACGACGTGAGGCATTCAAAAAGTCAATATGTTAACAGCTTTATTACGTGCACAAGTGCAGCTTCATTAAATATATCATAACGCTGCACTGAAGCATATTCATTCGGAAAATATACTTAATGAAATTATTATTATTAGGAAATGTAGATCCGCAGTAAAATAAAAATGCCTTGATACTATACAACCTCACTACAATTCAAACGGAAATAAGAGGGATTTGTCAAAGCTAGCGATATCTGAAAAGGTCATCTCACCGTTTTTTTTTATAGAGAATTATGACCAATCAATCATCGAGGGGTTAACCTGAAACGTATACAACTCACTTGATGATAGTCACGCGAAACATCAATCATACTTGAGGCACGGGTATTAACGTGTGGAGTTCGTACCTACCACCCACTAAATAGTAAATCAAATTGGAGTGCTTGATTTGGCAAGAGAATCATTGTGATAGCTTTCATCTTACCAGGCTTGTTTAAACAGGGATCATCAAGTAATGGGACTACAATCTGAAGAGCCTATCTACGCTCGGGTCATGGAAGTGGACCACATAACGCAAGGGATGAATGGATTGGATCAAGTTAATCATTTAGGAGACGATTCGGAGACCTTCTATCGCGATATCGAAGTTTTCAAGGTTTTGAATTCTCAAAGAAATAATATGAACAACTGATCATTAGTACTTTCGCATGGAGGGTAAAACTTTTACTGATAATATAACGTATAAACAGAGTTATAGGGAAATAACTTTCACCCAAAGCTGGCCACACCTTCCCGCTCTTCCCCCTCCGACTTCCCACCGCTTCATTTTCTCCTCTGTATTTCACCTCACTGCTTTAAAATTTAGCATTTCACTACGCATATATAAACTTCAACCTTTTTGGAGCGAAAGATGCAGCAAACGTAAAATATAGTTTCATCTTTGAAGGAATGCCGAAGACTGTGGTTATGGGATTATCTAGCATGAAAAAATAGAACCCCATACTCAAACCATGACAATTCAGAGAGAGAGAAAGAGAATCGTGTTTCTTCCTCCATATCTGTCTTGACTCTGTTTACTGAAATGTTGGAGCGGTATCGATTTTTAATTTAGGGCACGTCATTCATTTTAGAGAAAAAAACAGGTGAAACGAAGAAACGCAATCATGGAAATATCAGCTCAGAAATGCCTTTGAATGAATTGGTTGTCCCTGGCGCTGAGACCGCACTCAGCACAAACTGATTCTATTAGTACAGAGATTGATCGTTCTTTGGGTTGCAGGATGAGTAAGCCAAAACCGAGTTGAAACAAGGTGAACCGAGATTAAAAGATTTCGTCTGAAAGTTTTTCAATCACCTTGAATGTTACCCATATAAGGCATAAGTGAAAATTTGTCATTTTCTTAGACAGTCACAATTTACGCATTTTTAAATTTTCAATCACCACGCCGGCCGATTTCACAGTCTTCGCCTTCTTCGGAGCCGGATCGCCTTTAGATACCCATTGTTTTGACTGTTCCTTTGTTTCTGGAGTGTAGCAGTGTGTTCATGTTACGTCCACAGCTATATATATATATATATATATATATATATATATATATATGAGTCATATCTTATCTTCCGAAGAAGACGGAGCTCGAGTCCGTCGAAATTATCAAGATATTATTGTGAGTGTTCTTTTTATGTGTTCTCGTGCTGTGTGTTACTGTCTAAGTTTTATATATAAAAAAACCATAAACACAGTAATCAACCCGAAGGTCGGTTTAGTAGGTGATGGTAGAGCTCACCCATGTACCAAGCCCGACGGCGTGTGTATATTCACACATCAGGGTAGGGGGGCCAGTTCCTTTCCCTGTGCCGGTTATGGTTTCCCAGGAAGATCTGGTACCCGAAAAATCACGTAGCTTGGGTGGAACTGCAGGTGCCCAAAGTGCCTTGCCCGGGAATCGAACCCGGGACTCTCTGGTCAGCAGTCCAACGCTCTACCCGCTAGACCACCACGACCCGCGTTATATATATATATATATATATATATATAGTCACTTTTTTAAAAAACCCACGAACGTGCACAATAATGTAAATTGACTAACTAGTAGACACAAACACAGAAACTAAAACATATAAGAGGGACTCACTGGTTCTCGAATTTTCGGTGGTACAACCACCTTTATCAAGAGGAATTAGGAACAGAACAGAACTCAGTTCTGTTCTGTTCCTAATTCCTCTTGAGAAAGGTGGTTGCAGCGCGGCACCCATCTTCCAAGATTTCTTTCATATAGTACCCAATTTTCCTTGCGAAATTGAAAACACTGTACCTGGTGATATACCTGTGGCCTCAATCATTTAGCGAACCTTAGTTATCTGATCACTCAAAGCTATATCGTAGATTTTGTCGATCATTTCGGAAGAAGTCCCTTCCACTGGGCGTCCCGAATTATGTGTATCATTTGTGGATTTTTTGAGCTCAAGTGGCTAGAGCATCGGCCCGGTAAGTCGAAAGATCCGGGGTTCAAGTCCCGGTCAAGTAAATATTTTTCGCTTGTGATCTGCTCGATTCCGCCTTCCTCACCTCTCCTGTGTTCGTCCTTTATATGTGTTCCTATCCCTTTTCCTTATATCTATTTCTTTGTGAATTTTATAAAGTAAACTACCGGTTAAGGTAGGTTTTTGGATGGACACAACTATCAAATAAACATTTTGTAACTCCAAACAAAACCCATTCCAGCAACCTAATCTACATCAGGTCCCACTTCATCTCTCTGTACTCCTTTCCTCCCTTCATCCCGTCCAGCATCCCTATCCTGTTCCTGCCCTTTCCTCGCTTGCCCAACATTCTCCCCTCTATTACATTCTTCAACATTCCACTACCGCTCATTACGCCCTTCATCCATTTTCCTGCCTCCATAGGATTTCTTTCAACAAACCCCTCTCCTCACCAACCATCTCCAGCACTTCCTCATTTTCTATGTGAATGAATATACATATACATATATATATATATATATATATATATATATTTATTATTTATTAGGTAATCTACCGGTTAAGGTAGGTTTTTGGATGGACACAACTATCAAATAAACATTTTGTGACTCCCCACCTAGCAAACTAATCTATATCAGGTCCCTCTTCATCTCGGTGTACTTCCTTCCTCCCTTCATCCCGTCCAACATCCCTATTCTGTTCCTACCCTTACCACGCTTGCCCAACATTCTCCCCTCTATTACCCTCTTCAACATTCCACTACCGCTCAATACGCCTTTCATCCATTTTTCCTGCCTCCATAGGATTTCTCTCAACAAACCCCTCTCCTCCCCCACCATTTTTAGTACTTCCTCATTTGTTTTCCTTTCGGTCCATTTCACCTTCTCCATTCTTCTCCAAACCCACATTTCAAAAGCCTCCAAATCTACGTCTATCCTCCTGCTTCAGCGACCACGTTTCCGCGCCGTACATAGCTCCATATCAGAGTTTTTACGAGTCTTGTCTTAACATCCCTACTCAACGTCCCCGTCATCAACTCCCTCCTCCTTGAGAAAGCCTCCTTGCCTAGCGCAATTCTTCTCCTTACGTCCCTACCACTTTGACCGTATTGGTCCAAAACACTTCCGAGATATGTAAACTGCTCTACCTGCTCTATTCTTTCCCCGCCTATTTTAATATTTAGCTTAGCCTTTTTCTTTCTGGAAAATCGCATAACCTTTGTTTTATTAATATTGATTCTCATCCCATATTTATCGCACTGAACCTCCGATTCACTCAACAATGCTTGCAACCCCTTGGCTGACTGAGCAACTAATGCTTGGTCATCAGCAAACCTAACCGATTTTACGAATTCCCCTCCGACTTTCATTGCTACCTCCAGTTCTTCCCATGCCTCTTTAATCATTTCCTCTACATATACGTTGAACAGTACCGGTGACAATGGGCAACCCTGCCTTACACCTCTTCCTAACACTGCCCATCCGGACTCTCCGTTCCCCACTCGCACCTGAGCAGTCTGAGACATGTACAGGTTGCGGATCAGTCTCCTGTCCCTCCAATCCATTCCTATTTTCTGCAATACACGCATTAATTTTTCCCAATTCACTCTATCAAACGCTTTTTCGAAATCTACAAAACAGGCAAAAACGTCCTCGTTGTATTCTATATTCCTGTCGACTAGTGATCTCATTACTGCAATGGCATCACGCGTACCTCTTCCTTTCCTGAACCCAAACTGATCATCCCCTAAGTAATCATTTGCCTTACTCTCTATCCTTTTGTTGATAATCCTGAGAATAACTTTAGCTGCCTGGGATATCAAACTTATTGTTCTGTAATCCTCACATGACGAAGCCTTTGCCTTTTTTGGAATAGGAACTAACACCGATCTCACAAAATCTTCCGGCCAGATTCCTTCCTCATAGATACTACGAATCAGTCCATATATGGCCTTCTTCCCACCTTTCCCTAACCATTTCAACATTTCTACAGGAATATTGTCCACCCCCACAGCCTTATTTGCTTTCATCTCCTTTAATGCCCTTTCTATTTCATCGTCGAGTATGCCTGGACTTAAGCTATCTTCTTCTACGTCATGTTCCTTTTCTATGTCTAACCTTGTCGGCCTAAGTTCTTTACCATACAGTGTTTCTATATATTCCTTCCATCTCTCTTGGATTTTTCCTGGTTCAACTATTATCTTACCCCATTTATCTTTCACTGTTAGCACAGATCTTGCCTTCTTACTTCCCGATAATAACTTAACCTTGCTGTATAGAGCACCAATTTCACCCTTCTTCTGTAAACTTTCCATATCCTCGCATTGCGTTTTCCACCATTCTTCTTTTGCTTTATTTGTGGCCCTTCTCAATTTATTGTTTAACTCTTTGTACTTCATTTTGCCTAACTCTGTGTTTACATTTTTCCATCTTCTTCTCTCATCCATCTTTGCAATCATCTCATCCGTTACCCATGGTTTCCTTATCCTTTTCCCGTTAACGGTTCCTACAGTGTCTTTAGCGGAAGTGTTTTGGACCAATACGGTCAAAGTGGTAGGGACGTAAGGAGAAGAATTGCGCTAGGCAAGGAGGCTTTCTCAAGGAGGAGGGAGTTGATGACGGGGACGTTGAGTAGGGATGTTAAGACAAGACTCGTAAAAACTTTGATATGGAGCTATGTACGGCGCGGAAACGTGGTCGCTGAAGCAGGAGGATAGACGTAGATTTGGAGGCTTTTGAAATGTGGGTTTGGAGAAGAATGGAGAAGGTGAAATGGACCGAAAGGAAAACAAATGAGGAAGTACTAAAAATGGTGGGGGAGGAGAGGGGTTTGTTGAGAGAAATCCTATGGAGACAGGAAAATGGATGAAAGGCGTATTGAGCGGTAGTGGAATGTTGAAGAGGGTAATAGAGGGGAGAATGTTGGGCAAGCGAGGTAAGGGTAGGAACAGGATAGGGATGTTGGACGGGATGAAGGGAGGAAAGAAGTACACCGAGATGAAGAGGGACTTGATATAGATTAGTTTGCTAGGTGGGGAGTCACAAAATGTTTATTTGATAGTTGTGTCCATCCAAAAACCTACCTTAACCAGTATATTACCTAATAATAATATATACACGCACACATTCAAACCGGAAAACCCGGCACATGGCGAAAACATATTCATTCACCTGGATTCAGATATAAATAACGGGATAGGAACAAATATTAAAGACGAACACAGGTATACGAAATTTCATATTCAGTAATGAATAATTGATTATATTACTGGACCTGAAGATGATGTAATACATCGAAACCCGATCGTAAAATAAATTCTATCAAGTGGAAAAGTGCTACTATCAATTATTCATCATGTCCGACTTCCATCACGTCACGCCTGAAGCTACTCAATTTTCTCATATTCCGTGTCATTGTTTCACGGGATAAATAATAGAGGTGTTTTCCGTTGCCTTCCTCAATAGGTTTTTTAATGTGACACCATCACTCAAAAGGTCTACGCGTACTACCTTTCGTCTGGCTCCTACCCGTCGTCTTATAGCATATGTGACCCTACCAGAAGCAGTTCCAAGTAGTTCCAATTAGCTCCATATATATACATGCCGGTCGCGGTGGGTACCTGCAGCTTCACCCAAGCTAGTTGATTTTTCGGGTACCAGATCTTCCTGGGAAACCGTAACCGGCACAGGGAAAGGAACTGGCCCCCCTACCCTGATGTGTGAATATTCACACGCCGTCGGGCTTGGTACATGGGTGAGCTCTACCATCACCTACTAAACCGACCTAAGGGTTGATTACTGTGCGTGTATATATATATATATATATATACATACATATATGTATGTATATATATATGTATGTATATATATATATATATATATATATATATACATATAGTACCTATAATGCTACCGCCAGCCGTAGCGGTCATCTGAACGCACAAGCCCTTACAACATGTCAAGGTTGTACACCATGGGGATGGTCTTATTCAATGTGATGGGAGAAATTCATAGGAGGTAGGACAGATGGATTGCAGAGCATTTTGATTGGTGATGGTATATTGAGGACTGTGATAGAGGGCAGAACGTTAGGCTAATGTTAGGCTAACTTAAGCGATAGAGCACCAATCATAATAACGATCCTGGGTAATATAAACTTAATAAATGACATAAGGAGACTCTCCATAAGCAAAATATAAATACGAGAAGCAAATGCCCGCACTTGTAATTTAAGATTTAGCTTTGAGAAACGACTCCTCAATCTTTATCCGCAGTTTATGTACTAGTCACACACGCTCCTGCGTAAGCTGCCTCTCGTAAACGAAACTGGAAGACCTCCAGCCTGGTAAAAAAAAGCAGAGAAAAAATACGAATTTTTGAGAACAGCTAATTTCATGTCCGTGACCTGGAAGCCATCTCATCTGTAGCAAAAATCGGGATCGTCACCTATATCGACCAAAGAGACAACTTCTAATAATCTCTCTGATTCTCCGTCAAATATCTAAACGTTGAGTGACTTTCTAAATTCCCTACAAGATATGCTTTAAAATACTTGTTACTTTTCAAAATCACAAGTGTGATAAAATTTATCGACATCATTATTTTTTTTTTGTTTCGGAAAAATGTGTCTAGAAAGAACGCACTGTGGTATGAGCGTGGTATTTCAGTTGCTAGGGTGACGGTAACTTTTCAGGTACAATTCCAGGTGGCACTTCTGGGTATCCTCAACTTCACCCAAAATGCGTGATTTGTCAGTGTGACTACTGCGTGCACATTGTGGTGATATATATTCAACAAGTATATATAGTATTCCACCAAAGTGAAATTTTGTTATAATCGGGGTGCTTGCAATTCCACTATCAATCTGGTTAAGGCATGAGCAAAACGGTTTTTAATCTTATTTTTTATTTATCCAATTGACGGAAAAGTTTCGACTACCGATAGGGAGGTAGGGATCGCTACCTTGGGTTGGAAAGCTTGTAAGACCATCGGCAAATCAAGCAAGTAAATATCCGTCGCCATGCCTGTCTCCTGAAAAGTTACTCGATCGCTTGCTACCGAACTCTCCTCTGCTTTCACTGTCCCTTCCCCTACTCTTAATCAACTCTTCCTCCTGACCTTGGCCGAGTGCGGAGCAAACAACACCATATTATGTGTTACAACACAAGTCGACAGCCATCTTTTTTTTTCGTCCGTTCCGGGTAAACAGGTCATTTTTCAGATGAACTATTAAAGGTTTTCTAATTACTGCCAAGACTGTTCTCACTTTAATAGCATCTGCGTCGCCAGATGCAACTATACGCTCACATTTCAACGCGTGTTCTTCCGCTTCGCACCGGCAAAAAGTCTCGCGTGTCTCGAATAACGCTGGGCTTCGCATATCCTCACCCTAGGTTTTTTTTTCAAAATGATCCTACGAACACAAATGATAAACAGTTTCAGTGATCGTGCCTTCTTTTCAGCTTGGTGAAAGGTACTTTCCTGAGGTCTTTCATTCATTCTCAGGCAAAATAGTTTTTTCAGAGATGTAATGGAACCGTAGAAGGGAAAAATAACAAAGGAAGACAAGGGTCAAACCAAATACGACACTGATAGCCGAAGAAAAGCTTTTCCCAGACATTTTTCCCAACTTATATTGATAAAACTTGACTCAACGAGTGTACAATCTCGCAGAAAAGTTATTCTTTCAAATTATCTCACAGTACCTGCTATCATGAAATTACTATCCCTCTAGCTATCACCAGTGAAGTTCAAAAGTTCCTTAGTGACTTTATATGATGTCTCCAAACTCCTTAAGGGGCGATAACAGCAGTATAGTAAATACTAGAAAATACTTCGTCCGTATGTGGAGGAGCACCACACTACCTCAGTATATATATATATATATATATATATATATATATATATATATATATATATTTAGAAGTCCACAAAATTTCCCACATTTATCACAGGCTTTTTGAGTGGCAATTAGACACTTAGAAGTCCCTTAGGGTTAATCATCTTCCTGCACCTGCACTTATGTTACCACTATGGTTATGCTATATATCAATTTTTGCGCATATCATACATTTTCTCCCATCAATATGTTTGTCGAACAAATAATATTTTAATTGACATGCAGCGATACGAGTTCAAATCAAGTGCCCAACACCACTATTTTTTCACAAGTTGACGAATAGTAATTTCATTGAATATTGAGTTACAGCTCATTTTATTCACCCTTCCCCAAACTCACATCGTAAAATCCTTCAATTTATGCTCGTTCTCTTGTATCACTAGTACCCCCAATTGCTTTGGAAAATAAAATCGCTGATGTTTATTTCTCGATATTGGCATTCTCCGGCCTCTCTCAAGTACTATATGCTCTTAATTTATTAACCTCTCAAATCCTAGCATGGAAGGAAAATATAACATTAATATCAAACTACAGACCGAGGACAATCTAAAACATCTTCATATGTACACCACCGTTAGAAATGAGATGTTTCGTTGGTAATAAATTCATTCCATGCTGAATGCCTTGTGGGAATGATCTTATACACACACAGATGTTCAAAAAACTTACGATATCTGAAACATAATTTCATGAATTCATTTCTTCTAATAAAGGTTCCAAAGTATGCAATTATATGTTTTCCCATTGAAGACGATCAAGAAATAACATAGCCACATGGACAGAAAGAGGTTGGCCGATAAAGATTTAAGAGCCGTGTCCAACCAATTTTAGTACTGACTGGATGCAAGAACGAGTATGATACCACGATTCAACGTTGTTTTAGAATAGAATAAATGAAATTAAAAATGATATCAACCTTTCGGTAAGTGTGCATTAGTCTCGCATCTCGAAGATTCGCAAACTAAAAATATTTTCCTACCCGTAATCTCCGATTAGATGCTATCTCCCCTCGAATGAGAAGCGAGCGCAAAAATATCTGTTCCAGTCTTGGGAACAAAATCCCCGTCGATGCCGTTGTACCTGTCTGCCTACTCGAGTCGCACTCCATCTGTGGACGTTCATAGCAGAGTCGATGCTGCGCACAAGGCACACTCTCCCCTCCTCAATCTCTCCCCCGCCACACCCCCCTTCTACCACCTCGCACTCCACTCGCATCGCCCGTCGCCAACCCTCGCTCCTTTTCCTCCGCTATCGTGAATCGCGAGGCGGAGGGGAGGGGAATTTGGCATTCGGCTCCCTCGTCGCCAGAACCACCAACAATATTCGGCACCGAGACATCATCCCGGACGCAACGCGAAGCGAAGAGAAGCCGGTCGAGAAGAAGAGCGAGAACAGGCAATTGTAAGAGGCGACGAAGTCGCAGGAAAAGAAAACACCCCGCCGCGCCGTGGGCCGATAACACAACTGAGCTCCCGTCAATCGTGAGTATGAGCTAAGGGTCGGGTGCCTCCGCCGCGCTGTGTTTCTCGTTTCGCCGTGCAGTGAGTGAGCCTCGAGAGCGAGCACCGGCGGACTGCCACAACTCCCCCGCCCGTGCGAACGACGCGGCCTTGACGGGGACGGCTTTCTTTGTACGCGTGGGCCGCATCCATCCCGCTCGCCGCTGCACTTTCTCTTTCGATTCGCGCCAGGGAAGGGGTCCAAAAGGCGAGGTTTAACTTTCGAAAAATGCCTCGAGAATCACCGGAGTCGTAAACATTGTAATCCAAATGTGCAAGTGCAGGAATCAAGACGAAGTGTGAATGGGTTTGGCGATTCGTGATGCAAGAACTTGATTAGTATCCAATTTGGAGATGACGCATTTTTGGGACAAGGATAACAACCAACGGAACAATTAAAGGAATGTCATTATTTTTTTTGTATCGCTTGAAACCTGGTTGAAGATCTGGAATGTATGTACGCCACCACCAAAGGAATAACATATGTAAATAGTTCGACATTCCAAAAGAGTGGATTTAGTAGCATTGTTTCTCGTAGTTTCTACTGGAATATCAGAAAGGACATAAAAGACAGTTTATCAAGAGAAGTATTTATGTAAGTCTACTATTTGAAAATTAGTGCGTCTCCCATGAACCCCTGCAGGTTGAAATTAAGGCTGGAGGTAGACAAACGTAGCTTCTTTATTAAAATTTACCTTCACTTTCCACTACACATTTTATACGGTAGTCCTTTAATTCCAAAACGTAATCGAGGGATATAAACATATCCCTCGATTGATATAAAATGATACAGATATGGAAGCTTCATATGAGGAAACGGCCGGCGATGAGGTCATCAAAACAGTAAACAAAACAACTATGAAGTAACCACACGCCTAGGAGCTCTTGAAATGAATTTTGTCCTTGAGGTTTCCACGGTGATGCCCAAGAACAGCAAGATCGATTTTTTCAGCCGAGGATAGAAAGAGTATACACGTCGATAATAATTATCCCATACATTAAATGATAATTCGACTGTATTTCTCAACAATCTTGCAGAACTTAACTTCTCCCAAAAAAACAGCCATCGTCTTTCAAACAAAACATCGAAGATTAAACAAAAAATTAGCCGACGCACTGAATGTATAGCCTTCCGTCCATATGAATAAAATTATTATCGTATAAACTTCTATCATGTTTACTCTTACGATAGAATTTTCAAAATGTGAATACGAGGAAATTTCTTTTTTCGTTGTTCCATTTAATACCTTTCTTCTCAATTTTCAGATTAAATCAACCTGATAAAATAAAAAGGATCGTGTTCAGTGGGTCTTTCTGTTTCAAAAATATCTCTTCAAACTTAAAATTATCCTTCATGGAGTATTCCAGAATGGGGATGGGGTGGGAGAGGAGGGGGAGAGGACGATCTATGAATGAATGAAGTCGTACGTTCACTCTAGGGCTCGCCATCGTGCGAGTGGGGTGCGTTGGCATGCTTACTAATCGATGAATCCGGCCAGGAAGCGGGACAAGATGGCCTTGAAAAAGGATTTCAAATGTAGGGTAAGGTCGAGCGAACCAAGGCTGTTGTTAGAGGATCCTGAGAGCTAGGCATGTTCTATTTTAGGTTGGTGCTACGCTATATATTTCTCAAAGGAGCAGTAGAAGGTCGCAAGCAACATAATGGTGGTCCTCTTCGTTTTAAAATGCATCCACGATGAGAGAAATACGCCAAAGGATATCAAGCAAGCTGCTGGACTCCCTTTTGCACAACCTGTACACCTAAACGAGTTTCACTCTTTTCTTTTCTTTGCTCCAAAAGTGTTACGTAAATTCCATGAGCGAGTGGAATACGTAAATGATCGAATCCCCTTTAAGAACTTTACTTCCATCCACAAACTTTTGATGACGCTAAGAAACCAAGTTTAAGATTGTTAAACGTATAGCAACAAAAAGCACTATCCGGAGTTCAAATATTCTGAGTGAGAGTTCATAAATTTCCAGGAATGTTGCTGGCTTGCAGTAATTTTGGACAACGACTGTCATCAATTATTCGAGTTTTCAAATCCATTGTCACATTACATAATTTATATAGGTTACCACCGGAAAAAAAACCACTGTGGACATATCCCATTTCTTTTTTAAATATTCTTAGAAGATGCCCCTGGATGAATATGATTGCTGGGAACGTCACGATATGTATTTAACAATTGTATTTCAAACCAAATTGAAAAAAACAGTGCGATATGATACCTCAAATGCCTGTTATAACGAGTGAATTTTATACTTTTCTGAGGTAATTTCCGATTCTTACTCCGCAATAACATCCTGATTTCAAGAAACGACATTTTTAAAAGCTCCGAAAGATTTGATTGTGCGTAAATCCTATGTATAATTTTTAGATTTATGAATTGAAAATATGATAAAATTGAACTAGGCAAATTTAAATTATCATTTTACATCATCTAACTGGTAAAAGTGTGCTTGGTGAATGTAACTCTTTTGCTTTTCTCTACTAACCTCTTTAAATTTGTAGCTCAAGCATAGGCTGTCAATTGAAAAATATGCATACAAAATTATCTACTTATACAAGTCCCTCGAGAGAAATAGTTCAAATACATGTGTACATATTTCTTATCAATTGGTCTGTTCAATTTTCAGTCGTGCCATAAACGGATCAAATTGGAAATATGGCTTCGAAAGGATGTCTTATACCTCTCCCCGAGATCCGCCGCTTCATCCAAGATTCGATGATCAGCGCTGGTAGTCCTGAATCCCATGCTGCTATGATGGCGGAAGTCCTCTCAGCGGCCGACTATAGAGGGCATTTCAGCCATGGATTAAATAGACTAGGTAAAGCGATCTCATCTCCTCAATTTTGAGCTGTCTTGATAAATTGCCTTAAAAGCACATGCAGCAGCTTAATCTCCTATCACATTATTCTCCACGCCAATATATTATCAAATTTCACTCAAATAAAATAATAAATAAACAAAATAATTTCGGAATTTTCCGCCCTTATCATTTCTATAAACACATTGATTTTTTCTCCTTTCGCTTTTGATTGAGAAAATGGTTATGGGAAGTATGCTTAGTGAAAATAATGACCCCCTTGGGAACATCCCACTCAAGTGTTGGCTACCTTCCTAGCGAAATTTCCCAGAATTGCTGTGCTCTACTATTCGTTCACTGATTTTTGCCGCAAAATTCATTAAATGTCACTAAAAATAATCTACATGTTTTCAAGAATCCCTTTACAGTTATCCTGACTATTAACAGTTTTGTGTTTTCGTAATTTGATCTGCGACACAGAATTTGTAAACGCGAATGTGATGCGTGGATACGCATCACTGTCCTAAAATGATATCACACATTTTATCGTAAACCCTAATGACGGTGAGGGTTTTCTTTCGTCCCCAGATACAATAATGGAAAAACTTTTCCAAAATATCGGCTAAGAGTCCGCTTTTTTTATTTTTATTTTTATTTTTCCGTGGCCAGCAAAATAAATCTTTTGAGTGAATGCTGGGATTTTTCAGTCGAACCGTTCAAAAAAGCTGCGGTTTGAAAACCAACGTCTACAATTAGCTTGAATGTTCTTCCACCTGTCATTAGCGTGTTCTCAATGCGTTAATTTAAGTAATTAATGGGGACAACGTAATATATGATTAATTAAATATCCAGACATGATGTGCTGAGAAAACGTAATTTTTGGCAACTCATCGGGGAAACTCAGTTTTTTAATCTGGTTTAAATTTAATTATAAAGTAAACAAATACATTCAATATAATTAAGCTAATCAAACAAATATTTTCTGTAGACATTCCTGTCCAGCATTGGAAAGACAAATGAAACGTTTTGAGTGACTGAAACATTATTCTTAAAGGAAGGTCCAAAAATAAATTGCATCACTCAATGAAAGCCATGGGTATCTGCACCTCCTAAAAGATATTGGTCTAATTCCTAACCCAATGCTAACGGAAAATAAACTCACGGTTGAAGGAAAAAACTTTTAATTTATTTTTAACATGTATGGTTCCACAGTGCCCGTATTCGTCTTTTCCCATGATTTACCAAATGCTCCACGATGCACTTGCCTACCTTCCTCTGCCATGCTTCCAATGAAATACGAGCGTCAATCTTTGAATTATGTGAAATTTACCAGCTCCCACCGTTTAACTTCTCTCAATACAGAGATGTACGTGAAGGACGTAATGACCAAATCGACAGATGCACATGCCACACCGGTGATAGTCTCCGAAAAGGCATCCATAGCACTGGTGGACGGGAGGAATGGCTTGGGTCCCGTCGTTGGAAACTTCTGCATGGACCTCGCCATAAAAAAAGCCGCTGAAACAGGGGTGGGATGGGTCTCCGCCCGTGGTAAGTGCTCATAATATTTCCGTTCACATTCAACGGATTTTTGTTAATCCCAGTACTATTAGCGAAAAGAGAACCTTGCGAATGGTCTTTCTTTAATGAGGTTCGTTTAAAAGTTTTGGAACACAGTATGATGTATGTTCCCTCCTGGAAATTTTCATATTTTCCATGGATATAAATAGAAAGATGTCGCAGTTCCCATGGAAATTCCATCCTCATTTATTTCTAAGGAAAGATTTCTTGAGCAGAATTATTTTTATAAAAAATAATATTCTTAATGGAAACTAACTACACAGCAAAAATGGAGTAGAGAAAGAGAAAGAAATACCCTGTGGAAATCCGAAAATGAACAAGACATGGGGTTTCTTTGAAACTGAAATATAGAGATGTACGTGAGACTATACTAGGCTTTAAAGATATTTCATTACAATAATATAATTAATTTCTGGCAGGCTCTCAAGAACAAAATGTTACAAAGCATTAGTGCAAAAGAATTAAGTCCAAACATTTTCCTACGAGTGAATGGAGAATCCTTAGAAATTAGAAAATGCAAAAATACCAAAAGATTACAAGAGCGAAAGCACTAAATGAAAAATTTAGAATTTTATGTCCACAAATTTGTATTTGGGCAATATTTACGTATGAGAATTAACAAAAAATGTGCATAAGGTTTAGAAGATTTACCCCGTAATTACGGAAATTCCCTCCTCAACGTCATTCAAGACACCATTGAGAAATACATATTCACTCAAAATCAAAACCTGCTCTGATAGCGTAGCGTATGTAAATGAAAATTCAGGTTTTTCGTTTTAAACGGAGAATAAATGCTGGAGGGTAACGTCGAGGTTAAGTATCAAACGAGACTCCTTGAAATTTTCTCACAGAGAGAGAAAATTTCATTGATCAGCAGAGAAAATTCTACATCCAAATTATAAACGTGGTATTTTACCAAGATCACTAATAATTAAATTAAAAAAGATGTAATTACCTCAAGTATTCACAATTGATTAGTAGAATAAATATGAGTATATGTGACACACTCAAATTAAAAATCACTGTACCGTGAAAAAATTTTAATCTGTGCACATTCAATTGAGAAACAAAAAGATCAAAAAACGAAAAACTCCCAAACAGTGCATGTGAATAGCCATAGATATATGTCTTGCTTGAACTTTTATTTCCCACGCAGTAAAAAAATGAATGACTTAATGCCATATAATAAAACTAATGGACAGTGAATCGATGGAGTTTTTTTCCCATAAAACTTCTCAAATCTTCTAAACACATATCTCGAGATGGTGCTGAACTTTGGCTCTTACATAGTCCCATCAAATCACTTGAATAGTGGAGTTTTTATTCTGAATTTCACATATACCCATCAAGTACGGTCAATTTCCTGACTGATAACGGATTATACACGTAATATGTTACGCACGTTCGTTTCAAATGATAGATTTAGTTTCGTAAGGGTAAGTTTCTAAGTAGTTTCGACCGGGTGCAGAGTTGAATCTAGTCCAAATTTTATTTTATAAATAAGGAAGTATCATCAGCAACGAAGTCTCATGTCATTCTCCTTACATAACAGCCATAGTTTTGTATGCAATCTGGCAGCGAGCATAGCACAGAACCCATCAACTGGAGAACTATCTGTAGCTTTGAGATTGCCCCTTAATACTGATAGAAATTTTAACATGCTATAATTTCCGCTTGGAAAAGTTCTTAATTAAATTTCTGGACGACTTTACAAATAATCTCTACCAAGCTTTTCCTGGCTCCTCATTAAGAAGCTTAAATATATTGTTCACGGAGCGCTAAAAGCCCTTGATATAATCGCTAATTTAAGCCCTAAAGTATTTTAAGACAGGCCACATACACCTCTACGATATGCTGACGGTGTTAGATGAAACGATTATATCACCACAGCTGGTGTCGAGAATTACACCACGAGAGGTTTACGTAAGTCAAAGTTAAAAACAGGTAATCGCCGCGGAAGCGTAGACGTCTTTGAAAGAGATAAGATCCGTCTCGATTCAGTAGATAAAATTCACTTGCAAACAAATCAATGTTAGGAGGTATCTATCCCCTCCTTCACGTACGTACAAGTATATAAAAGTACCCGAATAAAATATAAAGGTAGCAAGTGTTAATTTATTTCTTCACCTTGAATTCTAAGTAAAATTATTTTTCATGTATTCAATAAGTCAAGCCAATTCTACCATTAGCAAGTGCATGAAGGGATAAGAGCTGGTGTCTATACTCCTCATCCCTATGTATCGTGAATCCAATAGGAAATTGTGGCGATTCGCCTTTTTGGCTTGTCTCCCTCTTTATTTTTCGGAGAGTTGTGTAAAATACAAAAATTGTGCTGGTGATATAACACATACGTAAAATTAGAATTGTACAGCAGAGGGAGACATTGCTTTGGAACGTCTACCTTGTCATTTTGAAACCCCCTTCGTTTCCTTTTCGATTATTCTAGCGATATACATTAATGTCTTCTATTCGTGGTGAATATCAACACGGTGCTTGGCGTTTATAACTGGGAAAAAAATTCTTCACCCAAATCTATGACGAAATATTTTTCGGATAAATCTATGAACAGCTCTCCAGAGCCGATCGATTAGCACGGAGTTCGAGCTGTCAGTATTGATATCAGCCTTACAAATAAGCATTCTTTCTATTCGAGACGTTTATCAGGCTGCGCGTAAAACTCAAATTGTGCCGTTTAAGCATAGGATCGAAATATTTGATAACGTAAGCAGTTTTGATAGTCTACCACACTCATGAAAGGGTACGTACATACCTTGATCTTGCGGTAGCTTTAGGCGCTACACACACCCTCGGAATAATGGCCGAACTATGACTCCAACATCCCTTTAAGGCAATTATCTTTCTAACTCATCGACGTTACCAATGGAATCAGAGAGCAAATTAAGCAGTTGGAAGACACTAGCATCATGAAGGCTGGTTGTTAATTAAGGTGTATTAGTAAACACAAGGTCTTGCTATCGTTCTCCCTGGTATTGTCTAATAGTGACTATAGTGATAAGCTGAGCCACGATTTATCTAAAAACCCTCATTCAATTAAATAGAAATACGCATGACCACTTATTTTTTAATAAAAAATGCTCGGGGGTACGTTTCTCTGTCAAATGAAACCTGTTATTCTCATCAATACCAAGGGGTTGTGGATGCAAGACTTAAAAATTATAAAAACTCCAGGACCTGAAACTCTATAAATATTATTTTTATGTTTCCTACCAATTGGACAATCTAATGTCATTGCTTTCTCCCATCGCCACACCAATTCTAATTCCGTTGGAATAAAATTATGTTAATACGCTAAGTAACTCGCTAATTTTACTACTGGCACGTCATTCAACTTAAGGGCTCGAATCCTACCTTAATGGACGTTGTGTTGCCTCGTAATTAGTGTGGGAAATTTATGTTGCGCGGAATCGGAGCACCTTGAATGCAATTGAATTTATCCTAATGGAAGACAAACGTGAATCAGAACTTTTTCATTCTAAATCTAAACCAATGGTGCTAAAGGGTAAATATACTACGTATAATTCAAATCAATCACGATTACACGTACGTGGGTTCCTTCAAACAATCACCGATAATATTAAACGAATGACTATTTGATTTCACAACAAGATATCGATCAATAAGTTAATGTAGTTCATTTTAGAGCTCCTGTGGTTGGGTTTTAAAAGCATCCAGTTGAGCCTCATGATCAGAGTGCTCCCTCATAGAAAACAGTGAATTGTTACGAACTTACGATGGACCACAAAGTACTGCTTTTAGGAATTAATTATCGATAATAACTTGTCAGTAAGTCACTTAGGTAAATAGTTTTGCTACATTAAAAATTGCTGTTTTTATGAAAAATATCGCTATTTCAGGTACGAATCACTATGGAATCGCTGGGTGGTACAGTTTACGAGCAATGGCCAAGGGTTTCGTGGTAAGACATAGTTTTACAACGTCACGAGATTAAAAAATTCATCATTAAATCTATGACTTCTCCTGAATATTAAGCAGAAATCGCGGAATTTTTCCCAATAAATTTGAAACGCTGGTCAACATTTGCCATATTTCAGCAATGGAAGAAATATTTTACAAACGTATCCTTTGATTTTTCCATTAAAGCTAAAGTACAGGGGAAAATGACTTCTACTGGTAAATACGAAATATGACATTAATGGTATCTCTATTTGTCAAATATATTGAATATAAATCTTCAAAAGGAACAACTTAAACACACCACTGAACTTTCTTGAACCATTCAATTTCAGGGTCTATCATTCACCAACTCGTCTCCACTTCTCAGCCCTACAAGATCTAAAGCAGTGAGTAAAGATTTTTGTATAATTTTTAACCCAACATTAATTCTAATTAACGGATAACATCGCCATTGAATGATAAGTCATCTTATCAATTCAGTATTTGAATACACGGTACTCTGGCAATTGAGGTAATTGATTACACTATAAAATGTCCGTAAAGTCGTCGAATATGAGGCAACATTCATGCCCTGGCTAGACTGAAACTCTGTGGTCGGTCAGTTAATGTCCCGGTACCTTCATCAAAGATAAATAAACAAGAACCGATTTCTAAAACAACCGCGATAGTGTGCGATATTGGATCGTAGATTTTCGCGGCGTTCAGATGAATGACTCTCCATTCTCGGGGTGTCACCTTGTAGGTTGTTTTTCGGATAACAGTTTCACCCGTGTTCCAACGAGCGAAGGTCGAAGACGCTCGTTGGAACACGGGCGAAACCGTTGTCCGAAAAACAACCAACGCGGTGTCATCCCGAGAATGGAGAGTCATTCAACCGCGATAATCTATACGATGCTTTGATTGGTGACGATAGAGTTCACTTAATACTAAGCCCGGTGGTGTGTGAAATGCACACATCCAGGGTAGGGAGGTCAATTGCTTTCCCTGTGCCACCTATGGTTTCCAAGAATGATTCGTACGCGAAATATTACAGTTTGCGCGAAGCTTAGAGTGCTCAGAGGCTTTTCCCCGAATCGATGCTGAGACCACCCAGCTCAGTAAATCAGTAGGCCACTCTATCCACTCTACTACCACACTCCATTTCTAAAACATTAAGGAATTTGGTAAGATAAAAGCAAATATCCACTTGCCTCTTGGTAGTAATATCGGACGAGGTTATTTCTTGAAGTGATGAGGAACAGTTTTGATTATCTGGAAAGTCGTCAACAGATGCTCGACGGAGAAGTAATACACTCGTGCAGGTGATTGTCACTGAATGATGACGGGTTGATGATGGCTTCTAGGTAGGGCCATACGAGTTGAGGAAGTGGTATAGTAATCAACGAGAAATTTTGAAATAAAAATGCTAGGAAAGACGCGACGACAAGGCTACCTCCGTCAGAGGTTTTCACTGGATGTTATTCACTACTCGAGCGAGGGCTCTGGTGAGACGAGGAAGGAGAACTTAGGGGAGAACGGAAGGTTCAAGGTGTACCTATGGCGAGCAGAGGGGAGTAGTGTATGTGAAAGTGGTGTGTGTGTGTGTGTGAAGGCTGTTAATGTGTGTAGGAGAGTGAGTGGAGTGAGCGAGCATGCGCGAGCCTCTTTTGTTATGGGGTTTAAATGGATAACTGGCAGGATATACTTTAAAGAGGGGAGATATAATGGGGCTTACATCTAAATTGAATATGATGGTGGTTGAATTGATGAAGAGGCATTCAATGGGATAATGCAATTGGACACGGGGAGGTATCCCGTAAGCTTAGCCCGTATATTACGAAACTTCCCGATCTTCACGTTTCCAGTGAGAGACCAAATTTATTTATTGGTCAAATTTCGCACCTCATGGCCGTCGGCTCGAAAAGCATTTCAGTATGAAAGGTAGTGGTGGTGAAGGTATACGATGAAATTGGAAGCCATAAACGTAATGATCATTGAGTTTCGGGATGACGCCTTAGCAACCAGAGATAAAGCGCCTGGACGTTACCTCCAGAGAGCCACAAGCTACGAGTATTAGTTCATACGAGCTCATATTATTCCAATTATTGAACTCCGGAGGTTTCAGACAGTAGTCGAACGCCCAATTTAGATTTCCGGATGTTGGCCAATTTTTTGTTATATCCCGTCACCTATTTATTGAAATACTGCTGAATAACTTATTTGCCTCGTGAGATGTTAGTATTTTTAAAATAATGATATTTAAATTTGTTAATTTCTTTAAATTTGTTAATACGAGTGAGTTTGTCAGTATTTGCAGAGTAATTAAACAGTCGTTAGTTTTTAAACAAAATGATCCCGTCTTCTCTACAGATAATTCAAAGATAAGAAATTCGATTCTCGTTTTATTCATGAACACCGGTCAAAAAGTACGCAGGACACTAGTCATCAAGTATTGACTAAAAATATTAAAGTTAGAAATTACGGTGAAAACGTGTAGACTTCCTGAGTAAATCTGCGACTCCATACTAAAACGTGGCCAGTTGTTCTCATGAAGTGACAACGAAACGATATCCAATGACACCATCAATTAACCACAGTAAAACAGAAATGTAACTAAGCTCAAGGGAAAAGGTACTAGGGGAAACTACTAGGGGAGAAGAGATACTAAAGGCACTGTAAGGGAAAAGTAACTAGGCTCAATTTCAATTCCGCTACTAAATTTGTAATCATTTGTACACGCATCAATTACATTTCCGTAGTATAACTAGTTACGACTATATTGCCGTTGCATAGGATAAAAATCTGGTCTAGGAGATGAGTTCAATAGGAAAAGAAATGTTATGTGTACTATTTTCAAATATGTGTATAGTTTCTATTTCGACTGGGGTTAATACATTTAGATGCATGTTACAAGAAACTTCTTTAGCTGTTTAATTACACTACAGTTACCGATTCAAAGATAAATTTATGATCTGTTAAAATTTTACAGGTTATGCCATCTTAAAGGTTTGGGGAAAGCTCGTTTTGAAACTTTGGTCTTCGACATCGAGAGTAATAAACACAAAAAATAAAGGGTAATGCCAAATCTTAATTTGAATATATAATGGGAGGTAAATAAAAAAAGGAACGAGAGCTTACTCTATACCATCATTATTTTATGAAAACCTTGAATAAAAGTACAAAGAATCTAAAAAAGTAATCGTCGCCGGTGACTCATTTATTTTCACTCATTTCTTCCCACCATTGCAATAAAATGTAATCCAATAAAATTTCGGTCAGACTATGAGTAGGTGTATAATTAAAATTTAATCCAAATACTAGTCGTTCTTTCAAGCTCCAATAACTGAAGCGGCATACCTGTAGAAATATCACACTCAAAAGAATAAAACAGGGAATTAAGTATTTGGATGCTCCAGCTAATTTCACAAGAGGAAAACGCAGCTTACTCGGAAATATGTCAGATAAATGTCACTATTTATGAGTGTTGTGTTTTAGCGTTTTGAATTTTATTCAAATCGGTGTCTATTAATGGCATCAAGTACTTTGCTCTCGCCATGCCGTGCGTTATTACTCACTAATACTCCTTTAAGTTATGTAATATTTGCCTTCACGGTAACAATTCATGCATTAATTTTCTAATGTTCGTGTACTTCTAGGCGGCACTCGGCACCAATCCTATAACCCTAGCAGCTCCTGCCAAAGGGGATTCCTTCGTCTTGGATATGGCAACATCTACAGTGGCGGTTGGGAAGGTATGGCATCAGTGGTTCCCAGTTAAGCAAAATTAGATGTATAATTCCATTTAGACAGTAAGGTCAAATACAATACTGACACGGAACGTATGTTTCCAAATTCACATTTACTCAGAGCAGTAGCATTAAATTGACATACTTCGTGTTGCGGTTCCTTTTGGGCGTGTTCGCGTTTACTCTCTTGCATTAAAAATTTGAAAAATTACTTATCCCTTTTCATGGACATTTGAAATGTTTATAAAATTTAAAAATACACGTTCAAATGTTTTCGTTGTACTAAATGTATGAATATACGTCCGGTATAATAAAAATTTAAAAAGAAGATAGCATTTTCATGAGGTTATTTTATTTACTGAGATGTCCATATGATATTCGAGAGCCAATCAAGCCAAAGATATCCGATATCAAAGAGATTCGATTAAGTTGATTTTGGCAAAGTTCAAGGATTTAATTGAAATAAGCGTCAAATCCCAGTCCGCTCCGGTTCGTATTGCGATAAAAAATTCTGCCATCACTAGAGTGATAATGTAAGATATCTCCAACGTGACACTCGTGATAAGTCTAAATAATGCCTATAAAATTAACCATATTATCATGTGGATCGTCTATTATAATGGCCATCGAGTATTTAATTTACACTGTCAATCAAACTTGGTTAATTTTTAGATTAAAACTGGGGGCAAATGATTGGTCAAATTTATTGAACCGTAATCGATTTACCATTTTCTCCAAAGCTCAATAGCTCCTATTCCTTATAATCTTGCCCTTTGACCGTTCCCACCATGATAATCACAACGATTGAAACATCACTGCTAAATAAAAAAAACAATGAGAAGAAAATATAGCATTCTTGTAAAAGGAGCGAGGACTAACAGAAAAGAGGTTGGATGCTTCTGAGGAACGACAAATTTTCCTGGGGGATTCACCCCTAACATCTAATAGGTTGTAAGAGGTCATGTTATGCGCCGCCGCAGTTTATTGAACCTTTTCAGTGGATCGATGAAATTTGGGAAGGCAGCGAACACGAAAGGTAGAACAAAAGATGGAAACCAGCGAAAACGAAAATCTCACCGCACACAGACCGTAGTATAAAGCTATGATTTTATTTTATCCAAGCATATGTCCTATGCATATTAACGAGGCTGCGATGTCTATAAACTAGCTCTCGTTGCACAATATAGAATAAGGAAGTTTTAAATCCTATGGCGAACAATGGGAAAATCTTACGATGAATTGTATGGCCATCTGACTATAACTTCCTCGTTCTACATTGCTAAGGTCGGAGCAGATCAACCACATATACATTTATTGATTGCTCAACAACAGCTACAGATGTGCATGTATAAAGAGAGTTGAATTTGTAAAAGAGTTGTGGAGTTGCGCGTTTCTACGAAATTAGAGAAATAAGCGCTTCTGAAATTTACGTCACGTTATAGAAGTCCTAATCATATCGTTGCGGATTTTTTAAGCGTATGAATGATTTTATCGGAGCATACTATAGAAGATGAAATACCGCCGACATGTGCTAAACATGTGCCTTAAATATTTTAGGACTTTTTTCCTTAATCAGTCACCAAGAAAACATTATTAGCGCGTACAAGCGTATCTCAATTGTGCACGTATAGAAAAGAGAGCTGTCCTAATTGCCCGAATCTCTCACATTGCCTGAGACATTTTCATTGCTGGAAGACATTTTCAAAAGAATTGTGGTCTCTTTTTAAGAAAATATGCAGTTCTATAAACTTTAACTTTTGATAGTTAGTCATTAAATTGTTTCAATTAATCTTTTTTTAATGTCTCATCACAGATCTAACTGGAGTTAACGTTTGAAATCCTAAATAATTGAACATGTAAGTTTCCATTCTATTTTAGTTTAAGCTTTTCTTTCCTTGTCATTATTAAATTAATAAAAAGTCAGAGGAGTTATTTAAGCGAAGAGATATCCTAAGAAATCCTTCGAATTCTACGAAAAAATCATTTATGAAAGAGAATAATCATTCCATTGAACTATTTGGACTGGGAATCAAAACCGCTAGCACCTACAAGCGTCAAAAGACGAAGAAGGTGCAAAGGTATCTTTCGGCTTTGAAATAATAGAGAATATAAAGTGAACAAAATCCTAAATTGGCCGTAACATTTCTACTCGTGTTTTTAAGGAGTGTTGCACTTCCTCACAAACTACCTAAATAAAGGTAAGTAATTCAATCACCGTTCATGTACGTATTACTGCACATTAGCTGACTACGGAAGTCTGGCGGATGCAGAACATTAGGCAAACGAAAGATACATCAATCCACTTGAATGGTTGAAAGAAATATCGTCAACAGATAGGAAACAAGGAGAATGCGACACTTAAAAATAGTACCTTACAGCTCTTTTATTTTTTACTTCGCCTTCGGCACCTATTGTACCGGTCCACCTTCTTGACGCATGAACACATAATTTCGTCTCCGAGAGAGCGCACGAAGCGTATGTCTCGTATCTATTACATTTAACGCTTAGGTCACTGACAGATACACTTAAAATAATTTAAATTTTCATCACAATTGGTCGTACCACAGCACATATACTTTATCTGTTACCCTCCTTGTGCTTTGATTTCAAGTAGAAATAAGTAACTTTAATGAATATAAAAACATTTATGTCGAACTGGGAATGACGCCTTTTCATGTCCTCGCTCAGCGTTTTCTAAGCTCTAGTTCAAAGAGCACATTTTTTATCTTTCGTGCCCAACAGATTGAAATGCAACAGCGTAAGAGAGAACCTCTCCCCGCGGGTTGGGCACAGGATAAGGAAGGGCAAATAACAACTGATGCAGATAAGGCGATGGAAGCGAGCTGTTTGATGCCTTTGGGAGGAGCGGAAGAAACGAGTGGATACAAGGGAACAGGGCTTGCCCTCATGGTCGAGATCTTCTGTGGCATTCTCTCGGGTGAGTATCGAAACCAAGGATTCAAGACTCCTTCTGTATGACATCAACCTTAATGCAAACAATGACTTTCTCCATGAAAAGTTCATGGACATGCTGCTGAGATTTGTCGAACTCCTCCGACGTGATAACATTTATCACGTCACTTCCAACACTAACATTCGTTATCTTCACGATATGATATCGGATGGATGGATGCATTCAACTTAAAGAAACTGCGATAGGTTTTAGGTTCTTGAAAAGGGGTACTCATTTTATAGTTAAGAATGTGAACTTAACATGTCTGTTTTATCTTTCCATCCGTAAAAATACGCCTTATAAAGAATGTTTTAAACTGGAAATGATTCCTTATGCATTACGTTTTCACCTTGGTACATGACTTTACCCACAATAACACACTCCCACTATCCATTTTGCTCAAAACCATTAATGCACACAGTCATTGAAAAATGTATCATGCAATCCTTTATCAAGTGACTATCTTACTTATTTGGGTGCTTTATTCTTAAAACTCGTAACATTTCATGGAGAGGGCACAATCTCACTCTCCAGGTACCTCGTTCCATTCAATAATACTTCTATTTAAAACAGAAAACTTTTTCCTATTTTTATTTTGAAACTATAGTATGGTCGTTTGATCCCTTAAAACTTAGTTTTTCCACTTAATTCCTTAAATTTTTCAACACTTTGTCATTTATACCTATGCTGAACTTGATCACTAACCTACTCTTTCTTCTTTTATGCATACTCTCCCATTACAGAACACCCAAAATGTTCGTTATGCTATCTGAACTTTTATGCCAACCAAGTATAGTATTTAGAGAACTTACTACCGAGTATCTGGCTACATTTTATTGCACTTTTCCTTTCTATATACCCCACTTCATATGGGTCCTATACTCAGGAAGGGTATTCCAGGATACGGCAAACCAGGACCTAATAATATCTTTCTTTTGTGGCCTCAGTCTCATTACCTAATTAATTTTTAATTGTTTGCATATTGAACTATCCACTTAAGCTCCCCACTCATGTTTCCTATTAGGTAAATGCCCAAAATCAATTAGATCAATACAGTTTTTAGATGGTGAAACTACAAGTATTAAGGGTCCATTCAAATGATCCTGGGACTGAAGATTGTCTTCGTGCATATAAAGAGAACCTCAAAATGGAACAATTATAATTATGAGCGACGGCAATGTAAAACTAAGCAAATATATTTTAATTAAATTAACTCCAAATGGAATTACTTTAATATTGATAATGGATGTTTCCATAGTTTGTGGATCTGATGCCAAATGCCATGGAATCTATGGAGAAAGATTTAACCCAAAGTACTACATTTGCTCTGACAATTTCTTATGTTGATTTTTGAGCTTATTTTTTAACTTATGATTCATACTTTCTAAATTATATGTGACCCTTGCTCCGAAGAGATCGAATTGTTCGTCATTTCTATCCTGTTCAAATTACACAAAACCTATTTCTTATCAACATGTAAGTATGAAACGTTTAAAGAGGGGGCTAAAACAATATTGAAGTAAACTAATCACCTGTAGCTATATGCAAGAGTTGCTAGCTTTCTATAATATCTCCAACCTCTGGAGTTGACAAAAGAGAATAATTATGACTGGAGAAAAAATTGCCATTGCCACCCATTCCCAGCGTTTCATACACAATCAATTGACACAGTTGATCCCAGGTGCCTTGACGTAGACAGGGAATTAAAAGACAACTTTATATCACTTTCTACTAAAACTATTATGAGAGCTCATCAAATGTGATCATTTTTCCTCCAAATCCTTTCTAGAAACATCTCTCAAAAACTAAGATTCAAAAAGAAAATAGGGCAAAAATGATAATGAGTAATCAATTCAAAGATCACATGCACATGCATGATTAAGTCTATCTATGGTCAATACAACATACATATGAACAAAAATAACAAATGCTTGACAAACAATACTGACAAATCTCAATTGATACTATTGAGATACTATTCAGATTGATCATGCAAATTGATGAATAAATTAAAATAATTCCAGTAGGTACTCCATAGGTAGTTAACACAAGTTCATCAAAACAAATGGTCTCAAGGATTTTACTCGGTGAAACTGCTTCATATTAAAAAGGTAGTATAAGGAAAACTTCACAGAATTTAATTGTATAACTTGCATCCAGTTTTGTCTGTTATGGCATCATCAGGAACAAAATATCATTTCAAGCCTTCTGGCATATTTAAAAAAATACACAGTAAAATATATGAGTACCTAAATCAAGAGGGTGGGTAAGGGTTGGGGAGAAGGGGGTTTCACTTGGTTAAGGAGGTCGGTGACTGGCTAGTAAAAATTGCTCACTAGATGATACCATAAAAAAACCATAGACACAGTATCCAACACGAAGGTCATTTTGTTAGGTGGTTGTAGATTTCACCCAGCACCCCAACGGCATGTGAAATTCACACAACAGGGTAGGGGAGGTCAGTTCCTTTCCCTGTACCAGTTGTGATTTCCCTGGAAGACCATCACATAGCTTGGGTGAAGCTGCAAGTGCCCAAAGGCTTGCCCAAGAATCAAACCCAGGCCCTCTGGTCAGTAGTCCAATATGCTACCCCTGGATTACCGAGACCCACTATTGATTGATGATACCATAGATGGTTAAACAAGTCCCACTAAAATTAAATTCTGTGCAAAATTCTAAATGTACAAGTGTCCATCATACAATCTTTTCAACAATTTCATTAATTTAAGAGGAATGCTTAAATTGAAATTATACTGATAAGCAGTTTTTTAAATTTATACATGCAGAAAATATCACACATAAGTTGATTACCTTCTTTTTTAATAGATTTAATTCTGGTTCCTATTGAACTAGTCTCATAATATTAGTTCCTTCAAATTAATATTGCCTCTTTTTAACATTTTAATCTAGGATCAAAATATGGACCATTTATAAGGAGTTGGAAAAATACTTCAGAAGAAGCAAATCTTGGTCAATGCTTCATTGCCTTGGACCATTCCGCATTTGACTCAGGTTTTGAAGATAGACTCTCTCATCTTCTATCAACTATCAGAGCAATGGAACCAGTAAGTCAGCCGTAAATACATCTAAGAATTGTATGTAGAGTTATCTAATATTTAAGGTTTTCATATGTAATTACTTTAGCATAATGACTCACTCTCAAAATTCACAGAGCATAAATTTCTTATAAGTTTTTAACATTGTTCCTGGGACATGGATTAAGTTTTTAAGTTGCACTTTAGGAGAATTTCTTCATGTGCCTAGACATATAAATGAGCAGTTTTGAAGTATTAAATGTTTTGATAAGATTTTTATGACACTTTTTTCAAACTTTTTCTAATTTTTCAAATTTGCAAAACTATGAATCCCACACAGGAACTAAATTATGTGACTTTCGGTAGGATTTTTTGGCAAGTTTTAGTCTTAGTTTTCATTATTTTTTCATTATGTAACATTAATTTATTGGAATGGACCTATATATTTTTATATTGAGGCCTATGCTGATCAGCATTATCAACATAATGCAAATTAATAAATATCTCAACATGCAATAATTAAGAAAACAGATTCCTGTATTCAGCCACCTTACTAAAGCAATTACTTCTTGAATGTTGAAATGGCTGCTGTCTCACACATTATTTGTTATGTTCAAAAAATTTTGATGAAAGTATTGCATTATATATGGTGCCCTTTCTACATTTGTACCATCAATAATGCTCCAGTTACAATTTTTTCAAAAATATTAATTTACAGCCTTCATCATTTAAATAAAATGAACAAGTACCACTACAAACACTTTGTACGAAAAAGATATTTCATAGAAATAAATATGCGCTGTAATTGATATACAGTATGCGAAAAAAATTAGTTTTTAAAAATTACTGAATCATTAGGGTACATGCTACCCTGTCCAATAAATATGCGAACTGAGGCCATAAAAACTTTATTTTGCAAAATTTATTCTACGTCAATTTTGTCCCTTCAAAGTACTCTCCATTTTCTGTGATGCACTTATTTCATCTTCTTTTCCACTGTTTAAAGCACCCTTGGAAGTCCTCGGCAGTTAGGCCTTTTAGGTTTCTCGTCATTTCTTGCTTTATTGTGTCCACATCTTCCCAGTGATGTCCCTTCATCTTATTTTTGCATTTTGGGAATAGGAAAAAGTCATAAGGGGTGAGATCTGGTGAATAAGGAGGATGACCAAGGATGGCGATTGAATTTTTTAGCAGAAACTGGAGAACAATCAATGCTGAATGCGCAGGTGCATTGTCATGGTGAAGGATCCATCCATCATGTTCGGTTAAAATAGTGTGCACTGTTGATTTTCCTAAATCCAGTTCATCAGCTATCATTCGGACAGATTTTCAATGATTGGTAAGGACCAGGGACTGCACACGATCAATGTTGTGGTCAACACAGGTGGTTGAAGGTCGTCCCGGCCTTGCATCATCCATGGCATCTTGTTGGTCATCTTCAAAATGCTTAATCCACTTTAAAATGGATCTTTTCTTCAGAGCATTACCACCATAAAGACCTGTCAACATTTCAGTAATTTCTTGATAACTTTTACTGTCCTTCAACAAAAACTCGATGCTGATTCGTTGCTCCGTGATTTTGTCGGTTTCCAACTTCAACAAACAGTAAAAATGAGGACAACAGAAACTAACATAATGGGCACTATACTCACAGCTCGAAGATCCACCAAGCACAGATGGCTCATTGGATCTCAGGCAACTAGTGGGGCCTGAAGGTATCCCTCATCGTGCATAGATTCAAAACATTGCACCTGTATTGCTTATATAGCTTTATAAAATACAAATGGGCGCAATATTTAGCATTTTCTGTATACTTTAATATTTTTAAGTAAAATTTGCATTAATTTAGTTTCTTTTTAATAATTGGAGTCCATTTTCCAATTTTGAATAAGCATCCGACTGAAGCAGAGTTTAGAAATCATCTTAATTTTCATTTTCTAAATGCTATAAAATAATTATCAACCCTCTTTATTCAAATCCATCCTAGATGTTTATAATTTCATAATATGTAATGATGCTTTAATTCTATAAGTTTAAAATCATTAGGTGAAATTACTACAGTCATGCCTCATTTAGTGCAAATTTCCTAAATAAAATATGAGTACTAAAGTCAAGGTAGAAAAAACTTTGAACTCAAAACAGACATAGAGATAAACTAAATAAGGAATGACTGTAATTCATTTAAAGGGCCACAAGATGCAGCAAAAACATTCTGGAAAAATAAAACTTGACAAAACATAAGCTAAGGAAAATAATACATTTTGATGGGATAAAATTCATTTGTCATTTTTATCCACATTTTTGCTAGTTAAAATTGCCTTAGTTCTTGTGATACTGCCTTCAACATTAGATGATTAATAAAAAGAACTTTACTCACTTTTCCCAAGGCTAATCCTGAGAAAGAAGTATTGGTACCAGGAGATCCAGAAAAATGGCACATGAAAAATGTGGATGAGCAAGGAGGCATTATATATCACCAAAACCAAATTGAATCTTCGGTATGAAAATTTTCTTAATTTTGTTCAAAATTCACCAATGCATCCCTAGTGCATGCTATGAAAAATAGCCCTTCTAAAGCAAGCCCATAAAATTTTAAACCTATTTCTTTGGAAATGCAAAATTTTGAACAAAAAAGTCCTAATATAACTGGTCTACTTGCATGACTGTTGTTTTTCTCATGAAAATTTATGTGTGCAATCAATAGACTATAAATATGGTGTAAATAGTCCATAGTTGTAAATTATGGCTTAACCATTTTACACTTTCTATATGGAAACAAAATGGATTCCAAAAAACAAGGAAAATTACTAAGCTCAAAAGCAAGTTTGAGAAAATTGACTGCTGTTACCATTGACTCATTAATTAATTATCCACATGCTTGTAAATACTTTTGAAACCAGTTCTTTAGAGACTGTGCTTGCCATGTTTCTAAATTTAATGCCATTACAATCACCAGCTAATAATTAAGGAGGTCATACTCCATATCATCCTGGCTATACCAATTATATTAGTACACTTTTTAATTGAAAACTAAAGAAATTGCATGAAATGTATGTAGTCTAATTAATATTATCAAGAAGAAAACTAGAATATTCTACAGGAGCTGCCATTTCATCTTTCATTTTGTTATCAAGTATGTTAAGCAGTGTATTTGAGATGCAACAGTTATTCCCTTAATTTATGGTACATACTGATACCTATATTCATGTAAGTTGACACATATTAATATAGTCAATTGTTAATAAAAAGTTAAAAATTAATGCATGCATTTAGGAAATTTTCAATTCATTAAATAGACTTTGCCATCCAATTCTTGATTTCACTCACCAAATTATTGGCAGTATTTCCAATATACATCATAATAAAGGCCCAAATTATTTTTTTGACCCAAAATCTACAATAGAGGACCATATCTTTTGTTTTTAGTACTTTGTTAAGAGCAATGCAATTTTTTATCATATAAAATTGAGCTTTCTAATGCAGTAATAATTATTTTTTAACATCATTAAGATGAAATGTCTATGTGAACTATTAAACCTGTTTTAATTTTTAATACAAAGTTTGATGCCTTTCCACAGATGCAGCTAGCCCAGCAATTGAAAATAGCACCAATGAAGGCTGTCAACTGACAATAACTAGCATTTAGATGCTTACAAGTTTGAATGTTTAACTTGGAGATAAGATGTAAGTGTTCATAGGAATAATTATCCTACTTGGCACTGTAATAATATTAATGATCTCAATCATTATCCTAAAAAAATTACAAACACTTCTCATTTAAGTAAAATCATAAATGATTTTTCTCAGATGAAAGTTAAACTTCATACAGATCAATGCACAATTTTAGCTTGATTACAAAGGGTAACATCAAAATTGTAACATTCATTGACAAAAAGTCTGCTCCACTCATCAATATCATTCAATTCTGAAATGCTATTTATCCACTACTGTTGCTATTAGTTATTTGATTTGTTGAAAGAAAACTCATAACACCAAGAATTTAAAATTTCAGGAAAATACTAATATGAAGACTGTACTATAAAGAGTGATCATAAAATACTTAAAGGGCAGGAATTTAATTTTATGTCAAATTGTTAGCATAATATTTTATGCATTGTAGCACAAGTGTAGCTAGTTGTTGCAAGTTAAAACACATTCAGTTAACCTACACCTGCTTCTGATGATGAAAAAATATTTCCTTAAAGGTGTTCCTTTCTTGGGGAAGCACGTAAATGCAACATGTAGCTAGGCCTAGACTCGAGAGAGGGTAATGAACACACTTCACATTGAATTTCATGAAATATTAATCAAAAAAACATTTGTGCTGTGTGGCCATACATTATCAGGGTACAGGTCCAGGTCCATGAAACAAGTCCATCCTGTTTGAAACTTGGTTGGCCCTTTAAGATGAATCTGACCTTGGAAAATTTTCAGCAGAATCTGTAGCATGTTCCATTTACAGTTGTGTGTGCCGATATGAAATGCTAGTACACCAGTCCCTGAATATCAATAAATGATATGACCATAACTTCCAAACCAAAAGCCACCACTTTTGATTTTTTGGTGTTGGCGATGCCAAAGATATCCACTACCAGCTTTCTGTTTGCACTCAGGATCAAAATAATGTAACCAAGTTTCCTCTGCAGTAATAATCTTAAAAATAAAATCCCCAACTTAATCTAGCATCTATTCAACAGTGAATAGATCCATAAATGAATTTCCTATTGTTCAGGTTTATGTCATATATACAGTACACGTCAAGCTAAAAATAGAATTAAACTTTTGCACAATAAATTATGGTAAAAAAAGTGAACGATCACACTTTATCGAAGAGATCTCATATAAAGTAATTTGAGGTGGATTATAAGAGCAAAAAAAAAACATAAGTGACTAGAATTTCATGCGGCACATGATTTTATTCGGAAAGATCTGAAAACCAATTTTTATATCAGGAATCTCTCATCAATTAATCCTTTCTGAGATATATTCTTCTTTCCAATGGTACTCCTTATCCATATTATAACCTGAAATTTTGGAGTACATAATTACAAATATATAATGCATGTACAACATATTATGAAAGTACTAATTTTAAATGCATCCATACCTTATCAATTACAATAGTTGAAATGGCAGCAATGGTATAGTCCAGAAAAAGAGCATCAATGAACATGAAAGTCAGGATGTTAAATGTGGTCAAAGTAATTTCATTGCCATATAAAAGAACCTGATCAAATGAATGTCCATTATCTGAAAATATTAAATACACTGGAATAAAATCACTTGAATTGTAGGCAGTAATTATTTACCAGTATTTTCCTTATTCATACATACTAAGCATTTCAGCTATATTAAAATATGACAATAGGCTTTACCCAGTTTTATCAATTCACTAAAATTCCCCAGATAAGTGAATACGAGTCAAAAAAATTATTTTCCAGACATTGAAAAATATTTAACCCTGCCAATTTGATCCAGAAGAAGCTTTTTAATCTTTTGAGAATTTAGGAAAAGATTGAACAAAAAGCCTAGACGGTAAGAGATTTTAGTTTACATGAATCTTCCACATGTAAAATACATCTTTTTTCTAAATAATTGTATTGAACTTTCTTCATTGTTTAGCAAATATTCTGACTGTTTGACAGTGTAGAATATTAACAGATTCAGGGACTTGGCACAACCCACACAATTTCAACTACCATTTCAAAGCAACTGCTTTTGCAACTCTTATTTTTCAAATGTGATTTCATCATGCATGTACGTTCAAGGACCTTAATAATATTTAGTTCTCAGTGTCATTGAAGTTCACGAATATATGTACTCTGTATATTAAATAATTACCAGATTTGTTATACTTTATAAAAACTGGTGATAAACATTACAATTTTGAACATACTCTGCCTCAACATTTAAGAATATTATCTAATATTATTGGCACAAGATGAACCTAAAGATAATGTATAAATGATGTTCTATTTTAGGGGATGACAGCTGTATCAAATGAGAAGACTGGTCTGTCATAGCTCTTACGCTGAGCCAAAGTACTTTTTAAGCCCATACATACTGAGACATTGAATAGGTCATACTGTGACTGAAATGTAACACAAAGCTGCCAATGAAATTCTTAGACATTGATCCATGACCCTGCACCAGTCTTTTTTAAACATGATGCTTCAGCGCATTTGACAATTGATCAGGAAACAATTCTTTAAGAGTTTTTCTGATTCTTTTTTATTAAATTTAAAAGTGTGTTATAAAATTGAATTGATTTATCCCAAAGCAATAATTCCTTTAACAATAATGAAAAATTATTGTTAGTTCAAAATATCACAAGGAGGCAATATTTTGCCTGCCTCACCGACAAAAATAGGAATTTTATCTGTATATAGCTGTACAAGGAATCTGTTTCATACCAAATAAAAATCTATAGAGAATTGTACCATTTTTACATTCTCAGGGGTACTTAAAAGCATTCCTTAAGCATTCTGATGGATTTAATTTTTATAACTTAAGTGTGAAAATATGCACGGTACATGATTATTAAGAAAATTCAATTGTTAAACATTATGTGTTACAATCATTAATATAATATTTATATAGTATCAAAGATTTGTGAACTTAAATTATGTCATGTTTATGTAATAAAGATTAAACCATAATAAATAAAAAAGAATGGAGTCTGTTATTTAGTGGTGAATGGAAGAAGATAAATGCACACTTCAAGAGTGATAAGAACTGAGAGCACTCAAGACAATGGATATGTCCAAAAGTAAAAACAAGGAAATACAACACATGTGCTAAATATTGCATCCTCTGCTACCATTTACCTTAGCAGGGTTCATCCATCAATGTCAATGTCCTTTAGTTCTGGGATTTCACATTGACTTCCAAGTAATTGAGAAAAAAATCAAAATGGCATCTCACAAATCACAAAAATTTAGTTCTCTTGCTTTTTTGTTTCATCCTTCCTTGCACCACAGTACAGAATAACATTCCCTCCTTCCCAATATACTTAGTTTAACCCAGAAAGTTCATTCTAAAGATATCAATTTCATTCTCCAAAATTCAATCATTTGTATTGAATGTAGCAGAATAAATTTAAAGTGAAGTAGCATTTTACAGACATAACATAATCTACTGGACATCTCACTAATAAATAATGGTCGCCATTCCCACCCTGAAACTAAGTAATTCCCCTGGGGTAATCGTAAAACCCTTATTATGAACCCCTGATTTAGTGCCGATACACAACAACATCAGTAAGCCGTAGAACCTCTTATTTACACTTTTCTAGGGACCCCAGGATAAAAGTGAAACTTGCAAACTTGGAAAATACAAATAGCAAGAAAAGGAAGAATTTTCACTTTTACATGATTACCTACTAGATAAAGGTAAAAATATGAAACACAAACTGGAAAAAGACAGGCTTATTATTTATCTCTTAAACTATAGCCATCCTCATTTATTTAAACATGATGAATGAAAATAACAAAAATGCAATAAACATCTTCGATGCATAAAATATGTAAAAGTAAATTGTTTTCCTCTACCTTATCAGAACATACACATTAAATACTAAGCTATTATTTGCACATATTCAAGGAAAAATTGATAGAGGTAGAAAAAACCTCCATCAAAATGGGCAACCTGTGGGAATTGCAAAGAAATAATGTATCAAGGTCTTAATACTGAAAGAAGATATAATAAACATAAGAAGAAATGAAAATGGTTGGGTCATTTAACTCACTTGGTACAAAGAACTATTGAAATTGCAATGATTAACATGGTTATTTGACAAAAGTCCGATAATTCCAAATATTTGAACTTCTTTTACCTATTGATATTATGTACTTTATTTTCAATTTTCTGCAATTCGTCAAGCATTTGCTTGGCGCAATTACCACATGGTAAGTAACTTCTCACGGGGTGAATGGCAAAGGCTGTCTTGGTATGGAGGCATAAATTACACAAAATCACTTAAAACTGCAAAATTTTCTAAATTTTTAACTAAAAATCTCTCTCTAGAGCCACCAAAAAATCAAGGCTCACACACTGTTGCCCCAAAACTGACTCACATTCGTGAAAGCTCACAATTGTTCTTCATTATTCTTTTATTCACGTTTTCAAATCACAAAATAAACACAAATAAGTAGTTATTATGCAGTCCTGACTAATGCAGATATTTAAAACGTGATTTTTTTTAAATAAAACATTAATATACATATGTACATACATGCAAAATTAAAAAAAGCACCTAATTTTCAATAGAAAGGTCAGGCATTGCAAATTTTCATTTAATTCAAAGAACCTAAGAATACATTCTCTATAAACAATGGAAACTTAAGAACGAATGCTCACTAAACATATAGGTACTTAAACTGATAATAATATAAAACCCTGAAATCTCATGTATTACCCCATGAAAATAGTCACTGCTTCAGAGGGACAATTCTTTCTTTTTACAAATATGACACTAAAATATGTTAAGTAATATTACAACTCTATATCATGTCACATTTTATCAATATTTTTGGTTAAAAAGTTTCAGATTTACTTGAACTGTTAGTCTAAAGGATTGGATTTTGAACATAAAGACAACTGAAAAGCATAACAGCAAATAGAGGTATGATACATAATATAAACAATTCTTCATGTGATAAATATGTGATTCAAATGCTTAGCATAATCACCTGTAAAGAATAGAAATACATCTGGGAAACCCTAAAATATTTTCAATGCAACCCTTTATTATATTCAATGTCTATTTCTATTCTAGTGACTGGAACATTTGTTACCTTTTGTTCCATATTTTCTCTGCAGTCATAATATATAAAGGGATATCATGCACAAATCTAAACTAATACAACTTTATTTAAATGAGTAAGCATTTAAATACCATTGTAAAAGATACCATGCTCCAATGGTTCAGTCATTTCAATATCAAGCAGGGATTCAATGAATACCTTATCTCGTACTTCATAGTCTATATCTTTTAGTGCCTGCAAAGAATAAATACCAAATTAATATCAATCAATCAAAATCAATCAATTCTATCATAGTGATGCCGTCAACATAATCAGATATATTTAATTATGCCAAATTATTAATACAAGATATAAGACAGCAATTTTTGCAGGCCTGGTAAGATAGCTTTTTTAAGGTCCTTAATCAATGGAGCAGGTTCATAACTAGTTTAATAGGCATATGAAAGTGAGTATCATAGATAAGGAAGAAGGTAGAGGTGAAATCCAGCACTGGCATTAGCTGTTAGGAGAAGACCCATTAAGTATTCACTTTTTATCATCCCATAGCAACATATCATGTATAGCATAACAAATAGAGCACTATACTTCAAGAGCTTGACAAACTATATCTTGAAAGGGAGAAAAATTCAAAATCAGCCACTTCCAGGAATCAAAGACAACTTTTAGCTTGGGAGTATATTAGCTACTTCATAAATCCAATACATTCAAAGGTATATGTCAAAGGAGCAGAACATTTTTGCGAAGAAATAATATTCAGTGGAATTGAAATAATCAATATTTGATAATAAATATTGTACATGCTCAACATCATAGCTGACATATTGACCACTGAAAAAAATTGTAGTATCAATAAATCACAAATTTTAGAAACATTGTGTTTATTTTTTGCAATGAATTTCATTCTTGATTTTTTCCTAACATTAATAAATATCCTTGAATGAAATTAAAAATCTCAATTGATATTATTAAGTTTCAATTTTATTTATCATATTTATTTCATGTCAAATATGTTGTTTTTACATGCTTGAAATGTTAACACCTGACCGCAGAGTTGACTTGCTACTGTTTCTACTAATAATAACAAAGAGTGCAACTGTTGGTAATATTGCCATTCAAGTTTGCTAAGCCATAAATTATCATGCCACAAAACAACTTTCTATTAAAAACCATTGAAAAAATAAATAATGGTGATATTTTTGAAAAAATGTTGGCATTAATATTGAAATACCCTCCACCTATGTACAGAAGTCCAAAATTATGACACTCAGGGAGAGGAGGCACCTTCGGCAGTAAAATTAATATAATTTTTTAAGTATATTAAGCTAGACTTTCTGCCAATATCAAAGGATGACCCATTGACATCAGTTACTGTCTTTCTATGTCATGCAGAATTTTTATTTTGGAGAGACCTTATGCTGAATAATTTCAACATTCCGTCCATTGGAAATCCTGTCTGTGAGAGAAGCAGACTGGGATTACAAACAAGAATTTGCAGTGCAATTGGGAGTGGAGATGACAGAGAAAGAGCTATATTCCATGTGGTATTCATCCAACAGGAAATATAAACAAATCTTACAAGTTGAACTTAATGGTAGCTTACATGTTCCAAAAAAGCAGACAAAAATTTGTTCATTCCCTCATAGGCTTGGCTACTTCCATCTATAAATCCAGTAGATGGCCCTGGGATAGGCACCCCATTACCACCAACCCTTCCACCCCATATCCCTGATGGAGAGGCTCGTCTTCCCAATGGATACGTTCCTGCCTATTGAAAAGTAAACAGTTATTGGCATCAGTATAAAAGCAGTAATTCAGTCTATTAGCAGACTTAGTTTAATAGTAAGTTTTAACAAATGTCAGAATATAACAGACAGGAAAATCAATCTTAACTTTCCATGTGTACATTTCAATACAATATAATAATGCTACTAATTAATGTGAGTTTTCTATTAGAGGAATAATAATTTTTGTAGAATCTCAAAAAGAGTATAGAAGTATGAAAGATAAAATGTACATGGATTTATAGAGAAAATACAAGTATTGAATAAATACTAGTACCGTAACTGTAGATGAAATATTGGGTGGACTTGACCAAGAAGAAGTTAAAAGTCTATCATAGCAGACACGAAAGGATGATGGGACAGCAATACGAAATGTCTGGCGCTCCATTCCATCTGGAACAAGACCTCTTGTCCCACATGCATCCTCGGCTTCTTTCCTCAAATATTCTTTCAGTGATGCCAAATCAGTATCGGCAAATCCATGGGCTGACCTGGTATGAACAAGCACAATAATATGGTAGCGATTGATAATAATGCAAATATTAAACATGGCTTTTATTTTTTAAATTCCCAGATATACAAGATTTTCCAGAATAAAATTGAATGGAGAAAAGAAAAAAACTTCCTCACTCATGATGTTGTTAGAATGTGAAAAATAATTTCTGACATCAACTCTATATAGAAGAAAATTTTATTTTACACAACCGCCTACTGTTTAACTTGACTAAAATTTATAATCGAGTTTTTAAAAGTTGGGCCTAACAATTTCATTTCCATACTAATAAAAAAGATAAAACTATGCAAAAACCTTTGATTTATTTTTGCCTATTAAAAAGGTTCTAATTATTGTTTGGAATATTAATCACTTCTAGAGAATTTTGTAGACTGGACTGGTTTTTCAAAGTCAATGTATGAATCAGGTGGCATAGGCCTTTGGTAGAGTAACTGAGGAAGAATCAGGATGAGCAGTGATAGGCCTCAATATGGTAGGCCTGCTAAATGTCACCAAAATTACTTTTTGCTTGTGTGTGTGTGCCGAGGAAATACTAAGGGTGTCATGAGAAGGGTTTGAACTCATGATGAAAATAGGTGGCCAAACGATTCTCTCAGTTACACTTATTTTCAAATAATCAAGCAAAAGTGAGTCTGTCAGCCAGCCAAGGGACAGAATTTGTTGTATATTTTACAGGAACAAGAAATTTCACTCAATGTATAGAGCATAATAATGGTCATTAAGGATAGTCCAAAGTTCTAGTTATAACAAATGTTGGTCAGTGCCTGTATGACTGGAATTAACCTTATTCCACATGCATATGCACATGCAATAGCATCAGTTTAAATAAAAGCACTGGAGAACATTCAGCAACTTGGCTCGTGCCAGTGATGGCCAGTGCATTTGATGTGTTTTTATCCTAGAGGTGAAGAAATAACTTCTTTTATATAAAATTTCCAGTGTTTTTCGTTCAAAATGCAACATGTCTTATTGTATAGCATAGCATACATTTTATCAAACTTAAATAAAATGGTTGCATATATGGATGACACTAACTTTATTTACCTGGTGTCTATCAGTTGGTTGGTACACGTATACAGACCGTTGTTTTAATACCAATTTATCAACACCTATTAAAATTTTCAATCTTATGGAGTACAAAAAAGTGGGGGAACAAAAAGCATTTAGGGGTTGGATGAAACTTGTTGGTGAGCAAGGGGATTTGTTCCAGAGTGATAATTCTGCACCCAGCCTCTTACTTCATATGCTCCTCCACTTGCTCCTAGAACTACACTTTCATTTACATTTATTCTTATGGACTTAAAGAAACCTATGATGAAATTATGCAAAATTAAATCAAAGGCACCAGAATCAAGAAAGGATCTTAAAATAAAAGATTTATAATATAATTGATAATGAATGGTTCTCTGGCAATAAGAGGCTGCAAACAGCAGAGAAAACAGACAAGCACTGGACAAAGGAAAATTTATATAAAAAGATTCACTCATGTTTTCCATTTTTCCCAGTGCACTTAAATGAATGAGAAGTATTTATTTGTAAGTAATTGCAATCTCATCTCCTCGGTGCTGGTGCAGTGTGATGCCATTGGCAAAATAGTCCATTCAATTAGATATTTGGATGCTATATATAATAATTGTAAACATGCAATAATAACAAAATAAGACTTGGGTCACACATAACTACATTTCTAATGTAATTATATGTTGGCAAACTATCTACAGAGGATATCATTAAAGTTACGGTTACATATGAATTAAGTTTATATTATGAGGACATTCTTGTATGAAATGGATTCATACCAGAACACAAATCATTCATAGTCTTTGACTATTCATTGTACCTGAGTAAGCAGATGTGGGTTTACATTCATTCCATTTAAGTTCTTCTTCTTTTACTTTTAGATGAGACCTATTCTTGTTAATGTGCTTGTGACATATGTATGCATAGAAGTGCAGGTAGATTTGCAGCATATAAGAATACTCAGTGCCTCATACCACCACTTAAGCTCAATTTTACACTATCCCAGTGAGGAATTGATTAAGAAAGCATGCTCCTTTATTACCATAAATATACACAGAAAATACTACAAGCAAACCGCTTTTATAAAGGCTTACCTTCCATGTAAATAAAAGCCAAAATGTAACCACGGTAATATTATAACACTTATGTTGGCCATTGAGCATAAGTCCACAAAATCCTGTATTTTATTCTTGCCATAATGTTCGTACACCACTACAAAAAGAATCTGTAGAGAAATCAAGAAATAGGTCAGAGATACACTGCCATATGTACTGCAGGGTCCAAACGCCTGTAGAAGAATTTAGCTGTGCCTTTTTCATTTGGTATTCTAACTTTCCATTATAAGAATGACATTTCTTAAAATGGATTTGATTTAAACTATGTGCATGAGAGATCTGTCTCTTTGAATTTGAGATAATTAACCTGTAGTATACCAGTTTTTAATCTTTAATGCTGTGATTTACCCAGAAATTTTCAAATAGAAAATTTTATAACAATGGAAATATGTATTGAAATTTTAAGTGCTTTTATTATAAAGGTGCCTACTAGGAAGATTAAATACCAAATAGAATATTTTATTCCTTCCCTTATTAATCCCACGCTATGGACTTACATAAAATTAGTAACAACTAAGATAATTTGTATTGCATCATCTTCAAATGCGCAGTAACATCATTATTAAATGTATTCTTCATTTATAATTGTTTTTTTCAGAGCCCTTGTACAAATAAATAATCCAATTTTCATTAGGAGACTGAAACCACATTTTATAGGTTATCCAAACATGTTAAGCATGAATCATTATTGTCACTGATAGGTATAAATGCCATAAGCCATAATCTTGTTTTGTTGCAATTACATGGTTAGAATTGTTATATTTAACCAAAGATTAGGACCTAGAGCATTAATACCAATCATCATTTTACAGTCACGCTAATGTTCTACCACCCTATATTCTTGCACTATATTTTCAAAATATTTTAGGAAGAAGGCAGTCAAGAAATTTTAGCTGAACTTGAAGAATTGCATTAATTTTGAAAGATTATTTTGCATTTTTACAATATATTGAGCATGTTACCTTACATTTTATTAACTGTGAAAGCCCTTATAGATATGCAACCCTATCTTCCCTTCATACAATGGCTATGTGAAAAATTATGGTCCCTAGAAATTTGCAAATGAGTAGTATCACTTTTATCAGTCTTACATTTAATCTTTAAATCAAATGATTTTTTTGGATAGCATTTAATGGCTTTCTAATATATGCCAGTCTTCTCTAGGATATTTAATTTTTTTCATTTTTTTGCTGGTTTATTTGATATGTTGGCAACAGCACATTGATGGACTATAATAATAATTTTGTCTTTATAAATAGAAACATTTTGATCATTCAACCCTCTTTTACATTTAAACATTTTACAAACATAACTGAAAAGAAAAATCACAAATAACCAAGCTCTAGTTATTGAGAGAAAACATGTCTAGGTGGGAACTGACCCCATGAGTAATCAGATAGAGCATGTAACTCTTCTATCATTTGGCCCAGGCGGATAAATCTCTTCAGAATTGTTTATCTGGTTTTTGATAGGCCAAGACATTTACTTACTTCATAGTTTTTGGGAAATTATTTCTTCTTTCCATGCCCAGTGCTCCTTTTGAGCTCGAAATTTGAAATCTTATGATTTTTATAAAAATTTAATTCAATCCTATCACAGGCTTTCTTTGGAATTAGCGGTGACAGATTTAACTTCTTCTTTTGAGACATTGTGAAAGATAAACTTCTCCATGAATTAAATAGTTGGTTAGTCTTGAGCAATAAACATGGCAGTTGATTAAGGAACTGTAAAAGTGTTTGTAGCATTTAGTTTCTGGTTTTCCTATTTGAGTCCCATGGGGAAAAAGAAATATCAGCTTGACTTACTGGAACGTACTCATTGAGGTAAGAAAAATTGTAACTTTGTTGATTCCATCCAATGTTTTACTCAATCTTATGACCTAGGTTTCAATACATAGTTCTTCAGGTTCTTAATAGTTTCAATACCGTTTCAGGTACATTTTCAAGCTTTACTTTCAAATCCATACATTTTGGTCATGGGGCAAAGGTATGGGGGGAGAAAGGAGGCATTTTGGGATAGTACTGGGATAGAGTAGAGAGGTTCAGAGGGAAAAAGTTTGGCACATCCCATAAAATTGGAAAAACATATTGCATTATCCTCTTGAGTCTTTACATCACATTGCCCTCTTGGTTCTACTGCAGTACCAATCTCAACCAATGGTATAGTTTCCCTGGGAAGGAGAGCTTAAGATGGTGGGAGGAAATCATGATATGACTGGGGAAAGGAGCCCCAAGAATGTGGGGAAAGTAAAGGAAACAACAGTTAAACCCTCGTATACCTATTTCTTAGAAATGTATTCATTTAATGACATAGGTACTGTGGTGGGATGGAGAATAGGGGAAAATGTGAGGAAAGCACTTCCTCATTAGCCATTGGAACATTGTCCCTGGAATACTGGGTGATCTCTAGCATCTCCAATGCATGGAGTCTTCTTCTGTTGTCTTCTGAATGGAGGATATCTGGCACTAAGTGACTAGTTAGCCAGTGCAATTAATTACTCAACGCCTTTAGTTGAAATTGTTACCGGAGAAGAACCTTTCCAAGACGACAATGTAATGTAAAGACTCAAAGAGGACAATGCACTTGTTTTTCCAATTTACTGTTTTTCCAATTTTATGGGAAACGTCAAACTTTTTCCCTTAGAACCCCTCCTTTCCCCCCCATATATTTACCCAATGACCAATATGTATAAATTTAAAGGTAAAGCTAGAAACTTTACCTGAAGATGATACTACGAATGGGTACCAATGTCATAAGATTAAAACATCAAGTGGAATCAACAAAGATGCAATTTTTCTTTACAGCCCCATTAGTCATTTCAATACGACCACCATGGCATATTTAAGCCAAATTGATTGTTCATGGTGGGAGTATTTGACAACCTTTATTTCTGCAAATAAACACGAAAATAATGTAATAAATAATTAACCTAGGAATATTTCAATAATTCCACAGTATTTTGCAGGAGGTAAAAGCACTTTCTGAAGAGTATTCAAGTAATACATGGTATTTAACTAATAAATTATTTGTATGTCACATTTATAAGGATTTTTGAAATAAACGAGAACCCTCTCCAGCTTTTCCATTGCGTTTTATACTATTCAGCTTGTAAACTGCACCCAAACTGCTTGCACCCATTTGCTTTATAATAAAATTTTGTTAAATTGAATCTTCCATTAAAAAAAACAAAAATCACTCACCTGGCATACATAAACTGAAATGTATACAATAATTCCAACAGCTATATGAAACAAAAGACTAACAGGTGAATCTTGTATCCTGCTGGCAGGAAATATTCTCAAGTCAGGGTGAGATGAAGCCCAATTCTCAAGTCCAATCACCTATTCAAAAATAAATGCCATTTATGTTATAATCCAATTTTCTAACACAACACTGTCTTAAACAATAGGGTATCCAACACATGATAACAAAGACAAGAACAATACTATTTTTATAACAGCATCTGTAACAGTATGTAGGTGAAAATTAACACATACCACTGATCTTCCAAGAGAATTTTATGTAAAGAGAAAGTAGATGCATACTAACAATGTCTCATGATACATTCATGGTTCCACTGTAACTGTTTATTATTTCAACAAAATAAAAGCATAATAGATAATTACTAATAAAAATGCTTAATAAAATACTTTTATAGAATTCTATTGTAATTACCTGGTAAGGTAACTTGTACCATTCAGTGAGGCATAGAGGAAGGATACCATGAAAGAACTCAGTTGCACTTTTTCACAATTTATTTAACTGACTACAAATTTCAGCTGACTAACCGATCATTGTGTGCCTGATGATGGGTTTGCATTTAAATAATGCAAATGAGTTTCCTTTATAGTTACTTAGCATAACCTACCTTAAGAAAGAAGAGGGCTCCAATGATTTGAAATAAGGTACTGGTCTTCCTTATGGCTTGCAATTCATTCCATTCATTGGCCACAAAGCACATCCTCCAAGCACTTACAGGATGAGACATGAAGCTTGTATCACCTCCACCAATTAAAGATTTTTTCCCTGAACGATCCGATTCTTTGAAAAAATTTGTACCCATGGGGCGAGGCCGTTCCCAATCCAAAAAAAATATATCCATAGACCCCTGTATGCTAAGCATATGAAGAATTTCAATACACTGCAAAATAAAATAAAAATTTCATCATGATTAGTAATTAATTTAAACCTCTTAGCAAACATCCTTAAGCAATTATCATTATTCAATTTGGCATCTCTCATGGAAATACTAACAGGAAAACTACTAATACAACTTTACAAATAACATAAAATATTTACTCTTTTTGAGCACAAAATTATACCAACACATACACTAAACACTAACATACACTAAAATTGATATTTATGTTCCAATTATGGATACTATTGAAGAATTCTGCCACCTCCAGGATTTGAGCCCTATATTTTTTATTTGAAACATTTATTTCCAACAAATTTAGGCAACAGATGTATGCTAATATCAAAATGGATCAAAATAACTATACAGGAAGACTAGAAATAAAATTGATGTAGAGAGAATTATTGTTGACATTTATAGACAAAGAAATAAACAGTCTACAAGACAAATAATAAAAAGAAACAAATGACATTACTAAAAAGTAACGAATAATAAATAACAGCACCACATAAAAAAATTAAGTTCAGTTCACATAAATGAGGAAGACAAAGTGAATATTAAAGGATAGAAGGTGGTCCAAGGACATTAATAGGAAGAAAGAGCATGGCAGTAATGGACAGATAGGAATTAAATATGATGACTTAATATCAATGTTTGTTAGATATTGTGTACATATTATAAAATGGCAGTACACTTTCTATACAATTTGATGGATAGTTTATTTTCATTCACATTTTAATACAGTTTCCCATTTTTGTGCATTGCTCCCTTAAAATTTACAATCAAGCACACCATTAATGGTTTTTGGTAAACACTTTAATGCTGTTGAAAATAGTGAAATGTTCTATCAAAATGAGAATGTAACAAGCAATGCAATTTATATTCAAAAATAGCTTAAAACATTTAATATGACACAATTTTCTTAGAATAACTGCTTTGGTCTGTAATTGAATCAAGATAATTTTAGTCCCACAAAAATTAATGACTTTATATTCATACTTCTCCTGAATAATCACACAATGGAAACTACAAAACAAAGGGAAGAGGATGGATACCCATTACCTATACTTACAACTCAAGTTATGCATATATAAGGTGGAAGTGATTTACCGAGCAACACTAACTTACCTTGAGACTGAATGATACAATTATATAGGTCTTGATAAGTACATCTTCCTCGGGTACTCCCTCTCCAGTTAGCACTGTCTCTGATGGAACAACTGGTAAAGTGATATATGGAACAGATTGTCCCTTATATAGTATGAAAGTTCTGAGTGAAGCAGCAGCTGCAACAATCAATGCAGCATCAGCCAGTCTTCCTGCAGCATGCAGGCAGAGACACCGTATGAACCATATAGGTGCAGCAGCTGAAGTCGGTAAGGTGACCGAATCTCGTCTCATGGATGACCATGCTTGGAGTAATGCAATCAGTACAGCAAGGGCACCAAGGATTCCAGACCACACCTATGCAGCAAAACAAAGGTAAATCCAATGAGCTGAATGCCAAAGTTTTCAAAATCAAGGTTGCCAAATTTACAGCTGAAAAACAGCAGAGATCACATTTTTCCATATTAGTACAGTCATTTACAAAAGTTAATTTACAGCTTTAACAGCACCACATTGGTCTTCAGCTAACACAAAACTTCAATCGTCTCACGGACATTCCACAAATATTCAGAGCATATATGGCAAATATTAAATATCCAAAAAAGTGTTTCCTTTAGGAGGAAACTTCCATCTTTGTTTTGAACCACTATGGGGAAGGAAGTCAAAGTTCTTTCTTTCTCTTCCTCTCCACCACCCAGGGCCATACGGAAGTGACAGAAGACAATACCACCAGAGCTAGAGTTAAAATATTCTTTTATATTTATCTCTTAACTGTGGACTACAAACTTGAATGCCTATTATTTCTAGGCTCATTTGCATTAAACAAATATTATGTAACAGGCATTTTTAAGACTATTGGCATGAAAATTCAAAATATAAATGTTGCCAGATGACTTTTTTGATCACAACATTCTGAATTGCATCAAAACAATTAACTTTGAGCATTTATGAGTTTAGTTTTTAAGTTATGGGTTGAACATCTATGACTGACTATATGTAATATATCTTTGACCACACTAACATCTATCCAGTAATGACACATATTCACTTCAAAGCAATCAATACATTCAAATATTTCACAAGTAATTTCTCCTGATATGTCAACATATTTTTCACAATTTTCCTATAAGAGTAAACAACAGTTCTAGTACTTCTTCATTTGATTTCCTATCCATCCATTTTACCTTTTCCATATGAAAAATATCTTCCCTAAATTTTCCATTATTTTGTTAAAAACATTTTGCCATTTGTAAATGAATATTTGAAATGCAATTTTATGCCAAACATAGCAAATTAAAAATATTTCACGAAAAAGGGAAATATATATTTTATTGAAAACCAGCTAACTCTCTGTACCTATGAGAAAATTGAAAGTTTTACATACATCATTCAAGAAAAATTTATTTTAATCACGAATTTTCTCTTTGACTGAATACAGCAACCACTGATAAAAATTACACCAAAAATCATTAATTATAGGTTTGAGTAGAAATGAGTTACGAATCAAATAGTTAACAGTGGTTCTTGATTAAAAATTTGCAATTTTGTTTTCACAATCTGCCCTGCTATCAGGATTAGCATTCAGTTACAATTCATTGATCAAGTAACGATTTTTATTTTGATCCCCTGAAGGTTTTATTTTTCAATGGGATTATTTCTCAGACTACTGAAAATCCACCTCAGTGTAGAAACCTACACATTGTTGCAACCTTAACTATCTTACCTCTACTGGTTTCATCAAAGCCCCATCTTGTTGCTCATAGTCAATGGAAAAACTGGTGGCCACCACTTGATCAAGATTTCCATCTTCCAAATCTACTTCCTCATATTTCACCTTTATCAGTGGAGGGTATATCAGTCCCAGTTCCTCCCTCCCACGAAGTTTCACTCTAGAGAAAGTTAAGCAATAAAATAATTGAGCACCAAAACTTCAAATCCTATACATACTTTGGGAAGAAAGCAAGAATTTAAAGTTCACAATGAATATTCTTATTCATATTTATAGAAACAGTGACTTTAAGTAGTGATCATAAAAACCAATTTTCTTTTCTGTGACTGTAACATTATTACATACTTCCCTCTACAATATTTTTCTGATGAATAATTTTGGTCTTCTTGACCCTAAAGGAAATTCATTAAATTTAATCATGGAGAGATTGAATATTGTATAAAATCATAATGCCCCATTTTCTGTGAAATTACGTTAATGAAAGGCTGTAATTTAGGTTTCGTTTTTATTAAATAAAACAGTTTCTGGCGTGACTTGGTGGAAAATCTTCACATTGAAATTGAAGCAACTTGGCTTTTACATATAAAAAATTTTTTTATATTCACTACCTAGGTTTCATTATGGTATAGCATCATCAGGTAAAACTGTGTTTGACTTATATTTTTACCTGATGATGTTATACCATAACGAAACCTAGGTAGTAAATAAAAAATTTTTTTATGTGGAAAAGCCAAGCTGTTTAATTTTTGATTCCTTTTTATTACTAGTAGGATAATGTTCAGGCTATCAGGTATGAAGCCCATCATGTGGACATTAACTAAAATTTGGCACTCAAGAGGGAAATTTTTTTTGCACTTAAACATTAAAATTTCAAGTTCTCAACAGTACACATGCTATATGCCCTTATTTTATCTCTTAATATTCAATTATTTTTTTACTTTCTTATTGTAATAATGGTTTAAAAATGTACAAATGCTTTATTGAAATAGTCCTTCACAGCATAATTTAAAAATACACATCAAATTACCTTATGTGGCATGACTTCATATACTGAATTATGGAGGGTAAATTAGTACCAGCTTTGATGCCACTAGCTGTATCAATAACAAACATCCTTCGGACAAGCTGCCATTGGGACTCCTCATGTCCCTGAAAGTGAATACATATTAAAATATTCCAAGTAAATCACATAATTGGATTTATATACATTCAATGCTAAGTCATGATAATATTTTTCAATCTATTATGCAACCATAAGAAGCATCAATGCATTACAGCAAAAAGAAATCCTGCTTTTTACATTTATTTTCAATATTAGACACATTACCAAATGATAAATCAAAACTACTTGATACACACTGAAAATAAAACTTGGTAGAGTATATATAAGAGTTATAACTTCATGCATGTACTGCACTAAATTGTGCATGATAGAGTTTGGCTTGGCAGAGCCTGTTTTGTGGATTACGGGTTCAAAATCAAAGCCACTTAAGTTGGCACATGCCATCATTGTCTGAATATCAGGGGTTTAGAGTAACTGTCTCTCATGATAAATAATTAAGTTAGTGTTTCAGATTCAGTCAGCAAATGATTTAGCACATTGACTGACTGGTCAACTATTGGTCATTAGCTGATAGTTCAACCATATCAACAGAAAATAATATTAACCCTAGAATGGCAACACTATTTTTTTTACCTATTCGGGGATCGCGGGGTGAAAAAACCCCCAATTTTCAAGGGCCCATACCTCGGGCCCAGTATGACTTTGAGGGTTCCATGAGGGCTCATTTTTTTCATCTTTTGATCAAAAATCAAGGGAGCTAAATAGTTTTGGCTAAAAGTTTGAAGGGTCCGGGAAAATTGACCAAGAAGGGGGTCGTAAACGTAAGCTATTTCTTTTTGCCGTGAGATTTAAACCGGTCTGGGGTGTTTTTTCACCTAGCGTTCCCGTTCTAGTGTTAAGGAAGACAGACTATTAGCCAAAGTTATCGAGCAATCAGCTTCATTAACCACTTTCATAACAGGTACCTTAAAACAAGATTCATTACACTGGTGGTCAAAGACTAGTACCCCCCATGCAATCTAATCATTATTCATTTGTTTTTAAACACATAGTATTTTCGTGATCATGAGAGCTACAAACTGTTTTATGCAATATGCAATGCAAAGGACAACAAACTCTTTTATGAAACATACAACAGGTCAGAAAAAAGCAGCCATTATAGCTGTCCTTAATAGTTTTCAAATCATTTGAAATCCTCATAGATTCAATTGAAAAGAGCCATAATAAAAAGCAGCCAATGGATACATGTAGGCAGTGAGAATGTTATGACAATTATTTTCCTTTCCTCATCCACATAACATTAGCAAAACCATAATTGTTAATTGATAATTAGTTATAAGAATATATTTTTCAATACACATACAGATATATTGTTGAGTAATTTATATAGCTCCATAAAATCCAAATGTAAGTATCCAGCTCACCTGGTTAATGAGACTGCCATCTACCCTAACACTATGGCTCAAAATTGGCAGAGCATACAAAGCCATTGAGCCATCACCATCCCCATTCTGGTAGCTAAGGAAGAGGTCCATGAATTCCATTGAACGATTCATTACATATCTCAGAGGTATTTCACAGGACAATTTATTTGGTGCTCCAAATCTAAAGAAGTCTTCATTATTTATAACTGCAGCCATTGGACAAAGGCTGAGTTTGGATAAAGGAACTGAGCCCAGGTCAATGAATGTGCCATCAGGAGCATATCTTGCAGCTGTTAGGTTTAACCAAGCATTCTGAAAAATGTAAATATAAATTTCAAAATGTTGAATCCATATTTAGCATCAATTAGCAATTCACATAACAAACATTACAGTAGTTTTAATAATAACTATATGAATGAATGACCATACTTAGAGTAGTTTGTGTATGTCATTATTGGAACATTACTTTGGAGATTACTGTAATAAATAAACTGGAGGTGGAAGAAGGGACTATAAAGTTTCAATCTCACCCAATTAAGTACTTAAATAAAAATAAAATAAATAAACTAATGTAGCAAGATAGGATCTAGGGATAGAAGGAGAGGATAAGTTTTCATCCTGACTACCTCTAACAGGGAGTCCAATGAAGTTTGCATTTTGCCCCAATCCTTTGATAGTATACTGTTCTCATACTGTGCTTTGTTCATCTAGCAATTACATTAGCTATTGTTTAGTGAACAAATTGCAGAAGAAAACGTTCACCTGTAATTCTTAAGGCCAGAATATCCAAATATCAGGATATTCAGAGGAATGCTATTTGCTTTGTTACATAATCATAGTCTCTATATTTTCTTGGAAGGTTTTCAATGGGGTTTTCATTAATATCACACTTTGCTTACAATAGTTTTAATATTTCCTTCATTTATTTCCCTAAAAATCAAGAATTGGCAATCAAAGGAGAATACTTTTATATCTTGTAGTGTACAGTAGAATGATATACATTTCCTAATACTTTGATGATTTTTTCTACACACCATATTTTATCAGCCTAGATCTTATGGATCAAAGGTATATCAGTATGACTTCATCCTATAAGTCTTAAACTGATTTGCCAGGAAAAATACTGACTATTAGGTATTTTTTCCTTCATCAGGCATAGAGAATGGTTGTTTTTAGTATAAATTTCAATAATAAGTGTTTTCACCCAGTAGTAAGCAATAGAGCTTTAACGTTTTTGGACAGTACTTTCTAAAAAAATTCAAAAATACAAGAGCTGACCAGAAAGTAACTTACATTTCGGTCTAGCATGGCGGTGGGTAGGGCTAGAGCCACCATCTTGGTGTCTAAATGCCCCTACACTCAGTACACATCCTGTTGTGGTAGTATGCAGACTGTGGTTCTTCTACTTTGCTTACTTCAGACTGTTCAAATATGTGTTGCAATAAAATATCCACAGATTTCTGAAGTGTAATCTGAGATTAGGTTTTTACTGACAAAAAACGATAAGTCAATTGAAATTCATAGGCAACTCTGAAGTGTAAGGAGACAGAATAATGAGTGAAGGTGGAGTGAGACAGTGGTCCATTTAGTTTCAAAATGGCCATACCAATGTTCATGATGAGAATTGTAGTGGTCGGCCTAACCTTGTGATAGATGAGCTGATGGTGAAAATTAACAAAAAAATTTGTGGAAATCACCAATTTATAATTACTGATTTCTCAATGTGAGGTGACAGATTTCTTCAGAGACAGAATTGAAAAGTTTGTGTATAATTATGTTAAATGCCTACACTTGAATGGAGATGAAAGAAAAATAGTTTAAGAATATGCAATGCAAATGTATATAATAAAACTTTTGTTTTGTAATTAGGTTCATATTTAATTTCAAAATATAAGTTATTTCCTGGACAGCCCTCGCTGACATCTCACAGGATTTTCTATTGCAGCATACATTTTAACAGTTTGCAGTGAACAAAGTACTCGTAGAAGAACCACAGCCTTCAGACTACCACAGCAGGATGTGTACTGAGTGTAGGGATGTTTAAACACCAAGATTGTGGCTCTAGCCCTACCCACTGCTACACTAGGCTGAAACGTAAGTTCTTCCATGACAGCCCTCGTAGATTGTAAATGTATACAATACAGTAGGTTTATTTACATTTCACATGTGGTGCTCCTGTGAAACTTTAACACATTTTACTAATGGGGATGTTGCCTCTCTACTAATAAATTGTATCACTTGTGATAAACTCAAAAATCTACAGGCACTCAACCTAAGTAGAATTAAAGTGTTATATAGGCACAGGAAATGGGTCCTTTAACACAAATTTCGATAATATCAAAATCTAAGCATTGAATAAAAATTATTAATAAAACATTAGAAAGCATTGAATAAAAAGTTAAAATTAGAATACCCTCATGGGATCTAAAGAGAGAAGATTGTTGTACAGCATTGCATCTAAACTCAAAGTCATGAATTATGTTTCAAAACACAGAAACAAAGCAACTGAAAGGGATTTAAGCCCATCTCCAACTGAGAAGGTGATATTAGAATAGGTGGCAGATGTAGGATTTAGAAAATCCAGATATGATTTTTAAAAACTGTATGCACATGAGGTCCTATAATACCAAAGCTTGAGGATCATGTTAAGAACTGGAAAATAAATCACAGGAAGAATGAGAATACTGATTCAAGAAAAATGATTGAAGCAAAAAAGTTAGCCATAAGTATGTCTATTACCGATTTTTCTAGGATATCATGACGTGAGAGATTCATTAAGAGAAATGGTCTGTGCATATATATCAGGACTACTATAGCCCATACACCACCATTTTATTGTGAAAGGAAGATTTTAAGGCACCAACTCAATCACACAAATGAATTGGCTGAATGATATGGCTGTCGATTTCTAATTTTATTGATTGGTTTATGAAATCCTGACAGAAAAGATAAAACAAGAGACTATCATAATAATGTCTTTGTAAAACTGTGGAATTAGCAGTGCATTAGATGAAAGTGAAGGTGGCAAAATTTATGAGGAAATAAACAACTCCAGTAAAAATAATCTTGGAAATGATTTATCAGCACTGATGATGAATTTCTGGGGTTCTATGATGAATAAACGATAATATAGCAACTAATTTTTTACATAACTATTCCACTTTCTTCATATTTAAAGTTAATATATGTACTTTGACCCTTTACTGTCTGATCCAACTTTTTTCATAAATTATAACCTGAAAAATCACACTGCATCTTACATACCAGGGCATCTTATGGGTCAGGAAATAAAGGTAATTTCGTCAGAGATTTTCACTGATACTTCAGGTCCAAGCATATCTTATGATTTATGCAGCTTTATACTTGAATATAAGGTATAGTGTATGCTTACACAAGGAAAATTTGAAAAGTAATGCCATTTGCTTATATTAAACTATAGACAGGTCAGAACAAAAATATAAGCATGCAGCACAATCTATTGATTATTTCCAAAGCCATTGAAGTTAATGCGTTGATTCAGAAGTTTTTGCCTGTCGATGAATGCAGAAAACAAAATCTGTGCAAAACGCTGTCACTGCCAGTTGTAAAGTGCATTCTGTAATTAGAGTTTTGGGCACAAAAGGATCATTAGCTTCCCAAATTCATCGGGAGTTGTGTCTAGTTTATGGGCCTACAGTAATGAGAGAAACAAAGATAAGACAGTGGAGTCAACAAAAATTGCTGCAAAAGTGTGTAAGATGAAGAGTGGAGTGGCAGGCCTAATATCCAGACTGATGAAATCATCCAACAAGTGGACCAAGAACTGCAATCTAATTGTTGATTGATGATTAGTACAGTGATTGATAAATTTCTTCTCGTTGGTTGCACTACTATTTACACAATTGTAACATGAAAGCTTGAATGTCACAAATTATATGCAAAGGGGGTCCCAAAACTGCTCACCAACTAACACAAAAAGCAAAGAATAGAATGTTGAGTGGATGATTGATTTTGAACTGCTATTGACAGTTGCAACCTTGGCCTAGTGACTCTTTCTTCTTGCACTTGAAACAGTGGCTTTGTGGACAATAGTTCACAGATGATGAGGAACTCAAGGAGCCACTGTTGTCAACTGGTTAAATTCCCAGGCAGTGGTCTTCTATGGTGAGGAATTAAAGTAGCTGGTGCAGTATTGCAAAAATTGCTTCAGAGTGAAGGGTAATTTTGTGATACGTGAAGTAAGTTTTAGTAAAATAAAATCATCAAGAAAAGCTATTTCTAATGAATATATTTTTCTTACAACCAAATGGTCCTCACTCTTTGAATTTACCAAGTACATACTTGTACTTGATTGATATGCAAAAAAAGGCCAGATGCCTTAATTCTGGCATTAGGATTTTTCCATACACAAAATCACATTGACAAACAACCACAGCTATATCCTTAAGTGAACTATAAATATGCACATGAATATCTATTTTGAATAAAAATTACAAAACTAATATTTTTATTGAAAAGAATGAAATGATTCTGGTTCATCTACAATTACACATTACCCTACAGGCTGCTGCAAGGGTATATGGTGGAAAGGTGTTAGTGCATCAGCCATTTATCATAAATGTGCATAAATGAATTAGCATTACCAGCAATCGAGTAGCAGACAAAATACCATTCCCACTGAACTTGACAACTCATCATTTCTCAAGAGCATTTTCTCACTACATCTAACAACAGAAGCCCTTGCATCTTAGCATTGGAATGTCTTTAATAGGCCAACATAAAATCAAAAATACCATGCTGAGATACCATCACATCTTAAAATTTTGCTTTGATTTTTAAAAAATATGTTAAAAGTCAGAATACCTCATAAAATGTAAGTGGGACGTTTCCCTCTATACTTTTTAGGATATCCCAATAATAGCGAAGGTCCACCAATTTAAAATTTTAATAATAAATCATTGTACCAGTCATTTCAGCCTTATTCTTTACTTCCTAAAATACCTAAATGCATTCATTCAAATAATGTTCCACCAAACTGAAATAAAAAGTCATTGGATTTGTTCCTTTTGATCATTCATCTTCTAAACATGTGTTTATATATGAAAGGGATGGGTACCTGAGCCTTACGCCCCATTCCATATTGGGAACTAATTTTTTTCCTTCCAATTACAGTGGGTGCTTCTCCTTCTCCATAAAAAATCCAAGGCAGACCATCTAGAGATGAAGATGTTGGTTGGAAGGGATGACAAGGGCCAGGAGCAATGGTCGAGCGTTGGCTACCAAAAACCTTCCGTCGAATGTCAGAGGCTGTGCTGGTAACTATATGATAGCTAATCATTGCACACATATTTGCTAAGGCTTGACATGCTTTTTCCTCTCCTCTCACCTAAAATAAAATTTTGTCTGATCATCATTTAGAATTTTATATAATTAATCTAATACATAAAGGTAATTAAAGACTTACCACACAAAGATAGGCAGCAGGTCGAAAGTTTTCCTGAAGATGACGAGATACTTGTGTTCTTCCAGAAGCATATTTAACTGTATAGGATGAAATTTCATCTGGCCACTCAGCAATATCCCTGAGAGGGATACAGAGTATTCTGGATGGGCCATACTGCAGCAATTCATGAGTATCAGTTGGGCAGGTACAGTTCATACTATCAATCTAAAAAAAGAGGAAAAATGGAGGCATATGTTTACAACCTCTTTCAAAAGGTAAGAAAATGTTCCCTCAGAAATGAAATCACACAGAAGACTAAATATTCATACACTGTAACATAATTTCTTTGACACACAAATGCCTGGAAATAATATAGTCATTCATCACATTTTAATTCTACATCAAGTCTTAAGATTAGAATGATGTTGATGAATGCTCAAATGTTTATTTTTGCTTTTAGAGGCTTCAAAGGATGCTAATTAGAGTGCTACGAATATCACTACTTTAACAGTATACAACAAAGACAACATACCTTTAAAAGGGGCACATTGAAAGATAAACTAGCTCCTTCCACATGGTTAAATTTTAATATGAGAATTAGTTATCCAAATTACAGAAACCATCAAATTATAATTTCTTCAATTACCACAGTTAGAATGTATATAAATCAGCAATGAAAAACGGATTCAGGCATAGTAACCTCCACATTCTTATGTGGATAGGATGAAATATGTAAGCAAACTAATTTTTGGGCATGTAAGTACTTTAAATAACATTTACAGTAAAATGCTAAGTTAGTTTAAAGGCATTTACATTTTCATCATATTCTTCATCAAGAGGTACTTCAAAAGGACACTTTATACACGATCTTTGGTCAGGAGAAGAAACAGTATACAAGTTGCATTCTACACATTTGGATACTTTCAGCCAATCCCCATTTTCATCACGATCCACTGAAAATAGACAAAATAGAATTAGTATTTCCAGCATTTAGGTAACATTTAGTTGTTGGTAAGCAAATTAGCACCCGATATTCATTTGATTAGCCCATGAATGTTATTAATACATTCACTTTATGTTTCTTTATAAAAATGACTGATCATCGACTAATCACATAGTTCTACAGTAAAAAGCCAGTTCAAGATATTCTAAGAGAAATTACTATTTTTTAGGAAATGAATAGTTTATGAATAAACCATAAAGACAATAATCAACCCAAAGGTTGGTTTGGTAGGTGTTGGTAGAGCTCACTCAATACTAGGCCCAACAGCATGTGAAATTCACATTTCAGGGTTGGGAGGCGAGATCATTTCCCTATGCCACCTATGATTTCCCAGGAAGTGCTAGTACCCGAAAAATCTTTACATCTACCTGAAAGTCTGTAAATCTACTAATAGACAACCTTAAAAAATTTGCAAATTCATTCATAATAACTATGAAAAAATTCTATTAACTCCGTAAACATTGGACCTCGACATTGTTGAACTCATCTATAAACATAAACGCTCCCTTTCATAAAATGTGACATTTAGACAAGATAGGCCTAACTCAGTATGATAGGAGACAATTTTTATACCCCCCATTAAGAATTCATTATCACTGAATTTGAATGAATACCTGTACGCATGCCTTATCCAGCGATGCAATCAAAGGCTCCCATACTGTAACCTAAGGCTTTAAGCTTATTATCCACCAATCAGCTTTTCCAGAGTGTCCATCAAGGAATGATTTACACAAAAGCAACATTAAGATTAACAATTACGTAGATCCATGAGTTTTACCCACCTTTGGGTTAGTCGGTGATATATTTTGGGTTTCTCTTAGATCACAATCTACGTGCATTCCGGGAACTGCGCTGCTGCTTCATCATTCACGTATATTTCATCTGAATTCTACGTCGTGATTTTATCAACAAGGCCGATTCATTTTTATTGCAATAAATTACACTCATAAATAGATATTTTATTGTAAATTAATTTACCGAGTTGAATTTCCCTACTGCACTACCGCCCAGTCACGGGTTGGAGTATTTATTACACGAGTACAAACATGAAACGCTGTCGCGCAACATCTCGACTGGTATCACGAACGGATGCACGTACCAATAAAATTGCAGATAAATAGAGATGACCGGGCGGCAATCTTTGAAGTCTTAGCGGCCGTGCAACTACGTTATTACGTCATCGGAAGTAGCACCTAAGATTGGGGCTAACGTGAGGTGGCGGGAGGAGAAAATGATTGCCTACTAAAAGTCCAGACCACTTACTATTCATACGATACAGCTCCGTCGGGGGACCTTTGAAGATGACCGCAACTTTGCTCGAACTACCAATCTTAAATTGAAGAGGGGTGTGCCGAAATAAAATAATTCTGACGCGAGAAATTGATCGACTCGATTAAGTAAAATTAGCGCGGATCACTCGCATCATATTCCCCCAGTGATAATGTTCCGAAACGCGCGAGATTAACTTTTAAACGATTAACGAGGGATCATCTCGATGGCGGAAGTCTCAATAATCATTATATTATTCTCAGATATCAATTTAAATTAGCATTTAAAGAAAACATCGCTGATGTTTTATCTTCCCGACGCATGGTCTTCCGTATTCCCTTCGTTCCCTCTTTTCCGCATACATTGAGAAAATTTTCGGGACAAGCTAACACGGGTCTCGACGACACTTGCGGGTCTACGAGATGTTTATACAAAACCAGAGTTGCTGAGTCCCTAGTTCGAATTAAAAAAGACAAAATACAGTAGTGAAGAAGTAAAGTTCTCAGTAAAATATTTTCATAAAAACAACATTTATAATTCCATCGAGAATGTTTAGCGTAGAGAGACCAAAAACTTAGCTTAGACCAAAAACTAGTACGTAGCAATTGGTGAAATCTCCAGTTAACACAAATAAAATTCGCAAACGTTTAATACAATCGCAATAAAAATTTTACTTTATTGAAGCGCTTCTTGAAAGTTAACTGTGGCTCAAAATTCAATCGTGAATGTTATACTCGTATGCCGAATATAAACTGAATTTCTTTTGTTAACTGGAAAGGTTTTCTTTTTACCATGGTACATGACCGTGAGCACGGTAGTTAAATAAAATGGGGGAAAACCACCATTAATACTGGAATTAACTCGACACATGAATGAATTACCCACGCATCGGTTTTCATTTTCACACGAATAACGAGATTGTGATCCCACGCAGTCGCCATGTGCCGAGTTGATACAATCTTGTATTTTACCTGACAGTTTTTTAACAAGTTACGTTTCGCAGCTCATATTCTTACGTCACTTTTCAATTAGTAATAAATTACTTCTTTATCGTATTATAAAAAATAAAAATATCCATGCTTCGTAAAAATGCCGATATTCTCTATTTTATATTTATTATTGGTTAGTAAAAAATTACGACTTTCCAACATCCCAATGACCTTCGCATTACAATTACGTATTCAGATTTGAGTAAATATTTCAAGTTTTTCAGGATTGCGTGAATAATTTTACTTTTGATAAATTTTAATAACATCTAAAAGTCCTCACAGTCAGAAAACTTTAAAATGTACCTTGATAGTAATCGAATATTTTTATTTTTTTATTTACAGTAGAAATCTGAAGGTATTATAAAAACATTGGAGAGCTTTAAATTTACGTCTGTCTCACGGACCTTCCATCATTAACGATCTTCCACTTCAAAAGAGGCCCAAAAAGAGGCACAGAAGTAGGAAACGAAGCTGAAAACAGTAAATATGCATCGCGTTAATGCGAGGAACTTCAAATCTCATGGGAATTCACAATGCTCAAAGTTCCTTAACTATGGGTAGAAAATAATTTTACCTGCAACTATAGAAAGATCTGAAATATTATGATGTTTTTCCCAGAAGAAGTCATATAAAAAGGGAACTGAACCATGATACTTAACCTACAGGGCGAATGTTCTAGCAATTATTTCCTCTAAAGATTTGTAATTTACAAATATATCGGAATGGTTCTCTTATTAAATAAGGAGTATGAGACCATACTTTCAGTCAACCACCAATTCATTAATATTACGACAACGACAGAGTGGCCAGTCGTAGAGAATTCAAGCCTTCAATAGCAGTCAAGGACTATTGAGTATTTTGGTGAGGAAATACACTCCCCACCGGACTTAATAAATAACATGGGTACACTATATGCCTAACTTTGCAAGGCAATTTCTTAGGTGGAATGGGTGGAAAATCAGGCAATAATGGTATCACGGACGCATGCAGATGTCGCTTAAAAGCGACGATTGCATCTTCCCGCAGCCGAACGTTTGTCATCCACCCTTTCGCATCGACCTTTAAATCTGGAGAGCAGAGAATTTAAATTTCTGACGGTCGAGTGGAGGCCATTCATCACGCTCCCCTCCCCTTCCTCTCAGCCAACAATCCGCAGGACCTGGGAGTCGGCGCCGCAATGACGGGCAGGAGCCCAAGACCTCCCCTCGGAAGCCCCCACGACACCCGCCGGCACCCTCTCCGCCGCTCTCGCTCCCCCCTCCAACTGGTGGTCGCCGTAAAGCAGGAAGTAGTCTGATTATTAGAACATCCCTACACCATCCCTATCCCATATCTCTCACCCGGTTCCTCGAATGATGACTGCGTCTCGCGACATTTCGGAGTCATTTTCCTTTCGAATTCCTTTCCCCCAACAACCCACCGACGACCGCGATCGTGAAAATTGCCGCACTTCACGTACTGCGGCCGATACTCCCAGGCACTCGAGGCCACTTGCGAACTAGTCACGCTGTCGACGAGGGGCACTCAAGGAAGCGTCCGTTTTGAATCACGAAACGCAAGGGGTCGGGAACGCTTTTTCTCGCGGTGCATGAAATGACTATCGGAAATCGCTCCTATGGGTGAGGTCATACTGCACCATGGACTGTACATTAGTTAACAAGGAAACATGACCGATACAGGATTCGAGTCCGCAACCCTCAGGTTTAAAAGGTCGTACATCCACGCTACCAACCGCACATCTGTGAATAAGTAACAGCAGATCTTGAGCTCCAGGTACAACAACACAATACGAGTGGTAAAATTGATTCTCAGGAACCGTTGAAAATATCATGATATTTAACCTCTTTCATAACTCAATTCGGGGAGACAAAATTTAAACTAATGAAAAAAGGAAAATTTTAAATGCGACGGTGAATGCATCTGCCATCTTGCAACTTGTTAAACATTAATCTATCAAAAAAGGCCCACGTTAATTATGGGAGTAATACAATTTCAATGAGAGTGGATAACTATATTCAAAATAAATTCAGCAAAATAATCTCTTCCCAAAACATTTTTATCACAATGCTATCTTTATCATTTATTTTATCCAATAAACAATGTCATGCCCAAGGGATTACTGGATTCCAGACTGAACTAGTAGGCTGACGGCCAGATAACTAATTGTGGCGATTAAAAATTCTGATCAAGCAAATTATAATTTAGTTTTCCTCTTCATAATTACTAATATCCACAATTACTACTTCACTAAATCATGTCACAATTCAACCCAATTATTTAAAAATCAATTAAACGGACAGATGCATAATATGAAACACTATTTACAAGACCAATTGAGTAACCATCATAGCTCAAGTTAAAATTATACCCATGAATTCACTTTTCTTTCAAAGTTATGATGGAAATACTTTCCAACAACAGAAGATTGATTTATCAAAGAAAATTCAATATAATAATAGCAAATGAGTCTCTCTGTAAATATCATATCTAATAATTGCAAAATGACAGCAAGTCACTTAATTTTAACCACTCACAGATGCATTAATAAAACATGAATACTATTAAATACTGACAGCTTGCATTACAAAAATGACCAATATTAACAAATGACTGAAGATTCAACAATATCATCTCAAATTAGCAAACATATACTTTTGCACATTCAACACTAATACCCCAATAAAGCAGAAAAGTTCAAAAAACAAAGCATACAAGTTTCACTTGTGTAAGCTAATATCATTAGGTGTCATATTGATATTACAAATCATATCCTTATCACGCAAAAATAGAATATCCACACTATTCTGAAGTGACACTACATGAAATTTGACTAGGAAACTTACAAGCCAATTGTAAGTTGAAGGTCAAAACTGGCAGCAGGGCAGTGGAGTGGATGGTAGAGACAGAGAGGGATGGGGTAGCATGGGGGAGGGATGAGAAGGTTTAGTAGGGAGGAGAAGGGAGTGGAGGGGAAGAACCACATGATCGAGAGAGAGTTCAGTGATGCAATGCCACAGGTCATTGTGCCCACACTTTATAACCTTTACCTTGTGTTTGAAGTGAAGGAGTAGCACTGCTCTAACCTTTACCATTATATGTAGCGTGTGTGTGAGTGTGTGACGTTCCACAAGTTCTTACAGTGTTACAACTTTAAGGAAATATAATCCTGAAGGAATTTTGTTCCACATTTATTTTCTGCTCACAAAAGTTCCTTTTCAAGGTAAGACAGCATTATCAAGGTAAGCATCATTATCAAGTTCAATCTTCTGAAGCATGGAATTACTTCCACATTTATTTCTACCATTTACTGGCGATATCAAAATAATGATAGGCACTGAAAGTGGATAGGGAAGATGTTGGAAGTTAACAAACATTTGAAAAATGTACAATTGGTGAGAATATGGAGGAATATTATCAGAATTTTGATGGCATGGCTATGAATATAAAAGAATAAATAAGACAAGAAATAAAAGAAAAATAGACATGAAAAAAAAGGCAATGTGAGACAAGAGGCATTTTTTTTTAGCATAAAAGTGTTTCAAATCCCATGATAATGCATAACAGATTTCAAAGTAAACACCAAGTATATCAGTATATGATATAGACCACCTATATAAAATAAAATTCAAGGCAACGGCAAAGATTAGAATAATAAATTGCCAGAGAGTGCAGAGATCTCTGAAGTTTTTATTGATTCCTCTTCGCTTAGACAACCTTAAAACCTAAACTTAAAAAGATTTTTTTTAATTATAGTGTACTCATAGAAGGGTTGCACCTAGGGGTATTCCCAAAATCTGTTCGGTTTTCTTATATGATGTTTAAGAATTTTAATAGTTAGTGCAATCTTCATTGTAAAAAAATACACATACTTATAGCAGGTGTGTGGAAGAAGAAATAAAAATGCCATGCTTGTATTTAACTTCATATGAATCTCATGAGACACACTAGAAGTTTAAAAGATCTTTCTTAAATATTGTTTTTTTTTTACTTTCCTTAAGCATGGCTTTGAAACTAAATAGCTATCACAGCCATTTTGCACACATGCAAGATTAACCTATGATAGAAGACAATACTTACAGAGTAGTGAAAAATAATCAAACAAAATCCAACTCTATTATTATAAAGAAATTAAATACAACTTTTGTATATTCTTTTGTTACTTCTCCATGGTGACTGGATCTTTCTCAAGAAATTCTCATTTTACGTTTTAAAACTTCCCTAAAATTTCTGTTCAAAATACCATGAGAGTTCTTTTAATCTTCCAATACTATCACTATTTTGCATGAATAAAGGCTCTTTATGGGTACAGGATTGAAAATCCTGTTTCTTGAGTCAGATTTCAATTTGTACTGGTACCAATTAAATACTCTATTTGATCTGCTACCATATACAGGGAGGATAAAAAATATTTTATGTTTAATAATATCTCAGGAACTATGAGGAATATTTTTAATAAAGTTAATTATCTACTACAGCATTTGTTTACAGTACACCACTTCAATTATTCCAGGATATCTCGTGAATTAAAGATTGCATATATTTACCATGACTATGCAAAAGGAACATAACACGAGCAAATTGGAGTGACAACCAAATTATCACACTCAAGTTTAAGAGGGCATTCTCACTGTGACTTACATTTTATCAGAAACTTTAAAGCCCCAGTATGAAACTAAATGCTCTGCCCACCAGACTACAATATCATTTAAGAGCCAAATAAACTAAGGAGGTAAAAAACCGGCAAACTTCTAGAAGATTAATTTGGATTATTCCACAGGCTAAAAAAAATCAAGGTGTTTCATTTAAGATATTCTACATATTTAGAGGTAGGTTTTGGATGATTCCTAGCAAATATTTACTTAAGTATCGCGATAACTGCCTTTATTTACTCAAAATTATTTTTCAATATTTCTTCCATTCACTGTCCCTGCAATGTCCTCTTCAGATATTAAATGAATTTGGTGGCATCTATCATTATACAAAGACACCATCTTATATAAATAAGAAAAAAAACAATCAATTCTAAATGGGACTCCAGGTAGTCTCAATTTCTTTTATCAGTAATGTGGGGAGTTCATTTATCATACATTTCGTTGTAATGAAAATTCATAACACTCGCATTCAAGGTATTCAAACTAAAATTTCGGTGAACATATACAAATAAAATCTCACAGTAACACGCCAAAGTTACAAATAATTGCAATGGCAAAAACATGTTTTTCTGGATGGCATAACTCCAACACCAATTTATTTTTAATCCGAACCAAATGTATACTTGTAATATAAAAAATAACAATAAGTACATTTAATCCTAAAAATACTGGTTTTCAAGGTGTACGATTGCAGGTCGGTAGGATTAACTTCACTCATACTATGAAATGCTAAAGAAAATGGAACTTACGATGATAATTTTTGAAAAGATTTGTAACCTCTTGGCGTGAAGCGACGGTTACCAATAGAAATGTACACCATTGGAATTGATTTTGAAAAAAACGGGAAACAACATGCATTATTAATTTAAGACTTTATTCACTTATTTACCTTGAATTTCGCCTACCTCACAGTAGTCACAGGTTGCTTCCACTGAGGAATTGTCACTACATGGAAGGCACTTTTTCCTGTCAGTAGAGGGTCTGTGATTTGATGGACAAAGGCGACACTTAGGGAATTCGCCTGTATCAGAAACTAAAATTGCGTTGTCCTCACACATGCAGGAATGTCCTGTACAAGAAAGTTCAGTTATTTTCAATTCTGATTGTAGATTACACAAAAATCAATATAATGTTTTCCCCTCACCATTTGTATCGGGTCGTAAATAAGCATCCTGATCACAATGGACACATTGTAACTTGATTATACTAAAATATTCTTGTTCGCTACATTTGCTTGGATCGACGAATTCTAAAATTTCCCCTGAAAAGCAAACTGCAAAGGGAAAAAGCGAAATAATAAACAAAAATGACACATGAAACGATGGTCTTCTCATGATTTCAAACGAGTAAGCTGCTATATCGCAATGGTCGATCTTTCGATTCATGGTGAAATATATCGATTAAGTTTCGATTGACAGCATTATTTAGCCGCGCTCTATAAATGAGGATGAGGTTATTCGTATATGCAGTATAATTCATATATACCTGTATATTATGCAACCAATTGTCCCGATTCTTAAGCCCCGCAGATTTTAATGTTGATTACATTTTCTCGATAGGTTAAGTGGTTAGAGCATCGCGGAGGCTCGACAAGTCTAAAGATCCTTGATTCAAATCCCGGTCAAAGAAATATTTTTACACTTGCGATCTGCTCGATTTTGCCTTCCTCACCTCTCATGTATTTTTCTTTTATATGTTGCTTCTATTCCTTTTCCTTAAATCTTTATCCATGAGAACTAATATATAACATATTAATGAATTCAACAAGAATAGAATAAGCTCAATGGAGGTCGAAAAAGAATGTTTAGGGAAATTGATGGAATGAAAAAATATGCGCAATCGTATAAAACTTGAGCACTCGAAGGTCGGTTTGGAATATGATGGTAGAATTCACCGATTTCCCGACCCCGTGAAGTTCACACATCGGAGTAGGGGGAGCAGTTCCTTTTCCTGTGCCGGTTATGGTATCCCAGGAAGATCTAATGCCCAAAAAATCACAGCTCGGGGGAAGGTGCCGAGAGAGATTTGCTCTGGAATCGAGCCCGTGCTCTCCGGTCAGTATTCCTACGCTCTACCCTTGGACGATTGCGACCCGCAATCGTATTGTGAAATTTTAAAAATTTAATGAAAAATCCAAGAAAATAAATCTCCAGATATGCTCCATAACTTTTCTGTGATATAGTTTTCAAATAGCTTCCCAATCTGAGATTACTGAGCTATTCCTTATGGTTTTACATTTTGAAGCATGAACTCAGTGTATTACGAATTTAAGTTTTAAGTTTCAATGTTTTGAAAAGCCTAAGTTTGAAAAACTGATGGATTCCTTGATAAAAGTCACCTTGAAGAAATTATTCAATAATTTACTTTTAAAGATAGAGAAAAATATCGTGTGAAGAAAAATAAGGAGAAAATTAAATTTTGAAGGACTAAATGTAATAGTAGGAGTTATTATGGGAGATGATCAATAGCTAAGGTCAATTGTGCTAGTAGAGATAGACGGGAGGACTTTGGAAGAAGTAGGAATTCAGGGATCAGTGGATGGAAATAAATCCTGCGTTGGCATTTACCTACTTTTAACGAAATACACCAATGAGCCCACAGTTCAACGCCCTCCGACGGACGGTGTATTCCAATTGAAGTGCTCTCCTTACGGTACCCCAATTAAGTATCGGGATACCACTGAAAAATCCTACCATCCTTGATCCTACCCTTGCACAACGACAAATTGAAACTTCGAAGCTAAACCTTTTGGACAGAGATACATTCTTCATATTTATTTTTTATCATGATCATGAGTGATCATTCCTGATCATGAAATCATTTTGATGGCGTGCACATCTGACTATGTAAGAATTCTGATATCGCGAGAAAAAACTAAGAGGAACTTTTAACTGATCCAATTCGATACAATAATTTTTGTGTGGTTATCTTGATCACTTATTTCGCAATAGAATCAAAGAAAATAAGTTGCATTGAACAAAATGGCTAACTTGACTGATTTTTTCCAACCCCTTCTCCGTAATCGTGTTTTTCCTGCGTCAATTAGGATGCTCACCCTTCGCTGAGGAATCAGTACGATCTCCCAGGATGGTCGGGTAATGCCACATTCTGCGCGCAGGGAAGGGAGGAAGGGGAGATGAAGTGTCAAGGGTCGCATCACTGGATTTTTATTATTACTCTATTTATTTGGGTGAGGAGAGCGACCTTTCACTCGACTACGTCCTTCTGGGTAGGGAAGTGGCGATAAAAAGAGAAGATGGACGCTGTTGACGGGCGATAACCCCTTGGGGGTCGATATTGAAGAGTGCCCGATGGATAGTGCCGAGACGCGCAGTTCACTGCAGGAAGAAAATACATTAATGCCATCATCGTCATTGATACGGGAATTTAAATGCGGTTTTCATTTGAACAAATGTAATGGACGTTGAAAATGAAGCGAACGTTGGTTATTATGAGTAAATCATTGTTATTATCGTGAATAGACGATGTATAAACAAATTCTGTTAAAATCCCTGTTTCCTTCTTTATATATTTCTTTGCTATCATGCTAAATATTAATAATTGACTACTTGTTCACAATATTTTTATACTTGCATCAGAAGGTTCGCATAACATTAAGATGTGATATACGAGGTGTGTTAAAAAAATAATGCAAATTTTAATTTTTTGGTCAAAATATTATTTATTCTTATACATTGATGTTGTCAACTTCTAAATAGTTCCCATTGGAGATTATGCACTTGTGCCAGCGCTTCTTCCAATCCCCGAAACACTTCTCAAACTCGATTTTTGAGATAGCCTTTAGTTCTTTCAGCGATGCGCTTTTATTGTCATCTACGGCTGTAACACGACTGCCTTTCAAGGTTCTCTTAATTTTTGGAAATAGGAAAAAGTCACACGGAGCCATATCTGGCGAATATGGAGGCTGGGGCATCGTTACAGTATTGTCTTTGGCCAAAAATTCACGAACCAGCAATGAAGTGTGAGCTGGTGCATTATCGTGGTGCAAAAGCCATGAATTGTTTTCCCACAGATCCGGGCGTTTTTTCGGATTGCTTCACACAAACGGCATTGAACTTGTAGTAAGTACTTCTAATTGACCTTTTGACCTGGCGTCAGGAATTCATGATGCACTATGCCATTAAAATCGAAGAACACAGTGAGCATGACTGTCACGTTCGACCGCACTTGTCGAGCCTTTTTCGGTCTTGGCGAGCCTGAATGTGTCTCCACTGGGATGATTGAGCCTTAGTTTCAACGTCATATCCATAAACCCATGTTTCGTCACCTGTTATTATACGTTTCAGTAATTCTGCATCATCGTTTAGTGACTCCTAAGCAACTTCCATTCCCCGCTGTTTTGGTTCAAAATTCAAAAAATTTGGAACGAATGTTGCTGCCACGCGTTTCATACCCAAAGAATTGGAAAAAATGTCATGATATGATCCAAACGATATACCAACATCATCAGCAACCTCTCTAATTGTGATGCGGCGATTGTTCATAACCATTCCTTTCACCTTTTCCACGTTTTCATCGATTGTTGATGTGCTGGGGCGTTCGTCATCTTCGAGGTTTTCACAGCCTTCTTGGAAACGCTTATACCACTCGTAAACTCTTGATTTACTCATATCAGACTCACCATAGGCCTTTGTTATCATTTCACACACTTTGTTACACTTTATTTAATTTTTTACCCAAAATTTTATCCAAATTCTTTGATCCATTTCTTTTAACAAACGAAAATCGCTGAGCTCATAAAATAAGTTTAACCTTAGTGGCTGTCACGGACAAAGTCCACAATGAAAACAGCTGAAAGTTTTATTATACTTCAGGGGCATGTATACCAACACAATAAAAAATTGACAATCGGGCTTGCAAATAAATTTTTTTCCTCGCCGTTCCCAAATTCTGCTTATTTTTTTCCACAAAAGCAATTGGGCATATGCTCATGTGCTTGGTGACTGAGTTTGAAAAACTTTAAATGTCGAATCGGTATATTGTAAGAGTATTTCATACACACTTTAGACGCTAGATAACAGTTTTCCATATTTTCATCCTGATCTGAAATAGGAGATCCACCTCATTGTAATCAATCTTCAATCACCTAGCATGCGCTCTGTCAGAAACCCCAAATATTATGAAGGAATAACATACATTATCTCGGTTCGATAAGCTACAAACCAATTCATAAGTTGTTTTTGAGCTAAATGTTAAAAAATGTAACACAATTTCCTTTTGTTATTCTACTCGGTTTCACGATGTCTCGTTGGATCTAATCAATGGTTAATGTGAACTTTAACTTAACTTGAAGGTTATCGATAAGTACGACTATACAAACAAAGAATATTGCTCATTAGTGAATGCGAACATCATAACCTTATAAATTAATTGAATCATAGCTCAGGTGGTTGGAGCATCCACCCGGCAAGTGGAAAGATGCGGTTTTCGGGTCCCGGTCAAGGAAATATTTTTACACTAGTGGTCTGCTTTATTCCGCCTTCCCCACCTCTCCTGTGTTCGTCTTTTATGTGTGTTCCTATCCCCGTTCCTTATATCTATTTCCATATATATATATATATATATATATATATATATATATATATATATATATATATATATATATATAGAGCACAGAATAAAACAGATAACACGTAAAAGAACACTCACACTGTAGATGATTTAAGCTTTCGGCCTACTTCGAGGCCTTCTTCAGGTCAGACTCTGAAGAAGGCCTCGGAGTAGGCCGAAAGCTTAAATCATCTACAGTGTGAGTGTCCTTTTACTTGTTATCTGTTTTATTCTGTGTTCTATTGTGCCACCCAAAAGTTTTGTATATATATATATATATATATATGTATATATAACATACACCTGTCATAAACAGAATTTGGAACTAATTCATACTGAAGGAGCATTTAAAAATTAGGTACGTTGAAACTCAATTTTACGCAACTCTTTCTCATGCTGCGCCCTTCTGAGGCTTCCAGAGGCTCGCAGGAAATTAGGGGGAGTACTGAAGAAGGTTTTTGGGAGCGTACTTCAATTCGTTATAAAACAGGACAATCCAATTGGCAGTCTAAAAATAATTGAAGAAGTACTTTAATGGGGAATGAAATAAGTCTAGATAGGGTCCAGGGTTCTCAAATTATTAATACGGTTGGGGTGTAAGGAGTGTCACCAAATATAATCATGAGAAAAAACAAAAGGGTAGTATTCGGAGGGGACAGAAAAATACGAACGCTTGGGATGTGGAGAGGTTGAGTGACTTTTAAGAGCAATAAAAGATTCTGGCGATGTGGCCCCATTTCCGCAGGAAAGTTAAGTGTTTGAATTTTCGATGCTCACAGAGCCACCTCCTGTTTCGCAAATAGGCGACAGAAAGTATTAGCGATGACGTTAACAGACTCGCCGTCTCAAATGAACGCGACTCATAAATCCACCCCGTGAAATCTAGACTAGTGCCCACGGGAGACACGGATATACTGATGTTGGCGCATAAATCATTCAAATAACGAGTGGACATTTACTACTTGAATTGCCTATCCTTCTTAATATGCAGTTAAAAAGTAAATTAGTGGCGTCACTAGCATGCGCTTACAATTTAACATAACCATATGCATAATTGAATAATCGCGCAACAAATATGCATCATCATCAACCGTATTTGAAACAGAAACCTTATGTAAATCATTTAGGCGAGCTATTGGCTATAAAGTGATGTTAATCAACAATTCAAATAAAATAACATAGGTAAAGAGATAGTCATGCACAGGTATTACAGTCAGGATAATGCTAACTGACCTTCCACCTAGTCTCTCTGAGGTTGAGGCATCTTGCCTATGAATTGTATGATTATGCATTTCTCCCGTCCATCTGTCTTGAAATATCCTTAAATATATATATATATATATATATATATATATATTATATACACACACACACGAGTATATATGAAATTAGCACTAGTGGACAAAGACGAAAACACAGAAACACACAAAAAAATAATGGAAACTCACAAGGTTTCGAATTTTCGGTCGTCCATGCCAACTGTCTCAAGAAAGAGAAGGATCGAACTGAGGATTAGAAAGGAAAGGGCTGGAGACGTTGAATTGAAGGGGACGGTGAGGAAATGTTTGCGAGGGGAATAGCTGGGAGGGGAAGAGTTGGGAAGGGGATTTTTAAAAGTGCGGGGATTTTATGGGAGGTGTTGGGGGCGGAGGGGGGATGAAAATACGTGAAAATCGGGGTAATTAATGTCTAATATTGATACCTGGCCAATTCCAGGTATCCAGAAGCCAAAAGAAGGCCTGCTGCATTGTTTTGAGTTTCAATGGAGGGTCAAAGGGAAGGTGGGATGCTTAGATGGATACACTATAGCATTTACCAAAGGGAGTGTTGTGTTCGGATGCGTGTTTGGGGAGTGGGAGCATGCCAAACAGGGAAGAATTCTTGCAGGAAGCCCGGTGGTTATTAATTCCAAATTAGGGGTGTGGTCCAACAAAAGGCAGGGCAGAGTTGGCAATTCAGAAGGTAAACTACATTGCTGGAGGTGCATGAGAAGTAGGGAATTGGAGGGAGAGAGTTAAAAAGCGGGTGGGAGAGGGATGGGGTTCTGGTTTTGAAAATAGGACGTTTTGCATCTAGGTTTATTAAAAGGCATGGGAGTGGTTTTGGGACGGGGAGGGGATTTAAGGAGTGGATTGGGTGATTTGAGCAGATTTGATAAGTTGGCGGGGCGTTTGTAAGTAACAGAGGGACATTTGGGAAAAAGGTTGGCGGTGGAATTATGGTTTTTGAGGATAAGGTGGAGGTCTTTTAGGATTAATCGCAAAGATTCTAGCCCAGGGAAGTGAGTGTTGCAAATTGTTGCTTATGTTTCTGTGTTTTTGTCTTTGTACACTAGTCCTAATTTCATATACATCATTATTCACGACCGCAGGACTTTCACAAATGTGTTAGAATATGTGTGTATGTAATATATATATATATATATATATTAGGGAATCGAACCCGGGACCCTCTGGTCAGCAGTCCAACGCTCTACCCGCTAGACCACCGCGACCCATATATATATATATATATATATATATATATATATATAATAGACATATATATATATTTAATAAACATATATATATATAATAAACACACACACAAACACACAGAGCATAAGGATAAGGCTATTTAACTACGTTCACACCCTTACCTACTCTTTTTCTTAGCGAGTAAGTGGAGTAAACTACTGCGCCAGTTTATCTAGAGACCCTGAAGTTCAAAAGGTCCAATAAATCTAAAGAACCGTGGAAGAAAACGAGAAGTTGATGACAATCAACCAAGAATACTTGCATAGCTACAAAAACTGAAATTCGATGAAGAACATTTCTGGACAAAAATGTGTGACCTTTCGAAATAAAAATCCTTACAATGAGCACTAAATTGAAATACGATGCAATTAAAATCGTGCGTAGGCTGTCGACCCGATAAATGCTCCTCCCCCACCCAAGGGTGCAATATTCTCCCCAGAGCATGTTCGCTTAGGGAAGGGGGACGGCGTGGGGAAAGTATAGGATCTAGGTCACGAATGTAAAAAGAACTCACGACAATAATCACGAAGATAAACTTCCCATGACATGTTTCCAAGCGAATAAATTACAACAAAACTAGACTGTTGATATCTAATATTTCAGAAAAAAAAAACAAATATATATTCATTACAGAGGAGTTCTATTTTTAGCTAAATCGTATATAAAGTCACCTTCATGATAAAATTACCTTCATTTCATAGTGTAAGCGTTCTTGCATAAACCTGCGTCCTAATTTACATTTCATACGCTAGCTGTTGCAATTGGGACGTGAGAAATGTTGATTTATGTCCATAGAGGCAAGACAGCGCCCACATTGAAAAAAGTACGTATATTATATTGGATAATTCATTTAACATACTCTTTTGATATTTTGAGGTAAAAATTGAGTAGATTTAATGAATGTGTAAATATTTGTATTTTTCCTCTGGAAAAGTTGTAGGGACACGGAAAAAGTTGCAATATTTTTCGAAAGTGAAGGGAAATTGAACCTGTGACATTTCCGAACGATTAATGGGAGATGAAGGTACTGTTTCATTAAGTAAGGTAATATTTTATGGGAAATCTCCCCTGTGTATTTAAAAAGAGGTTTATATGTTATTTTAATGGTGAATAAATACTGTCAAGTGCAGAACAAAGGAACAAAAAAATAATAGCTCCTAGATGCACCCAGGCATGAATTTTACGGACTTACCGCTCTTTAAATTTCTGATGGTTCTCTGGAATTTTCCACAGTATAGTTAAAATAATAGCAGTAATTCTGAGAGATAAGATGCCAAACTTTGGCCCTGATTTATTTCTGTTCACACAAAAACTAAATAATTTCGAAGGGACGCGATACCTTGGTCACTTGAAAGTAAACAGCTCCAATGACTCATCCCCCTCGACTGGACATCTTCAAAACATCTTTCAAAATGTACGACGCATGTGTTTTATCTGTCCCGTAATGGTATATAATCAGTTAGATGAGTTGAGAACTTTATCAATCGTCAAGGGTTTGGAGCAAGATGAAATGCCCCTAAGATTTGTCTGGACAAGAACCAAGTTTTCATTTTTATGCCTACATTTGAGTGACTGTTGAATAAATTTTCTTTGAGTAATTATCAGTTTTGCTTTAGGTTTGAAATAAATAATTCTGTAAAATATAAAACCATATTTTAAAATGCAGTGTATAAGCCTGGTGAGTATAACAATAGGTTAATGCCGTGGAAGTACCAACTTCAAATCTGGAGAGAAAATTGGCCATTAATACTGAATAAATTAATTTTGGTAGCATTTGAACGACGAAATGTTATCACAATATATTTTAGTACAATTAAAATGTATTACTTAATGCAGTATAGGAGTGAAACTAGAGCAAGTGGGATTCTACATCTACCTGGGCAGCAGTTTAGCTAGCTTTGGAAGAAGTTAGACCGACAACAAGTGAAATATAGCACAAAATAAGGAAAGGGGGGTACTCTACGGCAACATATGGGGCACTCTACGGTAAATAAAAAACTAGATCGATTGGACACACATACCTTAAGGCACAATTGATCTATTGTTTCCAGACAAGTTTGAACCACAGTAAACTAACTCTATACAACCCACTGTAAGCTGAGACTTCATCCAGTTTTGACTGGGAATAGAGCTTCCGTTGCTAATAGGTAGGTTGTGTCTCACGAATCAGAAGTATGAGTTATCCCAATGGCCTGATACAATTATTCGCGTCTATTTAAATGGAAAGTATGACGGCGGATTTATGGCCTCATGTGAGATGGGGAGGAATAAGTAGAATAAGAAATATTAGAGAAACCGAAAGAATTCTCAGAGGCGAAAACAGTGTGAAGTCCTAACGGCTGGCTTGTCTAGGTCGCTTAAAGTTGGCTGCATTTGGGGGGGGGGGGATAAAAGGAGAAGGGAAGTCCGAGGAAGAGATGGATTAAGGATTTGGAAGAGGCCTTGAAGACCATCCGAGAGACAAAAGCCACCCTGAACCATAGTGCCGACGAAGATTTGGACCTGGGATCCACGTCTCCAGTTACCACCACGTACCCATAAGCATTAGAATAGTAATGAATTTTTCTTGAAGAAATTACAGAAAAATATCTTGTGGAGCAGAGTCCGTATTCACACGTCAAATAGTCGAAACGGTCTAGTAGAAAGACGAAATAAATTTTCAAATACGAGGTCATCGTGGAGTTTCATAACTCTCGATATATTTCCTCCTTCGCCATGTAAGCTTCAGTGAAACAGTCCCATGCTCGCCACTCTGGAGTCGAGAAGTGATATTTTCCATTCATTAGTAATGATCTACTAAATTCCTTTTCCTATGACGAAGACCTATATAATCTCGAGATAACCGTCGATAGGTTTCAAAAGTTGAAATAAGTGATGGAAGTCGCAGTGCAATCTTAAGAGCGGCGCTATTCTCAAACGTCGGCTCTTTTATTGACGCACACACACCGAAGTCCACAAGAAGACGGACGACCTTTGCGCCGGAAATTCAAGTGATTTCTCAAACCTTCCTCCTTACTAAATCTCCGGGAAAGCAAATCGGTTTCCATCCGCTCGCTAATCAAAATTTAGCAACAGTTGCGCAAGTTATGTAAAGCTGCTAAGATTTCACACAAGCATTTGTAATTACAATTTCGAATCCGGAAAAACTATCTCAGTTTATTCAATATTTGACGCATCGCCCAGCCCAAGAGTCATGAACTCAGATAAGTTCACAGAGTTAGAGGAATGCAATATTTATATTTGATTTGAACAAACCTCTGACATTATCACATCAGTAAAAGGGAGTGGGACGCTCAGGGTTACCGTGCACATTTGCTCCTTCGGTGTTCACAATAAATAAATGGGTTTGAATGTTTAACCATAACCTCAAATTAGCACATCAATGAGTAATTCACGTAATACCATAATTAAATGATCGCATTTATTACCATAGGTAGGTCCAATATGCAAAACGACCCTCGGAATTTTGATAAGCATGGGCTACAAACCCACTAATCTAAATTCACCATAATTCGAGCCTGTTGAACAGGATCGGCTTATTATATGCATTCATGTTAAAAATAATATTTTTCCAGCATATTTATGACGAATGTGAATAGCAGTCACAGTTATTCTCCAGGAGGAAGTTTTTGATCACAGGTGTTTACGAGGGCCGCCAAATCAAGGCTGCGCTTGGAGCGGAGAGTGGCAGCAGTGATTGAATATACAGAAAGATGGTCGGTGAAAATCCTTAAACAGGTGATGAGTAAAGCTCACGAAGGAAATTGAGATTTTGAGCGCAGAGAGAAGAGATAAGACTGTTGAGAAAGAAAGACATTTAGAGCAAGGTCATTTAATTAAATTTCGTCTGCGATCCAACAATTGCATTACTGGAGTTTCATAGATCACTAGAAATCCCTAACTCCAAACCTTAGGGCTGAGCATTCGACACTTCGGGTTTAAAATTACTCACGTTTTTTTTGCTACAGCAGGTCTTTAACAAGCACATATTTTATATACACAAATAAGAAAAATAGCCCTATTCAATTCTATTCGTGTACAGTTTAAGTTAGATGAATCTGGGATAAAAGGGTTTTTAACCCTTCAGAACTGTAAATTACCCATTGTATTTTCCCACCAATTGTGCCAAAATATGAATTTATTCAAGTCAAATTTCAGTATTACTTCTGTTAAGTTTACAAAAAGTTAAAGGGTAAATATGCCTGGAAGATTTTCTGCATGGATTCTTCGTACAAGTTACACACAGTGTCATTTAAATGGCGTCATCAAAATATGTCAAAAATATGTTCGTCAAAACACTTTAAAAATAATGTTTTTTAATTAAAAGACCTTGAAATACACAAGAGAACTTGTTATACTCTTTAATTATGAATTTTTTTTCTATCCTCAGCTACTGATTTTGTGAACGGTTTTACTCGTGCAGTATTTTGAGCCACAAGCTAAAATGTGCGAAATACCACCCTGATGTTATCTCATATATATTCCGAAATGAAAGTAAACCACTACCAAAGACCAAGTAAACATACTATGCATGACACTTACATGTAGTTGAGGAATGTTGAGAAATACGGAATTTGATATATTATTTAATAGGACTGATCAAATGTCTACAATTCCAAGAATGCGTTCTGGGATGTCTCGAAATTCCAAGAAGGCGCTCTACAATGCCTCGATAGCATAACTGGCTATAGCACTCAACCGGGCATCGAGGGATCCGGGTTCACGGTCAAAGCGAATGATTTTTACACTCTGGAATTGTTGCACTGAAATACATATTAGCGGATGAATCCGTTTAAAGTTACTGTAGCGCGGCATCTCCCGCAGTTTCTTGGAATTTGTCAAAGGTCCGCATAAACGGCCCATGTGTTCAAAGTTGGCTTTAACCTCGTGGACTGTGGCGCATCGCGCAAGTCTACGAATGCCTGTGACATTGTATGCGCGGTATTTCGCCACAACATCTTGTTTCTTTAAAGCCCCATACATTTCAGAGTTTAAGAGGACGCCTCGACAGCTTAACTGGCTCAAGCATTCGGCCATCGGGGGATCAGAGTTCGAATCCCGGTCAAGGCGAATGATTTTTAACACACTGAAATTGTCGCATAGAAAAATCATCTTCCAAAGCTCAGAATATTGTTCTAATTAAGTCCTTCCTGATTTTGAACACTTACAACTGCTCAAACAAGCTATTGGTTCAGTCACTACAATTCCCGCACTTCTATTTACATACATTTATGTAGGTGCCCTTCTAAACCTCGAGACTCTCATTATATCATATTTTGTTTTGAATTCATACGCATATTCCTACTCCGTTTTCTGTCGGATCTTGCTCAGCAATTACATGCTACAAAACATTATGTTTATTACGCGCGGCTCATTTAGTTGAGAAACTGCTGTTTTCCTCGAGTTTTTGTTTCATAAGCACAAGAGTTTCCTCCCGCCATCCTCATCATTGTCCCGACGGACTCGCATCCGTTTCGCCTCTTTTCTTCCCGGCCTCGCTCCTCCATTGGCACAAAAGTCGACCCCTGCCGTCTGACCTCGCCCGCTCCAAGTCTCGTCGTCATCCCTCCTTCCCGTCACCTCCCTCTTCCACACGCTTGGACTCTGTACTCCAGTCCAGTTTCCATATCACAATGGCTCAATATCTTCTATGCTCACACGCAATCTACTACGTACATCAATGGTCTAAGCTCTTCCACCCGGACCTCTTCCAGTAAGAAATGAAACCCGAGTCTCAGGGCTTAAATACGGAATGTGTTTTTTTGTCTGTGGCACGGTAAGCCTCCAAAACTTTGGTCTCAGATCAGCCGCAACCCTCGATCACTTCCTCCTGAAAAGGATGCATGAATCCCACCGATTGTTCCACTATTCATTAGGCACTTATCCGGAGGGCTTAATTAAATATACTTAACTGTTGGCCAGCATTAAAAATATACGGCTGAATGCAACTTTAAACTGGCGACCCGGATCTTGCTTTGAAGAAACCTCACGCGCACACACACACACACACACAACGGTTGACCAATAGGTCGCCGTATCGGACTCCGTCAAAGGATTTATGACGCTTTGCCGCATTCATCTTTTTTTCTAAGTTAATTTCCGGTAAGTTTTGACATCTGCTGAATTATCACCTTTAAAACCCATTCAAATCTTTTGCTACGTGCAATTAATACTAAATTTAATGCCATTGAAGGTCAGTCAAAACTGAAATCACTTTGCTCAGCATGCAAAAATGCGTCAGCTTGGACAGCAGCAAACTTATCCGTTGCTTAAAGAATTATTTTCCAAAACAATCCATCACATCAATATTTTTTTTCATAATATATAACAGAATATTTTATATCATAATGGGAGGAGGGGATGTAGGGAGATATAGGGAAGGGGAGGAGGGGAATAATGTGTAGGTAGGAAGCTTCATATATTTTTTCCCGCTATGATGACTCAGGGAAAGGCTTTTTGGTTTTTGACTTAAAATTGTAGAATGAAAATTTACATAGTGGTATTTTATTATAGATAACACAAATTTTCACCGTGTGGCAACTGAATCTTTATCTTTCATACGTAACGCCAATTGACTGCTTTGTGAAAGAAAATTATTTTTTAAACTATCAATTAAAATCCAGCAGCGAGTCTCAACATCTTTAATGAATGTTGAAATTGAAAAATAAACAACTTGACTTTTCCACACAGAAAATTATTTTATTCACTACTTAGGTTTCGTTATGGTATAACATCATCAGGTCGCCTCACATCATTTTCAATTTCAACATGAAGATTTTCCACCAAGTCATGTCAAAAACTGTTTTATTTAATGAATGTTGACTTAAGAAAGAGGATTAATCCTAATTATGTCGTCCTACGGACAGCTTCTACATCTAAAGCCTCAGCAAAAGACAGCGGCCAAAATGTGAATCCCCTTACCTACTCACTTCTTACTTCTTTCTTCATTGCACACATGCTTTATCATATAACCACAAAATTAATTAACTTGATGACCACACAAGTTATTGAAACTATGGTGGGTGAATTTGAATTGTGAATTTAAATGATTTAAATTTGAGAATTGACATAGTAAAGCACGAAGAAAGAATCAAAGACTTCGCGTTTCCACAGGAAATTTCCCCTTGCTTTCTTTTTTTTTCGTGCTTTACAAATAGATTTCCACAATGTATCGGTTTCAACTACGTATCTCTCAAATTTGCATTGTGGTATTTCACTATGGATACTCTGCCCATTTATTAATATAAATAATTATATTGAAAAATAAATAAAATAAAATAAAAATTTTATCTAACACATTGACTGCTACTGCAGTGTTTGAAAAGAAATAAATGACGCATCAGCTAAAAATATTTTCGCAAATAAACTCCAGACGTAAATGAAAACAGTAGATTTTCTATACTGCTTGACCCCCCTGTGCCAGGTTTTATGGTAAAATATTATTTATTAACAGAATCTGTCGTATGAGGATGATTCGTTTTTTGATATTGGAGACCAATCTCAATTCTTTCAAGCATGTTGATCCATATTCCTGATTTCATCACCATTAAAGGTTGTGCGCGTTCCATATATTTTTTCTTCTTTCCATTTATCAAGATTTGTTCTGGGCTACTGAGTCCTTTTCGTCCCGAGTAAATACCCTTCCTTTGGCATAAAACTGCATTTTATGATTAGTGCAAGGTACTCGATAAATGATATAAACATATCCCCTTATAAGGATCAACAGATCGCTATGACACATGGAAAGTGGCAAGGACAATTCATAAAAGGCAATAAAAGTTAATGAAAATTAACCACTTCCATACAAATGAGAGTTATCGCATTTTAGTAGAAATTTATAAAATTTTCGGAAGCCATTGGAACCGTTAAGGAAATACCAGAATATCGGACTAACCTTGTCCGATCAAAAATAAGGAAGTAAAGAAAGCACCTGAAGAATGACAAACCAAGGCTAGATATATTAATTTAAAATTTAATTTTCGAATTAATCATAATAACAACCTTCAGTAAATTATATTCATCTTAGTCTTCTAAACAACATCTTTTATCAGACGCCGCTAGGAATATTATAGGCATGAAGGGATACCCATAATTAAAATAAGCTTAGCCTGACCGAATTCTAGCTACCATAGAGTCGATGCATGGCGGGAGGCAGGTAAATAAGCTAAGTAACTAGTAAGCGATCAGTGAGTTTTAGCTCTTTATGAAGTTCTACAAGATTACATTCAAGTAACACAGTAATTTTTATCTAAATTTCAGTTCAATGATAGCTTTAATTTCAGTTCACTCCGACAGAATTTGATGAAATATGTTAATGTTTTGAGCATAAAACTTTACATCAGATACGTAAATACTAGCTAATGGAATCAACGCCACGAAAGTTAAATGAAATTCAGTGATAATTCAGAAAACCCAATGAAAACAAATTCTGCTTCTGCATGGTTAATGAAAAGATACAAACTGATAGTGAGATGAAGTAAACTGTTCAAAACGATCCACATTAATCTATAAAGCCGAATATTTCAGTCGCTCATTTACGGCATGCGTTCAAGGGTCAAAAAACCTATTACTGATGATTATTTAGCAATAATTCCAATGCAAAATAGAGGCTAACTTTTAAATATTTTTTCCAAAAGAAACCCTTCGCACAAGATTCGATAACTTTTATTATAATCGTAAACCACAAGGTCGATGTTCATCCACAAATACTTCGTGAATGGCGCCTTTGAACGAGGATAAGCCACACCAGAGGGATAAATAAGCATCTTTTTCGTTTCCTTTGCTCAGAAAAGGTTAGAAATAGTATAATAATTTTTATTTAAAAGCATCTACCGCAAATGCCACTGGAGCAGGGGGTTTGGAATAGACAGCAATACTGGAGGTGAGGACGAAGATGCTCTTGTGCGGCTTTCGCTCAGGAATCGTTTGATCTTCTTCCTATAGGAAGTAGCTGTTTTTGAACTCTCTCTATATCAGCGACATCCTAAACTAACACTTCAACCACAAATACTCGAAAAATTCTTGGAGGGGCAAAATGTATTTTATCACTAAATCAAGTCCCAATGAAATAAGAAAGAGGGATCAAAGTGCAAAACTGTGGGGACAGTTAACTAATTGCAAATAGTCAACGAAACGCAATGCACTTTTCCCAAATTACTTTGTGTTTTAAGTATCAAAAAGTCCTACTCAATTTTTCAAAAAATAAAAAAATAGGCAGGTGTCTCAAGTAGAACTCTTTTCATTCTGAGCTTACTAAATGAATCAAGAGGGAAGGCATACACACTATATGTATGCGGTTTTATGTGAAGAGCATAATTAGTAATCCTAACGAAAACAATCCTAACCCTTAAAGAGGCATTCCGACCTACTTTCTCTTTCTTTTGTATTCAATTACAATCTCAAAGGGTACATGAAAGAATAAATAAGTACAAATTAAATAACATCTCTTTTTATATGCGGGGGAGTTTTATCGACGGGCGACTTCAGACAAATGTGTAATCTCCTTGTCAATATTGCTAGTCAGCAAGGGCTAGGCGGAATACTAACTCAACTTTACTTTCAAAAACATCGACAAAACCAATTTAACTGCTGCGCTTCATGGTAGCTCTATTATTTTAATCGTGGTTTACGCGCAGGTCCACATAACCCAAAATTAAATTAAAAGTAAAATGGGAAAATGCCATGATCTCGATTGCCGGACAAGTAAATTTAAAGAGACGAGCCTTAGAAGGGCTCTCCCATCGGTACTGAGAAGTACACTACCTCTTTCCATTCACACTCACTAATGTGGAGATGTAACCTTTTGTTCGAGCAGTGATTGCCGACGGCCAGCGAGAACGACGGCGGATGAGAGAGAGGGAGCCCCTCTAGGCGAGGGGAAGGGAGTCGGCGTCTACGCGTGGACCTCAGGGAAGCAAGCGACCGGCGAGGACGTCAAGAAGCGACCGCCTGGTCGAGAGGGGCAGGGGGAGAGCGGGAAGAGATCGTCGCTGATCGGGAGATAGGGGAGGGAGGAGGAGCGGGGGAGGAGACGACGAGGGAGTCGCAATGAGAGAAGAAGAGCGCCATCTCCAGGGGCACCCCTCTATATAGACACCACAGTCATTCACTCCCGCTGGAGACAGGAGCGTTGGGCGCCCGTCTGGTCCACTTCGTCGACCTTCCGACTCGCCACAATTGCGTCTCTGCCGCAACGTGCCCCGAGCAGCCACCTCGACGTGCTCTTGTGCCTTCGTCTTCCTGCGCAGTGTCACCGCGCTCAAAAACCCCTGGGTTTTCCCCGAGGGTGAGGACTGGGATGAAAGGGATCGGGTAAAAGTGTAACGTCGAACTTGTTTCTCGTGTGACTCAACGGATTACAGACACCATTAATCGGGTGGAAAATAGTGCTCTTATCATGGAAAGCCCGGGACCAGCCGGGAGGACCCGGATGAGTCTGGTGCTACTGGCTTTGGTCACCCTCGGGACTGGAGTAAACGGGGGTAAGTGAATTTTTTTCCTTTTCTTTCTTTACACAATTGAAATGCATGCGTATCACTTTACTAGTACTTTCGTCGCGTATTTGATTCATCAATTTGAATAGAAAATTTATGCGTAAAGTAAGGATTGGGAAGTGAATTTTACATTTGACCTCCCTAGCGATTGCTTTTACAGTAAAAAATCTCCGTGGTCCTTGTGAATGAATCATTATTCAAAATTTTCAATATCGTATTGGATGAGGCAATTAGTTGCCGATGGAGCAGGCGTTAATTATTTATCGAGGATACGCGCAAAGAATTCGTATTTCTCAGGGATAATATGCAATGAATATCTTTGACTAATCCACAGCCAATGGAAGATATATTAACCACATTACTTGACAACAATTATTTGAAATAGTTAGTGCATGGTTAATTAACGTATTTGGAAGGGGTGAAAAATTCATTTCAGCTTAGTAATTCAATTACCAGCATGAAAATTATGCTGGTAATGGTTAAACGTAGGATACATTGTAGTATTTATAAATTCTATTTATTTTTATAATAAAAACAATTAATTTTATATGTCAGGTAACCATAAGTTAAAATAAAAACAATCAATTAATTAAACTTTTTCATCATTTTTGCCCTGAAAACACTATACTGATGTGGATGCAGGGTAGTCAAATTTTATGTCAAACCTACATAACCGCAAAGGGAATCCATTAAAATAGAATTTATTCTTCCTTAGAGAAATTAAAGAAACTTTTACTGCTAGTTATGGTCGAGACGGTGTAAGTAAAATCCTGGGGAAGCCTATTCAAACAAATGAGCACGACGCATGAAGACCGTCATGCTGCTAACATGCAAATTATCATGCCTTGGAAACTCATATGTATTAAAAAATACGGAATGATGACTATCATATTCACAGATGGCAAAGGGTCAGTATTTAGTGCTGCTCACACGTGCGGATCCAAGCATGCGCCATTCCTTCCACCCCTCCTTTCCCTCTCCTAAGGAAATTCAACGATCTTTCTCTGCCGAGGAACAAGGGTAGAAATCACCGTGAGGAAGCTTAAATCGATCAGATTGAACTCTCGGACTGTGCGGATTGGAAATAGCAGATGGTATTTACTGTAAATATTAAGCTCCCAACACAGGTGAATTAAATGATGATCTTCGGATATCAATCCCTCGCCTCTGGATACCTTCAGCTATTCCAAGCTATGTGATTCTTTGGGTTGAAGATCTTTCTGGGGAATATCAGAGGCAGTAAACGGAAAGGAACCGACTCAGCTACCCGGATGTGTGATTTTCGTTGTGAGTCGTTGGGCTTAGCATTATGAGAGATCTTTCCTCAACGATCAAGCCAATCTAAGAGTTGTTAACCGTGGATATTTAAACTAAATCATATACTGCTGAAGAAGTGAGTTTATGCAATAATATTGAAATAATATGCATTTTACAGCACAAACACCTAGGAGTTAGAATAAACGTACTGCACCACCATTTTTTTCGACTATTAAAAGAAAAAATCGTTTGTGAAATTAGCATCACCTTTTCAGAAATGTCATATCACAATATATTTTCATAAATGAGACTTCAGAGCTCAATTCCACTCTTATTTTGAACCGCCTTTACCTCCACGGACATTTTATTGTCCAGAAAAACAAATAAAGTTTTAGGAAAGAAGTATTTGAAAGCATTTGAATTTGAGATAGCCTACGGGCAGCATTCGAGAGCATGTGCTTTTGCAATTGTCTGCGACATTGCATTAGTTAATAGTAAACTCCTCGAATTTATTCATTAGTAACTCCACAAGTTACATTATTTTATCCTAATATAGAGTACCATTGTATAAATTACCAAAGTGATTTTCCTCGACAGTAAATGAAGCAAAACAGAGACTTTTCTGGACACTTTTTTAAAACTGCGCTGAAAAGAAATGACTAAGCAATGGCGACTCCGCCGATAGTTTTTGCAAAATATTCGAATGGCGTAGTATGAACCCAATCAATCCTAATCAATGAGGCGGAAGGCGGAAATGCCCGGCGAGATCTATCAGTATAAATACCACATCACATAAACCATAAACGGCCTTGCAAGTGTTGATAAAAGATCAAAGGGCACTTGAAAACTTGAACCCCAATTTTTTTTCGCATCCATAGTGTGAATTAATGACCAGATAGCAATTATAGCGTACCATTCCGATTTTTTCAAAACTGGGTATTTGTTAAATTAGCTTATTTAAAACATTAATTCACTCATATAGAGTGGATGGGATATTTTGATAAAATGAATAAACGAAGTAATTCATAGCCAATGTGGTATTAAGTATATCTAATGTTCCTTCCATCCTGGTCCTGATGATTCTATTCTTCTTCATAAATATATAATAAACTTGATCCAAGGTCCACCACAAGCCGAAAAGTAGATGCTGCATAGTATTTTACTAAATTATACAATATTCGGGATCATTATGATTAATTGTAATGTTTCTAAGGTGAGGTGGCAGACGCGGATCAAACTGCATCGCTATATATTACGGTACAATAATTCAGGACAATACATATTCAACGCCTTGCATTAGTTTCGTGTCCTCAAAGTTCGTACTGCCCGGAAATCCTGTAAACCACCGAACGATTCGAATATATATGCACGTACGATAAGGTGTCCTGATTATTTGTAACGATTACGATCAGTGGGAAATTCAGGCTTTCTAAGATGAAGAGAAAGTGTGATGAGAATCCCAGCAACTAATATTCTTAGAGAAAAGACAACCAACCGAACGCATTGACCGGTTTCCAATCCATTCACTCGAAGTGTCCCCCAAAGACCAGACAGGAAGGTTCCGCTCGATTGCAGAGCACATGAGGGAGAAAATCAGGGCAGATGTATTTTTGGAATTTAACTTTGAGAATTTGGAATTGGAATTTATGTAGATGTCAAAATTAGAAATAAAATCGAATGAGTAGCCAGAAGGTATTTTCCCTCCATGAAATGTTTCAAGAATCTCCGTGAAAATGCATCAATCATCCACCGATATCAATGGGAAAGGTGGAGTCCGTTTACTTATTCAAAAAATTCATATGGATTCACATGGAAAGTCTTGATTTTACTTAAATGAGGTAATACATGGTCCTTTTTATTGTATATTTCGTAAACAAGGACTCGAGGCATCTTATAGTATTTAACGCAATAATATCTTCCCAAATCCCATTTAAACACCCACACTATTTAACCCGAAGGTTGTTTTCACATGTGAAGATAGATTTTATGCAATACTAAGCCAAAAATATGTGTCAAATTCATAAATCTGGGTAAGAGACCGCCTGTAGTTTCCAGGGAAGACCTCGTAACCGAAAAATCATAGAGCTTGGGTAAAGCTAAGGATGTTTAGAGAGTGTCCTGGAATCGAACCAGGGCTCTTCGATGGCATTACAGCGCTCCATTCACTGAACTACCACGTCCACAATATTTTCCTTTGCCCGCGGGATTAAACAAATTTTTTGAGATGTCAAAATAATGTAATATTCTAGTAGCAGCATGATAGTTCAACTAACGGCATTTTACGGCCGTTAGTCAATGGACGTAACATTTCAGTGATATATTTCGAACAAATCGCTAAATAAATAATATTTATTTATTTCATCGTATTATCATTCCAAATAACGATAAAGTACCAACGTGACGTCAAATAACAATCACAAAATGAGATAACATATACATATTTTTCCGGGTCGATGTGAAAAGTAATTTAATGACTGCATTGGCGATAAAGTTTCAATATTCACCACAATTGATACAAAAGGATGTGTTCTAAGTGCTACTGAGAAATTTGCGGATATGTAACGCTGATGGCATACTACTACGCCACAATTCAAGCTTATAGTCACATCGATTGGGAAACTTATTTGTAGAAGAGTTTTTGGCATGATAAGAGTGGGAGGGTTTGTTGTTGAAAGGAGGCTGATAGCGGAGCACGTCGTCAGTCAGATTATCATTGTTACTTTATCTTCTGTATAATCTACCATCTGATGATTCAATCCTAATGACTCTCGTGTTCAGAGATCAGGTCATCCAAAGACGGATCCTAGGGGTTACGGATAACAACGATTAAGATGGTCTGCGGGTCAAACAAACAGGATTGCTGAGCCTCCATTTTTAAAACACATTAAATGACGTAATAATAACAATCATCGACCCTCCTCAGGTAGTTCAAGGTAAAGAGAGTTATAAAATGCCAGCAGAAATCAAGTAAGCATATAATTATGTTATTATTAAGTCACGTTTTAATTTTGGTTAGAATATTATTTGTGCGTCAAAATTATTTGCTGTAATTTATTAAAAGTTAAATAACTTTTATGAAAATTTTTAGATATTATAATAATTAGTTTTTTACATCAACTTTATGATAATAAGGGGGGGAAAACTCCAACGGCCGTAATAAACGGTCGTAACTCTCGTCAGACTAATTGCTGTGTTGGTTTTTTTATTACGGCCGTTGGAGTTTCCCCCCCCTTATTATTTTAATCTAAGGCCGTAGAGCTCTTGATTTCTTTCTATCAACTTTATGGTTTAAATTTATTTGGATCATACGAGGGTAGTTTGAAAGATTCTCGGGATCGCTACCAGATGTCAGCGCTAGCGCAACGAGTTTCCTATGTCGTAATAGGTAACCCTTTATGAGTAAACAAGCAGCGCGTCAGTTCTATGGGTAGAGATCTGTGGTGCGGACGCATCTCTGTTGTTCTTCCCGTCTTGTGATTTACGAAGATGGCAAAAATTGAAATTCGGGCAATGATGCCGAATTTCAGACATTCGGACTCTGCTCCTCCATATTCAACTGTTGCCAAGTGGACAAACGAGTTTAAGGTTGTTCGGGACAGCTTACATGAAGATCCGCGTAGTGGTTGGCCAAAATCTTCCCTTACCCCAGAAATTATAGCAAACGTGCATAAAATGGTCATGGAGGATCGCCGACTGAAAGTGCGAGAAATCGCTGAAGCTGTAATGATGTCACCTGAACGAACGCATCACATTTTAACAGTGGATTTGGATACGAGAAAATTATCTGCTAGATGGGTACCGCAACTCTTGATGAGGATCAAAAACGAATCAGAATGGGAATTTCCGAACAATGTTTGACCCATTTTAAGAGCAACCAGCAAGATTTTCTGCTTCGGTTTGAGACCACGGGTAAAAATGTGGTTCACTATTATACCACAGAGACAATATAGCAGTCAAAATAGTAGTAACATTTTGATTCACGACCACCAAAAAAAAGCAAAGGAAATACGGTAGGCCGTCAAAGTTGGTGGTTTCAGTTTTCTGGAATACAAAAAGGGATCCTCCGATAGATTATCTTCCCACTGGTCAAACAATTACTTAACTTCCTGGACCAACTACATCAAAAGATACACGAGAAAAGGCCAGGTTTGGTAAGGAAGAATATCATCTTTCATCAAGTCCATGCACGCCCAAACACTTGTCGTTGCCATGGCTAAAATTTGTAAACTAAGATACGAATTGTAGCCACACCCGCCTTATTCGCCTGATTTGCCTCCAAAAAATTTCCATCTCTTCCCCAAGCTCAAAATGTTCCCCAGTGTATGGAGGTTCCCTTCAAAGAAAGAACTAACAGCCGGGGTAGACAGGTATTTTGCAGGCCTGAAGGAATCAAATTTTCAAGATGGGATTACGACATTAGAACATCGCTGGACCAATTGCATTAGTGTACAGGGATACTACATTGAAAAATAAAAAACGTTTCAATATTCCATTCCGAGATCTTTTTCAAATACGTCATTCAGAACGACATTCTTAAATGAAACTTCAAAAATTCAAATGGAAAAGTGAAAACATACTAAATTTATAAATTAGTGACGATGAATGAAAACATAGTATTAAATAATAAAATTTATTCAGTGGCGTGAGAGTGCGCAGAGCATTCCATTATTGACCGGAGAGCCTGGAATCCACATCAGGATGATGTCCCGAAAAATTCCAAGTTGTGTAATTTACTGAGTACCACGATGTCTTAGAAACTCGCAGGTGATACAGTGAAATTAACGGTCCCACCCTCTCAATCTGCACTGCATGGGACATTTTTAAAGAACAAATAACTTAGAACCTAAGAAGTGACATGAGCCACATCTGCCATCAAATCAGGGCTGAACATGGGATCACTTTTCGTCTTCTTTTTCCAGGAAAGAATCTACAGATTAAAGGCTCCTTAAACAGATATCGTAGCTTGGCTGAAAGAGATGTCTTGTCAATCGTCTAATGTAGGCAGATTTCACCGCGGGTCACTTAATTAGCACCGGCAAGGTCTCAATCCGCGTAGGTATTCGCGCCCGTGAAGTTCATTTCCTTATTCATATGGCTGTTGTTATGTTTTGTAACAATCGTACAGCAGCAATGTTAAATAGCCAACATGCATACATATCCATCTCCTCACTCATTTTAGAATAATCTATGTTCCATATTGATTTCTGATTTCATGAAGACGATTGCACGAAATTAATCGTGAAATTTTATTAAAATTTGTATGATTCTGGTTGAAATTGAGATGACGCATAAACGTCCATCGTATTTTATCTCTTTTGCGTACGATTTGTTTACCTATCACCATTAAGAATTCTTATCTGAAATTATTGAAACCTCGGTTCGAGTTTCTCTGAGGATAGGTAATCAGACTCGTGCAACATATAGAACATTTTTTCCGTTAAATCTTTATCCGAATCTATGACTTTACTGTTACATAAAAGTTACGCAATTTCTAATTCCTTATTTCCCCGAAACACCAACAGGTATGGTAATGAAATCCATTTCCATATGTATGAGGTAGCAGTGACAAAATGTAAAACTTGAAATCCATGGAATGCGATTCATGCCGCTAATTTAAGACAGAAATGTCTGGAAATCATCTCACGACGCGCTAAACATTTCCAAGATTTTCTTCTCCACGTTCTGTTTTCGATGGTCACTACTTTGACTGAATATTATTGCTACGTGATCAATGTCTAATAAGCACTGGACGTTCAATGTCCTCTAACTTAGATTCATTGATTGCATCCATTCAATATGTGGTAATTCCATTCCATTTTTTGAGGGACCCAGATCGACCAAATTTTCACGAATATAGTAATCCAACAAGAACGACTTTCGATTATTATAAGAATTTTTAATCCAAGCCGTCCTCTTTGGATTAGATCAAGTTCACCTCATCTTGGTTGTCATAACACACTTAAAAATATTAGTATTACATTTTCATGATAAAATGGATTAATTTTTACTTTCCTTGCAACCTACAGATTATCATATAACATTTCAAAGTACAAAAGCCCAAGTAATTCAGCATTTATCTTCAATTTAATCCTTTTTTATTTTCTATTTTGTTACTGAAATAAATGTTTACTGTCATTTTGATCCTTCCTGCGAGATACTTTAAAACATTTTACTTCTATGACTTTCGATTGAACTAGTGATTATAGATTGTTTCACCTCTATTTTTTTAGTCATAACTTGGGTATTTCTTCTTCTTTTGACTGAGTTAGTTGCGCATGAGCTTTCAAAATATTATTTTTAGATACAAATTTTCAGGCTGAACATTTGCATGAATGACTAGGAGGATGAAACAACTAAGTCTCAATTCTCATTTACCGGTGCAGTTAACTATTTAAACTTGGGATAAAAAGATAAATCACGCTCTTAGAAGAAAAATCCTACCGATGTATTTTCAAATTGGAATCCTGAATCATAAAATTTTAGGAAAATTTATAATCTCCTGCAAAACAGGAAGCTTCGCTAGGAAGCTATGATTTTGAGGTGACATTTTCTAGTAGTTGACGGTGAAAAACAATTCTCCTTTGCCGTTAGAACTTTTCAACCTGATCCAATGATTGTCATTAATTGGGCCATTATAATTTTTTCCATACTGTTGAAAAATAATCTATGAAAAGATTTGTTAACATCTATAGAAAGTTGCGTATATCTATAGTTAGCAAAGAAAAGCAAATTCACCTAGATTTCCTTACGGGAACACTCAGATTTTTTAAGACCTTCCAAACTTTATTGATGTAATTTATACTCGTAATTTCCTTATCTTTCTGTATGTTAGGGTCTTTTATAATTGATAGGTTGCAGAAATATATAATCCATCCTATTTTATTCACATGCTTCCAAAAACCCCGGAAAAGATTTTTTACTTATGAACATAACGACTCGTCAGCCAGTCTCTCGTCTCTCTGTAATATTTTATAAGTCTATAGTTCAATTCGTTATTCACATAAAAATGAAGTAAAACACAATGCATCCATCAATCTTAGAGAAAATGGAAAAGCATTTTTCTAAAACCGCTAGTTTGTCAATTACAGCTTTTAAATTCTCATTGACAAAAGCTTCAAAAACTTTTCAAAATTTGGTTTGAAAATAGGCGTAAAATGAGAAGTAATTTAATGAACCAATACAAATGCTATGGGGTAGATTGAAAACCAAAATATTTCTAGAGGTATAAAAATATTTTGACATTCACTGACGATTTAACTCTCACCATGGAATCATGAACCTCTCCAGGGTCCCGAGTAGATCTTGTAGGCTTTTAGTCAGAAATACTTTATCGCCGTGATATAGAAGAGTGCGTGTATTTTGCTTGGTGTTGCAAGCTGAATGTCCAGGACTATTTCGCGCTCAAATTAAATATTTAATTAAAGGAAGTAAATAAGATAAGAGTAGATGATTGTCACATCTATGATACTAACTAAACTATAAATATCCAGATTGGATTTTTCGCGGGAAATTCCATTTTGTAAAGATTAACATATGAACACTAATTTTAAATAACAAGTTACAAAAATAGCATATATCGAGAACATAATAATTTCACGGCCACATATACACTTGAATTGACCAGTCAAATGCCGCACCAACACTTGTAAGTTTTGTAAAATAATTTTTTAAATTAAAAAATTTATAAAATCGTTGAAAGTTGGAACAGATATAGGACCTCTGTCCAAATCTCCATCGCTAATCCCATATTGTTATTTCTGAATTCTATATGCATATATACCTTTGTTCTTTTTGACAGTATCTCCTTATGAAGATACAAGAAATCATTTTCTTAGAAACTTGGGAAGGGTGACCCAAATTGTTCACCTCTGAGTGAAACTACGATTAAAATATTGATACCACTCATTCGGCAATCAAAGTAAAGAATTTAACACACATAAAAATTTTTCTTAATTTAAATTAATTACTTCGTGAGATACAATTGATCCTTGTTCTAGAATAGCATTAATATTAGTCATTACATTCACGTAATAGCAGACATTTCTACGTTCATAAAATATAATCGGCCGTCATAAAATACAACAATAGTTACTCATAGTTTCTAAATGTTAACATGAATGTTTCATCCATTTTCGCTTTTAATGTTTATAGAACATCCCTAGAATTCCCCTATTTGTTTGTACTTAATTAAACATCTTAATATAAGAATAAATAACTTAAGCATTTTAAAGATTAACATAATTCTCTAAATTCAGGCAGAAATGGAAAATAAAATTTTTCACTCGATTTGCACAACTACTATGATAATTTCATTATTCTATGAGTGTGGAATCGACATTTTTTTGCTAATACAATCCAATAAGCGTCCACACTTAATCTAGATTTCTCCTGTCGAATATATGCGGGTAAGTTTAGATCAAGTGACAATTGAAGAACATTTGTATTCACTACACGACAATCTTCAATTAAATGTGCCCCTCTATTTCCGCTTATCTATTTTCCATGCTATTCCAAATCCATGTGCTAAGGTCGCCGAGTAGTCAAAGAGAAAAATAGCTGTCGGAATATACAAATATGCTTGCATGCTGGCATGATCGAAACATGGTTTCAAACGATATGTTAAGTGGTGAACCGTGGAATTTTTATTTGACAAAAGGGAACACTGCAAGATTGGTCCCATTATTCTGAACTGAAGCTACCCGATCATTATAAAACAATCCGTTTTATCCGGATAACAATTTATTAAAAGTTTTTTTATCTTTTATCTTTAGGATACACGGTGCAAAAGGCCATGAACCAGTGTGCGGGATATTGCAAAGGTATTAATGTGTTTTCGTTGGTAAATGCCCTTGAGTACCAATACCGTTTTATTTCATAATTATTATTTCAGCTCGACTCGTTTCTAATCTGATTAAAATATCATATTTCTAAACAATATTTTCTCTGTACCATAAAATCCATGACATATTTCAGGAACATCAAAGTTTAACTACGATCCGGGAACGATTTATCATTATGACTACGAAGTGGATGTATCGTCCTCCATTGAAGGGGCCACTGGCCCCGGAGACGAGCCATCACAGATGATGATAAGAGCAAAGGCTGTTTTGGCCGCACTTGACTCTCCCTGTGACCTGACTCTCACAGTGAGTAATCAAACCCCATGGAACCCAAGGTTATAAATAGCCCTCGGTTTCTAAGTAACCAAGAGTTAAACGTTTTTCCATTTTGTCAACAGCTGAAAGACGTCAAGCTTTTGGATCCTGAGAATTTAGGAACATACGGGGACACGGAAGAATTCGCCGCAGCCCTGCAGAAGAACCCATTACGTTTCTCACTTCAACACGGGAAAGTTGAGGAGCTCTGCTCACTCCCAGGAGAGTTGACGTGGGTGATGAACTTCAAAAGGGGTCTTCTGTCGAGTATTCAGAATTCCATGGACGATCTGAAAGTGTCGCAAACTGTATATGAGGTGAGTTCCTCTGTGATCTATCTCCAGTAACATGAGCAAATAGTTGCACCGTCCATTTCGGTATTCGACAATGCACTAAGATCCATTCCTGTGCAAAAAGAGAATTTTAAGAGTCTTGTTTGTCTAACAGACAATGTTACTCCTTCCAGGTAATGTTAACGGGTGAAAGTCTTGCATGATGCTAACTCTTGTATAAATGCTAGAAGATCGACAATCGGAATATGTCAACTTTAAGCTTGGATTCAAATGTATACCCGGTTCCTTGGCGTTTTACTACGGATCTATAGAAAAATTTAAGGGCCGTATTAGCAATCGTTCCTTGAGACTCCTGACTCTAGGAGTATCTTAGGATGTTAAACTCATACAACACTTCAGACTCGTATTATTCAGCAGAGTAAATATGATAAAACTGAAAAAATGACATATTCCCCTAATCATTACATAGGTATCATAAGAAGAACGTGACTTGATTCAATTAGTGTTCCCCCTCGGCCAGCACGTAACTTGAGTTGTTGCAGATTCCAAATTTCCGTCTCTCAACGTTCCCTATTTCATCGACTTCCCGCTACATTTAATTCCCTGAACATCCAGTATCCTTCCCTGGACCTCTTTTCTTCCCTCACCGCTTTCACCTCTTTCCTTAAAACGCCAAATAGGCTGTCGATGCACCAAAAAAACCCAAAAAATAACTAACTAACGCCAAATAGTAACTTAGCTCTTTCTGGTTGCATATGTGCTCTCCTGCCTTCTTATATCTGTTCTTTACATTATTTGTTAACTTTTCACTGTTGTTTGTTGCTTTTACTCGTTCTTTCTCTTAGTGTATGTCATATGCCAGCCAATGTAAAAGCCTTTGTGCCGTTTTTGGCTGCTTTCTTAAATAAAACAATTCAGGGAAAACTATCTTCATAGAGAATGCAAAATCTGCAATCTTACTCTTATATTCTTTCTAAATTCAAAGAACTACTGTAGATGCCGCTGATAGAACGAAGAAAGGGAGGGAAATTCGCGTTACTTGAACGGAGTCATCCGATGATGAGCACAATTCTGCATTCTAAAAGCAGAAATATCACATCGTAAAAATCATTCACCTTGTCTGGGACATGAACCCGGATCCCCTCGATTACCAGCCGAGTGGTTTAATAAATTGAGGCACCGAAGCGCTCAAAACACTTGGGCAACTTAATTAATTTGAGCCGTCGCGTCAGCCGGAAATCGATAAAACCAGCGTTCAAGTCCCGGTCAAGGTGATTGATTGATATTTTATGCTGAGAATTGTTTGACTTTAAATAGATAAAAATAAAAATACATATTTATATATACACAATAGCATTGCGCAACTATATTTTATCTGCGTGATAAATAAGTAAAAAAAAATTGAATTGCTCAAAGGAGGATTTTTAATCAATTCATTTTGAAGCACTATATCAGGCAAAAATAACTTAATTATTTTCCGTTCCAAATAGTCCAAAATGCTATAAAAGGAGGTGGCTAATATCTCTTATCACCAACTCTACTTTTGAATACTATTTCATGCATATAATTATTACAAAATTATTATACTAATCACCATCGAGTTTCAAATTTGAGTTAAATAACATTATTGGCCATCACTATTTCCCATTAGCATCGGTTATAATGTGATTCAAATCGCTTAGTAGCATGATTGCGAAAAACTTATTTCAAGCCCATAAATATAACAGAGAGACGAAGAGATACGCATGTGACATATTTAAATCTTAAGTGTCCATTTAATTAAAAATATTGACTCGTATTTGCTTCATGTTGGTATTGGCTTTTAGAAAATGTCATATAAGATCGTAAGGATTGAGATCCGAAATTATTGGAGGATTCCAGATCTTAATCCAACACGCATATCTTTTATCTCAAAAGCATAGCTAACCATATCATTCGTGATTGAAACCGAAACTTTCGTTGTAGACGGACATTGCTGGGAGCTGCGAGACGAGATACATTGCCTTCGCAGACATGTGGTGGGAGGAGGAGCTGTGGGGCGGCGGGGGCAGGGGCAAGAGGGTTAAGGGTGCGACCCCGATGACCACCATCCGCAGGACCAAGGATCTCGCATCCTGCTCAGAGAGGACATCATATTTCTTATCCCTCCAAGCCAATCCCACTGGAAGAAGCAAAGCACGTCACATGCTGAGGTACGTGGCAAATTCCTGACTCTGGATTTCCTGCTGCACAATCAAAGGAAAGGGATCAGCGGTTTTGGATGACATTATTTTTGCAGGAGATTAGAGATCAGTTATATTTATCTATTAGCTTCTCAAATGCTTTGAAAATAATTTTCGACTAAATCACTCACACCGATTTCCTAATGTCAATCATGAATATTTCGTTCCTCATTCGCCTTGCTCTCACAGGAAACGGTAGAAAAAATCGATCAACGTCGCGATTAACTCATTTAGATATTTCATCTATTAAGCATTATGATAACGAATTGCCATTAGCCACCAAAACGGTCTCTTCATGTTATTATAATATGTTTTCAGAATCCTTAACTCATTGATATTTTCCACGAGTGTGATGAAAAGTATTAGGTTTCCTCACTATTTATTTTTCGAAAGTATCTTTTCCAATCTCTGTGATTAATTCCTCGGCAGGAGCACCCACGAGTGCGAGCAGAGCGTGAGCGAAGAGCCCAAGAGCGAGCCCCGTCGCCACTCTTCCAGCAGCGAAGAGAACGAGGAGGACAACGAGGAGTTCACGGCCACCAAGGTTGGCGGAATCCTCCTGCGCTCCGAATGCCGAGAAAAGCATCTGTTCGAGCCGTTTTCTTACCACGGTAGCGGCGCTACGACCAACGTCACCACTCGTCTTATCCTCAAGAACAAGGAAGCAGCCGCGCCATTGAGGGACAAATCGAGCCAAGCCATGGCTAGGGGTGAGTTTCTGCATGTTTACCCCAGCAGATTGTGATTTTTTGAAATTATCTTCAAAATTATCTTTAAAATATGAGGTTTCCGCTGTGTTCATTCACAATGGTTAAGACTTTCGGGCGTTCCTCCGCATCAGGGGGTCTCTTGGCGACAACACTTTCCCCAGCTATGCTTCTGGAAGCAAGTATTCAGCATTGACACCCAGATTGACGCCCGGCTTGACCAATCAGAGCCACTCTACAGCTCCCTATGTATGACGTACTAAATCGACGCATCGTCACTTCTAACCTGAAGACGCCAGCAGCATGGCTGTCGCCAAGAGGCACCCTTACGCGGAGGAACGCCCTAAGGCTTTAACCATTGATTACTCAATACTTATTTTCAACATATTTAATAGGTGAAAGGGTGAAACATATGCTTATTTATTTTTTCCTTGATTCCTGGTTCAAACTCTCTAGTGACGGAATACGTTTCCAAAAGTTAAGGAATAACTGCGAAATAAGTTTTTCCCAAGATGAAACCGCGCATGCATGTACAAATCTTATTTTAAGTTAATAAACCAAAAACTAAAGGTATTCGTTCTGAAAATTAGGAATGATTTAACCTCGCAGTTAGCTCCAAATAAAACTTTCCCAGAAATATTTTCGTAATACTTGAAGTGATAATAAAAACAATGCAAGCTACTAGGGAACACAACATTTCCTTTAATTGAACTTATTAACCATGTTTATTGATCCAACCCGAAATTCTGAATGCAATGTACCTACAGTAGATTTTTTACATAAATATTGTCCAGTTGTATAATAGAAGACAATAGTATCGGCCTTCAAATTTTAGTTATCTTCTCCCTTGGATAACAACAGAAAGAAAGCATTTTCGATAAAATGAAGAAAATAGTCACTTTTTCGAGCTAAAAATTAAGTAAACTTCATTTATATTCCATTGGCTAGAATGATAAGCTTCAAAATTTCTTTTTCTCCAAGTCAATTTTATAATAAGAATATTTACTAATTTATAATTATTACAAAAGGATGTCGTCATTGGTCGTTCAATCTTATGATTGGTTAACTATAGCCCTCCATCCTACTCTACCTGATGCTAATTGGCTTATTCCCTGGTATTTTTTGCAATGTACTTTCTTCTTTATTCGTACCATGTACCCCTTGGCCTTTCTCTTGGGGATTTTCCCTCTATTTTACCTTCTATTATGCTCTTCATGAATCCATTGTGCCTCAAGGTGTGGCCAATCCATCTGGTTCACCTTTCTTCTATGGTGTTCCATAAGGTCCGTTCTTTGTCTATTTTTTCTGTATACCTCTTCATTTTATCCGTCCATTTGATCTTGAGCATCCTCCTCCAGCACCAGGTTTCGAAGGTTTCTAGTCTTTCCTGGTCTACTTTTCCGATGGCCCATCCTTCTGAACCATAGAGTGCCACGCTCCATACGAATGTTTTCACGTATTGTTTCCTCGTCTGTAGTTCTATCTTCTTCGAACACAGCAGTTGTTAATTGTGAATGCTCTCTTAGCTTGAGCTATCCTTCGCTTGATGTCTGCAGTACTTCTTCCGTCCCATGTGATGATACTTCCGAGATAGGTGAAGGAATCCACTTGCTCTAATATTTGTCCTTTCAGTATGACCGCTGTATTCCGCTTCTCTCTTCCACATACTAGAATTTTAGTCTTCGTCTTGTTTATGTTCATGTTGTATCCCTGTAGAACTTGATCCAAAACGTTCAGCGAGCTTTCAATATCCTCCTGGTTTTCTGCTATCATTGAAATATCGTCGGGTGAAGCGTAGCATGTTTATCACTTCTTCACTGATCCTAATTCCTTTTAATCCGATGCCTTGTGCTTCTCCTATTTCCTCCTCCTGATACATGTTGAACAATGCAGGTGAGAGGTCGCATCCTTGTCTAACTCCTTTGTTAATTTTAACCTCTGTATGGCTTCCATCTCTCATTCTCATTGTGGCTACTTGCTTCTTGTATACCTGACACGACGTAGTTTATTCTTCTGTCGTTGTAATCTATTCCGAGTTTTTCCAGCAGTCCAAACATCTTGTTCGATTCCACATTTTGAAAGACTTTCTCAAAGTGCCACATACAGTTGCTTGTTCACTTATATTGTTTTCTGTATCATGATTCTCAGACTGAGTATGGCTTCCATGGTTCCTCTCATTTTCCTATAGCCAAATTGGTTTTCCGACAGGTTATCTTCGATTGTCCTTTCCATCCTTCGACTTGTTATTCGCGTAATTATTTTTTATGCATGTGACAAAAGACTCGAGGCTCAGTGTTCCTCACATTTCTCTGTCCTCCGTCTTCTTTGGTATCGTAATCATCACACTCCTTTAAAAATATTCAGGAAGTCTTCCATCTTTGTAGCTATCTTTGATTATTTTATACAGATTGTCCTTGGCTTTGTTTCTGAGTGCCTTGATGATGACTCCGTCAATTTTGTCTTCTCCAGGAGCTGTGTTTTTCTTAAGATCTTTTACTGCTCTATTGAATTCGCTCCTCAGTATGTATGAGCCCCGGTTTTCGTCATCCGTTTAACTCTCGTCCTTCATCAGGTTTTATTCCAGCGGCCTTAGACCTTGGTAGAGTTCTTTGATGTATTGCTTCCATCTACTTTGCCTCCGCGAAATTTTACCGATAAGAATTCCATCATATCATAAATATTTGGAGTGTAGGGTTGCATCTAAACAGTAAAAGGGTTGTGAAAACAAAACAACAGCTGCAAGAAAAGGATGGTGAAAAATAAAATCATGTCATTCAACTGTCAAATTTAGCATTATTTTCTCCACACTAATCCTAACCTTATGCTAAACTTACACCGATGATTGTCTACGTATCTTTTATAAGGGTTTTGTGCTAAAATAGATCCTTCCATTTATTTGCATACCCCAATACTAATTGCATTCACACATACCGTAACAGTCGATTACAGTAAATTAATGTGACCTGAGCTTCGCCAAGCATTTTGAAAAATCGCAAAAGTCGCTGGAAAACAATATATCCAACAGCCCTCTTTAACATATCGTTTTCTTTAATTAGGAAACAGTCAATTATCTTACGTATTTGCGGTTACTAAGAGATGATTGCATAGCGGCTTCAATAAATGAAATAATTTAGACGCATATTTTGGCAAACAGGACTCTCCAAGAAGGGTGCCGTTGTGCCCTACACCTACTCCACCCTTCTCTTTGACCATTCGGCGGATAACTTCATGGGCACCCCGTCCGAGGACGTGGGTGGTGAGGATGCGGTCCAGGCTGCCGTACGGACGTTAGAGGCCGTTGAAGCGGCCACGGCGAACGGAGTGACGGCGGAGGCACCGACGTCGTTCGCAGCCCTCATCGCCGCCCTCCGACGCCTTTCGCATGGCGACCTCATGGCCCTCTTCAAGGTAGCCGCCACCGGGCGATCAAGGTGAGGACCAAACCTCAAACACATACTATCAGAATCATATTCGACCCGAGCACCTGGCAAAGAGGCCCACGAGTAAATTATAATATGTCCCACACACATGTATGTGTTTTTTTACTCACTAATAAATGCCTGTTATCCAACCCAAAAAATAGCGTGAAACACTGTTTAGAATGCACTGCATTTAAGACTAGTCGTATCAGTTTTCTAACATTAACAAGTAACAGGTTTCTAAAATGATTTTATAAGTACAAGTAAAAAAATAATGTACTTCATAAATAATGTTCTACTTGTAGAAATAATGTGCTTCTTCAGTTCTTTCATTGTCTGCGGATTGGTTTCTTTCATATCGTAAATACATTAATAAAGCTAGAATGCGGCATCTACCATCATTATGAATAACTTCTCTATTCGCCTTATCTACTGAGTAATATATGTTGAGGGCCAATAGGTGAATTTTTAACAAAATCCCAAAATACATATAGTAGCCGTGTAATTATTTTCTTTCTTTCAGTGCTGTTGATTCTTTCACTCAGAGGATTTAATTTGGACAAATGTGATTTGTTATGAGTGAATATATGCAAGATGATTTGTTATTGCCCGTATGGTATTTAGCTTATTCATTCGTAGAATATCTAATGAAAGCAAATGACATTTACGATATTTGAGTGTTACTCATTCCTTCCAGAAAAACGACTGAAAATATGAAATGGGTAAAATGGTAAAGCATTAAAGATTCTGGATGTCTCCCTTTGATTTTACAGGAAGTTCCTTCTGGATGCTATGCCAGTTGTTGCAACGGCCGCCAGCATGTCTGCCTTCCGGGATCTCTACCGCTCTGGAGACGTATCTGAAACCGAAATGGACTCATGGATGGGTGGCGTCGCCTTCCTCAAAAGACCCACCCCTCCCATGATTGCTGCGGTGACGGTGAGTCATATTTCGTCAGAAGTAGAGCAAAATCTCCCAAAATAGCAGGAAAAATCAACGTTAACGAGGTGACTCAACTCAAAGAAATGAATAAACATTGATAAAGACTTAAGGATCCTTAGATAATTCATTAAATATCTATTAAGAGTGTTTCCGTCGCCTACATTAGACAAATTTCTAACCAGTATTTTATTAGTGAAAAATTTACTTAAATTTTCGCTCTGGCTTGATTCAACGATTAAATTGATTTTTTAGTCATTAAATACAATGTACTCACTCTACTTGGTTGTAAGCGTACTGATTAGACCCAGCAAAAATCTATAGTATGAAAATTATTTTCATGCATTCCACAATTTATTCATGTAATTGCGGTTTTTACTTTTTCGATTACCGTTAGAATGTCTCCGACCAGAGAGCTCCCTCGCAGTTCTTTAGGCCATGTGACAGTGTGCATGCTGTGTAATTATCATCGAATACTGAGACAAATAAAATTAAACCAATTTTTTCATTAATAGTCTTGGAAAAACTAGTATTTGATGATTTTTTCCTTCCGCATTTTTTACATTCCGGTCGAGATTTTGACACCAACACAACAATCGTCAAGGAAACAATTGCATCCGTAACAAAAAGCTACTTTAATGAGTTTTTGACCTCTTCACTCTCCACGTTTGACTTACATACAGTTGTGTAATATTTTCCCTAATATTTCACAGCCCCTTTTGGAAGGTAATCCTCTGCCCAGCTCCGTCCTTGGGGTCACTGCCCTCGTGCACAGCTACTGTCGCTACGGCGGCGGGGACAGCGTCGTCACACCCCTCTCGACGGCGCCCAGTCCTTCCAACAGCTCTTCGGAAGAGAACGACTCGTCTTCGTCATCATCCGAGGAGGAGAGGACAACTTTCGGTGAAGCATCCACGACCCCCCCAGAGTCGACTTGCAGGGACAAACCAGAGGTGAACAAGGTGATCGAACGGCTGGAGGACATGCTGGGAAAGGAGGGTTGCCGGTTCGGTGGTGGTATTCTCAAGGTGGAGAAGAGAATCTCCGAAGCGTAACCTGGCCCTAAAGGGGATGGGCAACGCGGGAGTGGCGCCTTCGGCCGAAGCGATCGACTCCGTCGCACGGTGCTACAAGGTACGCATTAGCCATAAGGAGCTGCGGTACAAAAAATAAGGAATGTCAGATAAGTGGAATTTCAGATCTGGATTTTTAATTCGCCCCTTCCCTCCTTATTCCTATGACACACCTTCAGGCTGTGCTTAATATCTTCTCTAATCCATTATTATTTGTTCGTTATGGCAGGGATTTCATAGTAGGGCATGGAATAACAATTTTATGATGCACTCTGATGATTTTATTATTGGTGAGTTTCCTTAAGGATGATCTAATACGAGAACATTAACAAAAACCCACTACTGAGCTTTAAATTTGCAAGCCAAGACAGCCAAGAAGATTGTAATGAATTTTCGAACAACAATTCATTTTATTCTTTGGACATTTGGAATCTTCCATCTCATTTTCGCCATCATTTGAAATTATCCGTCTCCGAAAAACATACAACCACAACAATAACTAGAAGACCCTCTCTCCGTGGCGCTGCTTAGAACAGTAATGGATAAAGCGGGACCAAGTACAACGGGGCTGGGATTAAACTTAGGAAAATGTACAGTATTGAATTTTCGGACTAAAAGAAAAGAGGAATAAGTCGAAGTAAAGAATAGAGGGCAAATAAGAACACGTCAAATACTTGGGTGTTGCACTTACACCAAACCTTTCATGAGACACACACATCAGAAGAATATGCGGGTCAGCCTTAACGAAGCTTTGTTCCAATTGATGGGTCGTAGGAAAAAGTAATAAAGCAGTAAATGTGTAACTTTGCTTTAGCCCAATCAAAATCGGAATTTGGCTGAAATTGTTATTTAATTGGAAGAAGTAGAGAAAAGAATAGCAAAGAAGCAAAGGAGAAAAAAATTGTCTGATTTGTTTCTTGCGTGAGAAATTAGTTTGGTTGTCCTGGAGGAATTGGGATGTCCCTTGAGTCACGAAGAGAGCAAGCAAAACTGAGACTGCTTGAGAAATACAGAGCAACCGAGTTTACTAATGACACTCAGGGAAGTACCTGTATTATGACCCCATGTCAGATCGTCAGATTGGACCACCGGGATAAAACAAAGGAGTCAAAATACAAACAATGGCAGATTCAAGTACTCATTTCACTCTTACATGATCCTCAAACATAACAAAATCAGACGCAACCAATAGAATTTTCTTAATTCAAAACTGTACTCGAACGTCCCTATGGTTCCATGATACGTACGAGGCATAAACATATAGACTTGCAAGTGTGCGAGTTTTTATTTGTATGAAAGCACATATTTACATATGAGTGAATATATAGTCATTAAACGTTGGTTTCCTAACAATCTCCACCACATGCCCTTTGCGATTGTTTACAGGATATTGTATAGAAATAGGCTATCGAGCGCATGCATCTCTTGAGTTTGCATTTCAGTAAGCAGTAACCAAAGAAAAATTCACGCATTGAATTCCTATTTTTCTTTGCAAATAAAGGATCCGGATGTCCCGAGCGACCTGCGCTTGGCTGCAGTTGATGTCCTGCGAAGGGTACCCTGTCATTCAGCGACCTCGCTCAGGGATCAATTGGTTGAGACTTATGCCAACGTCAGTGTCGGACCAAGGGAGACTGAAATCCGCATCGCAGCGTACGTGGCCAGCATGCAATGCGCTTCGATAGAGATCATCAAACGAGTTGAGGAGACGCTGAACCACGAGGAAGCTAACCAAGGTAAGGAAGGAATAGCTCAGTATCATCCCAATATCATTTATCCATATTTAGATATATTTCGTATAAAATACTGAATATAATTCTCTACACTTGAAGAATTGCTAATTAAATAAAGGTAATATCGTAATTTTTAACATCTATTGACAAAAATGTCTATAAATTACCAAATATTTATTTTTTGACACAAAATATTATTTGAAATATTTTCATTTGAAAAATTTAAATACCTGTGACAGTGTATGTACGGTATTTCGTCATAACATCTCGTTCTTTATAAATCCTCAAAATTCCGGAGTGTAAGAGGACGCCTCGGTAGCTTAACTGGTTAAACCACCTATTTAGGTATCGAGGGATCCAGTTCGAGAGGTTCTCGGTCAAGGCGAATAATTTTTGCATTTCGAAATTATTGCATTGTATTCATTACTTTGAAAGGTCTGAATGAAATACGCTCTATATTTCCCTATCAAAGTTTTTAACAATTGGCCATTGACCTTCCGAACTATACTGCACTGTCCTTCCGCACATATCTTCAGAAAATATCTGCAAATATTCTGAGGTCCCGCAGCACCCAGAGTTCATACTATATAGAAGCCAAAAGATAGGTTAGGTTGTCAATCAAATCGAACTCAATGCATGCGCTACATAAAACAGTGAATTGTTAATTACGAGTTACATAAAATGGCCTTCGCTGTCGTTCGCCAACCCAAATAACTACTACTTCTTAAAATTGTAAGGTAAATTTCTACATCTTTTATTTTCCCTATGACGTTTTGGGAACCGTGATACATTATCACGGTGAAAGACCATCATAATGGCGCACGGTACCGAAATTATGGTAGGTTAAACCAGAAATATGAACATTTTCCTAGTTATATAAAATTTATCAATATTAAAGTAAAATTATTCCTATCAAGTGACGTCTGATTAATGTAAATTTCAAATTAATTCCATATTTCAGTGGGGTCCTTTGTATGGACACATCTGACCAACCTACGCTCCAATCCTTCCACGTCATCGGAGCCCTATTCCGTCTCACTCTCCGAAATCCTAATGTCCAAAATGCTGAGGAGAAAATTCCGCTCGGACGTGAGACGCTTCTCCAAGCATTACCGAATCTCGACGGGGGACGCCGTGGAGCCTCCAGGCTCAGGAGATTGGCACAGCGCCTTCGGCGGAGGCGGTATATCCGCCCTAGGAGCTGGAGCGGACGCCGAGGCCACCGTTATCCTCTCCCCCGAGTCGTACATCCCTCGCAGCGCATCTTTAAATCTGACGGTACGCCTTTTCGGAGCTGAAGTTGACCTCTTGGACGTCGGAGCTCGTGCTGAGGGTGAGTTCTCACTCGCAATACCAACGGAAAGGTTTCAGAAATGTTTATCTTTCGTGCGGTTGCTAATGATTTCAAATGTAACTAGAAGTAATTTCTCGAGTGCATGCATGATTTCGGGGTGAATAATGGAATTTTCATTTATTTTTGGGACAACTATATGGATGGATTAAGAAATATTTTTCCGCGACAATATTTTCAAAGTGTGAAGTTCATCACTTCACGAACATTTTCTTTATTTGACCGCGAATGACAGCTCCAATGATTACCTCCTTGAGAAAATTTTCTCTCTTTTCAGATCGTATTAAAGTTAACGTTCAAGTATTATATTATTAAAAGTTGTAGTAATTTCTAAACTTCTAAAGGTGTGAATTATATTACAATTTTCGGAAAAGCTTAAATATTTGGTTAGGACTCTAAATTTAACTCGGCAATAAGAATGATTGTCTCACAGGGCTTGTGAAAAGCTGATCGAAAGTTTACCGTCTGTTGCCAGATACCAATACGTTAATCCGATTTATAAATTGTATAAACCATATTTCAAATCAATAATATGATACTACGCTTTTCGATAAAACATCATTCAAATAAATATGCTTTTCAATTGTTGGAATTATGACATAATATTCCTTTCAATGGCTAACTTTCCCCATTGGGTCCATTACCTTCGAAAAACTTATTGTTTGATGAGCTTCACTGTATTTCACTGATTCAAACACTCCACCAATTTTGTTTTTTTATCACCTTAGGATTGGAACCGCTAGTCGAGTCCATGTTTGGTCCAGGGGGAGGAGCAGGTTCCTCTTCAGACGATAGCGTAGTGAGTCGAAGATCAAAATCCAAGAAGCAGGAAGAAGTCGACTCAGCCCGACGCTTCAACGAGGCCTTCCTCCGCAGGAAGCCAACGGACCAGCCGGTGGAACCCAGGGGATCGGGATACGTCCGTATCTTCGGAAACGAACTCTATTACGGCCGATTCCGAGGCCTCGGCGAGATGCTCGCCTCCGTGACCTCGAGGGTTGGAACCGTCGATGCCGCCACTGGGCGGATGAGGGGTATGCTGAGCGACCCAATGGCCCAGCTGGCTGCGGCACTCGCCCAACAGCGGGAACTCGAGTTCTCCCGATCCCTAGCCTTCCTGGACGCGGCTCTTGTCGTCCCCACGGTCGCCGGCCTTCCTCTCACCCTCGTCGCCAACGGCACCGCCTCCGTCGCGCTCTCCGTACGGGGGCGCTTGGACATGACGGGGCGCGCCGTGGGAAGCTTCGAGGCTGAGGGGGTCTTGGCACCCTCCGCCGCCGTCATGGTCACCGGCACCATGCTCGTCACTGCCTCGGACGTGAGCAGGAGCGGTCTCAGGCTCGATGCCTCCCTCCGCACCAACACCAGAGCCGAGGGCAGGTTGAGGTACCGCCGGGGGAAGCTGGCGGAGGCGTCGTTCACGGCGCCCAGGGACGGGGGAGAGGAGGTGGTGGCGGTGCGTTCCGAGGTGTTTGCGCTGGGGCGGGAGGCGGGTGAGATGCGGCCGCTTTCGGGGCGCGCGGAGGGCCGGGAGGAGGCGGAGTCGTGCACACCCAAGACCGTGTCCAAGGCGATCGGGTGCGAGGTGTGCGCCAAGGCGTCCTATCCGAACGCCACGGGCGACAGCACCTCACCCCGCTTTCCCCTCACCGGGCCGGCCCTCATCTCCGTCGTGCTCAAGAAAACGGACACCTTTGACCGCTACGAGATAAAGTACGAGTTCACGGACGAGGCGAGGGAGGAGGAGAGAGGTGAGGGAAGGGGCCCGATGACGGACGACGAGTATCTCGAGGATATGCGAACGGGTGGAAAGAGATTCAAGATAGTGAGGAACTTGTTGCTGTACTTCGACACGCCGGGGTCTCGGGTGAACCGGAAGATCAGAGGGGCGCTCACGATGGAGGGCGGAGTGAGCGGAGCGTCCCTGGTGCAGGCGAGTGTTGAGACGCCGTGGACGCGTACGTTGGAGGTGGTGGCGGGGCTGGAGAACACGGCGTCAGCGAGAGGAGTGGGCGTCACGGCCACGCTCGGTGGCGAGGAAGTGGTGACTGCTCAGGCGGAGTTGAGGTCCGTGCTGCGGAGACCGGGCAGCGAAGGGATCGGGGCGTCGGCAACGTCCTCCGGGCGGTATGAGCCCAGTGTGACGGTGTCTTTTAGAGGAAGGACGCTCATCGACCTTCACGGGAGGGTGGACTATGTCCATGGTAGCAAGTACAGCGGGGACCTGCTCTTAGCCGGAGATCTAATACGGGAACCCGTCACCATATCAGGTATTCATTTAAAGACGGGGGTGAGATAATTGATAGTATTTTTATGTGACCGGTTTCCCTTTCTAGCGACCCAGCCATAGAGTGCATGCACCCTCAGGGCCCTCGTGGATCTCTAAGACCTAAGAGTTACTCTAGCTTCTCATACAGGTCAATATGTTTGAAACATGTCAAATAAGTAGAATTCCAGATGAATGAATCATCCAAAATACCAATTTTGGAATATTAGATTTAACCACATATTAAGCTAAATAAACTAAAATTACTGTTCAGAATGTTTTGCTTGCCTCACCAAACATTACATTTTTTCTCTAATCTATTCGAATGTATGAAACAAATATTAATAATTTAAATAAAATAATATTTGGGGCCATAAAATACTAAAAAGTATTTCTACCTACTCACTTAAATCTTTATAAAAGATCAGTAAATATGTACTGTTCCGTTTCACATATATTCATTTGCAATACTTATTTATCCGTCCGTACATTTCTTAAAATTAATCATTTAAACCAATTACTTAAAGCGCTTGAGTTTGATAGCATGGATGGTATCCAAAATTTCATGAAGCTTTGCAATTTAGCACTCTGCTTTGCACTGAGGGTAATATATATAGAGGCTAAAGAGTTCAATAAAATGATTTTCACGCTTAGTAATTAAGGAAATAGGACGTAATCCGCAAGGATAATCCATCTGTGAAGAATGACCTCAGGAATAGAATGCCTATTCTAATGACAAACATCAAGGAAATAAACTCACCTAACTCGAACTTCGCTTCGTTAACGTTTTCAATATTAATATGAAATGAACGCTAGCTATTTCACAGTAATTTTCCGTGGAACACTTCGGTTGTTCTTTTTTTAAATTAAGATCTCCTTAAATCTCTTTCCATAAAGGCGTTTTCTTGAATGAATTCGCATTCATCATTAACTCACCAAAACTCATAATAAGCCAATATTTTCTCTTCGCCAAATGTCTAATTATAAAATAAGATGAAGTAAGCATCTAAAACCTTCCGCACACTATCGTAATGTTATTCCTTCGTCAAGCATTTTTTGCAATCTACAAGTGCACGCAACCCGCCATGCATTAGTGATTATTACCGTTGCCTAACAACAAGGTTACGCTCAACTTCATTAGGGATCGAGCATGAATTACGCTAAACGATTTTGGTCCACTTACGAACCAACGTTCCTCTGGTCACACATAGTGAATCACATTTTTTTTAAATCACACCACTTATAACTGACTTTCAACGTGGGAATAAATCGCAATAATTATTATGTGGCACCGCACTATTACAGTCCTCTTGCCCTTACGCATGTTGTCTCACTTGGAAAGCTCGCTCACTCTTATCAATTCAAAGAAACACGAACATTCTCTAATGTACCAAGGCAGCTTATTATAGCATTAGGAGTATATCTCCAGAAAAATCTGTGCTTTGGTCACGCACTATTACTGCTAATGCTTCTTTGACGAACTTCTGTTGATTAATGGAAAAACAGACTTTTCATCAGCTAACACAAGCCAAGGTTGAAAGGAGTGATTCAATATTTTTGCACGAGTCAACTGTTTCAAAAATCAAGTTGGTTGTGGTCCAATGTCAAAATCATGTGCAGATATTTCAAACTTTTAATTTAATAGTTCGATAAAAGCTAAATTAAAGGTGATTTATGTGCCACCCTGGACATACCGAACTAACCACGCATACGATATTCGTAATTTTTAATTAGTTTGAGGATCCTGTTTTGTGATTATCATTTTATTTTTATGGAGCTGGTGAGCATAGTATTTTTTAATTTCTTAATGTTATCCATCTCCACGTGAAAAAAATCAAATGTGGCACCCATAAAACATGCTGGAAACAATTTAAATACATGTCCATGCATGTGTATGCATGCAATTTATAAGATATTCTCGTGATATTAGATTGCGGAAATACCTTATTCCCGCCCTCAAAAATATCTCCGCGGGTGTCATTTTTGGGTCTTCATATTAATTCAGATCGTATTCTTTCCTCAGGTGACTTGACCAGTGACGGTGGGCGATATGACTTGACCGGCTCCGTGAAATCCGCCCTCATTGAGGGTACGTTACAAGGCAACTTCAAGAGGACAGTAGGTGGTCCAAAGAAGAAAGGGATTTCCGACGCGGACAGAGACGCTGGAAAATTTGTAAATGCAAAGGCCACCTTCAAGTATTCCATCAGGGGAGAGAAAGAGCAATTATTTGAGGTCTCGGCACGGTACCTGCGTAATGCGAAGGGAGCCCTGGCAAAAGACAGCGCCTATTTGACTGTTCTTGTGAGTGAAAACCTCTAGTATATTATACTCTTGAAACTATTAATTCTTCTAGGCCATACATAATCTTTCACGAGTATTTTCTTACCAGTCCTCACCAAAGTTTGATGGATGTAACATTAAATTTAGTAAGTTTACGGAAAGCTGAATCTGACAATATTCACCAACATATCCGGTTAATAACTTGAAGTAGATATAAAAGTTATTTAGATGATTCTTAACTTACCACTTATTAATGCTATTTTTTTATTTCTAAAGATTTTAGCATAAATATGTGAATCCGTATGAGGAAGAAATAATTTTGATTAATGATTTCCAAGCAATTTCTGGAATATTATGAACGAATAAAAGTTTTAAGATTCTTTTCTTTTTGATAATACTTAATCTACACACACACAAATTGAAATTCTAAACCTAATTGGAATTCTTCAAGGGAATGTAAAAATTATTCATGTGTTTTTCTCCCGACTGCAGTCAACGCAGTTTCCAAATTATGAAATAGATGCAACCTGGGATTCTTCAGTTAGCGAGGGTCCGTACTTCGAGGGACGAGGACGACTGACCCTTGGCAAGGATGGGCCCCGTTGGGAGACGAGGCCCTTACTCGTGCTCAGGGGAATGGACCATTTGGCGTTCCGGTTCTTTTTAGCGTGCCGAGCAAAAAAGCTACATTATGACATTAGTCTAAAGCATCAGGTAAGTTACCCTGCCATTAAAGTGATAAATCTTACGGAAAATTTTAATTAAAAAAGATCCAGATGAGTTATTTCCTTATTAAGCCACATTTAATCTTATCTAAATGGTTTCAATGCGTTTATCATTTCACGTTGGAATATTTCACTTCAGCAAATGCAACTAGAATAACAATAGTGATCCCACAATAGTATTTCATCTCCACTTCTTGGAATAAATTTCCTTTATCTTGTGTTCTCTCTCTCTTAATCCTATTCCAATCAAAACCCGTTTATATTTCACTAACCTCGCCCTTGTCCATATCCATTTGGATGTGACCTCGACCTCCCACAACTCCCTCGGGATGGCGCGGTGACTGACGTACTGGCTTCCTAACCAGAGGGCCCGAGGTGGCAGATATTTTTCAGTGGTATCCCGATCCTTACTTGAAGTGGAGATACTTATTTTGTGGAGAGCACTTTGAGTGAGTACGTCGTCTTTCGGATGGGACGTTAAACTGCGGACTCCTTGGCGCCTTTCGTTAAGAGTAGGCTAATGCAGACGCTGGGTTTCTCTCCACCCTTCCTCCTTTTCCATCCATCCATCCCCATGGCGCAAATGATCTCAGCTGTCGGTCGCCTCCCCTAAAACTATGGGAGGAATTTTATCAGATTATTTTTTGTCGTGTTTCGTTTGAGAAGTTTTACTATTAATATACTAGTAACAATACTAATTACTAGTAAATGCTCTCTTAGTCACTACGAATAATTTAATGCATCCATAAAATCACTACAAAAATGGGTAAAAATGAGGGGAATGGGTAATTCCGACGTCTAGTTCACCTATATAACACGTCAAAATCCTAGTTTTGTTTCTTGGAAGTTATAAGAACAGAATTTCAATCTAATTTTAAGTAATACGTAAAAAAGCATGCGTTGCCATAATCACAGATCTGTAACCTGGATATTTGTTCGATATTAAACGGAAGTAAAGTCGTTAAAATAAATGGTGCAATTTTTTTGGACTCATTTTTTCATAATTATTTCTCCCAGTAATTCATAAACCAAATGTCTAGCTTTTTTAACATTACATTAGTGACATTAGCATAGCAATTTCCTCTTTTGAAAAACGATTCGCTGGGCTGAAGATAGTTTCCCGTAGCCAGAAATAAGATATTATAATTCCCGAACAAGCACATTATTTCTATGGTTTAGTGATCCGTTTATTCCAAAAAGTAATGTCAAACACAGAAGTTTCCGAAGATTAATATTAGCTCACTAAAACAAATAGTTCGAGGGCTCAATGATACACTTTCTCAGTTAACAGAGAAAGCACTAATGCAGCACGCGATCCTGCGGATGGGGTTGAACCATGAATTCGCCGCTGTCCTCAACGCCACGGCCCGCACTCACCCCACCGCCAGATATGCCATCGAGTCTGAGATCCGCTTCCCGAGGACTCTCCACGTGGGCCAGAAGACCCATAGCCCGGGGCAGCGGGTCTTCGCCTTGCGAGCCGCCGTGGACGATGTCCGCCGGCGGACGTACGAGTTATCCGGGAACATGGAGTGGTGGTGGGGATCGATTACGGGTGCCGCAGTGGCTACGGGGATGTACACGGACCGAGGGAACAGGAGCAACTCCGATCGGAGGCTGGAGGGGAAGGTGTGGGTGGTCCACGACAGGGAGCAGATCGACAGGACGACAGAGGAGCCTTCCATGGACTTCGCCCTGCGTGTGACCCAGGCGGACCGAAGGGCGAGCATCATAGCGTCCACGGAGAAGCCAAGGAAGTACAAGATGGAGGCCCATTACGCCAGAACGGGGCCGGCAGAGCACACGGTGACCGGTTGGGCGGAGCTGAGCATGGGCAAGAAGTATGACGGGAAAGTATTGTTAACGGATGACTCCTCGACGAAGAACCTCTATGTGGAATTGGGCCTTGGGAGGAGGATGTCACTGGACACAAAGGTGCGCGAGTTTTTCATTATAATTTCCGTGAATGAACGCGATTATTCCTCAATCAAATGGGTCACGAAATATCATCGAATAACATTATCCATTTAGTCAATTAATTTGGTCTGTATCCGTTTATTTTCAATTATGTGCTAATACTTTTTAGAATCGTCTTACAAAACGTCGTCATCCCCGTGAATCCACCAACTTAGATTTTGTTTACTGCTATTTAACACTTATCTTAACTTTATTTGAATACATGGATTTTAGAGGCATAAAATGTCCAGACATGATGAATATTTAAAATTTCCTGCGCGCTAATAAATAATTAATGAATTTATTACAGTAAATTACTGGTCAAATAAGCATTGTGGCTGCTTTTTAAACTGTTGAGGTGGGTCACCGAGGTGAATTGACCCAAGCTGGTATTTTTTGTTTCCTCGATTGTTGAAAATCATGAAACTGGAATAATTCATGAAACTTTCTCTTGCATTTATAGAGTGAAAACACTTACAAAAGTAACGTATGGTGCTGACATATCCTCAAAACATTATTTATTTCTTTTACCATTCAAATTCTGACAAGTTTCACAAAATATTTTATAATAAAATCGAATATCTACGCACGTCCCGCTTACTAGTATCACTGTTACAAGAATTATTTCCCTATTTGCCGATATTGATGATTCATTACTAGATCAGCGGTGTTCACGCAGCACCCATTCCCATAGGGATGACTGGAATCCATGAGATTTGGCTAAGCAGGCGGGCAGTAAATTGGTTCCAAAATATTCAAACACCCACCGATACCAACTGGATGAATTCAAATCATCTTCCCAGAGATACATTCAATCATCCCTCAAACACAATTAAAATATTTTGTCATGTCAGTATATTTCCTTCTTCTTTTAGCTCCCTTTTTCCTAATCTTCTCCATCAATGGACTCAACTGTCCCATCATGTACTTAATCGTTTAAATAAATTCGATCCGACTCCAGCGATGTTCGTGGGGCGCAAGAGCCACAATAATATCTTTTCAGCGTTCATCGATTCAGTGGAAAGTGTATATTAATCACATAACGGACTCTCCATTTGCTATATTTTTTTCATTTTTTGATAGACATGAATGTAACTACTGAATGAGCTTCCCCATACTTTTAAATGCATTTTAGTACACTCAAAACAGTGCTCGTAAGTGATTATAATATTATTTCAATAATTTTCCATTTCAGTTGCATCTCGGGGAGGGGCTCAACGGTTTGGAAGTGGACCTCTTCTGGGACAAGGAGAATGACCTGCGGTTGTTTACGGGAGCCACAGTCGAATTTCTGGGAGTCACAAGCAAACTAAAGTCAAGGAGTCAGGGAGATAGGATTCCAGAGAAAGTTAATCATGGATTGTTGGGGTCGATGTGGTTGGAATTCCCTGGAAGGATAATCAGAGGACAAGGCCGAATAATGTAAGAGCATACATTTTGAGGAGCGAATTTAAATTCAAATACTTCAGCTGTCTGAAAATATTTACAATTAAAACAGAAAGTTAGGCAATATGATTAGCCAATGAAATAACTTTCAATTGAATAAAAACAGAAGAAATCAAACGGCATAAAAGGAAGTTATTTTCATTTGTTCTTTTGAAATCCAGGATTATAGTTATGTACGTATATAAATCTTTTATTGGCATTCTTCTAATTTTTATTACACCTGATTTGTTCAATAAATGAACTAAAAGATTAGCGGAAAATGGTATTGTCTTTCAGACGAAACTAAAGATATTAACGATTCCCATTCAGGCCCGACGAGGTGACTGCAGACTTATCTTGGGCTCCAGACAGGGCGATCTCCATGGCACTTCACACCGAAAGAAAAGAAGGAGGGGCTAAATTCAGCCTGAGCTTGCAGACTCCATTCCAAGGCATTGAAAGACAATCAGCTTCAGCCGTGTATACGTGGGACGGAATAAGGTTCCATGGAACGGTTAGTCCACTCGATTGATTTAGCAATTGTTTTAGCGATTAAATCAATCAACTGATGTGAGTGAATTCAGTCAGTCAACTAGAAAATTTCCCGAGAAAAACTCCCGTTCAGTGTTGTACCATGCATTAACTCCATTTATCTATATACTACATACTATGATCCATGTAATTAAGTGCTACACTTTCGCAACGAAAATATGTTTCCACTTTGTCGGTATTTGAATCCAACTTTTATGCTCTAAAGCCGGTTTTATTATTTTTTCACGATGAATCTCCACCCATATGTATGCTAACCTACTTATAGTGAGTTTGTACAATGCGCTATTGCTGATGATTGCATGCAATACTCCTTTTTTTTACAATTCTACTCTCTCACAGAATAAAAATAATCCCTTGGGAAAAGGAATGAGTAGATGCTATTTGGTGAATAAGAGAAATCATTTAATAAACATGAATGAACCAATATTTCATGTAGTGAAGTCTAAAGCAGTTATTAATTTCAATATAAAAATTAAAAATGGATTTCAGAGGCTAAAATCAGGATCAAATAATGCTTATTATCAAATTTCTGTGACATTTTCCAGGATTTAAGAGTAAAGACACGATTTCAATAGGCGATATGTAAGTCAGCCAACTGAACACTAACGATTTCAGTCAATATTTTTCATTTCGGTGTCATTATTGCACTTTTTTTGCAAAGGTTTCTCACTACACAATCGGTTATACTATCAAATGCATCAATATTTTACAGAATTTCATTTTTGTGTTAATTTACCTATTACTCAAGTGAATTTTGTTATTTTAGAAACTTTTCACTTGGCAATGACCTGAAAATTCAATTCAGGAAAGTTATGAACTCGTATACCTAAATAAAAAATCTTCATTAACCTTAAACATATTCGATGTGAATGATGGTTGAGGCCGAGACTTTGTGGAAATCCATTGCGAACAGGAGTTTAGAAATAACTTTGCAGCTTCCACATAAAATAACTTATTTTATTTTCTACTACAAGAAAAGAAAAAGAATAATTTCTTTGTACGTTCCTGAAGATGCTACAGTGTAGCGAAACTAGTAGAAAATAAAATAAGTTATTTTATGTGGAAGCTGCAAAGTTATTTCTAAACTCCTGTTAAACATATTCGTTACGTTGTCAAAATTTTAAGAAAGGAACGTAAATGAAACATCTCAATGTCTATTTTTTATCCAACTGGTGACACTAATTCTTTTCAGTTTTAGTGCATGACATTTTATTTCAAATGCCCATAAAAGGATGGCTTTTCAGCTTCCGTTTGCAAAAATAGTCTAAAATATGAGTTTCAAGCACGCAAATGCATTAATTTTTATAGGATTATTATTAGGTAATTTACCGGTTAAGGTAGGTTTTTGGATGGACACAACTATCAAATAAACATTTTGTAACTCCAAACAAAACCCAATCCAGCAACGTAATCTACATTAGGTCCCTCTTCATCTCTGTGTACTTCTTTCCTCCCTTCATCCCGTCCAACATCCCTATCCTGTTCCTGCCCTTTCCTCGCTTGCCCAACATTCTCCCCTCTATTACCCTCTTCAACATTCCACTACCGCTCAATACGCCTTTCATCCATTTTTCCTGCCTCCATAGGATTTCTCTCAACAAACCCCTCTCCTCCCCCACCATTTCTAGTACTTCCTCATTTGTTTTCCTTTCGGTCCATTTCAACTTCTCCATTCTTCTCCACACCCACATTTCAAAAGCCTCCAATCTACGTCTATCCTCCTGCTTCAGCGACCACGTTTCCGCGCCGTACATAGCTACGCTCCATATCAGAGTTTTTACGAGTCTTGTCTTAACATCCCTACTCAACGTCCCCGTCATCAACTCCCTCCTCCTTGTGAAAGCCTCCTTGCCTAGCGCAATTCTTCTCTTTTTATAGGATATGCCATTGGATTATGACCTTACGAATTCAATTAACTAACGATTTAAATTTTTAGCTCGATGCGAATTGGAGGAAGGAGGTCTCAAATCTTGCTTCCGAGCTGACAATGGTGCTGCCAAAAGACGGTGCATCGCCGTGGGAAAGCAACGCTGACCTGGAACTGCACGTGAGGAGCACCATGGAATCCATTCGAGAAGCTCAAATTTCCATATTGCATCGGGCATCCCCATCGCCCTTGGCAACCAACACAACAGCCCAAATTATCTGGAACGGAGCCGAAGCCTTCTACACCAATCTTGCATGGATGCTGGAAGAGACAGAGAGGGACATGCTGCTTTCGGGCGGGGCGCTCCTCCGCTCCGCGGGATCCCACCTCCGGCACTTCGGCGCCAAATTCAATTTTGTGCGCCACGGTGACAGAGAAGCAGATTTGACCACATCGATCTCCTGGAGGCGTCCCTACGACACGAAGAGCAATGGAGTTGACCTGGGATTCGCTCTCTCGGGTCTCAAATCCGGCAGGGGATATTTCAACCTGAGTTCCAGAATCGGGGAGTATGAAAACAGCAGTGCCATCTTCTCGTACTCCTCCGGGGATTCTGGGGGTCGGTCGGTTATGTCATCGGAGTTGTACCTGGACGGTAAGAGGTCAGCTGTCGCATCAGTGTCGGGTATCTTCATGGTAGCTGGAGTGGCGAACGTAGACGTCAATCTGGAAGCACCTTGGTTTTCTGCCATCGAGGCATCCTTGAGACACAACTTCCGCAACGGAGAGGGACTCCGGGAACAATTAGAAATCAAATACGGGGGTAACACAGTGACAGAATTGGATGTGGAAGCGGCGCTGCGTTCCAGGAACGATTTCGTGGTCAGAATCTCCGGAGGTGTTAGCGGCACGATAGGATCAACGAAACTGGAACACCGTCTTAGTCCGAATGGGGTCCGCAGTATGGTCGAAGTGACTTTCAACGGTGAAACTAGTTCTCTGCTTCTAGAAGCCCGAGACGAAGAAGGCTCCGCAGTGAGAGGTCAAACTTGGAGACCGCGAGTCCTTCATGGAAGCGTAACGGTGGCCAGTCCCCGCCTTCGGTTGGGCCGATTGCGCTTCGTGGTCGACTTTGCCCGGACAGGAAAGGGAAACTTCGAGACGTCATTAGCGGCACCGGGAATAAGCGGAAAGCACTCCCTAAGTGTGAAGGACCTTCTTAATTGGGAGAGCAGACTAGAGTGCTATAGGGGGTGGGAAGGCCATGTTCAGTTACCAGTAGTTAACGTTACTCTCATCAATGGCTTCAACGGAAATTCCTTCAGCCACTTCTCTCACACATATATGAGGGGATTGGAACAACCCATAACTTTTGATCTTAATCTTGCTTGGGGAGGAGAGAACCATCCAAAGGACATCGCTGTGATTGGAAATATGAATACCTCTCTGCCATGGACGTATCCACTGTCTCTGAATTTGGAAATACCAAACAGTATATCAACCGAAGAAGGTATAACTATTCTCCAGCCTAAAGTCATCATAACCTACGGCGAGGAACAGAAAAATCTTACCATCGTTGCTCGCATGGAAAGAGGAGGTCCACTAACCAGTATAACTTCGGAAGTCACGATGGATGGCTGCAAAACAATGTCTTTCGGCATGAGCTACAACTTCGTAGAGGAGAAAAAAATTGTGCACCTTTTTGCGTCTATGGATAACGACGAACGGGCTGAGGCGATTGCTTCATTTCAATTTCCAAAACACCTAGCGGCAAATGCAAATCTCAAGATATCTCCCGCGGGAGTTGAAGAGTTCACTGTATTGAGTTTAGATTTTGACTTCCTAGCCGTCGAAAAGTATTTCAAGCTAATCATGCGGACAGAGAAAGATAATCAGATAATCAAATCAAAACTAGATATTTTGGCCAAGATGAAAGTAGATCGATGGAGGTACAGCGCAAGCACGGTTTTTGAAGCTCCAATTAAAAGATCGATTGCAGTAGAAATTGATTTAACAAACGGAGCGATGGCAAACTTAACGGTTACGAAAAATGGGACGGATTACCTTGTTCTTTCCGGTGCTACCGAAAGAAGTCAGGACTCGGCTAAGCTCAGTATAGACTTGAAAAGTCAAGTACAGGGTATGGAAAAAGTGTCATTCGTAGTGGCATACGATAAAATTAACGGGGACCATCACCTTGAAGCTATCTTGGACCGAAACGCCATCAAGTCACAACTTACAGGTAAATTGCACATGGATGAATATTTAACTGAAATTCAAGCCATGATGCGTCTACCATTTGTCGGCTATGAATACATGAAGGCCGAAGCAATTTTCAGTAATTCCCCAAGGTCTTACTTTATTCTTGAATACCAGAGAGTGGCATTCGTTCACCGTATAAGTGGAAATCTTGAAAGTGGAGCGGGCTACTTCAATGCATCACTTAATATAAAGACGCCCTTCGAGGGATATGAAAACCTTGATGCTAAATCTCACTATGCTGTTGACTCAAATTTACGGAAAACTGACCTCAGCCTTCTCCTGGATTTTAATGGAGCGCAAACGTCGATGCTAGGTGCATTAGCCTCCCCAACAACTTCCTCCATGCAAGGAAACCTTGTAATTCTTACACCTCTTCGAGGATTTGAAAAAGTCGATGCGTCCGCGTACTATGATGCCAGTATACGAGGTCAATTAGACGCGAAGGCACATTTGATAACAATGGGCGGGACTTCCTCCGTCATTTTCTCCGGAAAAATAGAAGAAAAGGTTAAAAAATATGAAGGAAGGTTGTTAATATCATCTCCTCATTTACCAGGGAACATTGGAACTTTCGGTCTCGAAGCGGAATATCAAAGCACGAAAAGAGGAGACCTACGTATTAATATTGGAAATCAAATACCAGCATATACCGTCTCCATCTCGGCCATTGATCGAGGAGTCACCGCAGTGGTGACAACGCCGATACACGGCTACAGAAGGTTATCGTTGACGCTGGAAAAGGACATGATCAATAAAACTGCCGCTACGATGTCGCTAACCAAGGAAGATGACAAATACAAATTTTCTGGGAAACTCGAAAATTTGGGAAACCACTCAGCCAGTGTGTCAGTTAACGTGGAAACGCCAATACGCCGTTGGGAGGATATTCGATTCCAAGCAAGTTACGATTTTCCACCAGGAAAAGAAATGAAAGTAGGATTTGAAGCGCAGAAAAATCAAATGAGTACCTTTATTTCCGGAAGGGTGACGGGAAGGCTTTCGAGAAGGGCAGGACGCGCATCCGCAACTGCACGTTGGAATTTTGCTACAGCAGTTCCAACTGAGTTTTCCGTGGATGGAATCTACGACATGGCTACGACGGAAAAGAGTTTGGAACTAAATGCAAAGACTCCGTTCCAAGGATATGAAAATTTGCAGGCAAAGGCCCGAGTGGAAAGAGAGAATGCATTTGCTATGTTCACAATGCCCTCTGTCTCGTATTTAATTAAAGGGAAACGAGAAGGTGATAAAAGTGGACACGTCACTCTCAGCAAGAATAGGAATACCTTACTATTTGCATCAGCAGCTCTTGATCGCGGCAGAGAATTCAAGTTCCAAATGGAAATTAATTCCACCCTTCCTGGATACGAGGGTAGGATAGGCACAAGTGTCCTGTGGAACAGACAAGTTGGAAGGGTGTACTCACTGAACTCAACTGGAACCTTACACATTGAAGGTTTCAGGATGGCAAAGTTAACATCTGCAGATGTGTCTTTAAGCATAAACAATCCGGATCAGAGATCCATGATGAAAGTAGACATTTCCACTCCCTTCGTCACCTTTCTAGAAAATCTTTATCTATTTGTAGACTACAGTGGTAATGGGAGTCTGGAGGCAAAAGCACGTACAGTATTTGAAGGATTTGAAGATCTCGAAGGAACAGCCCAATGGGACCTGGATGACCTGTACAGTGTTGCTATAACAGCCCGCCGAGGGGAGGAAATGTATGTTTCACATAATGAGTTGGAAAAGATTCCAGGGCTCTTCCGAGTAACAACCAATCTTACGACTCCCATTGAAGGGTTTGAAGAATTGGGATCGGTCACAAGATTTTTCTATGAAGAGGAAAACGCAAACACATGGAACTTGGAGGTTGAAATAAAAACACTTCTATACGACGAGGTAATGCTGGGAGTTGAAGGGCATTTACGAACTAAGGAGAAAGCAGTCGACACAGAAATAATATTAAACACAATTAACCCTGGCTATGAAACAATCATTACCAAATTTGGGTACGATTTCATGGGTGACCATCCAGAAGGAACATACATCAAAGCCCATTCGGAAGCTGAAGGTCGCACGTTCTTTTCTGGCTCAGGGGTTTACAAAGATGACACCTTCCGGGTTAAATTGAATGCTCCACCAATCACCTCTCAGGAGATCGATGGGGTGGCAGTTTTCAATGAGTGGCGCAATAGTGAAACCCGAATAAGATTCGGAGAGGTAGAAGGAACCATATTCATTACCATACCCACCAACTACAATGGAAAAATAAAATTTGTTTCCAACGTCAAGGGGTACGAACTAGTAGAAGCGAAGTGGAAAAAAGAGGTGGTAATGAATGTGGCCAGTGCTACAGAAGCCAGCGTCAATTTAGGCGAAAGCAAACGTGTTCAGTTTGCCCTTAAACACAATCATGACATGTCTAATCTAGACACTGAAGTCACTATAAATATGCCAGGAGATAAAAATTACGGTCTTTCTGTAAGGTGGGAGCTACTGCCAGAAAGTAGAGAATTCCTAGGTAGGGTGGAAACAACATGGGCAGAGTTGGGGAAAGTGTTACAAGTGGATTTAAATGTCGAAGCCCCAAAAGGAGGATTTTCGGGTGAAATGAAGGCCAAAGGTTCTCAATGGCGTGATGGAAAAACAGTTACACTCTCGGTCGATTTGGAATACGAGGATGTAGGAGCAACAGCAGACTCTTCGCTTCGCTGGGGAGATTCGCATGAGGAAATGATGAGACTCAAAGGAAAGTTAGAAGTTGCTGCCTATAAAGCTATCTCTAATCTAGAATTTACAACTCCGTTCACGGAAGATTTATTTTTCAGCTTGAATTATGACTTTCTAGATCTCTCGCCAAAAAGTGTAACGGCCACCTATCGTTATGGAGCAACGAGTTACTCCATCACGGGGATGGTCGACAAGAATGAATTTGATTTCGAAATGAAAACGCCAGTGCAAGACTATAACAGACTGAAGTTAAGAGGAAGTAGGGTTCTCAATAGCTCTTACAAAGAAGTTCTTTTGGAATATGAATTAGGTCAGGGGACCAAGGGGGAAATGACCGCTTCCGTGAAGTCAGAAACTAATAAACCTTATGAACTCAGACTTCTGGCTAATGTACATGGCTCGAATAAGTGGTCTGTCGTCGGAACGTTGACGATGCATGACGCAATGAATTTAATAGGAGTTTTAGATGTCAAATGGGGAGATGGTGGCAATATGAATTTTCAAATCGAGTGGAAACCGCCCGAAAAGGTAAGCTTAGGAGTGAACTTATCAGGATGGGTATCGCCAGTTTTAGTATCTTGGTCATTGGAGGGAGCTAAAGATGAAGGAAACGGGATGAATTTGCAAGCAATCCTGCAGTCAGGGATGTCGGTAGAGAGGAAGATTAAGCTTACTGCTACGCTAACTCCCAATGAATCTGGGAAAACCCATTTTGAGGTGAACCTAGAAACTCCGGGGGAAAATGGAATGTGGTCCGCCAGAGGAAATGTTGCCAACAAAAAGGGGGATTCTTTTGAAATGGAGGCCACATTACTGCGAGGCGGGGTCACCTTGGCAAATGTGGAAGGGACAATGCAACACCAACCTGGGTCGTACTCGAAAATCTCACTTAAAGGAGGTTCAGCTGTTTTCGAGTCCGGATACGATATCAGAAATGACTTGAAGGAAGCCCACCTCCTGGCGATTTACGGTGAAGCTCACAAAATAGATGCCAAGGCCACTGGAAGTTTGGATCCGAGTGCTGCCAGGGGGTCTCTTTCTCTCGTGACGAGCTTCGTGGGCCTAAAGAAGTTGAAGGTAGAGGTAGAATTGGGCGGAAAGGACGACGAGAGAGATATGGCACTCCGAGCGGAATGGGACGGTGGAAGGGTGGAAATAACTGCTAACGGAGCGTACGTGGAGCCAAAGGGGCTGGCAAGGGGAAAGTTTGCCCTTCGAACACCATGGGATCCCTTGAAAAGGATAGAAGTGGAAGCCATGGCGAAAATCAATGACCCTCGCTACGAAATAAACGCCACCGTGGCAGCAGATAATGATTTCACAGCTTCCTTCGACGGTTTCTTGGATCTTAACCTTTATGAATCAGACTTTAATGCAGCTATTTCGGTGCCTGAAAGCAATACTCCGGCGAGATTCCACGCTTCGGCAATAGTGCGGCCCAAAGAGTTGCTGAAAATCCGATTAGAGACACCGTTCATGGTGACGGTTGACGTTTCAGGAAGGAGAGTGGAAGACGCTTATGACGTAATCAGTGATGCTGTTTGGGGAGAGGGTCAGAAGATGAAGCTGAAAGGAAAGCTAAGATCTCAGCCCGAAGACTACGGCTTCAATGGGGAGTTGGAGTTGAACGGAAAAAGAATGGCCATCGATGCATTCACCAAGGGCGGTTCACTGACACCAGACAATTGCAGGGTCGAAGGAGGTTTCAGCCTGACCACACCGTATCACCAGTTCTCCCATATGAACATGTTTTTCTCTCTTTTGAAAGAAGGATCAGAAAAACTTGTTGGAATGCTTAACATGACGACGCCATTTGAGGCATTGCCTCGGCTCAGTGCAACACTGTCCACGAAGATGGAAAGTGACAAAGGGCTGACGGGACAACTGAGAGCCACTACAGACAAGAGATACATTCACGTAGGGGCACAGGTCCGAAAGGATTTGCTGGGACTGAACGTGCTGAATCTAGAGGCAGACCTGCCTTTGCTTGGTAAATCTTCACCCATGTCGTTCGAATGCAGCTTGCAGCGCGATCGTCCCGACTGGAGAGATGTCACCGTGGAAGTGAAGGCATCTTTTTCAAACGCCACCTATGGAACAAGCTTTGCATATGCACTCGTAGACTATCGAGTAAAAGGGTCATTTAGCTTGCTTACTCCAGCCATTAATTATAGCGGGGGAGTAAGTGGGAGTTATGGAAATAACAGCTTGGTCGCATCCGCATATTTCAAGGAAAACACACTGAAATTATCTTATCACTTAGATAAACAAAGTAAAGAGATCAAAGGAAACGTCTCATTGACAGCTCCGAGTCTAGAAATCCCAGATGCTGAAATAACTCTAACAGCAGCTTTCCCGAAGGATATTGTGTTCTTTTCGACGTATAGGTTCGGAAAAACAGAAGGACTCATCGACATTGGTTTCAATGGGAAAGGTATAGTTGCAAACTTGCTCGTGCCCCCGATGTTCGATTCTAAAGCCTCAATTAAATGTCTGCTGAGCAAAGAAAACAGGAAATACGACCTAGATTCAGAATTTTCCTTTGGCAATTCAAAGCACAATCTACAACTGTCAGTGGAAATGTTCGAGCACGTAATATTAAATGGGAAATTACAATCCACTTCTTGGGGAGATCGAGATATTGACATTTATTTACGGAAAGACAAGAAAATAGGAAAGCTGAGAGTAAGTGGTTTTGTTGGAGGCAGCTGGGACGCTTCACAGCAGTCAATCATCACGTTCAGTTGCATGTGGAAAGGAGTGGAACACAGTGGTAGAATTGAATTGAAAACGGTCGGTCGCTACGCTGGTAGTATTTCGTTGTCTTCCTCTTGGCTGCCAACAGGTGGAGTCAATGCTTCCGTACTCTATTCCAACGACATCGACGCTTTAAAGACCGAGCTCAAATGTGAAACAAAACGTGGGATCAACAGCGTATACCTAGAAACAGGAGAAATCGAAGGAAGGAAGTTTCTCAAGGGGAAAATAATTAAATATTCCAATATCTTGGTGGAAACAGATGCTTCAATTGTGTTAGGCGAGGGTTTGCTCGACGGATCGGCTTCGGTCAGATATAAGAACAGTTCGCATAGAGCGGATGTATTACTGAAAGCATTTCCAATAACCATGCAAGTTGAAGTGAATTCAGACTTTCTGAAAAGAACTTCTCCCAACCCCATTAAAATAAATGCTACGATAAACAGAGATGAAATGAAAGGACAAGTATGTATCCAAACACCGTATGAATTTTTGGAATGGGCTAACTTCACAGCTTCGTCATGGTTTACCAACAATGGCCATCTGTTGCTTGAAACAACAATCAGCACAAAGGGAAGATACAATGGAAATCAAAAGCAACACATAGCTATCGCCACGTTGAAATTGCCGTATCCCTACGCTCAGAATAGCCCGATCAAACAATACATGCTTGAATTAAATATGTCTCCTGGTAATAATAGTTTTTTGGGGGTTTTCGACTATGAGGTTCAGAATACCTCGGGTTACATAAACGCCCAAGTACAACTAAGCATCGATAGCAAAACCTGTGAGGAACCCATTTATTACGAAGTAAAAACGTATGGAAAGGTTAATAAAGAGGAATCTAACGCCGAAGCTACCGCCTTACTGGTATGGGCAGGAAAAAAGTATGGAGAGATGGAATTTGTGTTTGGGAAAAACAAATTTGAGGACGGATTTGTATTTTCGGGTCAAATGATAATGCCTGACGACGAGAAATACCAAGCATTCATGGATCTTGGCCAACAAATCGGTAACATTGAGCTACACTGGCCACAGAATAAAACAGTATCAATAGACTTTGAGCGCGAGATCGAGGGATGGGACGCATTCCGCGTAGGCCTATCGATGAAGACTCCATTTGATTTGTTGAAAAATGTATCCTTAAAACTCAAGAGTGTAATTACTGATGACGGATACAAGGGTGAACTCTATGCACGGAAGGAAAATCAAGGAATAGCGATAAAAGTTGACGGCACATTTGCTAACGATGCTTCGAACATTGTACTGGAAGGCGGCGTAGTCGTCCATGTGAATGGTGTCAGATTGGGTGAGATATCAGGACATGGAAGATTTTTATGCGGTGGATTATCCCTAGGTCTAGATCTAAAATCCAAATGGGAAAGTTTACGAGACATGCATTTCCTCGGTGGGGCCGACTGGAGCATTCAAGGAAATAACGGCCCATCAGTGAAAATAGAAATATCCTATAATAGTCAGGAATTCATAGCATTAGCTGCAGACACTTCGTACAGGACCTTCTCTGGAGGGGCTTTCATCCGGACACTGTGGACCCTTCCGGTATCAATGCGCTATGAATTAGATTTCCAGAGCATCACGGAAATGGCTGGGGTTGCCAGAATGTGCTATGGGCACTGTGTCGGGATAAATTTCACTTTCAATGGGACGAAGGAAATAACCGCGAGAATGGAACTACCCAATCGAATTCTGGGAGTCGATTGGGCTTGGAAGACGGCCCCAAGTAAATTTCACTGTTCCACAAGATTAAGATGGCACAGGGAACAGTCATTGGGGTTCAACTTAAATTTACGAACGGATGATGAAATCAAGATGCTTCTCGAAATAGACCTTCCCGTGAGATCCTTCAAACTGGAAGCTAGTAATGGATTCATTGCAGCGACTAACGCGTCGCATTCAAATGCCACGTTCTATTGGGATGCAGCTCGTAATTCCAGCAAAGCAATTTCTGTCGGTATGACGATCGTAAAGGATAACGAGCACGGGAATGTAAAAGCAGTAGTTACCACCACTCATCCGGCCCTTAGAAGAGATGTAGTCCTTCGAATTCATTGCTCTACGCTACAGTTACCATTTTGGGGAAGGCTCGAGTTGGAGTATTCTCCTGATGAGGCAGACCTCTTTGTCTCCAGGGTGAGATTGGAAGGTCTCAAAGTTGTGGACGGCCGGGCGAACACAATTTCCCTTTTAGTCGCCATGCGACACCAAAGTTCCGGGCTGGACATACGCGTCGGCGCCCAAGGTGCTGCAGGTTCGGATAAAGCAGGTGGACAACTGGTGACCAAGTACGTAGATGCCCGGGGACGGGAAAGAACGATTGTCCTGACGGCAAAAGCCCATACGATCCGTCGCAGCTTGCAGCTGAAGGCCGACACGAACGAGAATTCACTCTCAGTCAGAGCCACCTTGGAAAATATCGGACTTCGTCTGGAAACGAAAGTTAATCGAAAGCCTCCGCTGATGTTGAGATTGCTGGTGGATCGGGATATGCCGTCTGCCTCTTTCGAGGCCGACCATGGAAGGAGAAGGTACAGAGTCTACTTTGGGTCGACGGAGCAGGCGGGTTCGGGTCCTATAAAATCGGTCACGGCGAGGCTATCACGGCGCGACGTCGACGACGACGCCCCACCATCCACCATCTCGGTAGCGCCGTCGGTGGAAACCGTGCTCTCTGGAACGACGGTCAGTTTGAATTCAAGTCGGGTGCTGTCAACGAGGTTCTTGTGGGAACAGAGAGGTGGGCTGAGGACCCCGAACGTGCCCGCCACCCTGGGTGCGGCCACCGGCACAATGGGCGGATGGATACGAGAGGCGTATTCCGATGTGGGACATGCTTGGGCCGCCGTGGCTGGAGAAGCGGCGGCCGGCTTCCTCGGAGAAGGGACCACGCACAAGTTGAGATTCTGGTATTTGTCCATCGAAGATGAAGTCGAGGGCCTTTCGACTTATTCCAGGAATGAGGTGAACGCGCTCGTGGAAGACTTCAGAAGCTTGGAGGAAATGATGTCTAAGATGTATGCTCAAAATGACTTCTTTATCCAGGACATTGACCACTTCGTGGTTTCCTCAATGTAAGTATTTAGACAATAGATTCAAATTTCTTTTACCTATCTCTCATTGAAGTTTATGAATAGACAAAATTTCTTTTGATGTTATTAATCGGAATGGATGTTGTATTTTTATCAGGGAAAAGGTCAGCGTGGCCACTTCATGTGTCAGCAGATTTTTCAAAGAAGCCCTGATGGAAGCTTATGTTGTCCTCCGAAAGGCGACGTCTGCCATCTTATCTTCGGCGTCGAGATTAGTGGGCGACGCCATCGAGGCCACGGGATCCGCGTTGTCATCGGCGTTGCCGGACCCTGCGGAGGCGGCGAGGCGCCTCGGGGATGCCGCAGGGAGAGTGGCCATGACAGCCGCGAGGGTTGGTGTGGCGGTCAGAGGGGCCGCCCGGCGCCTGGCCGACTGGGCCGAGGGCGTGGTGGAGAGCTCAAGGGAGTGGGTGGAGGAGAGACGGGCGATGGCCAGGCAGGCCGTGTGGGACTGGGCGGCCGCGGAGGCGGAGAGGATGCGCCCTGCCATCATCATCTTCCACAGCTATATCATCAGATTCAAGGAGATCGTCGAGGAGGTTCGCCAAATAGCTGACGGTAGGAGGTCACCGTTTTTTCCACTTATGATACATAATTGCCCAATAGTTACCTAGTGTGTTCTTAAGGTCATATTGAACACTAGTCGAATTTAGCGATTGTCTATGATGAAAATTAGATCGGCTATATTAGGCATATTCTTGGAGTGAAGGCTTTCGCAGCATATTTAATCATCCAAATTCAATATTCTCGGAGCATATTAATTAGTTAAAAATTTTAAATAATCTTGTATCCCACCGCGTGTGACACCCGGGCGGTAGTATTTACCGAAGCCCGTGACTTTTCAAAGATAATACGTACTGTGCCCACGATCGGGGACAGACTATCCAGCAATGGCTTCAGTTTTTCGTTGATTACTCTCTGTATTTAATGACCGTTACTCTTCGGGAGATGATTGTCTTACTTTTCCAAGCATAATTTCGGCCACGACTCCATACAATCTCATACGAACTTATGGAGTAGAGCTGAAGTCGATTATTTCTTGTAGTATATAAACGTTTACCTTTTCTACTGAGTAAAAAGGAATTTAAATATTTCTTCTATTCAGACGACGGGAAATTCAGTGATGGTTAAGAAAGTTTTTCGTAGGATTTATCCTAAGATATCGAATGACTACCTTCTTTACTTTACTAATTACTTATTACAGGCATTTATCTCCTCCAAATAAAATATCATTGCATTTAAAACAAATCCTTGCGTGGGTAATCGATGTCCAAATAGACTAAGGAGCTAAGCCTCTCCGTTTTCAGGGTTTTTGCAACTTTATACATGGGGGTACAATTCCGATGTAAGTAATCCTAAATCATTATTAATCTTCCACGAGCAATCATTATGCTGACTACAGTATGTGAATCCCAAATTCACCATTTATCCGCACTGAAAAGGAAAGCCGAAAGAAGTGAATCGTCTCGACAGTATTCATCCTGCCATAAACACTCCGAAAGAGCTTAAAGGAAGCAATGCAATAGAAACTAATAGAAAAAAAGGTCATTTGATATAAAATTAAAATACACACCAATGGACTCTTAAACAAACATCTTTTGGCATCCGATGAGTCTATGACCTAATGTGAAGCTTTTTATCGATATCTGACAAAGCTGGAAGGAAATAAAATATATTTTTTTATATAATGGATATTTTTAATCCTTTGGTATTTTTCCTGACGGGTTGTTTGAATACCTAATTCGTGCTAAATTTTCATTTTATGGCTTGCTTCGAGGAGTCTTGTCGTCCGTCATTCCTTGAGGCATATATAAGACTCAGCACACGGGAACTAACTTCGAAAAAATGACATGCCCGAACCACGATCGATACAGTGAAACGGTGATGAAATGAAGTAGTGTGTTTCATTTAATAATTTCAGCATATAGTAAACCATTTTCAGAAAGTGACGCCTAGAATTCTTAATTGTATAAAAAAAATGGCCAGTTATATCGTCGAAATTAGAGGAAGCCAGATAATATTTTTCTGCAAAGCGGTGCTAGAGTATGATACACTGGACTAAAATAAACCTTTATTTAATTCCACATGCTTTCTGTCCTATTTCATTCAGTTCAACATGCCAATCCTTTTCCTTCCTCTACCTCTGTCACAGAATTTAGCATTCCACGGCCAATCCAAATGATCTGCATTCATTTTTCCAACTTCTTTTGAATTTCTCTCCACAGCTATCTTTTTTCCATACCATGCCTACTGCTTCCTCCCCTTTCCGTAAATTTTACTTTTTCCATATTCATACACACCCATATACTGAAATCATTTAATATACGCTTATCCTCTGGTCTCAACGATGAAGTTTCTGTGCCGTACACCTCTAGTTTAAGTTAGCCTTTCTCTTTCTCTAAAGCCTTATAGACTGTTTTGCTGGCATTAATTCTCACCCCATACCCACTAAGCCGAGATTTTCAAGTGCTCTCAATTGTAGTAATCTTTTGGCTGACTGGCCAATTACAGCTCGATCATCCACAAATTTAGCTGAAAATTCACTTTTTTAAAGTGCAGAGTTTCACTCCTTATAAAAATATTTTAATTTGATAAATGTTTCCGTCAGTTAGCATTGCACTAATTGTGTTAATTTCTTAGCTAAATTGTCCCAAAATAATTCATTGTATTAATATTTAAATTTCTCTTGGATGTAGATATCTACATTAGTATAGTCGAGAACTTAGCCAATGTACGAGAGATAATGGAACTTGGAGAGCTGGTGGACTACTATACTTTTAAAGTGAGGCACCTAGAATGGGATAAGACATCTGCAAAAATTAAGGCGTACTTCCAAAGGTAAAACTAGCTTTCCTCTAAAAACAGGTGGTGTTTTATTCAAGGTATTTAATCAGTTAAAATTGAAATTATCCAATTATTAATGCTTGCGTAACTCTAAAGCTGCCGTAGTATTCCATGGAACCTTTGATGTGATATTCGTAATTTAAAAATAATTCATATTATGTCAAGTTTACCTTGTATTAAATTGGAATTAGAACTAACAATCCTGATGTATCGATATTTAGTAACATCACGAGTAACTTCAACCTTGGAGAAATTTAAAGTGACGGGTCACTTATTGCTTCAAAGTGGTTTCACCTGGTGGTTTTCAGACACATTTACTGTTACAGCATTAGTTATAAATAATTACTAAATTGTATTGAAAATGTCCTTCAATTGAGAAATAACATTCTTCAGAAATTGGGATATCATCAAGGAAGACTTCCGAAATGGCCTTGGAGAATATCAAGAGGTAGTGATGGAAAAATACAATGAATTAATTGGAAGATACGATCAATTTATGCAACTGCCGCCAGTTGTAGAATTCACCGGAACAGTAAAATTCATTCACAGAAAGGTTAGTATACATTGGTAGTATTCATTATGTACAAAATTAAAATTTATCTGCACAACTCCCCAAAAACAATTATGTCATGCAGGCATGTCATATTGTATTGAGCAATAACTTCCGCCCAGATAAATCATTGCATGCTTGGCATTTTTTTTAAATATTCTGAAACTTTCTTTGTACTCAATTCAGCTCTAAATTTAAGTTAAATCTAGCATGTTAAACATTTTCAAAAAATCATATTTTTTAAATTAATATTTGATGGCTAATAATATACATTAACAACAAAATCTTATTATTGAATTATGCTATTGAACAATTTACCTAACTGTTGACGAGAATCAACTTCTTAAATTACCACTTTATATTAATACTTGTAAAACTTTAAAATAGCCATTTTTCATCTCGTAACAAAATATTTGGTGAAAAATTTGGAAAAATATTTTAGATTTCATCCTTACAACATTTCAATTCCCCCTCACGCTGATTCTAAGAGGTTTTCAAATGTGGCTGCGTGTTGAGCAATGTTCCTCCACATGTCCTTCGCGTTTCAGTGAGATTTTTCGGGAAGTCAGGAATTACTGACCTCATGGAGATAATAGGTGCAAGTTGGCCAAAATAGACACGTGATGAATGCTCCAATCTCAGCCACACTTGAAATCCAACATAGCATCATCAAATCGTAGCAAAAGCCAACGATCTAAGGTTTTCTCTCGCAGGCCGTATGGACATGGCACTACCTTGAACTCGGAGACTACTTCAGGCAAGTGGTCAGTAATTTCATCTTAGACGTGGCCCGAGCGGGAGCCGATCTCGCCAGTCAGATTACAGAAGCGAGTCGAGACCCGAACAGTGGCACCAATGGCCCAAGGGACGCAAACGGGGATACTCACATCCGTGGAACGGACCGCTCCTACGTGCTGGAAGCTGGGTATTTCGAATACAACGTCAAGCTGCCGTTCGACTGGGACTCCTTCGATTCCGTGCCACACTTCAGGCAGATGTGGGAACGTCCAAAAGAGTCCGGGAAATCCCTGCGACCCGAAGACACATCTTCCGGGCCTAACAGGCCAGGCTCGACCGCATTCACCAGGATCCGGACGGTTCTCGCGGACGCTCTGCTGGACGCCTCGTCTGCTGCCGCCCTTACCGAGGCTACGGACGGCGAGTTGAACGCCGCTGCCGCCTTGGCTGCCCTGGCCCTACCACCCTTCCCCGCTTCCGCTCTCGTGGCCGGAGATTCCCACCTCGTGACCTTCGACGGCAGGGACTACAGCTTCTCAGCCACGAATTGCAGCTACCTCCTGGCAGGGGACCTCGAAAGCGGCACCTTCTCGTTGCTGGCCAATTACGACAGCAAGGGACACAGGAGGTCGGTGAGCGTCCTCGTACCGGCGGAAACTCAAGGCAAGGGGCGAGGGGGGAAAACGGAGGAAAGTCGCATAGACGTGGCTGCAGACGGCAGAGTTTCTGTCAACGGGCGCCGAGTGGAGCTCCCGATAGAGATCGGTTCTGCAACCGTGGGAAAGGAAGGAGAGAGGGTGGTGTTGGAGATCGGGCGTCCGGCCCGCGGGGCCCTCAGCGGGGTCGCCCCGGCCCTCGACGCCCTCCACTCCTCCTCAGCGTCCATGGTTCTCGACTGCAATCCCTTCCACAACGTGTGTACCGTGAGGATCTCTGGTTGGTTCTTCTCTCGGACGGCAGGATTACTGGGGACTTACAACAACGAACCCAGCGACGACTTCGAGACGCCAGACGGCCGGATGGTGTACGCAAAGGGGCAGGAGAAGGAGTTCGCCGAATCGTGGCGAGTTGGTAACTGTACCGGAGAGGGAGGAAGCATTGGCGGGGCGAGGGCACAAACGTCCACGACACAACCGTCGCCATTGCCGCTTCCCGCGGCCACTGAACCGTGTGATGCCCTCTTCGACCGCGAGACGGACATCCTGTCCCCCCTGCAGCCTTGCTTCTCGAGGGTGGATCCAGCGCCATATGGTCGCCTCTGTGAGGTAGATGTCGCAGCGGCTTCGAACAGTCCATCTGGGTGGGAGACTGCGGCTTGCGCGTCGGCGGCAGCCTACGTGGCTCAGTGCCGCAATGCGGGCATGGACCTCTGGGTGCCTCAGTCCTGTGGTGAGTAGTAACCGTGGTAGAGGTGTTAATCAGTCTGCCTGCCAGTCTAAAAAAATCTGTCTAACCAGTTTCACTGCTAAATTGGCCTTACTTACATGTTTAATTTCGTATCTCTGTCACACCATTATGACGCACCTATTGTTCTCATTCTATTCATTGATCGTGCTACCTTCTGAAATTTGTTTCCCCGTTCCATTTTGGTGTCATTTGACGATTCCCTACGTTGTTTGGGAAGAAAATGTCGTAGAGCTTATTAATGCGTCGATCAACAAATTTTAAAGTTAAAAAATGAATCGCGAAATTTAATTGAATTATATACTACTTGCATAGCCTTGAATCCTGGTAAGGATAACACATAATATTAGTTATAACAAAATTTAACTGAATAATCATTTACTACGGAGGATTAAAAATTTCCTCATCCTGCACAAATTACCAGAAATTTATTTTGGCATAATTCCAATAATCAGGTAACTTTAGTCTCCAAAGAAGGAAAATCTCCTGTAATAGATAGATACTTTTCTGCATATATTACTGACTAATCCTTCTATTTTAATTACCTCCCAGTAAGATGTTACTTATCGAATGGAAGTGTTATGAGTGCCGGAGAGACGAAGATCTACGGCGGGGAAGGGAGTGAAAGAGGGTCTCCTGCACCCCATAGCGGAGATGTTGTTTTCTTGGTTGAGCAGCGTCCTTGTCTCAACCAGTCGAATATTGCGAACTTGGCGATCAAGCTGGATACCGCAATGCGCGCTCGAGGTCTTCGTGACAATCGTTTCGCCCTTGTCGGTTTCAACGGAGGATACAGTAGCACCAGGAGGCACAGGGGTGAAGGAGGCATGATGGCATCACGTGTTTTCGGCGGCCCGCATACGCATACAGTGGATGGAAAGATATGGAGCAACAAGAGGCACTTTGAGAAGGCCTTCCACAAGTAAGTTTCTTACAATCGAACTTCAAACACAAGATTAAGCCGAGGAACTAAACGATAAACGCCTTAATAGAGTTTAATTTTCATCCCATTGCTTTTGACAATCAAAATTTTCAACTATATGTACGTAAGGGGATGTAGTTTTAAAAGTTAATTTCTTGAGAATATTCACGCAGAAATTGTCCGTAGTCATACTCGTATAATGCCAATGTCCACAATTTCCATCTAATAAAGAGTACTGTAATGATGATTGGCATCCATGCCATTCTTCTTTCGCCAGAGACTCGCTCAGAGCGCTAAGAGGCGAATATTTCAATCAGTCATCGGGATTTAATGAAACGGAAAGCATAACAGGTTTAATGAGACGTAAGGGGCTTTTCATTGAAGGAATCTGGCATTACACAACACTATGAACGATTGAAATGTGCGTAACAGCGTGCGAAAGCCACATACAATTCTTGGCTTTCCTTGGTAGGTAAACTATAATTTTTGTATCATTGTTTCTATTAGTGCATAAGTGACACTTGTGCACTACAAGTTTCTACAAGTTTACACAAGGGCCTAAATGGTTTCACCATTAAGCCAAAGAAACTTAATTACAATGAATTAATATGAAACTAAAACTGACCTACGATATTTATTTGAGGAAATTTGATTCTCTTGGCGGTAGCACGCCCATATCATGATATTTAACCTTCGCACGGTTGTAAAGAATTTACGAGTATTTATTTGTATTCCAGCATGCAGTTTGACGGCAGAGAAGGCAACGGTCCCGGCGGACGTACCACTCCAATGGAAGCCCTGTGGTACGCAGCAAGGTTGCCCTTCAGAGATGGAGTCTCCAAAACTGTAGTGCTTATCATGTGCGGCGATTGCAAGGATGCAACGGATGCCGCCTACGCCGACGCAGTCGGTATGCTCCTCGAAGGAGATCTGACCCTCCACGTTCTCGCTCCCACCATCCTGAGGACTCACCGCCAACAAAGCTCAGCACTGCAAGTGGTCTTGGGCTTCGATTCCCGCGGGGCGTTCACAGTGCGCAACGTGCGGACCCTAGTACCTAACAGCGATCTCATGAGGCAACTAATCATTCCCAAGGACCTATGCTCTCCTCTGGCAGTGGAAACGAACGGTACACGCTTTGACGTCGGTAGCGTCCTCGGCGGTCACACCCCGAGGGCACAAACCACACAGTCTGAAAAAGAATCCTCCGCGGAGGAAATTAGGAGGAAGAGGCAGCAGAAACTTTCCCTAGACATATTCGTCCGGAGGGTGGCACTTACAGCTTCGCCATCAAGTTGTCAGAAGTGCGACTGTGTAGCTGACAGGGAGGGAGTTGGTAGGGTGGCCTGCCAGCGGTGTCTCTTCCCATCCATGGAACAAATCTTTAAGGTAAGAATTTCTCACTTTCCATTGTTAGGCACTGACTACATCTACCACCAAAATAATAATCGAACAATTTAAATTAATTCTTTCACTAAGCCACTGCTAGGGTGCGTGGTTGGGGTGATTACACACTACTCTACCATTGACCCAATACTATACACCATTCCCTCCCTCCTAATGCAATTGGACGATGTTATTCTGATCCCTTGTCATTTGTGAAAAAGATGACATCTTAAATCTATCTGTGGTACACACAATCTCTCGAATTTCAATGACATGATATCTCCTACTGTTGTAAGATGGGCTTCTAATAATTTTCAACATAATTGCTAAATAGACATCCTTCGAATTAACACAAGAGATTTAATCTGTAACTTAGCTTACACTCGGTGAGTTATTCCCAACATGGATCCTAAAAAATTTTTGATACACTACTCAGTTGGTCTTAACAATGTTTTACGAATCTAGCTCCCCTACCCTGCATGCAATACAATTCAGCAATCAATCCAACTTCATGAGGATCCCTGTATATTACTCTAAATAAGGACTAGGATCCTATTTCATATTAGGTCTAACAAGTGAAAGATAACATTTTTAAAAAATTTCATCACATTTAGACAATGCTCTTCTAATAAATCCTAATTTTTTGTCAGCTTGTTCACATTTTCCCCAAAAATGTTTCACACAGGAGAAGTCATGAGTGAGAGTAACACCTAAACTTTGAATAAAGTAAGTCACAATGTACAACTCTATAATTGCCTACAATTTTGATAACTTAATCCAATGCATAGAAACCTCAGTACCTAACAAAATCTTTTTTCTTCATTTTGCCTAAAATTGTCTTTCAATCAAGCATGTATTTTGGGATATGTCCATATGTACATCTTTTCCAGAAAACATTAACTCCCAGAAAGATAAATATTTCCATGTTAAGAGTTGGTAATGACTGGACAAATATGTTCCAAAATTACGCTTGCAAAAGCAATAAGTACTCAGAATAAAATATAACTAACTGCCTTCTCAACTTGTCTGGCAAAACCAAAGAGTCATCAGTCAGTGATGTACAAGGGAGTAATATAAAATACGAAATGAGTCAAATGTGAGATAACATATACTAAAATGAGTTCCATTGACAATAAATTTTGGCTAGTCTGAAATATGAATAATTTATAAATATGGAATAATGGCAGGATATAAAAAGAAGAGTAATAGCAAATGACAAGTTTTTTGTGAAACTTTCTGATACATGTGGTGATGAATTGGTAAGAAATGCAATCAATATCTCAGGAAAACAGAATAATCAAAGAACACTTATGGCTGTGGATGGATCAGTGGAAACATTTATGAGTTATAAAAGATTAAGTGCATGATAAAAGCGGATAAAATAATACTTTGTAATTCCACAGATTTATTTCACAAACACACGACCCGGGTTTCGACGTACAACATCATCTTCAGGTGCAGACATACAGGCGACCAACATATATATACCCTTAGACCGGGGGGAGGAAAATTGGGGGTTGAAGGAAAGATAGAAAAAAGGGGGGGGCTGGGGAGGAGGATGGTGGGGGGGGAGGGGGTTGGGCAAGGCGCGCTTGTGGGTGGAGAGCCAAGCGGAATAGAATGAGTGGGTAATGGAGGGCCGTGGGAGAGACAATTTTCCTCCCCCCTCCCCCGGTCTAAGGGTATATATATGTTGGTCGCCTGTATGTCTGCACCTGAAGATGACGTTGTACGTCGAAACCCGGGTTGTGTGTTTTGTGAAATAAATCTGTGGAATTACAAAGTATTATTTTATCCACTTTAGAAATAACCGATTCCATAAAATAACGCCTGAAACCATCGATTATTATAAGTGCATGATAAAAATTCCCTGACAACCTTCAATAATACAATAATGAGGAGGAATACAAATGTAATAATTAAGAGGAAAAATCATTTTGTTTCAAAAAAACAACTCTGATTTTAAGTGACTTTTTTTCACCACATTAAATGCACATTACCTAAAGTGATGTTTGTGTAGCATATACCACAAACACCCTTAAAATGGATATATATGTACCTACTTTTTATATTTTTCTGTTCATATTATTGTCTACATTGAAATGTCATTTCCTCATCCCTTGAATGAGGTCTGAATTAATCCCATCAACATTATTGGATTAAATATATTGTGACAGTTCCATACCATAAAAATTTGACTGGAAATAATAATAATTTTGAATTTCTCCTTCCTTAGAATTGGGATACTCCAACGTATGAGGATGAACACGATCAAGATGAGACAGACAAGAGCCTTGCCACCTGGGCTGACATTATTTTTTATTGAAATCTAATTTTGTGAATACTGAAAATATTTGCTCATTGAATCATCAAGTCACTTTGATATCATCAACTCATGTTCCCATTTCACTTAACTGTATCAAGTGTGTCCCATTACTACCATTACTGATCAAATGGTTAGTTTGACCAGGAATTAATTCATGCATTTAGGCCAATTTGTTAAATTTCTTGTAAAAAAGTTCATTAGTTAAATATGAGATCACATGTTTATAAAAATTTTTGTTTTCATTTCAAATTATTAAAATAGGACAGAACTTTTTTACTCTTAAGCAATCCATCCAAGCCATTCTTCTTGTAGTAGTTGGACTATTTATTTCAAAACTGTTTGTGTTGTTTTTATTTGTTCACTAGTGTTAAATAAAATATGGAATTATTTAATGTATCTTAATTCACTGTGGAAAACTGATGTATTATTCATTGATATTCACTAAAAATCATTTACTCCTAAATAACTATCTGCACCTAAAATTATAAAATAATTCAATATTTAGAAATATTAACTTGAACATGAAGCAGAATTGACACTGCTCCTTAATAAACAGGCATGCCATAAAACAACCTGAGTGACAAAAATTAAGGCAAAATCAACAGTTCATTAAACAATAAATCTCACCCTTACATGACATTTTTCAATGATTTTAGTAACAGTTTGCCAGTGAAGCAATGAACAGGTTCTCCATATCACTTTCTATAAAATAAAGTTTTTATTACATTCTAGAAATCGTAAATATGTCATTTTGCATCACAATGCCAATTTCCAAGTAAAAGAAATATTAATACCAAAGATATATCATTGTCTCAAGTTGAGAAGTGGCTACAACAATTACTGGTCCCACATCTTGTTCTCCCTGTGTATCAAGTGAACCTAAAGTATCCTCTTCTTTTCTAATTACACCCTTTAGTAAATTTTCTTGAGGACTGTAAATACATTGTCATGTGTTTTATACATGACTGCAGTCATTGCCTTTGCCGACTTTGAGAAGTGAAATGGCTCTCATTATCGGAAATTAAGAATCATACGGTACAATTTCTAATATAAACCCCATTCACAAGTTCGTTGACCCATATTGCTGAAGCCTCTTGAATGCCTAGTTTCCTCCCAGTGTGGAGAGAAAAATTGAACACATGGAGTGAAGTTAAAAGTACTTAAGTTATTCCTGGGTTTAGGGAATGGGTTTTTACCATCTTGACATAAAAATGCTTAGGCACTACATTTTTATACTGAAGTCTTTAAGAAAATACCTGCTTTGTTTCATTTTATTGAATCATAAGACCTCATCTACTCCACTTCATGGTAAGCTAAACATCTAAAATGTGTAATTAAATAATATTTAGGTAATTACACAGATGTGACTTAATAAAGAGTAAAGAATGGCTTATTTGGTAGCTAACCTGTATCAAAACAGAAGAAGTCTAAAACAAAATTAGCAGGACTGAAACAGATGGGCCAGTTCAATGATTGGCATCCATGAGCACAATCACTTGAAATTTGCAAAAAATAATATGTAACAAAATTCAAATGATAGTCAGTTAAATCATAGGTTGAATAACTCATGAAGCAGGGATTTAGGAATCAAATAAAGGACTGAAAAATATACCTGGGAACAGATATCAACAGCACCCAAAAGTTAGGGCTTATGAAACGCCATCTGAAATGCATGCATGAACCTGAAGAAGAGAATCAAGACTCGACAGGAGTTTCACAGATTGAAAGAATCCTAGCCACGGTTGGATTCTAGCAGAATTTGAAAAAGGAAATGAAAAAATGGAATAACACAGATTTAACTGTAGAAATATTGCATGAAACGAAGAATGAATTTCTGGTAGCCATGAATAAAACTACGGGCCAAAGAAAACCTGTGAACGTGAAACTACAGATCAACTGACAAAGTACTGGCTTAATAGCAGAGGGAGAAAGGCACAAAAAGACTTTGGTAAGGCATGCTGCAAAGGGTAAAGAAGGTAAATCAGCAGAAGAATGAGAGTACAAGAGAAGAATGGATGGAAATTCTGAGTGGAGGAATGTGGCATGACCTTATCTAAGGAAAAGTTGATACAACTTACAGAACTGTGAGACAACATTTCAATGAATGCAGAGCAAATACCAGTATCATTCAGGAATTGTGAAATTCTTATTGAAGATGAGAACAGCAAAAAGATTAAAAGTATTTTTGAAGAACATTTATGATAGAAAGGAAATGTATACACAACTTTTGAAAGAAGAGGATACTGTCAATGATGATCAGAAAGGAGACTATATCTTCAGGGCTGAATTTGATACTGCAGTTTAGTTCAGACTTAAAGCAAAAAAAGGCACCAGGAATCAACAATTCACTCCAGGAACTAAAAGAAATCCAGGAATAAAGATTCTGACACAGCTGCGCAATATAATATAAAATATGTACATTCATGAAAATTGCTGAGAATTTGAAAGTAACACATTTTTTTGAGATGACACTATTTACACATACATGGCCTTTTTAAATATTTTAGCAAATGCATTTTAGATTGCAATTGGCCTGTAATCGTTTAAATCATTAACACATCCAGTTTTTTTTATACAGGCACTACTTTTAATTCTTTTAATTGAGATGGGAAAATCCCTTGCATCCAAGACTCACTAATTAAAATTAAAAGGGGTGATTTTATAGCTTCAAAACAATGATTAACTTTACCAGGAATTTCATCAAGTTCAGCACTGCATTTGTTTTACGAGTGTGGTTGCAATAGTTTTTAGAGTAGTTTCAGAGTTTCATAGGGCTTGACAAACATTGATGATAGTGCATTTGCAAAATTGTATATTAGCTTGAAAGGTAGTTGGGCAATGAGCAGCTATGCAGTGTCTGTTAAATTAATTAGCCAGAGATGAGTAGCTCATGGGAGTTTTACTTTTAGAGTTACTAAGTTTTTGGAGAGCGGGATGGAGATTTTTCTTATCTCTGGAACTATTATATCCCAAGCAGTTTTGGACTTATTATTAGAATTAAGTAACTTATTATCATTATTAGTCCTTTTAGTAGTAGAAATCAACTTATGGTAGTACTTTTTAAATTCTTTATAGAGTAACCTTTGTTCATCATAGTTGGAAGTTTTACTGGAGATTTTTAGGGATCTTATTAAAAATAGTTGAGTAGTAACGGATTTCGTCATCTTAACCATGGCTTATGCTTTCTTTTATGAGGTAATAATTGATTTATTATGGGAAGACACAGTCTTCCCATTCAGTCAGAGCACTGGCTGAAAATTGTACAAAAGTAATTTAAACCTTTGTCTACTATCTTAAGAGTCATAAACGTCCCAGTTTTGCAACTGTAGAAGTAGAAGATGCTGCATAATTCCTTACGAGAATGATTGCTTACGATAAGTTTTATGATTTAGACTCTTGATTGGTAGGTTAATGTCAATACTTATCTTAACCATACTATAGTCTGATATTCCTAATTCACAACTGTTTGTGGGATTTTTTCTCGGTAGTGGTTAGTCATAGCATGTTTGGGTGGCAGCTGAGGGAGTGACTCTTGTAGGATTATTATTATGACATTTCATACCCTAAGTGTTGAACAAATTCAGTTATTCAGAACTGTGAGGAGAGTCTACGAATACTAAGAACTTACACTTGAGGTCATCATTTACAACAAGTATCCAGTTGTTTGCATATAAGAAGCAAATGAGTTAATCCAGTTTTTTAATATATACATGAAAATCCCCAGATGGTTTTTCTTCTTCTTTCACTGGCACATCAAATTAATACCCTTTACTGTGCACAAATATGGACACACGACCATTTCAATACATAGCACAGAAGAATGAGGACACTAAAGAATAATTTGAGAGAGTGATTACCCTTAATTCTTTAGTTTTTATCTAATGTTGAGCCATACACAAAATATCTGGTTTGAACCCATTGATAGCCACTTCCAGCAGGTTTATTTTGTTCCTTAACCACAGACTATTAACTTATAATTGTAAACGGCTGCCTATTTTTGTCTAACCCTTTGAGGAAGTCAGGTGAGCCTTTAGAAAAAAATACCTATTGGCACACACGTTCTAGCCAAAAACTGAGACTTTCCACTAATTCTTTTAAGTCTTCGCCACCAGATATGTGAAAGGAGGAGTAGGTGCCTTTAGATACCTTCAGCTGCTCAATCTCAAAGTACTTGCTGGGTATTTCGCTTGAAATATACTTGTTGATGGTTTCAATTGTCGCGTCTTCTTTAAATGGCCAATAGTGTAGGTGGATCATTCTTGGCAGCCTGGCTAAAGAATTATTGTTACAATAGAAGAAGCATCCCGAGTCCCTCAAGTATTCTTGAGAGAAATCGAAAAGTGATGAACAAGTATACAGCACCTCTCTTGGTGGCCACCAGGCAGCGACTAGGGTCTCTCAAAGGTTGGAGAAAAAATTCAACCATACATATTCAGCTATCTCCTTCCACTGCACAGTGGGACAACCCTAGCATCACTAATGATTACGAGAAAAATTAAGGCCTAATACATTTTTGACAGGCCTTGTACAGCGAGCACAGGATAGTGGCCTGAAAACTCACAATTTTAATAACTTTGTTCATCAAAAAATAACTTAATGGACCTGATACCCTCAATATATTGACTTCTTCAAGGTACTTTGACCCAATAAAGATTAAGTTTGATTAATTCATAATGTTATTTACAAAGAATCACTAAAAGGTGATTCCTTGTAAATACTATTATTAAATTCTCAGAACAAATTTTACCCTGTTTATTTCCATCAGCTCCCACAATGTGCTCAAATAAGGGTTAAGACATAACAACTATTAAAAAATGTAAATAAAAAGTTGATGGTGGAGGATGGCCATATGAATTCGTGCATGCACAATCAATGACTCTATCCATGTGAGTCTTAATCCAAACTAGACTTGAATTCAACTTCTTTGATGCTATACAACTTATAAAAGTGTGACAATTTTCACATTATGATTGTGCAATTAATGAGACAGCCAATTCAATAACTGAAAGTTAAATGTGACCACAAAGATATGTGACACAAATATAACATGCTTTATTTCCAAAATGTGATGTGAACTTGAGTGTCCTAGTATTCACCTGTTTTCATACTTTAGGTTTAATGCATGAGATTAATAATTAAGAAGGGCATGTTTTATTTTTAAAAAAGTGCATAGACATATTTTCATTATGATATTATGTTCATATGCATTTGCTTAATGCAGTGAAGAAGATAACATCACGTCCAAAAACATTAGCATATAATAATGGTTAGTAGAAGTGAGTAAACTACATCAACTAAATGTATGTAATTAGGGGAACAGAAGTAAATAATAATTTAACAACTCTCCAAAAAATTTCTTATTCAAAATTTTACTAATATGGAAAACAAATAATATATATCGTCTTCATAGTTCATGAAGTTAAATTGTATGTATTTGATAAAAAGCAAATTACAATCACTTAATAAACATACATATATAAAACGAAATTTCACTTCCAGTGTCTCATGGATTTAATACATTTTGGGGAGACTCCCCATGCAATTGGCTATTATGTATTCCCAGTCGTCAATGGTGTCATAAATAAACATAAATGAAATTAAACGATTAAGACACACTACAAACGATAGCCCATTTTCTTCTTTGATTGACAGCCATCCTTGATTCATTTACTTTTAAATATTAAAAAATAATAAATTTTCTATCGCAAAGCACATTTAAAATCATTTCGCCACAGATAGCATAGGTGAAAACATCAATTGCAGCAGCAAACCCACTAGTAGGTTGTTTTCCTTCTTACCATGGCTACAAGGTGGTTTTATTTTGTAAAAATTCTTGGAGAAGACGACTAGCCAAAATCAAGTATTAAAAATGGTGTAAATATTCAAAAGATGATTAGACCACAAATCAGTTTTCAAATATTGATACTTCACTAGGAGGCAAAATATCCACAAGGGGGTCATTTTCCATCTAATTGGATTTTGGATCCTAACCCAATGTCATGTCCCAAAAGAAAAAAACAAAATAGAGAACTCTTCACCAAAATATTGGTTAAAAAGAAAGAAAACATTCCACTAATAACCTAGTGTAGGTGGTTAGTAACAAAACCACAGCCTTCAACCCAAAGGTCAGTTTTACAGGAGAGGATATAGGTCACCTGATAAATAAGCCCTATGGCACAAGAAATAAATTCAGGGTAAGGAGGGTCAATTCCTTTCCCTGTGCTACCCACTGTTTCCCAGAAAATCATGCAACTTGAGTTTACCTGGGGGTGTACTGAAACAACCAAGTTGGAACCCAGGAACTTCTGATCAGCAGTCAAATCCTCGATCCACAAAGCTACTTGACTGCCTCTTTTAATGTTCATTCTAACATAAAAGTATAGGGAATTTCCAGATTTTTCAGCAACGATGGACAGAATGTGGTCAAATACTCATCCTGAAGAATAATCTGACACCCAGCAATGACTAGCCTATGCATATGATATACCAGGTGCAGGCATGCAGGCAGGCATTTCAAACAAGGTGCAATAGAGCATAGTTAATCAAGCAAGTAGACTTGGTGGTTTCCATTTTGCAACTAAATCAAGTGTCAAAACTTGATTATAAGGGCAAATAATTCATCCTCTAACACCCTAATTGCAATTTTCCATTTGCAAGTATTTCATGAATAGAGTAAGGCGAAGAGTGAATTTCAATTGAAAGTCTATACTTTCAGGGAACTATTCTAAAGCATAATTTCACTCTTGGATCAATTAAATGAATAAAATTTCACTGAAGATTGGGGTAATGAAAAAATAAAAGCACAAATTCACTCGAAAGTGTCACAAGAAAAATTAAATTTCCAATTATGAGACATGGTGTATCTACATAAAAAATCATTTCTTATCTTTCATAACAGAAATATATTCACATGTAAGATTTTGCAACTATTTTACCACGGTTAAGTATACATTGAGTACAAAAAGTGGAAAAATGTTAATACTATAACTTGTATATGATTATGGAGGCACACAATACCATAAGCAATACGCAAGCACTTAATGAAAGGCACTAAAATTTAATGGGATACCAAAGAACACTTTAGCACTGAAATTCAATTAGGTGCTAAAACATGTGCATATACCAATCTTTCCAAAGATGCAATTTTATCTTTTTACACACCTCCAAAAGCAACTAGGATTCAAGATTTTTAAAAGTCAACCAAAAAAAAACATCTTGAGGAAGAATATACTTTTTACACTGGACTCATATCAGATGCAATGTGCTGAAGTTTTCATAAGTAAATAAAACATTTAGCAATTTTAATTATGTACATCCTCACGCAACCTAATGATGAAGTTAAGATGCAGGTATCTGGGGTAAGCCAAACTCATCGACTAGAACACCATCCTGAAAAGAGGGTAAGATGTCAATTATCTCCTCATAAGCATTACAAATAATTCATAATATCAAATGCATCATGAACACACACATGAAATCTTTAAGAGATTACAATTTAAGGCAATATTATCTCATCTTTGAAAACTTTCCATTGTTAAATTATGAATTCTGTGCAGATCTTGCAAGATCATTTTGTGAGGTATACCAACATTTACATGGAACTTTCAAATAAAATTAACAGATTTTTGCACTTCTTAGCAATGAAAATTCATGGCAGGTACTAAAAGATATGAATTCAAAACAAAAACAATAGTCAATGATAACCAAAGAGGCAATGAGAAAGACACTTTCAATAATGAGATAAACACATTTTCCATACATAAATTTTAACTTACAAAAACACGTAGATATCTTGAAATAACCCTTGGACATTTGACCAGTGGTGTAAATAGAGAACTCTGGTAAAAGATTGAACTTCAAAAAGAAGTTCAAGTCATAATTAAATAAATCAAACACTTTTTTGAGAATCAATTCATGCGCACAGTGTGCCATAGTTTTTAGAAGATTTCACCAACAAGAAACTTCATAAATGAGAATAGATGACGAGTTAAATAACAAACTGAGGTGGGTAACAAATAGAGTGAAAAGTGTGGTGGAAGGGAGTGCAAGGGCAAAAAAAGGTAAAATTAGTGCATTATAAAACAAGTTTAATATCCTGTAAGGAAGTAAGAAGGGAAAATCATTGCAAACAATCAAAGATAAGTCAGGAAAAACATTAGTTGAACTAGAAAAGATACAAGACAGATGGAAAGAACTATAGAAAAACTGCCCAGTATGAGGGTTGCTATTTATATTTTCAGCCTAATAATGAAAAGACCATACTTTATCGTTGAAAATGGCTTTAACACTTTGCACTCGGGTGCCTTTTTCCTCGATTTCCTTGGTCTACTAGGGATTAAATTTTTTAAATACCCCAAATTTAATAAGCATGGCACTAGAATGAAAAACTGGAGTTTCTTTTCATACAAACTAAATTTTGGATTTTTTTACATAATTATTAATAAATTTATTGATAAACCATAATTTAAACTCTATAATTTTTCATGGTATGATATTTTTAGAAGCATTCACCAACATGAAGACCTGGGTTACCTTCACATGTCTCACAGATATACATCGTCTCTCTTCTTCCACCTTTGATTTTTCGGTTAGAGCAAACCGCAAAATCTTTATGATTTTTGTTAGGGTGAGGTGTGATTATATGGAGTTTCCCATCTAAACGTTGCTCTGTTTGTGGATGGTAATCTAACCCTGGAAGTTTGTGACACATTTCAGAATTCTCCAACAAGATCGTGTATTAGTTTCGTAATAAATTTTACATGCGAGATCTGTTTTTCATTTTTCCTTTGTTGGCATTCTTTGTACAATATATATGAATTTACACCCTCCTATTTAAGATTCTTGATTATGCAATAGATAGAAAAAGAATGTTTGATGAGATAGCTGACACTAGGAAGAAAAGGATATGAAAGTATCCAAACTAGAAAGCAATGAACTTTGAAACACCTGACTGAGGTAACTTTACATTCTGGCGATCTTTTTTTCAGAAACCGATCATCTCTCAAAGGCATTGCTCTATATTTAGCTGACTTCCAAGCAATGAAGGGCAAACAATGCAAATGAAAAAGAACTTACAACATAGCAAAGAGATAACAACAAACATCTGCGTAGGTGGTGGCATCCTTGTGTTGACGACGACATTATGGGTCGATACTATTCATTTATAAAACAAGCCATGCTTTTAATTAAGCCTTACTTTACTTGTCCTTTCATGCATATGATTACAAGTAAAGTTATTGGAAAATATGGACAAAAATCCCTATTCCCCTCACGGTGAAACTCTGTGTCGAGTGTGGCTCGACGTATAAGCTGCTGCCGCTGCTAACCATGTCGAGTCACACTCAACATGAGAGTTGAAAAGGTTAATGTTTTTTGAAGTATTTTCCATGATAATCAATACACTTTTGCATGCGCTTGAACCAATATTTGTTACACTTTTTCCACTCCAATTGAGGTACCTCCAAAACATGGTTTTTGAATGCATCAATGCCAATCTAATACCATCTTCAGGCACCAAAAAATGTTGGCCACACAATTTTTTCTTGATAAACGGGAAGAAAAAGAAGTGATATGGTGCTAAATCAGGGCTGTGCGGGGGATAACCCATCAATTTGACGTTTTGGCCAGTCAAAACAGGTAGTTGTTTCAGTTGATCTATGAGAGCTTGCATTGTCATGATGAAGAATGAACGATCCTTCGTTGCCGCTTCTTTTTCCATATTTCACCAAGCACTCCTGGCAAATAAATGCTCATGTACCATTCAGAATTCAAAGCCAGTATGGCTGCCACATGTCCAGTTATTCCGAAGAAACAGGCGATCATTTGCTTCGATGTGCTTTGTTCACAAATCACTTTTGTCGGATTTGGCTCGTCTTGGAAGACCCATACAGTGGATTGCTGTTTTGTTTCAGGCTCATACGCATAGATCCAAGATTCTTCACCTGTGTAGATATTACACACAGCTTTTGGTGCCCCACGAGTGTATTTCTTGAGCATTTCTTTGCACCAATTGACACAAGCATCTTTCTGAGCTTTTGTCAAATTATGCGGGATCCAACGCAAACAATTTTTTTTCACAGCTAAATGTTCATGCAATATCTTATTGATGCTCGTCACACTAATCCTCAAGGGTGCCTCAATCTCACTGTTAAGTCATGTGACACTCTTCCTTCACTAGTTTTTGCATAGCATCAATGTTTTCTGGCACAACAACTGATTTTGGACAAGCTTCACAACTTTAGCAAACGGTGGCCATGATGGAATTCATCATACCAGCGTTTCACAGTGGCAAAGGATGAGGCTTCAACGCCAAAAGTGGAAGTAAGTTGATCGATGCACTCCTGTCTTGATAATGCACATCAACAGTTACAGAAAATCATCGTATGAAAGTTTTCACAAATTAACTCCATTTTTCCACTGAGACAAAATTTTCGAGTCACTCTAAACAACAAAAGTTATGATCAAACAACAAAATGCCCTTAAGAAATGTTGTGTTAAAAGGGTCAAACTTTCAGATGGAAATGTAAGATGGCACCTAAAGCACTTAGTGTTGTCAAGGCTCAACATATAAATAGCAACCTGGTAAAAACATTAAACCAGCAATGTTAGACATAGAAAAAGAATATGACGCATATGAGGCTAGCTTAGGCCCAGACTTACTTGATAGCAAGATACAAATGGCATTAAGGAAATTCATATCATAAAAGACTATATAGGAATAGACAACATTCCCACAGAACTACTTAAAAAATTAGGAAAACGTAGCAAGAATAGTTTTTATGAACTAATTCATAGCATTTATGAGGGACGAATTTTAGTGTTAGATTAGTGTTGGTTCCTTTTCCTAAAAGTTAAAGGTCATGTGCATACAAAAAAGCACATGTACAAACTACAGAACAATAAGTTCAATTTGCACACAACCAGTGGTTCTCCGGACTATCAATAATAGGATAGAGCAGGGAAAATGATTACTTAGGAGATAATCAAATTGGGTTCAGGGTAGAATTAATGAATGTACAGCAGAAAATATGAGTAAACTGGTGGAATTAGAGGCATCCACAACCTGTACATGTCACAGACTGCTCAAGTGTGAGTAGTGGATGGCGAATCAGAATGGACTGTGTTATGAAGAGGATTAAGATAGGGGTGCTCATTATCACTCTTTCATGCACACTCTATAACTAATTCCCAGATATGGACTGTACATTGTTGAATGAAATTTTTTTTAATCTACATGCCAATTGTGATTTTCATACATTTATATAAAATCTTCTTTTTTCACATTTTTTACTCAAGAAAAACATTAGGGAGAATAAAATGAGAGTATTTATACAGAATTCATATGAATGTTTCTAACATATAAAAGCTGTAAGATACATTAGTAAGGATAGCACAAATTAAATAATCAGAAATGCTGTCATATGGCCTGCTTTAGAATCTTGATTCTATACTGTGATATGAGTAAAATAGATTCACCATTTTATACAAAATTATTTCTGCTGGTATTATTTAATACAGCTGCAAAGTCATTATTCTTAATTATTAATTATTTAATTCCTTGAGCCATTTATAAATGTATTTAAATACATAGCACTTTAGTTAATGGGAATGAGAGAACATTTATTTTAAAGATGGTAATGAAGAAAACCAACCACAGGTAAAAATGTTTTCGGATAATCAACTCTTCCACTAAAAAGTGACTGCCATGCAAGATTCCCCGAATTTTGCAATGCCTATGCTGGAATTATTTATTATCAGAAATCCAATTACATAACTAAGCATGATAGCCATTTTTACATATATAAAAAGGTAGTTTGACAGAATTAAATCATCCTTGATATAAGAAAATACAATATTGGTTAGTAACAAAGAAAGGGAATGCAATTATGGGCCAAAAATAAGGAAAAATTCACAATAAATATTTAATTAAAACTCATGATAAAATGACCATTAATCAACAGAATTAGATATTCCATACACAAATTAAATACCTTATTTGTGATACTGTCACTGCCTGGTTCCTTGGTTGGGGCATTGGGAGCCTTCACTGCATCATCTAGATAGCTGGCATCATCATCCAGAGCTATCTCATCCCCTAGAGCATCCAACTCAGCTTCAAGCTCATCATCATCTATCTCTGGCATGCCATAGCTCCTTCCCAATGCCTCTTGAACTTCATCCGCTTGGTCAAGCATGTCTGCCATATCATCTTGAATATCCTGAGAAGATTAATATGAATTCATAAAATAAACTGCTTTAGGCTTAATTTCATGAAAGTTTTGAATATTCATATTGATACACAGATGCAATATTACTTTTTCACAGATGTATATTGGTATGACGCATTTCATCACGTTAGGGCATCATCAGGTGCAAACAGTTTGGATATATATTCCCACGTAGCAGTTGAGGTTTCCATACCTCAAATACTATGGAAGTTACCAAAAGATTTATACATGGGTGCACTCAAACTGATGGAAATAGTAATATCTTCTGGGGATCCTAATGCCAGTCTCTCAACCTTCCCCACTATTTCCAACAAAACTAAGGTTGTGCAAACAGCAACCTTGCCTACACCTCCCATCCATTGACATCCTAACATATTCCTTCTGATGAATCCCCATAATTACCAGTTAATCCCTATCCCAATCAAAACCTATGGCCTTTCAGTGCAATACTGCCCAACCCCCACCCACCACGACACACTTCCTCCCAGCCATTATTGGTCTTCTCAACCGTTATCAACGTATCTACCAATTTTGTCAAAGCTATGCGAAAAACCTCAACCCCAATTTTAGGTCCACATACCCAAACTCAATATTCAATGTGTACAATTTTACTGTGCACCTAATGATCCATTACAAAGTGAAATTCATTGTACCAATAAACATCTGAGGAAAATTATTAATGTAGCTGTGTTAATATGAATATACTTATTTTTAGATTTTAAATAGGCATAAAATGTTTCACACTCATACCTCTATTTCATCAATGTTTATCTTCTTGAACTCTTTTTGCATTTGTTTAACTCCCAATTTCATGGCTTGAACTGTAGTGTGCGTATCCTTCAATGACTGACAGGCATAGTTAGCTTGCTCCATATTGAAAGCTTGCTGCCTAAGGCTATCTCCTTGCTGCTCATACCTGTAATATTATTTAAAGCACATTTTCAGTTTCAAAGTGAACAGTTTGGAGCAAACACAGAGTGAAAAATTCAAAAGGCCTCAACAAATAATGATAATGAAAAAAAATACATGGATATAAAAAATTAGCATATTATTACATTTTCTTACATAAAAGGTTAAAAAAAAAGTCAATGACATCATTGTGTAAGGAAGATCACCATGAGAAACTTTTGGGGGGAATAAAATTACTTAAATGATGATCAGCTACAGTCTTTACAGGATTAGATATCTATTGAATAATTTGATACCCATACATTTAATAAGATTTCACATCCTCTAAATGAAATTGGTACACAATCTTTTCAGAAAAACCTTTACAGGCATACCAAAATGATTTAACCTCTCAATCATGGCCCAGTTTTACTATTTATTGAATAACCACATACAAAGAGAACTGGTATAAATGATTTTAATTTGGAAACAACATAATTCTGAAACACATTTCGGGCAAAGTTTTGACTACAACATTAATTTTCTTTAAATCTACATTAGTTTGCAGCTTTTTATGATGACCTATCCTATAGCCTCGTATTGTGCATTGGAGAGAAACTCTGTGTCGGTATTAACCTACTCTTAAAGAAAGATGCCAATGGGTCCACTGCTTAACGTCCCATCAGACGGATAACTCAAAAGTGCTATCTACAAAGCACCTCAAGGAGGGAATCGGGATACCACTGAAAAATATTTGCTGTCTCCAGGATTCCCTCTCGGTGGAAGGCAATTAAGTATGTTAGCCACCGCACCATCCCGATCCCCTTGAAACCATTATATTGCATGTAAAACAACTGACGACCCTAATGATTCAATAGACATAATTAAAACTACCTTCCATGAAATCAGCAATGATTTTTATGGCATTGTGGCTCTTTCCATAAACTAAATATGGGGGCATTTCAAATTATATCAAACAGTCCTTTCACTCTCTTCCCTTTCAAGGTAGATCATATCAAAATCACCCTACCATTTTTCATCCCCTACCATCCTTCACATAAATTCAGATATGAAATACAAATTATCCCAATTGTTCAATTATTTTCCCATTTACCCTGCCATACAATCCCATACCATTTATTGACAATGAATAAGAACTTTCGTTTTGGGCCCATTTACCCTGAAGTTCACCCCATCTGATAACTATACCTAGAGCTCTTTGTGGATCAATTGCATAGATTCAAGAGTGATTTTTTGGGAGATGATGATCGTTTGTTACATAATTGCTACTACGTGCACTTTCAACCAGAAATATTTCATCACTGGCGTACAGATACGGAATATGTATACATCCACTAGTTTCTCAAGTTCATGGATACCAACAATATTGCATATTGGCTATATCAAGTGGCACAGAGGAAAAATGCATCAAGCTCATTCACCAGGTATATAATGTCTGGAATTTACATGTGGGCTGGTAAGACACTTCATACGATTTCCACTTTATTCAAAAGTCTAATATCAAGCCCAGTAGTCAAAGTCAAAGGTAGTTGTAGGCAATTCTTCGCAAACATTTTAAATATAACTAACTAATAATACATGTTTTGGGTGAATATAGAGGAAAACTGGCACAAACACAAATTTCAGATTATTTACTGTCATTAGGATAAACTTACATTTTCCTCTGTTTCAGAACCCTTAATGCCTTTTGTTTAACAGAGTTTTTGGCAGGTCCTTCCCTCATCTTTTTCATTTGATCTTTATATTTTTTTAGTTCTGCGTCCAGTCTAGCAATTTTTTTGTCAATAGATTCTGCACGACTGTCCACCTGTTTCGAACAAAGAATATGATGATGTAATGGTAAAAGAGGTAGTGCCATTAGTGTACACGAACATTACAAAAACAATTTTGAAATTCTTACTCCTGCAATGACATCTGTCATGTTCGGAGGGGGCTCCTTGGGTTTCGCTTTTCCAAACAAGCGATTCATTTCTGCAACTAATATCAATCTGATGTGTATCCTCTACCAGCTGACTCGTACGTATTCAGCTGCTCCAGGATCAGCGGAAATTCCTCACACAACGACGAAAATAAAGACTGGCAGTGCAGTGAAATTATTCCATGCACTGACCCGCCATCTACAGCCAAATCATAAGATCGTGAGTCACGAAAGGCGGCGCTTTTTAGACTTCTGTATGAATTGCCATGGGTGATTAATCTAGTGACCTTTGTTGAGTTTTCAAAGGTGAAGGGCCTAATGCTTTTATATTATTTACAGTACCAAGCAAAATTAGCATTCCAAATTATATTTGTGTTCGATCTAATGCATAAAAAAGTTTTATAATGAAAATAAATCAAAATGTAAAGTAACATGGAAGTTGTTTTAGTAATTCTTTACACGAGTATATTACCAAAGGTTTACTAAGAATATCAATTTTAAAGAATCAAGAGGCATTGGTAAATACTGTCTCCTAGTATAATCTAAACGTATATATTTCCTCTTCAGACTTAGAGAGGTTCCATTGAAAGGTCCATTCCATCGATACGTTTCAGCTACGATAGGTTACTAAAGCAATGATCATCATAGGCTGAAAATAACGGCACTCTTCCTAAGTACGAATATCTGCAAGCATTGTTAAAATTTATTTCCTATTAAAAGAAAAATTTCTAATGTCTTCCTCTCTTTTTTAAAATTCCATCGCGGGGTGTTTAATCTCCTGGAAAATGCGTACCTACTTTGAGAGGTACCCATTTGGATTGCCAATCGACCCTAAAAATATGCAGTTAAGCGGAAACCAATGTTTTTTCAATAAATATCCCCGACAAAATACAGGGTACTGCAACAAAACTTTTTGAAAGCGTTTTCCGTTTGAATAAAGAGCTATGTAAATATATGGGAAAACACATCAAGGGAATACTAGTGCCTCATTTATATGATAATGACAACTTCCTTCATATATGTCGGTAGTGTTTGGTACAGCTTGGATGCATCTAGGAACTGTAATGCAGCATATGAGATGTTTCAGTAATTTTTAATAACATATTTTCATTGATTTAATAGGTAAACCGATATAATACCATAATTATTTGATTCATGAATTTTAGGCATAATTAACATATTTCAAGATTGATAAGACAATAGAAGGTGGTATAATTTATCGTATCTGATAAAGGTAAGTTGTGGTATGGATATTAAAATTATCACTATCCCATTATAATTATCACAATCTAAACAAAGTTATTGGCCAAAGAGGTTCCCTTCTCGAGGAAGGTACACTCAAGAGGAAATGCCTATTGGCGACATAGGGTGTGTAGCCACATCTCATGTAGACACTTTCAATATGATGATATGAACACATAAACTATTATTTCATGCATTTTGGGAACTATCTTCCAAAGTGGGCCTATCACATTGGCACAGGTTTGGCTTTGTCTTTTCACCCGTGCCATATGTTTCTACCTCAAGAACAGATGCCATTGGTGCCTGGTCTGCAGATGAAGGCTCTTGGAATAAGGCACCATGGGTTTATGAGAGAAATACATCCATTTCATAGACATGGTTATGAGAAGATATTAATTGTGGCCATGGAAGAATGTTCTTCCATGGTGTAGTACTTTAGGGAATATAACAGCATACAATCCATCTTCAAAGCATAAGGAAGGTTACAGGGATTGAAGAACATTTGTAACACCCTAAAGGAATTTATGCACATCCTATTTAGGAGGCACAGGTGACTACACAGCTGTGGGGCCTTCTACATAACTTTTGCTGGTGGTTAGAGAGCTGTGTGGCTGCTTATGCAAGGTGTGCATCATTGACTACACATGTTATTTGTATCCCTAGACAGGCTTTGTAATTGATTGGCAAACTTGTGTAGGGACTTACCCTAGTAGCTAGTGTTGTACAACATTCATTTTTATAAAAGATGGAGGTAAATATTAGAAAAAGTGCAGTAGATTTCTACCAAGACTTTGAAAACATATTTCTCCTTTATTCCCGTATCAGCTGCTTTGACAAATCTTTCAGTGTCATCTGAAAATAGGAAATGTTAAGAAAATGGCTCCTTCAAACATAATATACAAATAATTTTAAGCTCTATAGTTTCACTGCATGCAAAATGTAGGCACCTAACACTATCTTTTTATATTATCCCAAAGGCCAAAATATAACTTTCAAAGCCTCAGATGGCATGATTTATGCCAAGTCTAGTGGAACAGGAATAGTTGCTGTCCATATGAAAAGAAGTATAATACAATAAAAACCATAACATTTACATAAGCAAATTTTATACTGCATTGCAAATGTAGTATTGTACTGCATAAGGTCCAATCAGTAAAATTAAGCAGAAAACTTTGCTAAATAATTTATATACATAAATCAACCTGAAGGTCAGAGTTCATCCAGTACTACGCCCAACGGTGAGTAAAATTCATGCATCAGGGTAGGGGAGCCAGTTCTTTTTCCAAGTCGGCTATGGTTTCCCAGGCAGATATGGTACTCAAAAAATCACATAGCTTGGGTGGAGCTGAGGGTGCTCAGAGAGGCTTGCCAGAGAATCAAGCCAGTTAGTAGTCCAATGCTCTACCCCTGGACTACCGCAAGCTACATATATATACCCACACACATAAGATCTGTCCCAAAAGTAGAATGACTTATATTTTCCCATACAGACGGATGGATGGGTGGTCATTTATCTAGCTGGGTTCGAGGGAGGGCAGTCTCAGCAAAGGATGGAAGCCAGTGGCAGTTGGCTCCCAGCCTTTGCGGAGTGTGGACCACTCATTTACAAAACCTCCATAACATTACCTCACTATTTTCCATCATGAACCAGTTATTCAAACAGTCCTATGCCATCAAATTTTGCATGAAATTGGGCAAAACCAGGAAAGAGACTCATGACATGCTCAAGGCAGCTTATGGTGATAGCGCCATGGGTAGGTAAATTTGCATGTGGATCTGCCAAGAGCCTCTCGACCATGTGAGCGAGAATCCAAATTTTTTCAGTCCCACCAGACTTCTTCCTCTTCCCCCCCTCAAATCTGTTATGAAAGGATGTAACTATGGCTTGGTGGAAGCCCTACAACAGGCACTGACGAGGGAGTTTGGTAGCATTCTGGGTGCCGCCTTCCAGGTGTATGAAGCGTGGAAAACCCACTGGCAGCAGTGTGTGAATGCACAAGGGTACTCCTTCAAAGGCCTTTGATATACCCCTTTTTTCTATATCCTCTCAAAGACCCATAAACCTCACAATTCAGGGCATCTGTTTTATCCTCCCATAACTCCCCAATGGTAAGAATCTCTGCATTTGTAGACAACCTCCAGCCAATAGTCCACTCCCTTGTGTCATTCATCAATGATTCTTACCATTTCCCAGAAAGGTTAAAATTAACCTACTTCCCTCCCTCCAGATACTGATATTACCATGGCCACCTTCGATGCCATTTCCCTTTATACATCCAATCCCCACACAGAAGATCTCTCCACGCCCCAATACTACCTCTCCCAATGCCCTAAGCCACACATACCTTGCACTTAATTTCTCCTTAGCCTTTATGATTTCATTCTCACCGATAATTCCTTCTCCTTTAGCAATAAATTCTACTTACAGATCAAGGGTTGTGCTATGAGTAGCAGGTTTAGCCTTTCCTATTCAAACCTCTTTGTCTCTCAAAGGAGAATTCCTGCTAAAACAACCCCTAAAACCTCTATTGTGGCCCATTAAAACCTTCATTTCTGACCTCAATGCTTCATCTTCTGTCTGCTTCAATTCTACTGTTTCCTCCTCCAAAATCAAATTCCTAGATGTAAACATTTCATTAATAGTCGAAACATTCCACACAATACTTACAACAGTTGCCACCCATATCACACCAAATGCTCCATTCCTTATTCCCTTTCCATACGATGACACTGAATCTGCGATCATCCCAACTCCCAGGATTAATTCCTCTCAAACCTACACCATTCCCTTCTCCAATGAAGTTATCCTGAATTCCTCCTAAACAAAGAACTTGAAGACATGCCTACACTCCCAAACCTCTTTTCAATTTGTACCACCTACTTCCCTCGAATAGTCTCCGAGATCCATCCAAAAAACCCTCTACCCTATCCTTAAGAACCAATACTCCATCACCAACCTTTTTCCCAAATGTCCCTCCATTACTTTCAAACACCCTGCAAACTTATAAGATCTCTTCAAATCAACTATTCCACTCATTTAATCGCCACTCCTATGCCCTGTAGTACACCAAAATGCAAAACACCCTATTTTCAAAACCTGAATTCCATCCCTCTCCCACCCATTTTTCAACCCTCTTCCACCATTTCCTTACTTCTTGTAGACTTCCAGTTGTGTAATTTACCTTATGAAGTGCCAACTATGCCCTACCTTTTATATTGGACAGTGTAACATAACCCTATATATTTGGACCAATAATCACCGTGCCTCATGCAATAATTCCTTCCTGAATGGGATGCTCCCAATCCCAAAGCACGTCTCTAAAGATAATGCTCTCTTTGATAAATGCTATAGTGTTTCCATTCTAGCATCCCTCCCAAACTCCACTCAAAACAATAGGACGGGCGTATATCTAGCTCCTCAATGTCTCTACCTCTCCTCTCCTCCCAAAACCTTCCACATCAATCCCACACTTCCAAACCATTCCCTTTCATCCAGTGTCCTCTCTTCTTGAAACCTTCTCCACAGTTCCTTCTTTCCCCAGAGGAAGGTGGTTTGACCACCAAAAATTTGGAATACGTGCAAGTTTCATTTGTATGCGTTTCTTTGCATTTTTGTTCACCAGTGCCACCTAGCTTCTCCACTTCAATTATTTTTCACATCCAAGAGACTTTCCTGCAAGATATATTATATATGTAACCATAAACACAGAAATCAAACCGAAGGTCAGTTTGGTAGGTGATGGTAGAGTGCACCCTGTAGTAAGCCTGATGGCATGTGAAAAATCATACACCACTATGTTTTGTGCATAGGGCTCAAGATACAAACTAAATTATAATAAAAAACTAATATAAAAGTATCTGGTTCATAAATTTGAAGGATTATCTACTTTTGTATTGGAAAACAATCCATTTTATTCATTATTTTAAATTGTATGTCCCCCACACACTGCATTCCTACTACAAAGTGGCCAGCAATTAGATGGATTCTGAATTTTTTATTTTTCCAGACATCAAATTTGTTTTTTGAGGTTTAACATTACCATTTTAACTAACTCATTTCTTCAATTATTGGATACCGTTAAATTCACAGCCATGAATATTGGATAATGTTAACTGTGAAAGTGTAACAGAAATTGTTGGAGATATTTTATTAATAGTTTTAAAAATTTTATTGCTTGTCCAATGCTCCTTACAGGAGAGTTATAACCTTGTTTAGTGTGTATGAATCTCTAATGCCTCTAAATGAATGTTAACCAGTTCATGACACTTGTTTGTTTTCTATTGCCAGTATTTGGCAAAACCAAACGCTTAAATATTTATTTATCTAAGCACATTATGGCTTTTAATAGGAAGTTGCCAATCCCATTTCAACAATTGATCATCCCCTAAGGTTTAAAGATCAAAAAAACAAAATGACACAAGTTTGAAATGATTTTTAATAACCAGGAAATATATACCTACCTGATAATACAAGAATATATCAGGGAGTTCCTATTGATATTGAAAAAAAGCCAATCCTGTTATGGAGTATTTATCTTCCATGGTATTCTATATATCTATTGATAAATTGAGTGAATAAATTTATTATCATTCTCAATCAACTACCTAAAGAATACAACCATGGTGTATCTTGGGTATCCATTCATATCAAACTTAAAAGAAGAAAATGCACGAGCAATTTTTCCTTCTATTATTCGGTGTCTATTTCCTGGTAAAATACGACAAATTCTCTAAAAACCCATGTATTACAGCCCATTTCTGGGCTTTTTCAAGATTTTCCTATTCTAAATTTTCAAGGACTCAAAAGACTGCTGACCACCCTGCACTAGGTTGCCAACAGAAATATACATGACCAAGATGTTTTCCAATATTTTTTGCACTATCACATGATAAGAATGGTAAAGATAATAAAATAGGTTCTTTTCATCATCCTACATTTTTAAATTTGAAAATTGTCGTACTGACTATGACTTTACAATTTCTGAAATTTTCCGAGTTATCCTGGACTTCCCTGTCCTGAATTTCCCAAGCTACTGCTTCCTAGCCATCCATAAAGAATTACTTTTCACTGTTTATTTCAGAGAAGCTACCTTTACCAAGACAGGCTATGCTACTGTCATTTTACTATGTAATCATTTTTTATTATGGACTAAACCAAATCAAGTACTAAAAATAAACCATCTACAAGATTAAATGTAATGGCAAAAGGAGGATTAACAATATACACCCAAAATTTTCGAGTTTTACCATCAAACATTAATTTATCTTATCAATTGCAACATTTAGCTTGCCCCAATTCCCATGGCTCCCAACAAAATGTGGACACACTTCATTTCATCGTCACCAGTGAATGCAATAAAAAAATTATGCCTTGCTTAAAAGTAGGTCAATTACCAAAAGAAGGCATGGCTTGGCACGAAACCACATTTGTGAGGCATTCCCACATCTTCATCAAAATATCACAACATTTATGGTTGGTTCAATGAAATCAAAGCAATATGAAAGTATTAGTTTTCAACTTTCAACAAGTTTTAAAAACTAAAAATATTAATATCCTATTTTCTTCTTCAAAATCACATTTCACCATATTTTTATGTACCACACCACACAGTTTTATAGTGATTTCATCACTGGACTCATGGTAAGCCGAGGCATTTGTAACTTTATGTGATTAAACAGAATTTTCAGAAGAATGATAACTGATGTTATCATATTAAACATTCTTCATGACAGTAAAAAAACAAAATATTTAGAGTAATTAATGCATATTCTAATATTTGCAACAGTTTTATAACACTTCACAAACCATAACTAATATTAAAACCCTTGTCTGAATATTGAGCATCAACACACTTTTATTATCTTCAACAAGTTGGCACAAAGACATTTTATTTTGACAGATAACACTGACTTTAAACATTTTATCACATTACAGCACAGTTTATAGAAAATTACCGAAGTACCAATATTTCAAATCAACACAAACTCATCACAACATTTAGCTTTTTACTATGCTTCTTTTCTCAATACAAACTCCATTCAACATTCAATGGTGTATAATCTCTTTTTTGGACAGCGGTAAATGCTGCTGCTATCCAATAGCATACCAATTACATTTTCATTAAACAATGGCATTAGATTTTGTAATTTCATCATTATTGCAGGAGATTACAATAATTTCACTTTGTACATAATCAACCAACAATGCAAAAATCATGTTAAAGATGTTTCTCAGCTGCAATAGCTGTTTTCAAATGCCCACAAAAGAGGATAATTTTTATGACACATGAGTGAACTCAACATTCCATGCAAGGCCTATAAAAAACCTTTCTTGGTACATAAAATTTACCTTCTCCAAAATACCAGACACAATGTAACTTTCAATTTTTTTCCACCATTTCTTCAATGACTTTTGGAACTAAAACATTGAGATTTTCCTCCTTGGATCTTGAAAAAGTATAGAAATAGAATAAATGATCCAAAACATATACTTGCCATCTGATTGACACTTCCATGAATAGTATTAGCAATGAATTTTAATCAATCCAATAAGTGGTCCAAATTCATGCAATTTACATTTTAAACAGTTTTTACTGAAATTTTAATTTCACTTGAAATAGTTCATTCTTATGGCATGTAGTACCATGGTATCAAACCAACTTAAGAGTTGATAATAGTGGTTGGTGGTAGTCATTTCTTTTATTTACTTGTAATCATAATAAAGCAGTTATCAAAACTGGAGTACTGACTACTCGATAGGAACTAGACTAAAACAGACTCAATACTGAGTTCTACATTACCAAAAAATATAGATTGAGAAGGGAATGACCTCTTAGAGTAAACCTATTATTTTCATTGAAGTAGGTTTTGGATGACATTCAAAATCGTAGTAATCAACCCAAAAGTCGGTTTGATAAGTGAGGATAGAGCTCACCCGGTAGTAAGCACATTGGCATGTGAAATTCACACATCAGGGTAGGAGGGCCAGATCCTTTCCCTGTGCCACCCTAAGTTACCCAGGAAGATCTGGTCACCAGAAAAGCTTGGGTGAAGCTGAGGTTGCCCACAGGCATCAAGAATTGAATCTGGGCCGTCTAGTCAATAGCCCAGCACTTTACCTACTGGACTACCACCCAATCCCAATGGGAATTGATCCCCATTGGAGGACATTATAACCCCAAAAAGAGAATGACGAAAATATGCCACATTCCAGATACTCAAGGTGTGTAAGGTTAATAAAAATGCAATAATAACAAATTGTAACAACATAGAAATGTGCATTTTCTCATTGCAGATTGACCCATATCTCTCATTCCCATTAAGTACTTTTTATATAATTATGATTTATTACTCTTCCACAAGTGAATTTTACTTAAAATCAATTACTTAAAGACAATGAAATACTTTTTGGGAATCTTAATCAGCTTTTGATTAATGGAATAATAATAATAAAGTTAAAGATGTTCTAGATTTTCACGTAAATTGCAACTCATACGACATACATCAATATTAAGTTTACAAATTTTTAACTATGCAAATTAATTTTCAGGTCAAAATCACTATGAATCCAGTTATATTACAATTATTTCCTCACTGCCCAAAAACCCAGAAAAAGTTATTCTAGCCTTAACAGCACAAAACATTTATTAGAACAGAAGTAAAATATCTGCGAGTTTCCAAAATCCTTTGTTGTTAATTCAATTTCAATAAGCTATAATAAGAACTAATATGAAAGATGTGATAGCCTCCAATCATGACATGCAGTGTTTCAATCTTTCAAAGCTATTACAATCAATAGTTAAATTATCCTTCGGAAAGTAAAAATTATTATTATCCACATTCTTTCATGCAAGTGACATTAAGGAAGGTAAACATGGTTTACAATGACGAAAAAATTAAAGATCCAACTAATAAAGAACCACACTTCCATAAGGTGAATCAAAGATGGCAAGAAAAATAAGGTAAAATAAAATAAGAACTTGAACAAGGGACCCATCACTGTTTAACAGAAACTTAGAAAAGGCAATAAAAGAAGCAAAACCAATCAGCAGCATAACACCAGTGAATCCATAAGACTTAAAGGGGTCACTGAAAACAATGGGCTTAGTATGTATTTCAGGGATCTCTTGAATAATTAAATATAAAAGACAACTAAAATCTTAGTTTACAGAAGAGAAGTTGCACGCATTAGTTGCATTAGGAGAAGAGAAATGAGCACAAGTGCAGTTTTGCAACAACGCAGAAAATATCAAAACAAGGGAAGGAAGGAACTCAAGGTCTAGATGCTAAAGTGTAAACCATGTAAGGATGGATGCTTATTGGATGATCTATCAAGGAATATAGGAATTGAATTTAGAAAAGGAATGGTTGCAAGCAACTAATCCTCAGAATGAAATATGGATGATAACGAAAGTAGTAAATGACATTACCATGCAGTTACTGTAGGTTTCTATCATTTCATGCCATTATTGCAATTTTTAGATAAAGTTTAGTTTAATATTAGATGGTTTACATGCGTTACTCATTTTTCATGAGTAAAGTAACACAATTCTTTTAAGGCACTCACCAAGAGACCATAAATACTTTATATATTCAAAATTAGGCTAATCCAATGTCTAACATCATTCTCAGAGACATCAGCTAGGTCAGAGTTCTTAGCATAATCTTAGAATACCGCAGCCATACTCTCAGCATCATTAGTCAATGTCAAACTAATGATTAATACTTTTACTGAGTTTAGCATGCTGAGGTCACATTTTCATGGTTCAGTGAGCTTTAATAAAATATAGAAGGTTGTCAAACTTAAGGGCCAGTTTAAACATTTTAGGAAAAATTCTGTAACTCTAACATCATTCAAAATTTCATAAGCTCTACATGAAATAATACCCATTGTTAATTTGCAAAAAAATCAGGGAAATTTGCCTTAAAACATTTTGTCTAATTTCCAAAATTGATGGCCCAGCTACCAACAATCAGGATAAGTTACTACAATTTATCATTGCCTGTGAAATATTGAAACAATTTCCCACATTTCAGAGTCTCATAGTGACAATTAATGTTCAGGCAGCAAACCTGCAAAACATTAGGACCAATTGAAATAATTCTAGGGAAGCTGTAAAAAAATTAGTATATTTTGCCACAGTTCAGAATTGAGTTTCAGGATTTTACGCCAAGTTCCAAAATACAGGGCCTGTCGCCACAGTTCAGGGCTGTTGCCTATTGGCCGACTGTCAACGTATAGGATACATCAAAACAGTCCAAATTTGCAACCTTTTGGCATATTTCATGGCCAACTGTTTAAATTCAGAGCCCACTGCAAGAAAGAGGACCCCATTCAAAAAAGTTAAGACTATCAAAATTCAATGCAAGCTGCTATAGAATTAAACAATACAGGGTATGGTTTGCTAGGAGTAATTAAGATATATTTGCATACACTAATAATACTTACATATACTTAAGAGTGAAAATAAAATAGCATATATATTAAGTTGGATAAAAGACATAGATGCTAAATTAACAAAATGTAAGTGCAATAAATATTGCAGTTTAACCAGCAAAACTAATCATTACAGAAAGTGAGGTTACACAACAATAATTGAGTTAAAATACAATTTCTGTGTTGCAAAAAAAGCCTGAAAGAGCACAAAATATAAATAGACATGCATGCTTAACTTCTTTCCTCTCAAGCACCTAGAATTAATTTATATGACAAATTTCCATAAAAAAACCATAAACACAGTAATCAACCCGAAGGTCGGTTAAGTAGGTGATGGTAGAGCTCACCCATGTACCAAGCCCGACGGCATGTGAATATTCACACAACAGGGTAGGGGGGCCAGTTCCTTTCCCTGTGCCGGTTATGGTTTCCCAGGAAGATCTGGTACCCGAAAAATCAACTAGCTTGGGTGGAGCTGCAGGTGCCCAAAGTGCCTTGCCCAGGAATCGAACCCGGGACCCTCTGGTCAGCAGTCCAACGCTCTACCCGCTAGACCACCGCGAAAAATTTCCATATGAACCAATATTTTATTTATTCTATCTTTACCATAGTTGATGGCGAATGTAATAAAATTTAAACATTGATGCAATTGTATATGAAAACATGATCATCTACTACATATTTCAAAATGCTACCACAGCCTGAATTCATTGCAAATCTAAACAATCATTGGGACAGTGATAATTTACAGGATTAATATAAAAATTATTCCTGTAGCACTTCTGCTCAGAGTTACCTTGTCCCAATCTGAACACAGTGCTGTACACCCTCAGCCCACCTAGGAATTCCCAGAAAGCATGAAAATTAATTTATGTAAGCTAATTTTTCATAATTTTACCTTGATTTCAGTTCAGAAAATGGAATATTAATGAAATGTAACTAAATTAAAAGTCAATTTCCTCAAGTATGACTGTAATCTACTCATAATAGTACTTCATTATCAAGGTGAAGTCACCCTAAAAACCATGAAACTCTTTATGAAATTAAAAGCATTCTTGATGAGCTGTGTTCTTGCTAAAAATTTAAAATTCTAGAATTAGCCAAAGGTAATTTTGTCTGCAGATTATATTTTTAAAACTACCTACTGTATCTTCATGTACATGAAGTAGAAGGCAATTCCATTTGCATCAAGAAAGAATTTTAGAAAATGAAAACCCACATTATAATAACTTGAAATTCTTGTAAACATAGAATTAATCAACAATAAGTTGATTAAAGGTAGACTTTTCTTCCGCAAAAATAACCTTTTAAAACTGAATACAAATAAATTAAACCTAACATAATTTAATTAGAAAGTACAATTAACAGAGACAGAAGAAGTGTAGACCAAGATCTGTGGAAAGATTTTATAAACTAAGAACTGATTAAATTACTATAATTATTGAAAATGAAGACAGCAGAATTGCCAGGTGTATTCCTAAAAGCAATACTTCTGCTAACAATGATAAACTTTGAAGTGAGCCCATGATTTGCCAAAAAACATGGTTCCCATAGAGCTTAGCACATATATCCATTACTTCAAGGTCCTGTTTTATTGGTAAATATCCATCGAAAATTGAGTACCCCCAAAATTATTTACAAAAATATTCAGTATGTTATCTATTTGTGCTAATAAAATTTAAACAACAGTAAATACTGTGCTTTCCCACTCCAGGAAATATCACTACATGATTCTGCTGTACAAATGTTATCTCTTTTCATCAACTTGCTAGTAGACCTCAATTTTAATACCTGTCTGAGAGATGCACATGTCAATAAATTTTTGAATCCCCAATCAAAGATAACGGTACTATGGAGAATTTGAAGTCATTAAGGATTTATGAATATTATTATTTAATCTCTAAATCATGCTTCTGAGATCTCTGCTTCCCAGTTGTAAAATATTTCTGATATGGAAACTGTAGCAGTTGATATTTTACTAACATTTTTTGGATTCCCAATTTGTGACAAGTAAGCAATCTAAACAATTATGCTAGGAATTACAATAATGCTAGGAATTACTCTCAAACTGTCTGGCAAACATCAAAAAACTTATAATTGCTTTTAAATTTGGATATTAGAGACAGTAAGACAGGCAATGTTTCAAAGAATGTATAGTAGCAATTTTCACTGCTAAAAAATTACTAATATAGTTCTTTCTCCTTTGTTATGTTTGAATTCCACCACACCATGCCTGAAACTACTCAAAATATGTCGTTCCTGTGTTTCAGAAAAAAATGTAATCCTAGTCAATGGCTAAAAATGTGAATGAGATTATAATGCGATTGTTTCGTCTGTTTTTTCTGATTTAAATAAAATTATATCCATTTTTAAGCAAAAATACAAACAGGGTGGTGGTCTTAGGTCAACTGTTTGACTTGACACACATTTTGTTTGATGAGAATAGTGAAAGGAAATAGGCAAAAGCTTAAGAGATATAATAATGCAGATCTTAAGCTCTGGACCTTCTGACCTCTTTACTGCTAAAAACAATTTTTTTACTGTAGTGACTCCTTCAGAATATTATAAACTAACCCTAAGGAAGCATTCTCTTAACCTGCTTCTTTGATCTCCTGAAGCTACAAAATTAAAATTACCAAACTGCTAAGACTGCAGCCTAACCTCTAAGAAGCAATAGTACAGGTTCTTACTTTTATCCTTGGGACACTATTAAAACCTGCTGTTAAATAATAAGATGTCATTTACAATAGAATGGACACACAGACTAATGTAAAAATAATAAATAAACTTAACAAAGGATTAAAATCTTTTCCAATTATGTTTTAATCAAGTTTATTAAATAAAGTTAAATATATTTAAATAATTTAAAATAAAAATCACAAAGTCATGCCAAGCTATCCCATTTTAAATCTAGCTCATCTAAAGAATGGATAATTAGTTTCTCACATCATAATATGGAAGAAAACACTTTAAGCTACAACAAAATCAAAAAGAAAAATCTGAAAATAAATGCATAAAAATGTTGTATAGAGTAGTACAATTCCTAAGCGTGTAGTCTGTTTTTTCTCAAAGACAAACCCATTTAATATGTGCAACCTATTTTTTAAGGAATGACATGTGTATCATAAGGAATTCTTTGCCATTTGTTCTTTTCCATTTTTCACAAAATATGAAAATTGATTTGAAACTACAGAAAACCCAATAAATTCTCTCTCATAAGCACTCACTGAATTGGACACCCTGGTGAACAAGAATCATGGTAGAGCTTACATAATTTCCTTGAACATATAACCAATCTTCCCCACCCTTCCAAATGAGGTAAATTCCTGATTTCATCCATGAAAAACATCATTACCTCTTTTGGAAATAAAAATTAATCTCCTAATCCGAATGCTACTTTCAATGCACTACAATTGGTACAAATACCAACTTCCTCGGCAGCCCTGGTGTTGATGGGATAATGTTCTTGCCTGCCAAGCCAGTGGTCAAAGGTTTGATTCCAGCCTAGGTGAGTTACTTCCACATAGGACAGGATGTTTGCAAAAATACTCCCATCTTATGTTTATGGGTTTGGTGGAAGAAGATACTAGGCATATAGTCTCAATCTTACCCCAATGAAAGTTGATAAATAAAATACATCATACTCATGGCCCCACAAGATTAGAATCTTAACATAATTTCTATACTTATAATTTAATAATTATTAGATTATTTATCCCAGGGAGAAATACTTGTTTTCATAATTTTATAATACCACATTGTGCTAGGATAATTTTATTTTAGATACTGTTTTGACCACGAAAGAAAATTAGTGTTTAAGGAATAATCCTAAACAACATAAAATAAGAAAGTGTAAAATTAAGGTTTTATTTTACAGTAGAGTAGTTGATTTTACAGCATTTTGAAAAAGTCAAAGAGCTGTGGGACATACCTCGGCAGCAAGCTTTACAGAATCAACTGCTAATGTGCAATAAAATGTAAAAATTCCAAAGAGTAAAAATCATTTACCTTGACTAGGATTTGAACCTGGATCCCTCATTTCAGAATGTGGCAGGATACCCTAGTAGCTTAATTGACTAAAATACTTAGTCGTATTTTAAAGATTTAAATTCGAATCCCTGTTTTGATTTTTATACATTGGAATAGCTGCAATTAAACATTGTGGCTATTTTCCTCATAGACTCTTACATTCTTAAATCATTCTGAAGTAAATGGAAATGACTCAGTTGAAGCAGCGTACAGAGCTACTCACTCAGGTAGTAACACAGAGGCATAATTAGAAATATTTTTTATTGAGACTTCTTGAGTGTAATTGTACACTTAATTAATTGAATGAGGCAGAAATTTTTTTTCTAGTGAGTTAAATGTCATTAGTTACTAGCATTATATTGGGAGAGATGGGAAGTGTAATGGATGAGAAGAGGGTATTCTTCTTGTTGAGACCAATAGATAATCTGCCCAACTGATAATGGTAATGGCAATTTAGATACTTGGTATTCTAATGCCATTGTATTTCAAATTTTTATGACAGGACTGCCATAATAACAATAGCTTTTTCACACCATGTAAGTATATGATAATATTTAATACATGCCCTATGTAATTTCAAATGAAACTGCATGGAGACAAGAGTGAATAAACATGAGTTTAAATACAGATCCAACATGTATCGAACTATGACAAATCAACATACATTTGTTGATGAGATAGTTTCAAAACTTTGATTTGTAGAAATGATGGTGGCAATATATGCCATGGCACACTATACTTGAGGACATAACATAATGTCACAAAGTACACAGCAACCATTATTCATCCCTAATGTAACTATACATTCAATTTCTTAACTCTTGATTGCACAAACTCATAACACATTTTTCACAACGAAATAATTAAAAGAATGTAGTGATAGGTCCAATAATGCATGACATGCAATAAGTCAAATTATAGAGGAAATTTGGGTTTATTTCCTATATAATTAGCATGCAACTCCAATAAAATAAGCAAACTCATTATATGCATGCATATTAATGGATTTTTTCAGTTGACAAGAATGGGTCCTCCTGATATTGCAGCATAAATTTTGTTAAAAATGTCTTGATGGTCTTCACAAATCAGTTTTTAAATGAGTTCTGCAACAGGCTGTGCCAAGTTCAGAAAAATAGTATAAAGGTATACAAACATTCTTTGGCAACTTTCTAGCCCAACGAGAGATTCTTTGATAAATAAATAAAAAAGAATATTGATAATCACTTTTTCAACAAAAAGTTGATAAGGAGTCAGAATTGTAAATACCAAGTATTCACAAGTTTCTTAATACCTTTGATTAAAAAAAATCAAATACTTAAGTTCATACTATTAGACAGTATGACTGGATAAAGCAGTGTCCCATGATTTCAGGTAGTTTTACCTCATTACTGCCCATCCAAAAAAAAACAAACATCTAAACCTCTTCTTTGAGATCACATTTTTGAGCCAAGTCAGAAATTTACAAAAACAAATTAAAAATTGTTGTTTATCAATCGATTAAATACTGCAATAATCAGACTTCAAAAAATACACTTGCCCACATGCCTGCATTGAGATAAATTCTCCAGGATTCGAGCAAAACTTCATTTCATTCGCTAAAAAAATGCCTTCTGGGCACGTGAATTTTTCCTTTGGCAAGCATTCGGCAATATTTCCCATGCTTTGCACCATTATGCAGCAAAGTTCCTTTCAATGTTTAATCTTCTTTAGCAGATAAAAACAATTTCTGAACACCACTGGTCATTTCCCCTGCAAAGGAGATTAAAGAATAAGGAAGGAATAAGCAAATATTCAAATTGGATAAGATTGTTCTTAAGAGTACTTAAGTCTATTCTGGAGCTTAATATGGCTCTCACTGGAAGTTACCACTTCATAACAAATCTTTCTAATTAGCTTTTTTAAGTTGTACTTCTGCTGTTCACCTTGATTTTCTAAGAAGAAAAAAAATATTGGGACTAGATTTTAGAATAATATAAAATAACATTAAGAAATTTTCCAAAAAATAGCAAACTAATAAGAAGAGAAACCATCATCATTATGAAATCAACTGCATAAGTATTTGGTAAAAAACATTAACATTCAAATAAGACCTAAATAGAATTTAAATTTTGTGAAAAATAAAAAAAATCAAATGCATTTAACATTCTTAAATCATTAAATTCAAGGAAATACTAAAAAAATAATTTCACTTGGCCAGAACCTCATATACCATGGATGTCCAATTTTGCTGGAATGTGACAGTTGGGTCCCCCTGAAATCTCCTAATACAAAAGAAACCCCTTTTGGGTACAGATGGGCAACAGTTTACATGATAATTACTTTCAAATGCAGCAAAAAATGTCTTTAACCTCTCTGCTGCGGTGGTAGCATTCTTGAATATCGACCATGAGGTTGCTGGTTCAATCCCTACCCCCAATGGTAAAAGATTTGGTGTTTTCCTGGCATATCAGCTGCGTAAATTCTTCTCGGGTCCTCCACCGGGTTATATCGTCCATCTCGGCTGACGTTCCGACTCGGTCATCGTCATCAGGGCTTCTGAATTCCTGATGACGATGCCCGATTCAGAAGCCCTGATGACGATGACCGAGTCGGAACGTCAGCCGAGATGGACGATATAACCCGGTGGAGGACCTGAGAACAATTTACGCACCTACCCGAAATATTTATTCAGCTTTGTTGTTTTCGCTGTTGCTTATTTTGTCACCATTGTAGTATTACCAGTTTTGGCATAATTTTTATTTTTGTCAGTTGGTAAATTTTGGTCTCATATCATTGCATTTTTTTAAATTTTTGGAGACTTGGTCATTTAATTTTTTCTTACAAACTCACGCATTTCATTTTCATCCTAATATTTTAGGAAGAAAAACCATAAACACAGTAATCAACCCGAAGGTCGGTTAAGTAGGTGATGGTAAAGCTCACCCATGTACCAAGCCCGACGGCGTGTGAATATTCACACATCAGGGTAGGGGGGCCAGTTCCTTTCCCTGTGCCGGTTATTGTTTCCCAGGAAGATCTGGTACCCAAAAAATCAAAAATCAAAAAACATGAAAAAAATGCTAAGTTAAAGGTTTGATATATTACACAGATAACTGGTGGTGAATCAAATCACCAATATCAATCATTTCCATGAAGCTGACGATAACACTGATATAGCATGGCAATACAGTTTCCCTTTGAAGATGGCGAACATAATATTCTACTTCATGGTAACCATCACATAGCTGACACACTGGCATCCATTTCTGAGGACTAAGATTCCCCTTATAAACAAATATGTTGAAAAGGATTTTTCAACTAATTTCTCACTGCCATAGTTTTGAGCAAGAGGACAAGCAATGGTGGATGTCCCTGCATTGAGAGGATTAGCTGAAATTGGCTGGCGTTCCTTCATTCCACACAAAACGGGAAAGATTAACAGACAAAAGGACCATGTTACAATACAAAACATTTACATTAAGCAAGGATGAAAGAATATTTTATTGTTGAAATTATTTGAAACCAATTCTCATTTCCCATCAGTATACACAAAACAACATTTTCATATTATAAGTTAGCACCCTAGTTTTCTCTTTTGGTGTACACAACAAACATCTAAACAGGTATTTCCCACTGTAGGAATATTCCAACAATCCAAACTGCCTTTAAATTGGTGCCATTTCACGTTAGAATCAACATGGAAATTCTTAAAATATGTGTATCTAAAATTACAGAGATATTCCATGAAAAAACCTTGACAATACAATTATTTACAATGATAACACATTCCAATAACAATGAAAGGATGCCCATTAGGGCAAGGAACACATTACCCATTTTTCTTTAATATTTTTTTTCAAATGTTTCCAGATTTTAATGTATACATGCAAAACTTAGTAAAGTAATGCCTCCGAGTAGGAGAGCTCAAACGCAATTGTATTCAGTTATGACATTGACCTTCATTAACTTACCAAGACCATTCAGGAACCATTCAGGCTTTCTCTTCCAGCGAATGCCAGCATAATAAAATGGTATTCCCGAAAGAGTGATTATCAGTCCCATTGCAGCCTCAAATGGTCGCTCATAAATTGGCATTGCAACAAGGAAGGCACACACGAGGACAAAAATAAATGGAAGGATTATTGATATCTGCAAAACAAAATAATATAAAATGAATTCATATAGATTTCACTGAATAATATTTTCTACATGGAGCAAAATGTATTTCAAAATTTGATACCAAAATGAGAGCAATGGAGTAACGTGAGTGGAACTCAATAATTTCATTACAGTACAATTAGAGAAATCTAACTTTCATCTATCTGGCTTTTCCTATTCATTGAACCTACAGTTTCCTCTATTTTTCAATTATCATTTTCATGTACTTTTCAAATTTCTCTGGCTCCCTTACCTCTTTTCCATAATATATTTCTGTCTCACAATATTACTTGCATATATGTGCATAATCAACCTAAGATCTTTAGAAACGAAAACAAGGTTGAAGTATAATGTTGCCACAACTAAAATTGCTAGTTACTCAACAAATGCTAAAAATAATGTAAAAAAGTTAGCATGATAAAGGAATAGTCTTGGTCATTAAAAAATAAAAATTCAAAATTGAAACCCGGGTCGTGAATAAATCTCTATTCAAGCGAAATTTGCATAGTTTGTCTCCTTTCCATCATGGATAAATTTCACAAGGTTAACCCTAATACCGTTCAGTTTGTTAAAAAAATAAAAATTCAAATTTTGCTTATGCATAAGCAAAAATTCATAAAATAGATGCTAGAAAATTAAGTGATGAGCAGTAATCTAATTTTATTGAATATTATTACCTAGTCATGACATATGACAGTTCAAAAAATGTTATTACCCCGTTAAAGACATGAAAATACTTGTAAACAAAAAATACCAGGACCGTAAACTTGAAGTTTTACGGTCCCGGTATTTTTTGTTTGCATTGATTCACGACTGTAGCTACGTTCCTTGTATATTTAAAATGAAAATACTTATTTTGTAAAAATCCTGTAATGCATGAATTATGTTAAAACCTGTATTTACCAAAAAAGAATTCATATTGCTGGATTGTAAAATGGATAGGACCTTTCTATGACTTTTATTCCCTTGAAACTCAAACAAATAGTTGAACCAAAACCTGGGAATGTTCTATTTAAACAAAAAATTTAATCTTTAGCTTTCCGAAAGGTGTGTAAAAACCATAATTATCAACCCGAAGGTCAGTTGGATAGATTTTTATAGGGCATGTATTTAGTTAAAAAATGACACTTTTTGCCTTTACTTCACATCTTACTCATGTACCATCTTCATCATTTATTTTATCATCTCAATTTTTCACACATATAACATGAAAATTTGGTCCAACATTTTTTCCTCTCATATTAAAATAGTTGCACGTTCACCTATTTAACCTTCACTCATGATTTCGTTTTCAGAGTAGTTGCATGAAAGCAATAATTTGTAGATAATTTTTCAAGAGAAACGCAAAAAAAACACAAATATGATTGAACGAGTAATTATAGTTCACTCCATCTTGCGAATTAGAGGGTATCAAAGTTTAATATTACTGGTGAGCTTCTAAAAAAATGCCTAATGTAAATTATATTGCTAAAATTATAACTTGAAATTAAACAGGGAGGTTCCAACGGTTATCAATTTTGAAGTGGGGATAATGGAGTTTGAAGTAAGGAGAAAGAAGGAGTGGAATGAAGGAGGGGGAGGACAAAAAGGCGAATGATAACTCATTGCTTTATTACTCCACTATCAGTTGTGCAATAATTTTGTAAACAAACTTGTGCAGTGGCTGATGAAGATTTCTTTGGCACCTAAATGGCAAAGTGACTTCCTATTATACTCTTCCTTTCCCCTATCCCTTTGATTCTTCTCCCAAGCTCCTTTCGTCACTCTCATACTCTCCCACCCACTACTTTAACCTTCCTTTATACCACATCCCTACTCCGGCTGTCAGCAATTCAGCCCAATTGAGTTACCATTACCCTTTTTGACACTACTTTTCCCTCACCCAGCTACTCAACTCTCCTCACTTCATAATAATTGGCTTCAGATATTGATAGGTTATCAAGGATTGAAACAATGCAAAAAAAGAACAGCAGCATACCTTAATAGGCCTTGTCATATTTGGCTGCTTCCACCTCATCCAAAGCAAACCTCCCACAGACAGTGTGATGAACAATGACTCCACCATACTGCAGTACGTTATTAAAACGTAAATGTCACTGGTACTGAGCATTACCAAAGACAAAATGTTCTGAAAAATAAACAATTTCATTTTTTATGATAACATTTACCATAAAATTAAACACAGCTACTGCAGCTCATATAAATTTATACTAAAAAGACTACTTGTTTAAATTAAACCTAATATTCAAAGCATGTTCTTAGAGCTTCATTCCAAAACGGTCCTCTAAAGAGACCAAGGTCTATCTCCTCTTCTGAAATGTCATGAGAAAACAGGCTGGTATTCTGCAACACACTTTATGCTCTCCTCATGAATGCAATTTTGACTCCCTTTCTCCAATTGCTGGGGTTGGTCTGCAGAAGCTTAAAATCAACCTTCTCCTCAAAGAGGAGACTATTGTGGAAATGACATAATAACATGCTAAAAAGGCATTCAAAATTGAATATATTTGTGAAGCAACTATGGCCTTAGATGCTTTCTTTTTTGTGATTAAAATGAATTTAAGAGTGAGCAGGTATCATTTTTGGAAATGTATGTTAGGGATGTTTTATTTTGAATAATTTCTGCTTGAAAAGTTAATATGAGCAGATTGCCTGAAACACTGATTGTGAAAATAATACTTCATTTAAAATGGACTGACATTTAAAATAAATTCCATAAAAATGTATAACCTGTTGTGCTATTTAAAAGAACATATTGTTATTAGTTAAACTGTTACACTTAATAATGTTGTAAAATGAATCTCAGACAAATTGAGAATCAACAATGAAGCGAAGATGACTTACCTGTTTTCCTTTGTTTGCACCTTATAAACAAAATTTTACCCAAAACACTTATTTTAAACCCAACCCTTACTTATCCTGAAACCCCAGTCAGCCAATTACAATGACTCTTTTTAGACTCTTCTTTAGCTATACATTTTCCTACCTCCCCTTATTTCATTCAAAATGCCTATTGTTTTCCCATCTCTGCAATGATTTCCCAGCGTTCTCAACTCTTTTCTCATCTTAGGCATCGTATTGCCTTTAAATATCTCCTTTATCCACTTGCTCTGCATTCTCTGAATCTCTCTTCCCCTACTACGGCCAGAACTTCACCTGCTTGTCTTTCTATCCATAAAATTTCCTTTATGATCTACATATATTAATGTGTAATATGAATACATTAAAGAGGAATAATTATTTTATTGTGAGCATCAAAATGTAATCACACATGGACCATGTGATAAGAATATATCGGTAAGTAATTCACGAATTTACTTATGCTGGCCAGGTCTTGTGTTACTCAATGAAAATTGCTTTTTAGGGTAGTTATTTACAAAATCTTTACTCCCGTTGTATACCCGTTGATTTCACAAGGTTTTTCCCTTCCATCTTTTCAACATCTAATGAGCCAAATCAATGGGGTTATTCTATTCATACTTGTGTTGGTTTGTGGAAAATGCTTCATGTGGAGTATACCATCTGCTGGATGAGATATTAAATTGCAGATCCTTGGGCACCTTTCACTAAGAGTAGAAATACAGACTCCAGCCCCATCATTCCCTTTTTCCCTGAACATCCTAGCTCTATCACACCACTCAACTATCCACAGTGATGCGAATGATCTCAGCTGCCAGTCGCCTCCCTAAAATATTATTACTGTAACTCCAAGGTTTCCTAGTTATTACATGACACTTTGTTTTTTTCATGCACTGGCACCTCCAATTTACATTTATTACTTCTGAGAATGTCTTTGAATCATGCCTTCAAAAAATGACTGCTATAAAAATAAAACAAATCTGGTTCAATAAAACAGTTTCTGGCGTAACTTGGTGGAAAATCTTCATACTGACTTTTAATAATCAAACCACTTTACTTTTCCACATAAACTTTTTAATTAACATCATGATGTTATGCTATAACGAAACCTGGGTTGTAAAAATTAAAAAGTTTATGTGGAAAAGTAAAGTGGTTTGATTATTAAAAGTCAAATCTGGTTCCTTTCCTAAGTTTGATATGAGAGAGGGCCACAACCATTCTTATGTGAAAGAACATTCTGTCAATTCTTTCATCTGTGAGGGCTGCAATAATTCATTGGCACCCAAACAAAATATTACCTAGATGACTAAACAAGAACTTTCCATAAATGCACTACAATAAATATTCAAGATTTAAGCAAGTCTTACTCATTAACTCATTCCAAATTGGGGTAACTATCAGGGTGTTCACAAACCAAACATCAAGAAATTCCCTCAGTTCTCAAAGACATTCTATATTAAGAAACAAGTTTGCACTTGGGCAAATATTAGTCACATGTATGCTAAACAGGAGTTAGAATTGATATGAAATGGTTGGCAATGTCATTTTGCTAATGGGCACATAAATAATATCCTGCTTTAAGCCATACATACACGTAAATACACGAAGAATATCAAGTACACCATCCTGATTAGAAACTTTCTTGTAAGCACAAGAAATTGACGAGGGACCCTATGTTAAAAGGAAATGGATTTCTAGGAAAATGGAACCAATAATCTGAAAATATAGTGACGTACCTTATCACTAAAATGACACCACAAAAAGAATGGCGACAGTGCCAACGGAAAAATAATTTCAGCCACATTAAAAATTAATCATCATAATCAACAGGCAGCCTGAAAATGATTCAAGGACAAGAAGGTCATTTTGAGATAAATTGACAGCCGAGAAGCATAATGATATATTTCTTTTCATTAAAAATCACCGAGGTACAAGAACCACAGTCAAAGTGAAAATCAAATAAAACTGTTGGCACATAACATATCATAAAACAATATGTTCAGGTCCTCATTTTCACATGAGGCATGAACCACACCCTCAAGTAATGTAATCTCAATGTAAAATCTACAACACTGCAGAGACAAGTAGGTAAAGTACTGTAAGGAAATCCACAGATAACTACATAGGTGTAGATTAGTAGTATCTCTTGAGTGCATCTCATAATGATAGGCAGGGAAACTTCCTTTGAAAAATGCATCAAATATAGATTTTTTCAAGCACAACCATCAAATTCCTTAAGTTTTAAATTTACCAGTTGGTGAACATCCTGAACTTTTTCAGCACTTATTTTCCATGCATGTACATCAACAAAGATTCATAATTACATAGTCACACAGAGAAATTGCCTGATCAAAATTTGCTGTGAAATGGTATCATATAACTTTGGAATGACCCACAAGCATGCTCTACATAGGATAAAAGCGAGGTTGAATTGTGTTCCAATTCTTATGCACTGCAAAGCACCATATGCCGATATTTGATATAAAAAAGAATATTTATAACATATAAGAACTAGAAACTATGCACAATAAAATAACTACACCTGCCCCCGTGTCAGAATGAATACCCACTAAAACTGACGTAATACAGAGGCATAGTTAGTATGTTATATCCACTTTATAATAATAAGTCATTTTACTCTAAAAATTTCAATCAAATATACCAGTCCAAATGCAAGAACCTAGATTTAATCTCATTCCCAGGATATTCATGGACGAAAAGTGATTTTTGCTATAAATTTTTTATTTATTTTGATGAGAAATTTTTTAACGAAATTCTAAAACCTCAATCATCCTAAAATTCCCATTAGGATGTTTTCAGGCAGACCTTTTAAAAAAAACTCATGCCCAATTCGTCAGGTTGCTCAAAAAACTTGACATCTTCAAAAAATTTCCCATCTACACTCCATAAAAATGTCCATGATCATTTTCTGAAGTAATAAACTACGCCTGATCTGGGATTTTATTTCTTCTTTGGTAATTTTGGGATTAAATTTCCATCACTCCCTTGAATAAATATAATGATGCTGTGGATCTCAACAAACTTTGGCTACCATGAAAGCACATGTGCAGATAAATACAATGAAATGACCAAATTTTAAACAATCATGTTAACATGCTAAAAATGCACCCTGGAAATATCTTCAGCATCAGATCCTGAGATCATCACTCTCTCATTAATAAGCAGTGTATAAATTATTATATATGTAATTGATATGTATAATAAACTGTGACGATGTAGAGGATTTCATTGTCAACACACAACCTATTTTTGGATTTTGGTTCATTTGACCCTTGTTTCATTAAAAAATCACATAGAAAATCTATCACATAGAAAATCTTTTCATATGTAGAACACGATAGTGTGTTGTGAGAGGGAAGTTTTCATAACATTTTAGGCCTTTTCTTAGAAAAACCCATATCCTTAACTTTTTTAAATAAAAATATTTGGAAGTAATTGAGTAATAATGATACTTTATATGGCATGAGAAGTATGAAAAACAACTTGAATGATATAACAATGAAGGTGATTTTATCCATCCCTACCAGGTTTTGGTTTGGAGTTGTATCCAATCAATGGAATAATTTATTATACCATCTTTAAACCAAATCATTTGGCTTATATTAAGGTAGTCACAATTCCATACGTAAATATTTGACCGACATGGAACCTTTTTAATGAAAATGAGATGCAACATCTAAGGAAGGATGTCAGCATTTCCTATCACTTACATACTCACCAGAAAAACTAAAGATGGAGTGGGGGTCAGACGGTTAACATTAATAAAGGAAAGCATTGCAGGAAACTGACCCTGTCTAGCACCTACAAAGCACAATCTGGAAGAATAAAGTGCATACATGGTTTCAAAAACAGAGTGGTAACTTTTGCAATATTTTTTACATTTGCGATTATACAAATGGATGCCTATGATTCTTGAGAGGAAAAAAACATATAATTACCTGGAAGATGTCATGATGTGAACACTTAGACCTCCAAATGCAGACATGGCGACAAACAGGGGCATTATCCATGACATCACACCAAGTACTTTGTTTCCAAATGTCTTTTTTTATGATGTGCAAGTTGCATTCAGCATGCCAGATTTTATGAAACAAAAACATCACAGTCAACAAGGAGAGTGAAGACAGAAAATAAATTCATAATTATCAACAAAGCATTGCAGAATAATAGTCAAATCACTGAAAGGAATGATTAAAGTACAGGCTGCTCACTGTAAGCCGCCTATTACTTAGTAGCTTCCTGTACAGATGATCTAATTCTTCTCAGATACATAATACGGAAAGTAAAGCTCATTCAGAGTCATGATACGTGCAAACAGCAATCTGAGAGGGGAACATGCATAAAAGGAAAAAGAATGCAGGGAAGACCTGGTTGCTTTTCTTGGTTCAAGTGGGTGAGTTTATTTACATTGGCTTGTGTGACTGTGAAAGGCTCTTCCTCCCCAAGATGGGCAGTATTCTAATAACTTGGAATTGCCAGAATCACACTCCATTCACTGTGCATGGCATCTAGCTTGCATGTATTCCTCAAACTTCCCCATTTCTGGTATTTATTACCCTTCTTGTATAATGCCAATGGCCAGGCTAACAAGAACAAACGGTAGGTACACCATGATACATAAATTACACATCTGAATCTAACACTTCAGTTACTGGAAGAAGAAGTTAGTAGCTCGAATAAAATAACCTTTTTTTTTGCTACTATAAAATAACATGATTGGGCTTACAAATTCTTTGTCAAGAATGATTTTGATATGTTTTAATGTATGTTTGCTTCTGTGATTAACCCATAGTGGCAGTAATCTTTTCTTATAATTCATAATCCTAATATATAAATTCTTCTTTTTAGCAGAGATCTCACCAGGTTTGGATTATGTATACATATAATGGGAAGTTAATTTAGCCAAGTGCAAATGTGCACAATCCCGCAATGACAAGATAATTTTGGAGCATTGACTATTATCAATGAAAAGCACCAAAGAAATTGGGTGAGTTAGTTTTTGCAATTCCTCAGAATAATTAATTAACAATAATTCCTAAGGATCCAGCTGGATTTAATCTAGTTCAACTGTATGCATGCATTAGACAAGACTAGTCATATATGCCCACTAATCATGCTAAAAACAATGATACCAACATCAATAATAAATACCACTATGAATGAATGTTATGTTTCACTTTTTTCAAATTAATGGTTAACTTAAAATTAAATACAATAAATATATTTACGATATAATAAACAGGAATAAAAGTATTAATACTTACAACAGCAATGGCATTAGATGCAATCATTTCAGTTGGAGACAGCACAGCTAAATATGCAACATTAGCCAAAACATATATTATTGTAACTAATGGTAAGGATATGTAAATTGCCCTTGGTAGATTCCTAAAAAGCAAAATTAAATATTAACAACATGCAAAATCTAGTAATTAACCTAATTTCATTAAAATTATGGAAAAGTTGAAACAACTTATCCCACTTCTTTGGAGTGAGAATATATGAATGCCAATTAATATTAGCTTTGGTCTCCTATGGGAGAATCAATACTTATTTTTACAAAGATCCAAACAAGGTAGAGTTATTGAAATAATTATGCCCAAACGAGTATCAACTTGTCAAGTATATAAAATGCAACAGGAGAGAATTTACATGGAATTTTCAATTTTTATATTTTGATCACTATTAAAATGCTCATATGTAAAAAGTAACAGTACTCTCTTTGCATATTGGCATTTAAAATCTTTCCTCAAGTCAAGAGAAAATCTTAGTAGATACAATAATTAATGTTGAGACCGCAATCACTGTCTACAAATTGGCTGCATAGCATATTTATTGAGCTTAGGGCCACATTAAGAATATTTTAACAAATATAGGACTTATTTTGAGAATATTATTATTTTATTACATTAGCAGTCAGCTAAAGTAACTAAGAAACACATTTCAATTAAAATGGAAACAAAATTTAAATTTTGGTTTATTACAATGTCAAAGAGAAGTTGTGAAATTTAAAATAATATAATTTTTTTTAAATAAACAAAAGAGTTCATGGGTGATTACCACACGTACAATGGCTCACCCATGCATTAAAGATTTGTCCAAATTACAATGGCGGGTTGCAGTTTCCCTGCACATAACATCTCTAAGTACTGATTAATCAAAACACAATTTTGAAATTCCACATGATATATCACATCAATCTTTTTCAATCAAGACTGATTAAAATTCAACATGGTATAAATATAGTGCACTGTACATCCAAATAATCAATCCTACCAAATGGTTGTGAATTTTTATCTTATGAGACAGTAGCAACACTGTCATAATTTTGAAAAATTCTCCAACTTTGAAATTGTCCTCAAATTTTAAACTCCTTTATTGATTCTTGTACAGCTAAGTTGGTAGTTTTTCACATATCCATCTTTATGGTGGCTTCCCAAAAAAAAGGGCTGGTGGAATTAGTAAATTACCCATAGACAGTAGTTAATAATTTTCCAGGGGGAAGAAACTTGCTATTTATACTTACTTGTAAGGATCTCTTAATTCTTCAGTCATAAAATTCAAATAGTTCCTGAAAAAATTACAATGTTAAAATTATTATTATTAGGTAATCTACCGGTTAAAGTAGGTTTTTGGATGGACAAAACTATCAAATAAACATTTTGTAACTTCAAACAAAACCCAATTTCACAACCTAATCTACATCAATGTTAAAATTAGCATGTATAAATTCAAAATAGTCACAGGATGCAACAGTAGTAATGCTACTACATACTGCATTCATTTGAACCAACAGGAAAGATGGGGAGCATATAAAATAAATTACAAAATGGCAGTAGCCGAGATACTTGTCTAATTCTAAATGCTTGGTTTCAGTTTCAAGATTCTAGATTTTAACTTCAACATAGCTTCACCTGGACCTGCACAATAGCATCTAAGGTGACCATGAAGAATATTGTTGCTATTTGAGTGACCAGATGGCATAAAATAAAAATTTAGAAGTAAAACACAAAATCAACCAGGATTTGTTCTGTGGAGAGCAAATAAATAGACAACACAACAAAGCCATCCCACTTGAAATAGGAGTTGAAAGAGGACTTTTTTGGCCTCAAACTGTTATTACATACTTTATAACAATACCATGATTGAAATTAAAAACTAGTTTGCATTTAGATATCATCATCATCAGTAATTCAATCCTAAGACTGATTTACTGCATCCCTCTATACATAGTTAATTCCTTCACCCCCTGATAGCTTCTCTGATTTATATCCTTATTATTTGTCCTATGCACCCACCACTCAGTCTTTCTTGTAAAATCTTGCCTTCAATTAAGTTTTTAACTACTTCATTGTGCCTCAAGGTGTGTCCAACCATTTGGTTACGAGACTAATAATGCACTTGGTTTAGAACCCTTCATGACCAGTTAAAAATATCTTTGCTAATTTTTATTTGGAAGTGTTACATGATAAGTTTGGTAAATACATATTTTGTAAACTTTATCTTTATAAAGTATCATTGAATACTTTATAGAGATTCATTACTAAAAACAAAATCAGTATTAAAACTTCCACATAAAACTATACAACAATTTTTTTATAATTTTGATTATCAAGGCTTCTAAACCAACTAAGTTATTACGGTATCTAATTTCCAAATGCAAACTAGTTTTTAATTACAACTATACTTTTGAATATAAATATTATTTCTTTGAAGAATTAAAATAATATCCAAATGAATTGGCAGAATATAATTTTAAGATAAAAAAAAAAGAATTACCATCCAGCATAAGAAAATATTCCTGAATAGAATGAGACAGCAATTTTTCCAGGATCTGAAGTGGTCCCATCAAATAGTCCATCAAAATTTGTATTGTTTCCTAAAAATTAACATCAATTAGTAATCACCAAATAAAGTAACAATGAAAAGAGTACCTAATATCAGAAATTTTTCAAAATCCTTACCCAAAAACATATATACCAATCCTGCAATAACAATAATCACTAATGCAGCAACTTTACCAAACATGAATACATCTTGCACTTTAGTAGTTACTCTCACATCATAGCAGTTTATGAAAGTTAGAAAACCTGTAAAATTATAATGAAACATATAACACAATGCATATTAATTAAAGGCAGTTTTATTTCTCCACATATCACACTAATAACTGGGCAACTTAAAGGCCAACGGAACGCAAGAATCAGGATCAATTTTTTACATATGAAGTAATATTCATTGAAATTTTATTGAAATTACTGGAAATTTTCTTAAGACTAATAAGTTTTCACATGCTGCCATTGCTTAATTGAATACTTCAAAGCATTTATGTCATATGCATGGGTAAGTTAGTGCAAACATTTAAATACATGCAGGCTAGTGTCCAAGAGAGTTTAGGAATTTCTGAAAATAAGTATCTAATTGATTCATTATGTGCATGATAGAGGAAATATTTATACAAATTCTGGAATTATCTTCTAAAGGCAATAAAGTTCTGCCATGCACAGGGCACAAAATATTAAATTCTCTTAAAATAATGTATGTATTTTAAAAGGTGGGAATTCAGAGTTTCCACACAGTCATTTCAGTATGCATTAAATATTAAAAATATCAAATTACTGTATGCTAACTCAAATTTGCATACCTACTTAGTTGTTATTTATACTATGCAACAAGTAGAATTATTCTGATGAATATCTGAAGCATTATTCTTGTACCTTTGTGCTCAAAACCTTTAATATATCCCATCATTGAGGAAAATTCGGGTAAAATAATGAATACACAATTCATGCGCAAATACTCATACATTAAGCTATGAGTAATACAGAAGCACACAAATGAGCGATTAAAAAAATATTAATTGATGTTACAAAATGGATCCAATAAAGCAAACATTTACAAAAAATTGTTGGAAGGTGTGACTTTTACGATATTCACATCAGGAATCAATGTTTTCAATCACATTATCAGATATGTACTTATATATTTTTTAAAAACAATAGCATAAATACATGCAACTCATAAGCTCATTTCACTTCTTGAGGTATATAAATACATTCAATTGTTCAAGGCTCAAATTGTTTGAGATTCACCTTGAATTTGATGAAATTTAACCATATCCAGCAGCAACTAAATTATTCTTTAGGTAATACATGACCCTAAAAAAGCACTAAAGATGTAGGCTAAGGAGTCCTATCATTTTAATTTGTGTGCGTATTATACCATGTAGACAAATCCAAAGGTTGATGCACATACATGCACAAGGGAGTATGGAAATGAGCCATAGAAGGAGAAGAAAGAAGAGAATTGGGAGAGAGCATGACAAGTGACTGGTAGAGGTATTAATCACAGGAACTTAGTATCATACTAGTTGACATGTCCATATAATTCTCGCATCTGAAGTTCCTGCCCCTGCTGTATAATCCCAATGGTTGGCCCATAACCAAAAGACCCAGTATACTTTCATGCAAAATGGGTCTCTTTCCATGGAAGGATATGCATACACCAGCAACTACTTCACATTTTAAGAATTCAGGATTTCCCTTCCAAATGGGCCATTTGCATAGAACTTTTTGTATTTATTATCTACTTTTTTTATCCTTAGCTAACGATTCAATAACCCAGGGTACTATAGGGTTTGTTCCAAAATTAATGCAATTTTTATTCCAGTAATGTATTGAACAGATTTGCACAAACACTTAAAATTCTTGAAATTAGTCTTTGGGCCTCTACACATTTTTACAGCGACTCTGCCATGACCGGTACACACCTTGGAAGGTGTCTTCAGGGACCCCTTGTAAGGTCTTTGTCATGGCTGATTAGATCTCTTCTATGGATGAAAAAGAGGTTCCTTTCAGGGCTGCCTTAGTCCAAGGGAACAAAAAGAAGTCTGCAGGGGCAACGTCAGGACTTTAGGAGAGATGGGGCAGCATTGGCACCTGATGTTTTGCCAGGAACTTGCAGAGTCGTAGCGCATTGTGGCAAACACCTTGGGCACAAGCTTGGCACACACTTTCCTCATCGCTATATCTTCAGTAACAATGCGAAACACAACCATAGGCGACAAGTTCAGTTCATTGGCAACCATCTTGATGCTCAATTGATGATCAGAGTCCAATAATTGTCAAACATGAGCCACATTGTTGTCAGTTTTGCTGGTTGACTACTGTCCAGAGCATTGTTTGTCGTGAACCTCTTTCTGGCGCTCCTTAACAGCCTTTAACCACCTTGAAATATGCGAGTAAAACAGAGCAGAGTCCCCGTAAGCCTTGCGAATAATTTTGTTAGTCTTCCAACGAGATTTTTTCAGTTTGGCACAAAACTCGGTACTTGCATAAAGTTGCCTCATAGTAGATTCTATTTTTTTTCGTGACACAGCCGGCGTGTAGAGGTTTACAATAACTGACGCCCTGCCACTTCCACAGCTTGGAGAGCACTGAGGCCAGTTTTGTGACAAAGCTTAGCATCCCCCTCACCTACTTCGAGTGGTTTGATCCCACTCTGACTAATAGGAGTGGCATGGGAAATTAATTGCATTACTTTTGGAACAAATCCTGTACTTTTGGTCCCAACTAGACTAGACTGACTAGAGTTGATTAAATCATAATCAATATGTGTTTTTATTTGAATTAGCATCTTTTACAATCTGGTGTTTATTAAATCTACAAGATTGTTTCAATTCACAATATCTTTCTTTTCACAGCACAGCTTTGTTTAATATGGCCAAACAATCTTCCAATTTTGTTACCACAGGATCAGCTGTAATACTACAAATCTCTATCTTCCTTAATATTGGTAGGGTTTCCAAAATGAGCTTATGTATTTTATATGACTTTACCATATGTTTTTGAAAATTGTATGATTTTCCCCAGAGCGTTTTAAATTAATATAAAGCCTGTGATTTTGAAATATGCTTTGTGTAACAACCAGCTCCTCATTTTTAGTAAATAAATTCCTCTCAAAATGTACACATTATATTAGCACATGACAGATTTATGATCTATATAGTGATATGATACCAAATCAATTTAACTGAAATTTTATGGTATTATTTTACATATAATTAGTGAGGCATTATTTTATATATAATTAGTGATATTGTGATGGATTTATATTAATCAAATCAATGTACTAAGATAATGCAGGGAATAAACTTAGGAATTTTAGTTTTGCAACATATATACCTTGCACAGATACAATAATTGGTGCACAAGTCCTATTGCCAGAGGCACAAATTGAAATAGCTTTACTCAAATCATCAATTACACACATGCATGTAAAGCATGCCTAAACACATACCATTCCCCAATTTTGTCAAGAAGTTCTAAATTATTCATCTCAATGTATCAAAAAATTAATTTTGTGAAATGCCATATTTGTGCACAAAGTTCAATCTTGCAAAAGATAATGCTTTTATGGAATATTTTTTTTAATTAGTATCTAAACCCTTAGGCATATTTTATTACCTGCACAAGCCTATATCAATCCTTCATTCATTGTTTTTCAAGTGCCTGCATCAGAGCTGGACGCATTTCTAAGATTCAAGTAGACAAAAATGTACACTAATAACCAAGAGGTTTGCCAATGTTTTGACTGTATTTTGAAAATTATGCAAATTGTAGGATTTCTGCACAGAGATTGGAAGGAAAGGTAAATCTACAAAAGAAAATTACATGTTAAATGCAAGATACAAGCAGATAAAAATTTAAAAAAATGCAGAAAAAGAAAATAAAGACAAATAGACACACACAATTGTAGTGTTTGCAATTTTATAAAAAAATACTATGTCTAGTACCAGTACTAGTAACACTAGTCATCTAATGAACATGTATGGGACACACAATACAAAAATTTCAATTCTCAACTCATACTATGCTCTTGCCAATCTGAGCCTTGATGCAACACCAATCACAGTCATCAACCTGAAAGTCGGTTTGATAGGTGAGGGAAAAGGTGACCTAAGCCCAATAGTGCATGAAATGTATACAGGGGGGCCAGTTCCTTTCTCTGGGCCACCTATGTTTTCCAGGAAGACCTGTTCCCCAATTATTTACACAGCTTGGGTGAAGTTGAGGGTGCTCATCGCATTTAATGGAATCACAGGGCATCCGACCAGTAGCCCAATACTCTAGACACTGAACTACCATGTCTCCCTTAATGCAATAGATTTAGAAAAACAAAGTTGGGGCAAAACATTTATAAAATTGAAGACTACAAAATTTTGCTTAAAAAGTACTTAAAGTTATTCTATTTTGTATCTACCCATAAAAATGTCCACTTTAAAACAAAATCTGCAGACTGAGCAAGCATTCATAATTAAAATTAATGTATGACGGTAATTTGAAAGTTCTCGGAATGGCATAAAAATAAATGACTCAACTCGGTGAAAATTTTTATTTTTCAATTTAATCTCCCTGTACCCTAACGCACTTGGGTCCAGCAATGTTCCAATGTCTTGATCCCATCTCAAAAATTAGATTCCATCAGGCCTGCAAAATACCCATCCACTTCAGTGGTTAGTTCACTGTTTGAAGAGAATCTCTGTACACAAAGGAAAATTTTGAGCTTGGGGAAGAGATGGAAATCTGATGGAGCAAATCAGGCGAATAAGATGGTTGTGGCAACAATTCTTACCCAAGTTCACATATATTTGTCATGGCAATGACACTTCTGTATGGGCATGCAACGTCTTGATGAAAGATGACTTTCTTCCTTGCCACACCAGGTCTTATTTCAGGTATCTTTTGCTCAAGTTGGTCCAGGAGGTTAGCTTACTGTTGTTCAGTAATAGTTTGACCAGTGGGAAGATAATCTACCCACAGAATGCCTTTTGCATCCCAGAAAACAGAAGCATCACCTCTCCCGCTGACTGCATTGTCTTTGTTTACTTGGGCGGTGGTGAATCAACATGTTTCCACAGCTTTGACCACTGTTTTGGCACTGGGGTATAGTAGTGGACCCAAGTTTCATCTGTGGTCACAAACTGGTGCAGAAAATCTTGTTGGTTGCTCTTAAAATGGGTCAAACATTGTTTGGTAATTTTCATCCTGATGAGTTTGTGATCCTGTACCAAGAGTAACGGCGCCCACCTAGCAGATAATTTTCTCATATTCAATTCCACAGTTAAAATATGATATACCCATTCAGATTATACCCCTTAGACTTCAGTGATTTCTTGCACTTTTAGTCGGCAAATCTTTGATGACCATTTTATGCACTCTGCAATAATATCCAGGGAAGACGCACATTTTGGCTGACCACTACAAAGATCATCATCTATAATTTGTTGTCTCGGGCGTGACTTCATGGAATCGACTTAACATAATGAAAAGAGAAACTTTATAATTCCACATGGATTTATTAGATGGACGACCTAGGTTTCGACGTGGCACGTCATCATCAGGTGATGACGCGCCACGTCGAAACCTAGGTCGTCCGTCTAATAAATCTATGTGGAATTATAAAGTTTCTCTTTTCATTATCATCATCTATGCTGTCCTGACCAAACTTTAACTTATTTGTCCACTTCGCAACAGTTGAATATGAAGCAGCAGAGTCCCCCAGAGTATTCTGAATGTCGGCATGAATTTCCTTTCATACCTTTAATTATGAAGTATTTAATCTCAATTTTTTCCATCTTCACAAATCACAACAACAGAGAGGAGTCCACACCACAGATCGCTTCCCAGAACATGGATGCATTACAAGTTTACTCATAAAGGATTACCTATTACTATGTGGGAAACTCATTGCGCCAGTGCCGACTGTGATTCTGAGAACCTTCTAAACCACCATGGTAAACAAAAATGTAAATGCATCATCAACATCACAAATGCTTTTAATGAATAAAGAAGGAAAGTGAGATGCTACATAAACTTGCATTTCTACCATGCTTAGGCTGTAATCTGTCCCTGCCTTAGGGTAGATTCTCTACTGCTCAGTAACTACTTACATAAACAGGAATTAAATACAATGAACTGCCAAAAGGACATAATAACTCCATTAGAAATGCAAAACTTTTTACACAACTTCTTTAGCTTATTGAATTCCTATTTACACAGGGTTTTAAAAAAGATTTTTCTGCACAAATAAATTCCTGTCAATTCACTGAATTAAATTTCATGCAGACTTTTTCATGCCATTCGCATTCCCATATAGTTCAGTATATATAATCTGGATTTTTCAGCCCACAAATACCCAGATTAACAAGGGCTGATGAATAACAAAAAATTTATTTCAAGGGAAGCGCATTCCAACTTTTACTAAAACTTCATAGCCAAAAATATTAACCTAATCAAACAGCCCATAATTATTTGTTATTAAAAAAATCTACTTGTGTTTTTCCAAAATAGCCACTGAACCAGAATACATCACTTGCATAACAAACCAACAAATTAATCACTATAAGCACAAAGAAAAAGCAATAGAAAAAAGGGATAGGAAAATACTTACATATTGCAAGAGCAGCAATGATTCTGGTAGCATCATCTGGTAGAGCACAATTAGGAAAAAAAGGCTGAATAACATAGCTTGCAAATGTTAAGCCCATGATAGCATTTGTTGTTGGTCTAGAAAAGAATTAGATAGCATCACCAGTTAGTGCAACACATATTGATTACATTGGCAAAGGACTTAAAAATGATTTGCTCAACTTCTAAGTTGAATTTTAAAAGAAAAAAAACACAATCAATTGCACCATTATAAATCTTTTTAAAAAGAGCAGCAGTTTTCCTCATTGGTTAACCCAAGCCAGAGAACATAGAAGAGATAAAAACCATTTAAATTTCATCTACAAACCTTTTGTGGGCACAAAATCACATTCAACATACTTTTCATTAAAAGTCTTAACTCTTCTCTTTGATGTAATGGCATGATTATTTAATTAAAACCTTTACTCTGGACAAATATTCCCCAGAAAATTGTTTACGATGAATAATGATAGCGGAATAAATATGTACGTAATGTGCTCCAAAATCAAGATTTTCAATTAAATGGAATCAGGGAAAATCCTATGAAATCATATTTTGAGTATTTGGGAAAACATAAGATTTCACCAAACTTTTTGGGGTACAATTGATTTCATAACATACATGGTACAAAGATGTCACATTCATGTACCCGTACGTGATGAAACCGGTTGTATCACAATAATAATATTAGTACATACAAAAAGAAATCTGAGTATGTGAAAAATTGTGATATCCATAAATATTCTACTAGGCAGAATGAGCAGCTGCACGTTTTATATGTACGTACAAAAAATGCAGGTGCTGGCCCAAATTTTATGGGCCTCCAACTTTATAATAAACTTCCAGCTGAGATTAAGGCCCAAAAAAGTGTGGCTGCATTTAAGGTCAATCTACTCAGGTTCTTAAAATTAAAAATGTTTTATTCAATTGCTGCATTTCTTGACAATGCCTGATGTGTGTCGTGTATCCATGTATGTATTCTGTTACTTACTCTGATGTGTCTTATATCAAGTATACAGTCGTAAAAACTTGATCGCTGGACAAGTAAAATGTATTATTATTATAAATTTTGGAAAATGCAGTTTTTCAAATTCCTCAAATTTTTCAACTGAAAGGTCATTTCAAAAGGTTCACGGAACTTTTAGTCTAGAAAAAGGAAATAAATAACAGTCGGGACCTGGAAGGTATGCAACCCACCGAAAAGGCTTCAAATTTTAGTTAAATGCAAAAATTAGTTTTCACAATTATTTAAAATCACCACACACCTTTTTGGTGGATCGAAGGGTATTGATATAGATGTAGAAAATTATTATATATTGGCAACCAAAAATATAGAGCAAACGAAGTATTCTTACAGAAAGTTTTTAGCGCAACTGATATTTCATGTCACCTTATTACATTCAAAGCATTCATTAACCAAGTATGAAATTATTGATACTAGCCAAGAGGAAAACTCCTCAACTGCACAGGCCCCTTGTTTTCTCAGTCAAAAAATTAAATACTTCTACTCTTAACATGATGTAAATAAATTGGATGAATAATTCTCCTAATCTGAATCAAGATGAATACGATTTCCAAAGTTCATGTAATCATATAGGGGAGTTTTTAAACTAGAGGCATTATTTATTACTTGGTTGAATGATAATAGGTCAATCTATTTGAATACTCCCACGAATAAGCAACTTTTTGCAAGCATTTTGGGTACTTAATCAACATTTATACTCGTATATGTATTTTAGAAGATTAAGCAAATCAAGGGGCTACAGATTTATAATGTATTTTTATATTCCATAATTTTAAAGTAGTATAACTTATTAAAGGAAAAAAAATAAGTTCAATTTCACTTCCTTTCGGGTAAAAACTAATCATCACATATCACAGCCATTAATGTTTACTTAAATATCGTGACATTTCACTGCTGGACTTAATTAAAATCTTTAAATTTACTTTAAATTGTGACTTAATGTAAATATCACACTATCACAATTTTTCAAGTAATGTTTCTCAGAAAGGACAATAATGACCTTTACATTTACTTGGTAGTGTTTATGATAGTTATTATTGGCAATTTAGTGCAGCAGTTGTTAATATTTTTTGTGATCAAGTTAAAGCTAGTCTTATACCTCCAAAGGAAAAAAGTTGTGATCCAAGTCATCAGCCCATACATGTATGAGACTTGCTCTGGTGTATCCAGAAAAGAACGACAGAACTTGTATTAACTAGAAAGAAAAGTTTCATTCAACTGTGGTTATTCTGATGATAGCTTGGTTTTTAGTTCAAAGAAAGTGGGTAAATGGAGAGATCTAATTCTAGTCTTTAAGAGTGACGCTGTTTCGATAATGACATCCAATGCTGGAATGAAAGGTAATATTACCAGACAAGATGTAATTGAGGAAACTATTAAAGAAATTAGCAAGGAAGAATGTATATAAAAAACTTTTGTGGAATAAATGAGCAAAAGTACCTACATAACTTAAGATTTTAATGGTGATGATAGAGTTTAAATGCAAATCCTACAGTAGCCTAGGTGATTTGTGCAACTTGAAATATCAGGCATCTTGAATGAAATAATCCAGGCATCTTGCTCAAGTAAACCTATTGGCTGAGTGAGGTCTTGATAATTTTGAAATTAGATATTATTTTTCTGTACAAAAAACAAACTACCAACTAGCATTGCTGCAGGGAATGACCACAATTCTTCAGATTCGAAATCTGGCTTAACAACAGTTTGAAGATAGAACTGAGAAAAGGAAAATAACCTCACAATGAAAAATGTAAAGGGTACACCTAAAATAGTAACTTTCAACCATCCAAAACTTATTGGAGCAATGATTGCTTCCGTATATGTATCAAAATAAACATAATATATGTACAAAATTAGATGTGACATGTCCAGTCCCTACATTTTATTATGATACAATTATGTTAACACAAGATTGACTTAATGATGTCAACTGGGGTCTGAACCTCATTTGCTAAAATATAAAATCTGTCATTGTGATAAACACCTTAGCAAGTGTTAGGTAGTAGTGCTTGCTGATGAAATTGCCAATGAATAGGATTTTAATGAGCATATATTTATTTAATTAAAATGAGGTGCACTGAAAATAATTATTGATTGTGTTTTTTTCTTCAAACCAAAATGCTATACTTAAACACTACAATGATGCTATATTATTATCAATATGCAATGCCCCTAAATATTATGCTATACATTATTACCATTTTGCATGGACTTCATCAAACTAGGGAAATAGTGTGATAAAAGTGCAATACAAGAAATGTATTAAGGCAGTGGTTTTCACGATGATAACCTTTCCTCTTCCAGAATAAGAACTCAGTCTAATAAACTTTCTCAATAAGAACTAGAATCTGTAAATAAAACCTATTAACTACTCTGTGTGTACTTGCATCAAACTGTTCCAATTGTGTGAGGACTTTATTGGAAGCACACTAGCTTTCCTAATGCATTTCATTTTGATAATAAAAGGTGTAGTAATGTTGTTGGGATACTTACTTCATTCACTAACTTTGTTTCAAGAGTCTATGAAAACAATGTTCAGATAAATAAACATTACCTATTTTACAAATATTATAGTAGCTTAACCAATCTTACTCTTACCTATTATTATGTTCTACGCTCTATGAATTATACAGTAGCTAAAGTTTTAAACCATCATTTATTCTGCTGCGTACATATATTCTTCAGTCACCCCTTACAGCAATTTTAATACCCCATTTATGGAGAGAGCTATTATGTTCTCACATTCAAATCAGTAATATTACCCACTGGAAACACTTTTTGCTCAGGATAAATGCAAAAATAAATCTCTTAGAACCTATCCCACATTTTTAAACATATGGTTGTTTGTGCTTGAGCTGAATATATACTTTGATTTAAAGAAAGCTTTCGATTAAGTCCATTTGAAGTAACTTCTGACCCAAATAGAAGGCTACGGAACTAATGATGATTAACTGAATGGTTCAAAAAAAATTCTGGCGGACAGATCAAGAAGTGCAACAATTACAGCTATTACATCTCAGGGTATTCTAATCACCTCTGGTTGCTGTTGGGAAACACATATGGGACCTTTGATGCTCCTCATTTTCATTGATGATATTTAGACTGATTTTGAATGCCATTGACTCTCTCTTCTCTGAAAAGCTAAAATCGCTAAAGATTGTTGTAGACCCCTTATGAAGTCACAAGAAAACATTACTCACTATCTACAGTTCTTCAGTAACTAATGAGGTTAATATTAAATCAATACAGGCCCTCATCCCTCACAATGACAATTAAATCCTTCAATGCATTATGATCAGAAACAAATGCACTAAATTATTATTTTTTAAGTTCTAAACCCTGAAGGCTTAGTATTGTTCTCAGGTATACAGCAATTTGGATTTTGCACAGGTTATATGGTACTCTGACTACAATAGCCACATTAACTGGTCGGAAACAGTGTTAAAAGAATATTAGAGGGTTGTCGATTTTGAATACGGATACCAGTGGATGATATAAATTACTGATGGATGTCTATCAGGCAATAAAAGGCTCTTACATGAATATTAAGTTGGCAGCCCACAAAAACAGAAATGATGGAAGTGATCCAAATGCTTCATGTATGTAAGCATAATCTCCACCAGACTTAGGCACACTTGTTCCCAATTCCGCATAGCACAAGGCCCCTATTGTAGACAATAAACCGCAGAGGGTCCACACTACCAAAGAGAATCCCACAGAACCAACTTCTTGTATAACACCTTTTGGCGACACAAATATTCCTGAAACAAATATATTAAATCAAAATATTTTTCATTCAATGAATTTTAGTAAATAATAGCATTAACTTCTATAGGATTGACATCTACACCGCTACGAAACAAAAGGACTTATTACCTGATCCAAATATAATACCCAATATAATAGCTACGCCTTCTAAGAGGCCTAATTCCTTCTTCAGTTTCACCTTATCTACAACACCATTGTCGTCCCGTCCTTCTGGTGTCATTAGGTCTGTTTCCAAAGACGTTCTGCCCATTTTATCCCTAAGCGAAAAATATTGTAATACTGATAAAACAAACAATTCACCAGTTGAAAATGTAGCATACACATATATACAAAACAATTGACATCGGTCAATTTACAAAATCCATTAGATATAATCATAAATTATATTCAAAAGAAATCATTCATTCAACAAGCGGAAGCATCAACTTGCCTAAAGTCTATCACAATTTGTTGGCGGACAAATTACTGTGACCACGTGTTTTGATATCTTTATGTAAATTGTCGAAAGACAAACACTTTTTACTGGAATTATTAATACGTCCTTATTTACTCTAAAACACTGACTACTGAAGTTTGTTCCAAAGCCACGTGAAACTACCGATATACTCTTCCTAACAAAATACGGCACAGAAATAAACGCTTAGGTAGCGTATGCACACACAAAAATTTCCACGTATTGTTAGGCCAGAGTCATATTAAATATAGCCAAGAAAACTGCTCTCATTTATTGATAAATTACTCTTTAATTAAAATCGTAAATAAAATTGTATCACAGAGGGTGTATCATTTGGGGCGAAAATATTAGTTAAATTTCGTGTTTGGTGCGCAAAGCATATTTCCGTTTTTGGAAAAACATTCGCGAACCGTAAAGGGATCGCTTGCTCACTGCAGGTTGTGTGAGTGTGAACGAATTACTTCCTAATTGAATACTCTAGGTTGGGATTTGTTGAAATGTCGTCTCTCTACGGAAAAGGATTATTGACCCATGTCATTCGCTGTGCAACTAATTTTTTAATTATTGATTATGTTTCCATCTCTTACTTCATACCCTAAATTCATTCCTATAGTTTGTCAGGGAGAACTTCATCAAAGATGTGCCATTATTAACAATTAATGTTAAAATTTTACTGTTTCAGCTAAATCGCGAGTCGAAGAAAATGTTCGATTTGATTTGCAGAAATAATTGGAGGCTAATCACTGAATTTGATGTAAAGTCTTTGGTGTCATAATTTCATTTAATTAGGTTAAATCGAGTCCATTTCTATTATTAGAAATTTCGTCACTGATGATTTTTAATGGTCTCGAACCTACAACGTTTTCCTCTAAATTAGGCCGAGCGTGCGCACGAAATTAGAATTTGCACTTTTGCCGTACTGCAATCATTAACAGCGAAAGCGGGGCTATTTTACTAGACTGATTTATGATTAGTTTCAGACATTAATTGTTCTTAATAAAACGTTTGATTACTCCCGAAGATGAAAATGTGACAATAATCCTCTCTTCGCAAAACCAAAGATGTGTATAAAAAAACACTAATCTCAGTAATCAAGCCGAATGTCGGTTTGAACTAACAATATGCCAACAACTTTAACCTGTCAAAACAACCAATACCTAATGCTAAGAACGACCACATTTTCACGCTATTTATGGGGTGTAAAATTCACTTGAGACCAGCGGGGCAGTTGTATTTTCTAAGCCGGAAGCGAATCTGGGGCCTACTAATAGTCTGTTGAGCATGCATTCATAGATAACAATTGACCTATAGTAAAAACTATTTTCTGTGCTTTGCAGAGGAGTATTCTGAAATCCTTATTTGTACAATTTTCTGTTCAGAATATCTCATAAGGCATAAAAAGAGACGTTTCAGGCGTGATATGGTGGAATAACATGATTAAATAAAATTAGCAATTTTCCACAAAAATATTTTTGTGGAAAATTGCTCATTTTATTTAATCTCATAAGGCGTTAGAAACTCACTGCATGCCAAATCAATTTAATCCTCAATTTTGCCTCGATGACAATATAAAAAACAGGCATAAAAACACAAAAATAACATGCTACAACACAAGTTCTTAATCTACAGCCAAAGTATAGTGCCTGGTCTTGCAACTAACTATGCTGTACCAATTAACTCCATTTATACCTCACCTGGAAGTCAGTCATCACCATATCAAAATTTTCCCCAGATCTAATCTCAGAAAAACTTCCTGCCTTAAGTTTTGTAAGGATTTGTTGCCTTAAGATTTCTCATGGTAGTGACAAGGATCTAATTTGTACACTCTTAAGTGGCTAATATATTTAATGTAAAGTCAGTACAGAAGCTGCTTTTTTTATTTCAATGGTATGCACATCATACTAATGTCAGTTAAAGAGCAAGGACATAAGTGCATTACTGCTAGTAATTTACATGAATAAAATTATTTTTTTCAGAATGAGATACAATTTTTTGAATAAGATATGATATAAAAGTAGATAACTCAAAAACTGGAAACAATGACAATCAGAGATACAAAGGTTTCTATACATATTTTGGAAGAGGATGATGAAATAAACTGGAGTTTAAATTTCACTTAATCTGAATTGCACAGTTCCAGTTTTGAATGTTGATATAAAACACAGCTGGATCATTGCAAGCATTTTATTTTCTCTCACATTTATAAGTAAATAATGGACATTTGTCAAGTAAACAAAATTATTTTAAAGTTAAACAGACCACCTGGAATGTGCTTTGCATTTGGACAATTCTTACAATGGGCATAAAAATACATGTATGGACGCTTCAGCACCCCTAATCCAGAAATCTGTACTCTCGGAACTCCCTAGCCTGGCAGTGTGATAAAAATGTTGAGAAAGGAAACATCTTCCAATCGAACAAATTTTCTGTAAATTAACTGCCCACCACTCCTAAAAATGTTCCCAGAAGAAGCCACTGATCAGTTTTTCATGAAATTTCATGAAAATAATTTTTAGGGCTACACCAGAGATACTTTTGCTTATTTGAGTGATCACTTTCAATGTCTTGAGGTAGCCATTAACATAGTGAATTTAATTACTACCAAGTGTAAGCAGCAGTATTTTTAGCAGTGGAATGAAGAATTGGTGCAAAAAAAGGCCAGAAATATAGATGTGACAAAAAAACTTAGTGCTGATAAATCAGTGGTGCTTGTACATAGTGCTTGTGTGAGACTTGCTGTGTTCAATCTTGAATCATAGTTACTCAAGTATGACAATAAGAAGCATGAGGTAAAAATATTGCTTTATGTTGTAAGTGAAACAAAAAAGGGATAATAAGCAATCTGAAAGGAAAAACTGTTTGATTTAGAAATGAACATAAGCAGCTCATCAGGAGAGACAACACAATTTCATGGTAGAGCATGGAATACTGCTGCTCAGACTTTTGTCAAATAGGGAAGCTGGAAATCATCATAACTGTGATGAGTCTACAGTTGTAAAATACAAGTGGCAGCTTATGGCTATACAGTACAAGAGCCTGGTTTTTATTTATTTTCCATGAATATGTTGATGGAAATTTTAAGCTAAGCATGTTTATACAGTTTTAAATATCTAATAATTTTAAATGTATGATTTATGCCATATGATATAGAAGTAATGATATTTTCTCTTAAGATGTGCTGTTTGCAAAAGTCACATGGTATATTACTTTGTGATTTTAGAAACAAGTTATTTTATATTAGTTCCTATGTTCATGTTTGAGAATGGAATAAATTAATAAACTTCAATACAAAGTAATGACTATCTGGTAGAAAACATAAATGAATAACAAGAATATAAGTTATTCATTAACACTCATGACTTACAAAAATTACTGACAGAGATGCTTAACGGTACGAGGGAATGTCTCATCTAGGAAGCCCAGGACATTAGGGGTATATAATGACTAAAACTCTGAAATGGTATGATTCTTGAAAGCCAAAATATGAAATAAAAAGAAAATTTCATTCATGTTTATTTAAATTTGAATTGACCTTTGCAACTTCCAGTTCAAATTTCCAGAAGAAGAGGGGAAAGCACTTCCAAGTTCGATCCACAACAAGATATATACAGTCAGTCGTTAGTGCATTGTAATAATATTGTAACACAAAATCCAGTTAATTACTTAAAAATCATATATACATCATTAAATGCATCCGTATTGAGTTAAAGGTGCTCAAAATTAGAAATTTAATTTTGAAAACAAGAAACTACTGCACACACATTAACTGAATAATTAAAATGTTCTAAAAGGAAAAGAATAGTTGTAGCGATGAAGGCTACTACAGTATTTGGATTTTTATAGATTGAACTATTTCTCAAAGAAAACGATCTCATTGATGACTGCATCAAATTTACAGTGAGTTATCCACAGTCATTATATATTTGAGCCACATAAATATAATATGTAGTCACAAAAAAAGTCGATAATAATAATGAAAAACTAACCGCATTAGTTTTCACAATATATGACCTTGAAAAAAAAATAAAATATATAGATACTTTATTACTTTTAATATGGTACTCGATTTGAGGGTCATCATTGCTGGAAATAAATGTCTTATGGTTTCCAAAGCCTAAGCAAACCATCTTCACTGTAGGAGCACAATAAGTTTTGGTGAGGATGATGAGCTAAACCAATTACATCCTTCTCATGAATCTGAAACAAAATTTAACATCAAAAAGTTAAAAGGCAACATAAGTGAGCTCAAATCAATAATTCAATAAATCTTATATGTAGGGATCAGAAAATTGTTGTTTTAATATATTAGGCTGTTTTAATAAAATAATATTAATTTATCATATGAATAAATTAATATTAATTTATGAATTTATATTTAAAAAAAATTATAAAATTTATAATAATAATTATTTTTTTATTATTTTTTTATTTTATTATATTTATTATTAAAAAATAAAATTTATATTATAAAAAATATATTATAAAAAAATTAATTTATCATATGAATAAATTAATATTTAAACCTATTTGCAACAATATTTGTTTTATAAATTTGTAATATGTTTGTTGGACTTATTCATTAAGTTTTATATTATTTGTTACTTTGATGACTTCATAACCTTGTACACTAGTGCAATAGATTAGACAGCAGTAGCAAATAAATGTGTCAAGCTGTATAAAACCTACGTAAATGGGCCAAATACTCCAGTTGTGAATACTGGAGTATTCACAACTGAACTTCATCAAGCATCTATTACTGCATGTGGGCATTTTATATAAATCTCCTATATGTCTACATAGCTTTTATTGATCCTGGTTAAATGTAGGGAAACAAATCATCATCATGGGTTAACAATTCAGGGATTGATTTGTTACTGCTCTCTAAACCATCAAGTTTTCAGTGCAACAAGTTCAACGTATGCAAATCATTCGCCTTGACTGAGATTTGAACCTTCCATCGATCCTTCCATTCCTGGCCGAGTGCTTTAGCCAGTTGACCTACTGAGATGTCCTCTTATATTAAAATACAATAAAACCTTCCATTCTGAAAAAATTAAATATGTTCAAGATTTATTCAAAGAAAATTATATACATATATATATACACATATATATTATTCTCACACATAGAAATAGATATATAAGGAAAGGGGATAGGAAAACACATAAAAGACAAACATAGGCGTGCCATGAAACTATGCGCTATGCGTGCCATGAAACGCACCGTTCCTATCCTTTATAATATCGTATGAATGCTTTTCTACTATCCTTTCCCCTTCTTGTGTTCCGTCTATTTCTTCTTTGGTGGGTGAAAAAGCTCCCTAACGCCATCTCTCGGGCAACAACTATCGGAGCACTTTGGCGCTTTATAAGATCGCAGATCTCAGTGTAAATCTGGTTTCCTTATTAGCTTAGGTGGTAGAGCATCCGCCCAGCAAGTGGAAGGCCCGTGGTTCAAATCCCGGATAAGGAAATATTTTTACATTTGTGACCTGCTCAAATCCGCCTTCCCCACCTTTCCTGTGTTTGTCTTTTATGTGTTTTCCTATCCCCTTTCCTTATATATCTATTTCTATGTGTGAGAATAATATTTGTTCGCCATATGGCGGGATTTTCGTGTTTGAATATATACATATATATATATATATATATATATATATATATATATTCAAACTTGAAAATCCCGCCATACGGCGCACAAATATTCATTCAAACAGAAATAGGTATAAGGAAAGGGGATAGGAAAACACATAAAACACATAAAAGGCGAACAAGATAAGGATAAGTCATCCCGGATAAGGAAATATTTTTACTTTCGTGATCTGCTCAAAAACCGCCTTCCCCACATGTCCTGTGTTCGCCTTTTATGTGTTTTCCTATCCCCTTTCCTTATACCTATTTCTGTTTGAATGAATATATATATATATATATATATATATATATATATGTTATTTCGGATCCTGAATCATCTTTTGTTTTATCATGGAATGAACCAACCTGGGATGGGAATTCAATGCATGATGCACTCCTAATTCTTTATTACTAGAAAGCTGTCTACAGACATTTTTGTACGCCAATTCTTCAAAATTTATGAGAGAGAAAATGCAACTCAACATTATCATAATAAATGTAGAGTGTGCATAGCCACTGTCTTAATAGGGTGATGCTTCCCAATATATGACGCAAAAGTTTCGCATGACCTCCACCTCACATTTAGCCAGCTCTTCTGGAATTTACACTTTTTAATGGCTCATGCAGTTTTTGAATGGTAAACAAGTAGTGGTTCAATTTTTAAATCGCTGCTTGAATTGGTACAAAATAGAAGTGTGAGATGGTCTTTTTTTGCTTGTGGCCAAGCAATGGAATCTCCTCTGCTGTCATATTGATTTGCTTTAGCATTATTTCCTGAATTCACATTTAAAAAACTGTTCCAGCAAGTAACCCTCACAATTTTAGAGCATCTTGAAGTCACTGATGAAGTTCTCTACAGCCTTTGAGTCAGAGCTCACTGCTTCACCATGCCTCACAACACTATGGATGTCATTTCTTTTCTTTAACTTCTCCAACCACCCATGGCTTCCCTCAAATACTTCTTTGGCCATTGATGATCCTGGTATCTTCTTGATGAAGTTAGCGACAATTACTGTTGCCTCTTCACAAATGATGTCCCCATTAATAGTGTTGCCTTGCATATAGATTTTCATACATCCACATGAGAATTAACCTTTCAACACCACTGAGAATATGTAATGACTAGGCAGATATTTTTGTCACTGCCTTTGAAGCATCTTTTCCCAAATCTTGGCTTGGATGATGCAAATAACTGATTTTGACGGACTGTATGGGTGTGCTAGAACAGCCATGCTGATGCCTCAGTCTCGCTTTTTAATGATTTTACTTTTCATTTCTATGGTTATTTTTACTTTCTTATAAATGTCTTCCAGTTGCTTTTTTTCAGGAACATTTTTATAACTATACACAAAATATATTTACCTCTGAACAAAAAAATCACAAATGATGTCTGAATGCAAGTTAGGAAAAATACATGATCATAAGCAACACTAAGCAGAATCATACAACGGGAGAGTATTATACATCTTTACTTGACCAGCTGAAGATAAAAATACCAAAAAAAGACCGTATTTGAAGACAAAGAATGTGCTTTATCATCAGGACAATGCACCTGCTCACACTTCGACGATTGTCATGTCTAAAATTCATGAATAGCACTTCGAATTGGTTGACCACTACCTGTATATACCAGATCTGACCCCTGGCAACTTTTTCCTATTTCCTGATTAAAGTTTTGCTTGGAGGACAAGAGATTTTCATTAGACAAAGAGGTATTCATATAAGTAAATGCCTATTTTGCAGAGAAAGATATCAATTAGCTTTTGGTACGGTTAAAAAATTTAGACCACTGCTGGAAAAAGTGTATCAAATTAAAAGGAGACTGTTAGAAAATAAAAATAAGTTTGAAGAAAAAAGTTTATTTGCTTGGTCAGACATTTTTTTAGACCACCCTCATATGGCACCACATTTATCACCTCCAATCTCCTTCTTTTCTCTGATTCTCCTATTATCCAAGTCTCACCTCCATAGGAAATCATCCTCCATATATAAGTTTTAACGAAAAATTTACCAATTTCCATATCTTCACAAGTATAAGAATTGAAATGTACTTAGCACTCCAATATTTGGTGCTAGTAGTTGTCTTTTGATAGAAAACCTTCTTTGCCATTCATTTTTGCAAGTAATGATTCTATTGCCCAAATAGCAAAATTCGTTCACTTGTTCCAGTACGTAATTACCCAGTTTTCCTTGAAGATTATCCTCCCTTCTTCAATTGGAAACCATTAAGTTAGTTTCAATCTTGTTTATCTTGAAGTTGTAATTTTTCATCGCCTTCCTTAAAGTTGAATCCATGTATGGTCTTATTTCTTCTCTGCAAGAACTTATATGTCTTCTGAAGTTGCAGCATACTTATTCTTTCTCCATTTATTTGTACACTACCCCTTATCTTTTCATGGATCTCATTAACTGTCATATGAATGCAGACATTAACAATCAAATGCAGTAATGGGCGACCTTGCCTTACTCCTTCCTCTATTTTAGCTTCTTCACTGCTTCCATCCCATTTGATCATTATCACCTGCTCTCTATTCAGTGTGTGTACCAACCCAACATGTTGACTTAATTACACGTCAAAGACGAGTCCCAACATTTTGTCCCAATTATACAAATAATATAAATTCATGGAGGTTCACAACTAATAAATGGATACTTGAGTGAATCACAATATTTAAAAAGTAATTCCAAGAAACAAAACTTCATGACAAGTGTTCTCAGGAGCCTATACTTAGTGCCAAACTTGCATTTTTTACTGGCGTACAAGTTAACCGCTGATTTTTTTCATGAATTTGTTTTTTTACAAATCTTGCACATTCGTTGAACTTATGTTTTTGTAATTATTACATGCTGCCAAGTTGATTTCATCGAATTAATTTTTTTTCCAACTTATGAACTTTTGTTTAGGATATTCTCAAGTAGTAAGCAATAAAATAAAAATATAATTTAGCACTTTTAAAAGTAGTTATCAAGTTGCAAATCATATATTGATTATTTCAATGCATCAACAGTATCAATTACTATCATCAATAGTGAAATTTTGAGTAGGTTCTGAAATTTACTGCCACTGCCTTGAGTACTCCTCAAATGATACAGCTACAGCTGTTTGCTTTTATTTCAGCATCTCACCAAGCAGGCAGCAATAGTTTTTGTAGTAAGAAAAGTCATAATTATAAAAATATCATTATATGGCAGTAATGTCAGCAAATTTTGGAATACCAACTATGAGAAATGTAGCTCACTTCCCAAATAAAATTTTCTTAAATTACTGTAAATACCTCTTTCGTGCATAGGTTGATCCTTTACTGTTTTCATCAAAATTTTGTATTTAAAAGTCAGCCAATACACTAGTGTACATGGTTTTTGATTTTTGCTGGTTTTTGATTGAAACTCACTAAAAATAACCTTAGCTATTCAATTAAATATGTACTGAACTTAAGGCTCTATTATTCTACTATTATCCTTACGTTTTTATTGCAAATAGTGGCATTTTCCCCAAAATATTGCAAAATACTCCAAAAGTAAAACAAAAACTTACATTTAGAGTTCTCTCCAGTTTTCCAGATGCAGTAGAGAAACAATACAACACTAAATCCTCACCAACACAGTAAATCCACTCTCCCCTTGGTGAGGAGCAGGCACACACGAAGTCTCCTCCTTCCCGCTTTCCACTTGAGAAGGAACGCACAATCTGAGGATAACAACAGAAGAGAATAGATAACTTTTAAAAACCTAGACAGAATGATTCACAGTGATAATAACTCAGTTTTCAACGCTAAGTTGATATATAACAGATCATAGCAACACTTCCACAATGCTTGTAGCCACTGTATAACATACAATGTGGTCCAAGTCCAAAACCATATTTTTGCATGCCCAGTAGATTTACAGTGCAGTAGTACAGAAAAGTAATATTTACAGTAGAACCTGTTTTAAAACACTATCACTGAAGACCCTATCACACATAAGATGAATTTTTCCCAGAACCTACAACTTTCCCATATCAATAATAATCCACCACTTACGATGTGCCACCAATCACTTACACTGTTTATTTTTTTCATTCCCGATGGTTCTACAACCCTCTTTATATGATCATCTCCTCGTCTTAATCAATAGAAAGAAGTACATAGAGCAAAAAATAGTTTAAATTATGCATATCACTATCCCTTTGTCTCTACAACCTCAACTGAATAGCATCCAACACAGTGGGCTAGTAATACTTTTTTATTATCCTCCTTTGTCAAGCTGGTAACATTTGTTTTAGAATTGATTAAAAAATGCAACTTTTAAAAGTAAGAAAGAAGGTATACTTTTTGCACACAAAGTCCTTCTGAAATATGAACAGAACAGCCTACCAAAACTATTCAGTTGTTATGAAGTGTAGTGTTCGTTTCACAGGGGAGGCAGGTTATCAAATGGAATGAAGAAGCATAAACTGGATTGATAAAGAAGGTGTATCAGCAGGCTGTAGAGAAAATCATGGATGAGTGCAGAGAGCTGAGTGCCATCAAGGAAAAATGTGAATGTTATCCAAAAAGGGATATCAAAAGCAGCGGTGAGAAACTATAGGAAACTGTTAATGGAAAAGTACAAGGAAACCATGGATCATAGATGAGATAATTAGAAAAATATGAGAGGGAAGAAAATGGAAGAATGTAAGCACAGAGTTAGGCAAAAGGAAGTACAAAGAGTTAAATAATAATTTGAGATAGGTAACAAATAAAGCAAAAGTAGTATGGTGGAAGACCACAGCACAAGGACATGGAAAGTTTGCAGAAGAAGGGTGAAATTGGTTCACTTATCATTTTTTCAAGAAACTGTAACGGTAACTTTAACGGAGTCACCCGCTATGTGTGCATTATAATTTTTTTAACCACTTAAAGCACTCGGCCGGATATCGAGGGATCCGGGTTCGAATCCCGGTCAAGGTGAATGATTTTTACTCTCTGAAATGGTGTACACTTATCATTCCTATATTAAATCCTTACTCAAAGTCCATGTTCTCAACTGCCTCCTACTTAAGAAAGCCTCTTACCCTAATGCAATTCTTTATATACGTCCCTGCTACTTTGATCATTTTGGTCCAAAACACTTCCGAGATACGTAAAGAGTTCTACCTGCTCTAATTTTTTCCCTCCTATTTTAATGTTTAGCTTAGCCTTTTTCTTTCTGGAAAATCGCAAAACCTTTGTTTTATTAATATTGATTCTCATCCCATATCTATCGCACTGAACCTCCAATTCACTCAGCAATGCTTGCAACCCCTTGGCTGACTGACAAACTAAAGCTTGGTCATCAGCTAACCTAACTGATTTTATGTATTTCCCACCAACCTTCATTCCCACAACCAGTTCTTCCCATGTCTTTTTAATCATTTCCTTCACATATATGTTGAACAGCACCGGTGATAGTGGGCAACCCTGCCTTACACCTCTTCCTAACACTACCCCACCTGGACTTTCCATTCCCCACTCGCACCAGAGCAATCTGACGACATGTACAGGTTGCGGATTAGCCTCCTGTCCCTCCAATCTACTCCTATTTTCTGTAATATACTCATTAGTTTCTACACATACACATGTGTAAAAAAAATAGAAATTCAGACATACATATTTTAAAACTTCTGAGTGTATGAATGCTCTGAATTTCTATTTTTTTATGACTGTCCTATATTGTTACTGCACACCAATCCTTGGGTAAATAAAATTATTATTATTATTAATAACCATAAACACAGTAATCAACCCGAAGGTCGGTTTAGTAGGTGATGGTAGAGCTCACCCGTGTACCAAGCCCGACGGCGTGTGAATATTCACACATCAGGGTAGGGGGGCCGCTTCCTTTCCCTGTGCCGGTCATGGTTTCCCAGAAAGATCTGGTACCCAAAAAAGTCAACTAGCTTGGGTGGAGCTGCAGGTGCCCAAAGTGCATTGCCCGGGAATCGAACCCGGGACCCTCCAGTCAGTAGTCCAACGCTCTACCCACTAGACCACCGCGACCCTATTATTATTAATATAAACTAATAAACAAGGAGCCATTCCATGCCATTTAATTGAGCAAATACTAGATACACTAAGTCCAAACATGATATACTTCAATGCAGGAACAAACATCAAAGAGACTCCTGAAAAATGAATACTAACACTATCTTGTAGATTTTCCTTTTTTGTAAAATGTTGGAGGAACTGAGTGCACATTATCATAAAATTGAAAATGAGTAACAAAAGTGTTAAACTATAAGAATACACAAGTTTGAAGCATAAAATCAAGTTTTTCTTATCATTTTATGGCAAATATTTATATTTCATAAATAAAAGAGATCAAGTTATCAGCAGGTTTATTTTAATGTAAGATTAATTTTGATTTTATTAATATTTTAAATTCAGAGAAAGGAATCAGATTTAATGACAATTTAAATGCATGGCATAATGTAAAATGTAATCTATATTAAGTGTAGTAATGCAAAATTTAATCAAACTACCCAAAAGTAGCATTGGAAAAGTACTATTATAGTTCAGAGATTATCAGTAAAGTATAAATATTGGACATAAGTGAGTGCAACATAATAATTGGATTATATTAGACAAGAACTATCATTGAAAGAGCCATACACTACGCTTAGTTTTGCCAAATTGGCATAGTAATGATTGTTTATTACAATAACAATATTTCAATGCTCTTTCTAATTAGATTAACAGATCCTGAGTGAACTTTGTAATTAAAGTATACTGATTTACAAGTTTACAAATATAAAATACTCAATGTTTATGTATCACACATAGAGGAGCTAAAAACTATTGTTCTCAGGCTGTTTATTTACAGGCTGTCTGTTCTAACCACATATATCCAGTTAAAATTTCCTCATGGCTAAGAGAAACTCCATTGCAAAGTTACCACAACAGAATGATGAAACATACCTGACCCTGCATATTCATAATGACCACAGTATTGGTTCTGTTACAAACTACAAAATGCTCAGGATTCTTGGGGAGAAGATGAATGCCATTGACAGGGACATCTGTACCAGTACCACCACCTCCACCAAGTGACTTGAAAGTTCCAATACATTCTGTTGACTTGATGCTCCATGCTCTAACTGTGCCATCAGATGAAGCACTGCAAGCAGAAGTCATACAGGTATTACAAATTTAAGGGTAAGGATTAGTACTCTGAGACTTAAGTCTTCTAAGATTATATAATATGTAAAATACATTTTTTAAAACAAAATCTGCACCTTTAAAAGGTTTGTAAAATAACATAGTTGTGTGTTATGGGATATGGATTACATTGTATAAGGTACAGAGATAATAATCAGATAAGACTAAACCATTTATTACAAGAATTCAATTTAAAGCTTAAAATGTTATCTCGATTATGCAATTATTCTCATAGACTTCTGTGTGCTCACTGAAATAATAATGAGAACAAAAAATTTATCTGACATGTTTAACATGGCCAAGACAGCGCTGTTATGCAGTATACACATAATTTTACTGTAAAGAATGATTTTAAGTAAAACCTTTAAAACTCCTATTCCGTCTACTAACCAATGATAAGCCATCATCAAAAAGGGGTGAATGAAGTGAGAATTTTCATTACAACTTCCCCAGCATACAACTTAGGTGCACATAACCAGAGCTCCATGACAACAAAATCACATTAATTAACAGAACAGTTACATCAAAAAATGAAAGTAGGTCATTAGCATCAGCATTATGTGCTGATGATCATACAAGGTGAAATCTTGTATATAGTACAATAAAAATGGTGTGCTTCAGCCATTCATCTTTTAATATTAACACCTGTTTGATAAATATGCCAACTTCAATAACACTTTGATTTGTTAAAATATGTTCATGTATCAGGCAACATAGCAAGTCATCTGAGATGTGCCATTCTTGCATTCAGAGGGGTAGTAGTAGTTTTAGGGGAGGCAATTTGCACCACTAGGGACGGGAGGGAAAGAAAGTATGGAGAGAAACCCAGTCGGCATTAGCCTACTCTTCTCGAAAGGCACCACAGGGTCTGCAGTTTAACATCCCATCCGACAGCCGTCGTACTCACTCAAAGTACTCTCCACAAAGCACCTTAAGTAGGGATTGGGATACCACTGAAAAATATCTATCACCTCCAGGATTCGAACCTGGGCCCTCTTGGCAGGAAGCCAGGACATGTATTCAGAGGGGTAGGCATAATTTGTTGTTATACTGAAATAAGATATGTCACTAGGAGGGAATGATTTTCAATTTTTAGAATGAAATCACACAAGCAAAGCACCACATAATGATCTTTGCCTGTATCCATGGTCTATTCAGACAAATTATTAATATTAACATGAAAAAATTGGTTTTGTGGAATGCTCAGCAAAAAGAGATGACATTAAGCTTGAGTTATTTAACTGTGGGGAATATCTCAATCACAATCTATTTCACAAGGGCTGGCCACCAACACTATTATGTAAAGCCTACCTCAGAATCCCATGGCCATCTGGAGTAAATACAACCTCATTAACAAAGGAAGAGTGTCCTCTGAATTCCTTGAGAGTTTTTCCTGATTTGAGTCCATGAATTCTGGAAAAGAAACGAGAAAGTAAAAATTATGAACTTTTTGTAGAGGCCCAAATTAAGGAACTGAATTGCAACTTAGAAATGTGCATTTTTTTGGACACAAATCATTTTCTGTTGCAGTATTTTAAAAACGTTTAGACGAGCATTTTAAAGAAAGGGGATTTCTGATATTTATGGCACAATAAATATGAATAAATGTTTTTGAACTATTGGATTACAACTTAACATCCATAATGTGTTTAGGATTTGAAAATAGTATAGCCTAAGCTTTTAACCTAAAATCTATTTTTTGATATTTCTTTTGTTTTTTATTTTAATCTTTTAGTTCGTGTTTATCCATTTTGTTGTTGTTGATTTCCCATGAAATGATTATTAATGTTTTTTGTTGTTATATTTAGAAAAAATAGAACAATATTATTTCTCTAGTTAATTTAAAATAGCAATTTTCCACGAAATAAAACTTAATGCGACCGGTGTCAATGTTACTACATCATCATCAGGTGATGATGATGTAGTACCATTGAAACCAGTTGCATTAAATTTTATTTTGTGGAAAATTGCTATTTTTAATTAATCATGATATTCCACCATATCATAACCGGCACAGGGAAAGGAACTGGCCCCCCTACCCTGATGTGTGAATATTCACACGCCGTCGGGCTTGGTACATGGGTGAGCTCTACCATCACCTACTAAACCGACCTTCGGGTTGATTACTGTGTTTATGGTTTTTTTTTATTCCACCATATCATGCCTGAAAGATCTCTTTTTATTGTTTTACTGAGATCAGAAAAGGATAAATTACAATTTTTGAAGTAAAAGTGAAATAAGAACTCTTTTGTAATAGCTTAATTATGTGAATTGGTGACCATCATATAACTCATCTAAGAAGTACATCAAACCATCTTTAAGTTTGCAAATGCAAAAATGCAATGGGGTTTTTTCCCCATAACTCAAGACAGTTCAGGGACAAAGAGGGCTACCAATGTTGGAAGAAGGAGATCTGGGACTGTGGCTTGAGCATGATCTACAGGGTAAAGGCAGAGGCCAAAAGAACATTTCACCAAAGATGAAGAAACAAAACTCTTATCATCCAACAAGGCAAGTATATCTTGTCAAAATCAATAGCAATTGACATGCAGAAGTCATTAGAAACAAAGACATTCAAAATCGGTTCCAGATTCTGACAATGAGAATTGATTACCAAAAAACAAGGTAGAGAATAAAAAGTGAAGATTCCAATTGTCAACATTGAGGAGCACATCTAGCTGATGATCCAAACCAACCTAATACCTTTTGAGTACTCAGATCTTAATGTGCTCACACTCTGTCCCACAATGACAACATCCCACATCTCAGGTCAAAGGAAGAGGTGAAGTCCCAAGCTTTGTAGGCCGCCAGGAATCCATGTACAGAAGGCAAAAAGCAGCAGCATTCTGGTGGAGAGGGTGAGCCCTTGCAGTGCAAGGGACAGGGATGCTTCTTATAAAGCAACTCCCTCAAGAGTACAAGAGCAGAACATAATACAACAAAGGGCATGTTTCCAGACACACCCATGGGTAGGAGCAATGGAATGCTCCTGGGATTGGCAAGTAAACCCACCAAGGAATCAGGGTCATCAGATCTTCAGTGCAAGGGGAGGTGCAAACCTCTGGGAGATAAAATCAGTTTTTCATGAGGAGAGAGGAGTTAAGACTGCAACAGCACACCGAAGAAGAGAATACGGCAGTCTTCAGTGTGCAAAGAGTTCTTGTCAGGCAGAGAGACAACCAAGCACCAGGGAATGCCATGCCAAAACTAAACATGACCAGAATGATCAGAACTGAAATGCATGTTGGCCACAACTTATTCTTCTCAATAAATTTTGCTATATAACAACATGAACAGCAGTAGGATTGATGGGTATGACATAGAATAGGCACTAGGGTGCATTGGGCCTTCCAAATAAATTTCATGTGTTCCCAGCATATATGCTGAACACCTGATGAAGGTTCATTAAGGAGAGTTGAGCTGGCCAAGTGACCACTTCACTTTGTTGAGTCATATTTGAGATGGAACTTGGCAAAGCAGTCGAAAATAATGCTAGAGCCAAGCTATAGTCTTAGGCCTGAGCTTTCAGACATTTTGTGTTTTGAAAATTCAAAAGACTTGAACTGAAATGTCAAAGTGGTACTTATTAAAATAAGTACTAATACCACACATAAATTTGTAGTAAACCAACTTACAGGGGATTGTACATTTTCAAATTTTTTAAAATTTATTTGAGCTACCCTTTGAATCCATTTCAATTTGTTTACAATCAAAATCAACCTAAAATTGATTACACAAAATGAAATAACTCTCACCCAACAAAAAGGTAAAACAAGATTTGTTTTTGTATTTTGTACACTGGTATTAAAAAAAAAGAATATGTGTCTAAGGCCACAACAATGACAGTGCAATACAATTCACTCCAGCCCACATAATGGGAGAAGTGTAGTTATATATTAAAGAGAAATGTGGGCATGCTAAGATAAGCATTAATGAAAACTATGTAAATGTGATGGAAATGGGGTACCTACTTAAAGATTGCTTTCAGTAAAAATTGGAAAGATAGGGTGAGGTATGAGTGGGCTACAATAGAATAAAGATTGGATGCACCTGTAACAACAAGTATAAAATAAGAGCGCTGCAATGGTTTGGTCATTTTGAAAGAATGGATGAGTCATATCGTCAAACATATATGAAATGAGAATAAATGAATAAATGGTTTAGGAGTCTTATCTAGTAAGGCCATATTCATTTATTAGTTTTGTTTGCATGTGTGCAATAAACACGATTATTTATTATTATTCAGTACAACCTTTCTTATAGGTGACTGCAGTGATTACTTACCTAATGGTTGCATCAAACGATGCACTTAAAACTTGACCATTATCCCGTGAAAACTGAAGACATGTAACTCCTTTGGCATGTGCTTTCTCAAAACGTCTCAAACACTGGCCTGTGTTCACTTTCCAAATCTTGACTTTACCATCTCGGGAACCAGATGCAAGCATTTCTGAATCTCTACTAAAGGCAACACATAAAACAGCATCTTCCATCATCATGAATTCATCCTATTAAAAGAGTATACTTAATATCAGTCAAATTTAATAACACCACAAAGAAGTAACCACATTATCTAAAGTATCATAAAAGTAAAACATACTTTCCATATAAAATGGTCATGATTCAAGTGAACAATCAATTCAAAGACAAAAAATAGAGTACAAAATCAGGTCCACATAGTTTGGAAAACACTTATCTCTGTAATCTCATAGAAAAACTATCCATGAATATCCATTAATTTATACATGTACATGGATGTTGTTTTATAAAATGATTGTGGATAAAATTCACTTGTGAAACTGACACACAGAGATTATGAACTGTGGATAATTTAGAAATACAACCAACCTTAGCTTGATATTTCAGATCCTTACGTATTTTTCCAGTAGTAAAATTCCACACTTCAACAAACCCATCAACACTCCCTGTGACAAGATATTGACCATCAGGTGAGAACCGTGCACACTCAACATGCGATTTCGTACCAAATTTAATTTGTTTGGAGAGTTGGGTGGGGAATTTTTCTTCTTCCTAGAATACCAATGATGGCCAAGGGTCAGAATGATAAAATTATTTTCCACAAACACAAAATATTACACAAAGGTGAAATGAAACAGTACTTAATTGCTACATTACTTTATTTAAGCAAAATATATGGCTGTGTGGCTGTTGTTGAATCCAGAAATGAATTGCCTTCACAAGCATTAAAGCCTGCTTCTAAAAAGTAAATTGCAATAAAAAAATTGATTACCTACTAATATGCAGTGGCATATTTACTACTTAACTCCCCTATTTTAAAATAATATACCATTGCCCTTTTACCAACAGAATGGTTAATTCCTTTGTTTTGTGTTGCTATATGCCCACTTTTTAAAATATCATCGGCGAAGGTTTCTTGTCCTATGCCTAACTGCATGACAGTAAATATACAAATTAATAATGGTTGCCTTTGATGCCTTCAGGTCAATACAGTAAAATAATTGAAATGTAGCAGTCATCCTGTTACAATTGCATTTTTACTTCTTCGACACATGGTACAAGGGAAAGTACTCGGTAATATAGGTATTTCTGAAAAAGTGCCCCAGGAATTCTAGTAAAAATACAAGTTTTGAGTTCCCATGAAATGTTTTGTAATTTTTTCCTGATTAAATTCATCCATGCAAGCATATGTATGGTGACTAGGAGTTTTCAGGATCAATAATCCAAGAACTATGAAACAGAACAAAATAAAATTTGAATTCTCATTCATTATTCCCATCTACATTAGAGATATATATTCATTTCAAATTGTGCCTTAATTTATGAAATATGTTTACAAGCATGGAAAAAATAATGTAGTACACTGCGAGTTTTTCGATTTTTCAACACTAACACCCTTCCCTATACATCAGCCACTTTGATATAAAATAAAATGTATGCTCATATTCCATTTACCTTTAGCTACATTTCCTTAAAGAAAATAATTGTTTTATGAATTAGGTCCTCATTATAGAAGCAGCATGAATAGCTCTGTAGACATATTAACGTGCAATAGCTTAAGTATGAAATAAATGACTCTGTAAATAAAATATACAATTTTTTTCAATATACAATCCCAATGTTATTCAAAGCAGAATGTTTGAGGTCATGATTACTTCTCACTACTCGCCAGTGACACATCAGCCAATCATTTCACTCCAGAAAAAAAGGTGGTGTACTCTAGTGTTGCTATTCTATTGTATGAGAGAGAATGTACTCATAAGACTCCAAAGTGATACAGTCAACAAACATCACCTGATCTCGTATGGCTGCTTTTCCTCTGAATAAATCAATAGTAGTCCCGGGAGGAAGTAAACCTTGATGCTGTTGCCACTTAAGGGCTTGTCCTAACAAAGCCAGGAGTCGTGAAGATGGTACGACAGACACTTCACCAGCTAATGCCTGGGCTATTCCTGCCCGTCTCTTCTCCTTTGTGCTCCCATCAGGGTAAGCCTCTCGGGGGTCAAAGTATGAACGTGCGAGTAAATTCTCTGCAATTATGATTATAAAATTAAAAAAATATTAATGAGTAGTACTTTTATCCAACCAGAACATGAAATCTGCTAAAGAATTTTAACAAACCTAAATGAATATATCGCTCAGGCTCCTGCTGCTTCATCATGATCATGGGGTCGGTTTGCCTGAGGAGTGATCGCGCTGCACCAAGTTCTCGTAATTCAATAAGCTCCAACACAACCTATAATTAACAAATTTCATGATCTCTTATGCCCTCAAGGTTTAGAAATTTCAACGTGCAATGAACTAATAAATGCAGCAATGAATGCCATTACAAGCTTTCTTAGCTTCAATACCTGCTCGTAAAGGTCAATCAGTTTTTTATCTGGAAGCTTTAACGATTGGATGGCTTTCAAGACGGTATCCCAATGTCCATTATTTATGTCGGCAACAAAACCTTCCACGCTGTCAACAGTATTTAGAGATACCCCAGTTTCTTCCTATTTTTATGTAAATTAAAATATTATTAGTGACAGAACTATAACATTTCGAATATTCCGATTTGATGGCAATATTTTTCATAACTTACCTGCAATACTTGAAGAGTCCTAGGCAAGTTCGATTCCTTGAGATATTGCTGTATAAGTCGAATCACACTATAAAAATAGCATAATGGTGAGATTGGGAAAGAAAACTGACACAACATATTCAGCATCAAGGCTTGAACTTGTATGTGTAACCAAATGCTCTGGATAAATCGTAATACCATAATGATAGTAATGGAGAGCGATTAGGACCACAATTTTAGTACAACTGGCCTGAGGGTAGACTAAAAAGGACATGAGCGCACGGGTAGGTGACAGAGATATGCAGATTCGCTGAAGGCTTGAATGAAAAATGCTATTTGAACCCTTACCTTCTTTCGAAAAATAATAATTATCACCATGTTTAGTGGCCAAAAAGGTAAACAAAAAACTTGGAAAGGGGGCATTAGATATATTTCTTTAAAATAAATGAGCCTCCACATTTATAGGCAGACTAACGTGAATTAATTAGACAACCCTGGGTAAACGCAAGTTAATTTCTCCGAAAAAGTTTATCCTCCGGAAAATGTCCATACATCCCAGGGGGCACCTAACAATTTTGTTTTAACCAAACAGCAAATCAATACAAAAACATCATGAAATACTCACTCCGCTGACTCAATTTCTATTGCCATATTGAAATAACTCTCAGCTGGATTAAATGATAAACAAATCAATCGTCGACTAAAACAACTCAATTCATTAACTTTCAAGTCAAAACACACTGCGCATAGCACGCCTATCCGTATTCAGCGCATTCAAAACGGCAACCGCGGAAACTTCAGCAGCGACAACCATGTTGTCATGTGACAATGGCAGTGGGAACTTTGAACGCTTTGGACGTGTTGGACGCAACCATAACAAAGAGGTAAATATTATATGCTATACCTTTATGAAGTTCTAAAATCAAAAAATATGAAACACTAACATAACGGTATAAAATTAACTATTTTATGTAGATTATCTTATTCCTTCTCCCTATAAATCAACTGCCAATACATGTGAACATTATAAACAAATAAAGGAAATAATTCAGTAAAATTAAAAATATAGTTACTTATGATTCCATTGAGCTGCAATTCTGATGTTAAAATTTAAGATTTAAATATGGTTTTGAACCCAAGCGGTTACTCTAAGATTAGAATGGCTTGAAAATATGTTATAGGGGGTTATTAGTGTGCTATGTGTAGGTCACTATTAAAATAGGAATACACGTTTGATGCAATGATTTGAGCTGAGGAAAGAAAAACAAATTATTTTCAATGAGTTCCTATATGCAATAATTTATCATGCTTCTCTGGAGATGATGTAATATGCAAATACTCTTACAAGCAAATTGGTATGTACTGCAAAATTTAACAAATTCTAATTTGTACTAAATTCTCAATCGGTTCTGCAAAATTTAACAATTTTAAAGTGTTATTTCACAATTCAAAGTTTTGATACATCCATACCATTCATTTTGCCTATGTATGTCAGTGGGTATTTCTTTTCATGTTTATATTAAGGGGAAACTATCCTAAACTAGGTGAAATCTGATGACCTCCCTTAAAGCTTAATGAATTGTAAATATTTCTTCAAATAAAACCTAACATGTCATTTATCTGTTTTATGATAGATTATCAGAAGTCATATCAAACAAAATTATATTATTTACAAAGATAAAGACCATAATCATTAAATTGAAAATAATAATGGTGTAATTGAAGTTTCCTACATGCTGTCGTCAAAAGATGTACTTCTGAACCTCGGGAACGAATTTCCAATGATCTTAGTGCATATCAACTCATTTTAGTGGATTTTCACTAAGAGACAAACTATTTGAAGCTGTAAATATATTTTAATGAGCCCATTTAAGATGTAAAATACACTCAGACACATTGGTGTTAGTAGATCTATTTGGTATTGGTTGCTGAAATTAATACTTAAGTGGATATTATTTATATGATTGACTAATACTAACGTAAATGGCTTTTTCCATAATATTAAAAAATAACTTTATTTTTTCCAATAGGGATACTGGTTTTAAATCATCAAATTTTGGAAAATTAGTCAAACTTATTACCTTTGTATGGGATTACTATTCTAGATCAGTTAGACAAGTACCTTTACCTTGCAAATAGTGAATCTGACCTTAAGGTCAAAAGAGGTAATGAGGTGATATTCAGATACATTAACATTCCTATTACTTCTAACTAAAATGGACACATATTAGATAATATGTATCTACATGAAGCTGGAGCTCTTTAGAGGTGAATCCTCTTATTATTATTTACAATTTATGAGCATATGGCTGATCATTCTATTAATGATAATACATATTAGTCAATACATATAGTTTAAATATTAGTCACACTAAATGAAACATCAGCAGACCCTAATTAACTCAATTTAGTTTAATTATAAATTGATTAAGGTTGTGGTGGAATAGGAGTACATACTAATACAAGCACTTCAAGGACTCTTATAGCATTTGATGAAAATTATGCAATCTTTCTACCATCAGTAGTCATGTACGAATCAAAAATTGTCTTACAAGAAATGAAAACAACAGAAAAATCTAATGTCAGAGATTTTTTATTGCTAAAAAATACATCATACAATTATAATTAAATTATAAAAAAATTTAACAAAAAATCCTTAAATTATTATAAATTCCACCCCTCATATGCATACATATTAAATTGTATGGTGTTATTACATTGGTAGTAAATGTTAGCCAACTTATATCCACACTCTGAATTGATGCACCCAAAATCCAAGAGAAGACCGAACTCTTGAAAGTGATCCAATCAGAAGACTATCCATTCTGCCGCAATATCTTCCATGAAGACCTTAATGACATATATACACATTAAGATGAGTGCCTATATGTCATTGCAAGCCATAAAAAATCAGTACCTTCCAACTTCTCCATTATCAGGAGAGAAACTTCAGTCAACATGGCTGGGCAATATTTGCTGATGAAATGATGATATACCAAATAAAAATGTAAAAATATGTTCCCCAAAATTTTTTTAAGTCTAAAAGCTCAATGAGTAGTCTCTTTAAGCACCAATGTTTAAATCAGTCTGTATCATGGCAGGACACGTAACGTTTCATACCAAACATATTACATTGGATATATTTAAACTGGGCACTTAAATGTATTGAATTTATACAGAGAAGTTAGGGTGGACAAATGATATAGTACAGAATTTTTACACTGCATAAATTGCAGGTATTAACTCTTTAGTTATATATACTACAGAAAATTGCAGTCAATCATTAGTGTATTGGAGCATGAGATCAGATTTATTAAGAATTACACAAGATAGTGGCTGCTAAGCCTTCCACATTGCCAAAATTTTCATCACCTAAACATGTGAATATCAAGTCTTGAATCCAAACAATAATTATGTCAAATTTTTTTAATTGTACCGAAATTCATACCTGAGCATATCGTATGTATTATTAAAATACTAAGTAGATCCAGGGTACGGTAGAACAATTTGCTGATTTGAATTCAAATACCCATCAAATTTGATAGTTTTGTCGCAGCACCCTGAATCTACCCACAACAAAAGAATTTTAGTAGGCCCTGGCAAAAATTCATAAATGAGAGACCACAGATTAGCTATTCTCTTCCTGGTTTACTTTATTTTCAACTCATATTAGCACAGTTTATGAGGTGTCACCCTGTATCAACCTGGAAGAAGATTTGTTTCGCGTTAAGCGTGGCCTAAGCATGAGATAAACCATTTTCTATAGTCTTTTCAGGAAATTGCAGAGCTGATACCAAATATTTCCATTTTAAACTTTTTTTCACCTGTTCCTCTCCCCAGGGAAAACATTTTATGATAGGGAAATGAGAAAACTTCATCAGGTTACTTTCAATCACGATTTTTGAGATTTTTAATCCGTTCACAAAAACTTTCTTCTAGTTTAGAAATTTACATTTGGAATTTCAAGTCGCAATTTATTTAAGAAGAAACAGCTATTTAAATGTAATTACAGTAATTTTTTATTGCATGTGTAAATATATTTAAAAACCAATTACAAACGAAACTGTCCTGGGTTTGACCTAATAGGAACTCTTTATTATGGAATAAGTAAAAAATTAAAATCCAGCATTGCTTAAGAAACACATATAATTGATGAGAAACAAGCCCTTAATTGTCCCTATTAATGTAAGTCTCACCCATTTTTCCTCTCCCGCTCTGCATGAAAGGAATGTTCCTTGTCAATTATGGCAGAATGCCCATAATGGATTATTTTTACAAATTTCATAATTATGATGAATTTAAAAATAAATTAGCTTGCAATGTAGGAACTCTATCTTTAAAAAATAAATCCAGAAAAATGGTAAAGGAAAAAGGTTGCATTATCACTTAAACTTAGAAATATTTATTCAAAAAAGAAAATATTATGAAATACCCAATAGATTTTAAGTCATGTCCTATTCCAGGGATTAACTGATTAAAATGCATTTAAAGTAGTTAGTTTTGATTTGGAGTAATTTTTACTGTAAAAATGTTATTCATACTCACATTATACTGCCCAATAATAGAAATTTAATTTTTACATGTTCTATGTTTCTCAGATATTGTAGAAAAGAACTTTCATTTGCATAAACCTTGCATTTAAATTTTTGTAATTACTTGGAATGTACTCTGACCTGAAGTTATTATTATATTCCTTAAGTATATATCACTTGCCTGATTTACTCTATTATATAACCAATGGAATTGACATTTAAAAAAATCCTGACTCAGTCAGAAGAGAAGATCTTATGCAATATGTATCAAATTTAAATATCTATTATCCACTTCATTGTACTCAGTTGAATAACCAATTTATTACATTTGTATAATATAATTCAATATAGCAGTAATACAAATGATATTGAGGATATTTTAGGCAAGAGATATTGAATTTTAGACTTACAGCTATTATATACATTTTGCATGGCATAAAAGTGATGTATGCCAGTTGTATCATAGAAGTATTACATATCGTGTGCTGTCTGGAAAGGTATCTCAATTGATGAAAATGGACAAAGATATATTCGTAATAGATATGTGAGTAAGAATAAAACATTCACAATTAGCAATTACCACTGTGCCAATTATATATCATTTTCATATCAGTTGCACATTGGGGGATTGATCGCGCATATAAGTATCATCTTGATATACCTGCACAATTTCATAGGCAGCAACCTCTTCTTCATAATTCTATTATTGACAATGAATTCTGATGAAAAGCACACTTTACTTCCACTGAAAGTACAGTAATTTCATATTAACCTAATTCTCAGGCAACAGCCAGAAATATTTTAAGATGAAATTATGTGTATGAAAAATACTTTTCTGAAATATTTAAGTAAACAAATAGTCACCATTACTCTCCTCTTGCCCATTGGGAAGCATAGAAGTGAAGATACTGCACCTTCAAGTATGATATCGTATTTGTATATTATGGAGTATAGTAGCTGCCATAGGAATATTACTTCCACAGACTATCTTGAAAATGTCTGCCAATATTTTCATACATTATTATGTATGCACAGTTCAATACATGTGTGATCCACCACTCTACTTATGAAACTGTTATTAGTTCAGTGGTATTAGATTCAAGCACATAACTACTAATCAGACCCCACTGTCCTTGACTGATGATATTGAATGCCGTTTTACTGCTTCCATTTCTAGTTTGGTATCCACGGATATTCTCTTGCCAACAGCAAAACCTGAGGAGAAAAATTGAATCACATCCATCCTTGTAAATAAATTTCTGAATCATCCATGAACAGAGCTGGTTCAGGGCATTAAAAGAGCTTTGGATAAGTGTTTTTTAGTTTGACAATATTTATTAATCTAAGAAAAATTTGCCTCAGCTCTGAAAAACTGGTAACTTTACAATTAAAAGTTGTAAAAAATTCTTAAAAATGTAACATGCTCAAATGTAACTCGCCTGCATCATACCATATTTTCATTTTTATATTAGAAGTAAGATTGATTAGCTGAGAGATACATCATAGTTTTTACAAGATCCTTATTTAGCTTTGCAAAATATAAGTGCTCAAGTTAACCATATTGCCATGTTTTTTCAGCACACCTAATAGGTTTAAATTCTTTGTGAGCTTCAAGCCAGACTCATTCTCTGACCTTCTCTTTCATCTTTAAATAAGGGGGAATTTTAACAATATGAATGCTATATAATGAATAATTGAAAATAAAAGTATGCAAAAATTCTTTCAAATGCCCTGAAAATTGTAATGTCATATACTATATTTGTAAGAAAAGCTATAGTGATACACACTACTATCAGTGAAAGTGTATTCTTACCTCTTAACATGTGGTGTAAATCAGACTCTGTTGTTGAAGTGACAAATTCAGGAAGAGAGATTTTATCAAGGATCTTCATTACAGAAGGATTTAAATTGTGGAATATCAAACTCCTGCCATTTTTCTTAAAATCAACAATGAGAGCCTCAATCCCCTGCAACAAGAAGGTTTTAGCTTTCAGTAGAAATAACTTAATAAACTGAGTCTGAAAATTAATTTATCAACATTCAACCAAATTTCTCTAATTGCTCAAAAAATTCTATTTGTTACAGTCAGTATATTTTAATTGATACATGAGTCAGTAGATAGCTGTGTGAAATAGGCTGCAGTTTTGCATACAAAATTATGATTTACACACTACCAGAATATTCTTTTTAATATAGTAATAAGCAGTGAAATACAACTTCAATTAGCTGTGTTCAAAGATAAGCTTAACACACAGTATCTCCATGGTTTAGTGACCAAATAGCTTCTCATATTTTTTTTAGATAGCATGTTTCAATGCAATCATATGTATTAATTTAACTTTGAAAAATGTTTCAATGATAATAATAATATGCTAGAAATAGTTAATTTTAGCAAAGCCCTTCTAATAATGACTCTTGACATACTCCGACTATTTCTGCCAAGTAAAGAATGAATTATATTGAATACTAAAGATGAATTCCTGAAATATAATTTCAAATTATGCCCTTAATTTCAATACCAAAATAAAAGAAAAATGTATTCCTGCACTTATAAGTCATTGAGTAGAATTAATTCATCAATTATTTGCAAATGATTTCATCCAACACAACACAAGCATTCAACACACAAGGCTCTTAATGGGAAATAAAAGTCAATGAATGATGTCTTTAATCCATCCTATACTTGTTAAGAAATAATGTGAAAAATATACACAGATTATCATTCCTCAAATGGATTGTATACCACCAATTGGATTAACCTAAACTAATAAAAGAATTATTATAAAAAATAATTTTTACAGAGAAAAACAACAGTCAAAGAAAGATCATTGTCTATTGTAAGGTTTTTAATACATTTTTGGTATTGTAGGTAGTTACCTCAAATAATTTCAAACCATTCATCTCAAGAATATATAAATGATAAAATAGATCTTATGCCCACAGAAAACATCCTCCACAGACTCATTATAAGCACAAATAAATAATAAGAACAAGCACATATTTAAATGAGAAAGAATAAACTACAATATTTCAAGAAACTGCGGGAGATGCCGCTACAGTAACTTTTAACAGAGTCGTCCGCTAACATACATTTCAGTATGATATATTAATCATGTCTGAACCTAAGAGAGCTAATTTACCAAAGGTTTCTTAAAGGTATGGGTGGATGCAGATAACTTATTCTAATTATTATTTGTAGTAAATATTAAAAATAAAGCCTTTAACTCAAATATCACTATCATTGCTGATGACAGAGGCCAAAAGATGGGTATATCTATGCAGCATTCACATTTTATTTGGATTATGCATTTCCCTTGATTGATACTGGCAGGATGTAGAATAGATTTATGTAACTACATTGCTCTTAGACCAGGCTCACCTTCTAATTATCCAATGAAAGATAGAGTCCACATTATATTTAATTGTCTATTGTATAAATTGCATAAGAAATTGACTTAAGCAATAAAAAGGTGTTTCTTATTCTTTAGAGAATTCACATACCTCTTTCACTGTGTAATCTGCTAAATAAATGTGTTTGCAATCCACAACAATTGGGAGTGAAAGGACATCAACTTTGGAAGCCACTGGTCTCTTCCCTTTGGTATTGGAACGTGAAACAACATCACGGATAAAATCAATGGCAGGGAAGAGGAGACCTGAACTTGGAACTATTAGAATGTGATCAGGTACTCCAGCGAGATCCTGAATCATTTCAATAAGAAAGAGAAGATGTTAATAATAGCATGTCCAGGCAATTTCCAACCCACAAACATTTGCTCTGTGGTGGTATTACAGCCAAGTCACTATGAGCAATGAAGGCCTCAAAAGACTTGCAAACACTCACTTTCAACTTTTAAGGTGGGGCAGAGGATTTACTCAGAATATTTTTTCATCAAATTAACAATGGGTAACCCATATTTGTTATCTATTTTTCCAAAATTACCATAATAGTGGGAGATGCAAATATTAAAAAATTATACATTCAAAGAATTTTCATTATTACTGGCACATCTAAACATAGGCTGATGATCATCTGAAAGTAGGATTTTAGAGAGCCAGTTGTATATTTGAGCGACTAGATACTCTGACTTATGTGGAGGACATTATATCCAAAAAACAAGCAAAATAAAAAAAGCTCCAATGAAAAATATTTCCAAGTTCTCAGAAAAAACTGGCATCAATATAAAAAAAATCCATTCCATATTAATGACAACTTGTATCCACCATTAATGATAAAACTTGGATGAATTTCTGTCATGAAATATTCAGTTTCTGTTTTCAAACATCTGAATCCTGCATTCACTTTCAACCTAGTTCTCTTAAGGTTCTAGTTCAATCATTGAGTTCATGCTAGCTATATGTTGTAAGGAAAGCTCTGATTGCATTCTACAAAATTATGTTCTGTTGAAAAATGTTATAAAAGGAATTATTGACTGACATTGAATTATCTTCCAGATTTTAGGCCAAGTTTTTCTTGTACTCACAGTGATTATTTCGATTGAGACTTTAGGTCTGGCATTAGTATAAAGAAGAAATGAAACATCCACAACTATGCCGACCAATATTCCATATTCCACTCCAATTAGCAGACAGGCAACAAAAGTTATAATGGCAGAAAACAAATCTCTTTCTGGAAAGAAATGGTGAAAAGTTAATTTGAAAATAACAGTAATAGTTTAATATGAGTGATTCAGAATTTAACATAAAAATAAGTACAATTAATTTGGAGCAGCAAAAAAACTTACTATTTGTCTTCCACATAGGTTTAACTTTGTCAACTTCAACCATGAATATCACAGCACAGATGATAACTGATGCTAAGGTAGCCTTTGGTATGAAGTAGAAATATGGTGTCAAAAAGCTTAGGGCTAGTAGAACCATTACCCCTGCAAAGAATGGAAATATTGAAATCATGAAATAACACTCAAAGAGTATAAATTTTGAAATATCAAAATTCTCCTGAAATAATTCCATTTTACTTCATTATAAAAGTTTGGTTTGAGGTTGATATGACATACTGTGGTTCCTCTTTCTAGAATGGCTCTTATTAAATATCACATGAATATTTTTCCATGACAAAACTTGTGTTTGCTTGCACGTCTTCCTCCAAAAGTGAATGCATTTACTTGGAATTCAAATGGACAATAGAAAAGGAAATCCTTATGCAAGTAAATTATAAGTGCAATAATTTACCAATAAGAGGATGTGAACTATTACTTGGAGGTTTCTGCTATTTGGGATATATGCTTATAATTGTAATTTGTACAGAAAATGTTGTGCTCAATACCTGTGTAGATGCCAGCTAAAGGAGTTCGAACACCACTTGCATTGCTTACAGCACTTCGGGAGAAGGATCCATTGACAGGCATAGAGCGGAAGAAGGACCCAAAAATGTTACAGAAGCCTAAAGCAACCATTTCTTGTGTGGCTTCCACCACTTTCCCATTTGCTGAAAATGTATACAACAAAAATTAATAAGTGCTAATAGGTATAGGCAAAACATTGTTGATATTTTCATAGATCACTCCTAACACCATACTGCAATTTAGAATAAAAATTCAAAACAGAGCATATTGTTTCAATGGAAATACTACATAAAATAAATATATAATTAAAGGTGTATTGTATTTACATCAATACTATGGTATGTTAAAATAAATACATATTTGACAAGTGAGATTTTACATCACATGAAATGCTTGGTATGTTGCCAGTTAAGGTATTTGTACAGTGGGTTTTAGTTATATGGTACTTGCATTCAGGTTTGGGAAAGTTCACCAAATTATCTGTAAAAAGTTCCGTAATATGCACTAATTTAAAAGTTATGATGAGATTTAAAAATACCTCTCCTTTTTCTAATGAAAAATTGATTTAAAATGTTCAAGTATTTAGAAAACTGGAATTCTCTGATAATGAGACAATTAATAAATATTAGTGATTTAGCTCAGGGGAATACTGCTTTCTAACTGTGGTAATGCAATGCAATTTTATTTTTAAGGAAGAAGTCAGGACTAATCAACATATTAGGTCAATGAAGAAAAATATTAATTAAATTTGAATAAAACTACTCTTTAAGGTTTTCATGAAGCATTTTTCTCATTGTAACTGCCAAGATTAGGCCCCTACTACTAATTAGCATCTCACTATGGGGGTTGTCTGAAAATTTTAAATAGATCTCTAAATTGGCACCACTTGTGAATGTCATCACAATGTTCCAATTTCCTGCTAGGTTCATTTGTTTGAAGATCAATATTTAATGTAGTTAGCAGCAGTGGGATCAGAAAACTAGAAAATTCCAACTGAATTTGAATAAAGTGATTAATATATAATAGTCCAATACTGCCACTGGACTCTTGTTTTGTTAAAAATTTTAAAGTTTCTTATTTTTTAAAACTCATTAGATACCATAAAAAAAACTTTAAACACAGTAATCAACCCAAAGGTCGGTTTGGTAGGTGATGGTATAATTCACCCAGTATTATTGGCACCCAAAGAAACACATGGTGCTGGTGATGGAGGTGCAGGTACCCAGAGTGACCTGCCCGGGAAGCGAACCCTGGCCCTCCGGACAGTGGTCCGATGCTCTACCCCCTGGACTACTGCGACCCAATTATCATAATCAAGTGAAGACATCATACCTAATGATGTCGCCTATGCATCAGAACCAGCAGTAGTATTATAAAATTTTATTATGTGTAAAAAATGCCAAGTTTTTTTATTCAGTGAAAATCATGCATCTTATGTAATTTAATAAGTCTTTTAAAAAACACATACCAAAAGCCTTTGCAATTGCAACATTTCCTATTATTCCTATGATGGGTGTAACGAGGATACCACTGCCAAGATATTGACACATTTCAATGAATCCATATGTTGTATTCCCAAATTGTGTTGAAAATGGAGGTGGACCAATTGGTGGAACGCCAACATCAATTTCACCTAATATCAGAGAAAGACAAACATGTTTTTAATATTTCTAATATTATGAGTTATTAACATATTTGGAAGCATCTTCCAACACTGTTGTACTCAACACCTTTTTAAAAGCTTTTTTGGACATTTATTATTTGATAATAAAATAAAACAATGAAACATTCAGCTTCTCCCATTTTTTTAAAATATCATGGTTTTTACTACTTATATGACATTTAACAAAACATAACTTATGATCCACTCACCTGTTAAAACAAATGGCGTGGAACCATATGCATGAAAAACACTGGCAATAGCGGCACACACGACGACCACCAGAGCATTCCTTGCATTGGAAAGGTACCAAAAAAATTTGCTGAGAAATCTTCCTCGTGGGGTGCTTTCATTTACCTTCACTTCTTTGAGGCGCTTAAGAGGGAAAGAAAATTTTAAATAATGTTGTTATCATGCATGGAGGCATAAAAATTACTTATTATTTCTTATGCATCGATAATATGGTTTATTTCAACTTCGACTAATCTATTTTTCCAGGACAAAGGTCATCTGCTACATGTATGTTCTATAATCTTCTCGTCATGGGCCGTCGGACCTCATCATGCAACACGACGGAGAGCATCGGAGCGACGCATAAGAAGCGCCTGTTTTTTTTTGCTTACGCAACATGTGCATCATTAATGGTGCTATGTGTAGCATAACTAACAGGGGAACATACTGGGTGTGTTCCGAAAGTAGTGCAATTATTTCTTTTAAAAGGTAATTTATGGAACAGATTTGCAGAAACACTTAAAATTCTTCAAAATAATGTCCTTGGGCCTCCAAAATGTTTTCCAGCGACTCTGCCATGACCGGTATGCGCCCCGGAAGGCGTCTTCGGGGACCTCTCGTAAGGTCTTCGTCACGCCTGATCGAATCTCTTATATGGACGAAAATCGGGTTTCTTTCAGGGCTGCCTTAGTCCGAGGGAACAAAAAGAAGTCTGCTGTGGCGAAGTAAGGACTATAGGAGAGTGGGGCAGCGTTGGCACCTGGTTTTTGGCCAAAAACTCGCGGACTCGTAGCGAGTTGTGGCAATCACCTTATGCATTAACTTGGCGCACACTTTCCTCATCGCTAAATCTACAGTAACAATGCAAAATACAACTAGGCGACAATTTCAGTTCATTGGCAACTATCTTGAAACTCAATCAACGATCATAGTCCAACAATCGTCAAACACGAGCCACATTGTTGTCGGTTTTGCTTTTTGACGGCCGCGCAAAGCGTTGTTCGTAGTTAACCTCATCCCAGCCCTCCATGAAGGCATTTAACCACCTAGAAACTTGTGAGTAGAACAGAGCAGAGATCCCATGAATAAGCCTCACGAATCATTTTGATAGTCTCCTCAAGAATTTTTTTCAGTTTAGCACAAAACTTAACAATTGCGTAACGTTGCTCGATCGTCGGTTCCATGTTTTTCGTGACACGGTCGGCGCGCAGAGATTTACAATAACTAACGTCCTGCCGCTTCCACAGCTTGGAGAACACTGAGACCAGTTTCGCGGCAAAGCTTAGCGTCAGCTCCACCTATTCCAAGTTGTTTGATCCCACTCCAATCAATAGGAGGGGCGCGGCAAATTTAATTGCATTACTTTATGAACGCACCCTGTACATTTGTTCTAGGCCGGCGTAACGGCAGCCCCTCTGTACTGCCGCCAAGATGGGGCTCCAATGCAATATGTCTTTGTCACATATACTGTTGTGTAATAACATATTTATCGCAAACCCCAGGACATCATTGCTTGATACTAATTACCATTAGTGCAAATATAGATAACTTAATTTACACTTGCATTAAGCGAAGAAGACACAGACTCTTGATAGCGCACACGTAACCTAACTAGTAAAAAAACTGCTTCGTTTAAACAATAAACGTCAATATATTATTTCAATTAAAATGCAACATGAGCAGTGTGCCGCTTGCCGATCGCCTGAGTAGTTACTCATTTGTATAACGGCAGTTTGTTCCTCAAATATAATTTGTCAATTTCCGAGGAAGTAAGTATGTATAGATTCATAGAAGTATATATAGATTCATTTTACAGCAAGTATAAAATTAGGTCATTATACGTTTTTCCAAAACCCCGACATGCAAGAAATATTTTTGGAACTTTGACGTGTTTAATGAAAACTTTGTAGTGTTTTGGTGGAACTATTATGATTATTTTCAGCTTATCTCTAAATCAAAATCATTATTTTGTAACTTAATATAACAAAATATAATCAGTAAGGGAAAAAGGTTAATGTAATTTACATTAGTGTAATTTGTTTGAAGGTTAGGAAATGGAATAGCAACACTGGATCTTCATCATGGAGTAGAGTTTTCAGAGATTTCACAGTTTTTCCTTCCTTTCATAACTTTTATTACAAAGCATCCCATCAAAAATATTCTTCGCCACAAATATTTTCGTAAAAAAACAAGTTACAAATAAATTTATCATATAGTTATAATTTTCCTTAAACAAATTCATTCGACTCTTTGAATCTTTCTAATTGAAACTCTCTGAATTCTTCTATGACAACTCTTTGAATGTCTCATTTAAAGCTTTTGATACTTTACATCATTAAAATGTCACTCACCTTCAATAGTAACAACGTCACAACGCAGAAACAGCTAAGAACTATGTCCCAAAGGCGTGACTCCCCCACATGGTGATACAGCTGGACCCAAATTTCTTTGAAGCCCTCTGCTTTGTACTTAACGCCCAGTAAACCTTTTATTTGGGAGCATGCGATAATTATTGCAGCCGCTGAAGTAAAACCCGATACAACGGGCAACGACACAAACTGCACCAGAAAACCTGCATTAAGAAAACGTCAATTTAACAAGTATATATTGAATCCAGATTTATGCATTCAAAACGATTGTTTCGTTCAATATATTAATGCAATAAACGATTTTGAAAACTTATTTTCTCCGATGGCAATAAATAAATACATCAAATTAGGCAAGAACGATGAGTTAAAATCTAGATTCAGTAATTCGAACTGGTAATGTTGTGAAAAATAATGATAATGAAATTCAATCCATACATAATTAAGTTCGTTTTGCGACTAAAATACAAAATATATCAGGCAAAAGGGAGAAAGACAAAGGGACAGGGTGGCCATGAAATGAGGAAGAGTTTATGAGGTTGGATAATACACGAGGGACATGGTTTTATTCAAAAATATTTTCGATTAAGCATTTTTTCTCTCAAATTGTAAATGTTGACAGGGCATTTTAGATTTTTTTCCGCAAAAAATTGCCATTTCCTGCGTTACTTAACAAAACGTTCTCATTTTGGTGGGCAAAATGAATGGTGTAGGTTCCACAGTTTGAAGACTATATTATAGAAGAACTGGAGAGAAGGGAGGGGATGCCTTCTGGTCCCTTCAAGGAAATTTAAGGTTCAGCCCTACCCCGCCCAACCTTTGGTACCCATCTTCCTTGGCCCAACACTTACAAAAGTTCATGCACTGAGGAAATGACACATATTAGTGTTCAGCGGTTTGGGCTTATTTAATAACCACTCACTAAAAATTTAAAACAGCTGATGGCCACATCTATTGAATTTATTGTTGAAAAAAATTTTTTCGCCAACACAGAACCAATATACTTTACACCTTCCATTTAATTTTATTTGATTTTCAAGGCCCATTTCTTATTTTGCACACATGGATTACTCTCATTAGACAATTAAAGACGGCCGATAGGTTACCAAGCAAATGATAAGATTTGATCATATTATAATATTCAATAACAAGGGTCGATTGCATAAATTCAATCGTAAAATATTCAATCACTCTAAGGCATAAATATGCAAAAAATGAAGGATTATCTCACCGAGTTGAAGAATTCCACACAAGAGTTCGATTAACCCAGCAAGGAAGCAGAGCAGGACAGCCATATCAGGATTAGAGTCATGCGTGTAATTGAAGGTCAAAAGCGACAGCAAGGCGGAAGGTCCGATGTTAATCTCCGGTGTAGTCCCGAGCAAAATATAGACGAAGCTTCCAGCGAAGGAAGAGTAAAGTCCATACTATTCGAAAAAGTTTACACATATTACATTGTGAAATACTCTTCGAAAACAGTCAATAATTTCACTTACTCTTCTTCTTTATTGTAATACACCCTTGAAGGGTGGACTAGAGTGAGTTTAAGACTTTCAAGAAACATCAATAATTGAAAAAAATTAAAATGTTGAAACTGAAGATTGATTTCCTAGAAAACGATAGTTCTCAATCCGGGATGAAATTGACACTTCGTGGTGTAGGTAGCTGTTTCTTTCTTTCTTTCAGTGGCGGTTACCCAAGAAGGCGTCAATAGGAATCGATATCGAACCCTTTGATCAGAAGCTCTGCGATATAACAACTGTATCCGCAGTTTAATGCATAGTTTTAGATAATGACTTGCAATGAGATAATTTGATAGTTTTTGCATGAGTTCTGTAAAGCAAAAATCCGTCTACATCTGCATTTCACCCAGAAAGTCACCAAAAGGAGCTGTGGCAAGGGATGTTAGACACCTAACCACTTATGTAATCAGTAATTATTGGCATTGGGAATTATTTTTATTTTCATGTAGTTCAAATTGCTGGAATTGTTGACTTATACTGATGTGGTCACGAACTAAGTCTGGGAAAATAATTCTTTAAACCAATAAACCAGGTAGTTAATTTTCTTTAACTTCTTACTGTGTCACAGCCTAAAAATGTAATGTGGAGACCATTATTCTTATTCTCTCCGTGTTAGAGTTAAATTATAACAATTTTTATTTACCTAGCAATCTAAATCTTTCATGTATATCTAAAATTTGGATCTCCATTCAGTGTTTTCAATAAAAAAATAAAAATTTGAATATTGTTAAAAAATCAAGAAGAATTCATCCAAATGCATATTTGTCTGCCGACTTTCATTTACTAAAAGCGAAACCATTTTATATCAATTTACGTTGGCAAATTGGTGTCCAACCATAAACTGTGGTGGTATCCGGGGTAGAGTAAATGCATTCATAACTGTACCCTCGGGAGAACAGGGACAATTGACTCGCATAACTGAATGATGAGGGAAGTAAGCAGTGAAGCACGTTCGCACTTTGAGTAGGAGGGTGATTGGAGCAGAGGCGAGACGAATAAAATAATTTCGGTTTGAATGAAACTCTTGATGAAAATTTCAGAGTGGTTACAATATTTCATAACCCATCTTGAGAAGTCGTGTAACGGTAAAGGCCAACTGCGAACATCACTGAATTGGTGACTGAGATATTAGGTGCTATAACAGAATATTTTACCTAGGATTTTTTCCAAAGGAGGTCATGACACTATACCAAAGCCTTCCAAGTTTTTCTATGGTGACTTCCCGAGGAGAATGCCGAAAATTCAGTAAAATACCGCCACAGAGTAACTGACGGAATAGAAGTAAATAAATTAACTTTTAGCCTCACAAAAACACCGTATATACCGATCGTACATCTACAGAACGTGTGAAAATAAAAACCAACCGTGAATCGGAAATTACTAGTAGAATATTTACCCTGAATTTTCTCCCATTTCGATTGTATTTATTTTTAATTAGAAAAATCTTTGTTGTCGATCAGTCAGTTGGTAAAATCCCACATACCGTAACGCAATACCTACCTTATAGAGGATACTTACACGTATCAACCGATTTTAAATAAATAAATGCTGCGTCTTTCGAGCTCTTAACGCTACGTAGTGCGTAGTCCATGAAGGCTAAATTGATTAGAAAATTTAAAACGCTTAAACTGAAGCCTCGGGTAAAATTAAAGTCCATACCTGTGGGCCCAGTCCGGCAAGACCTGCATAGGCAATAGCTTGAGGGATGAGAGTCAATCCGACCGTTATCCCAGCAACGGCATCGGACGCTGCTACGTGTGGGGAATACGTCTTTCCCCATCTAAGGGGCGGGAATTTCTGGCGAACGAATTCCTTGGTTTTAAGGGCACATCGACGGCTCAAAGCCAACGCCACCTCCGACTCCCTTCGAAGGGACCACCGCGCTGCACCCACCATGTTAAGTCGGCTGTGAACCTGTGAGAAAAGCAAAAGATTCTAAACACAACTTGGAAAAGGTACTAATTACTAGAAAAAATATTTTTTCTGAAAATTAATTAATTCAGTTTATGAAGCCCACTAGATCCATTATGAAACACATGAATAAATAGTTTTAGCACGGAATGAAGACAATTTCCCATTTCGCGAATTTTAGAAGTTTGGTTTGGAATTAAAAATAGTTTTTGAAGCTTGCATTAATAAATTTCAAACTGTGGATTATTACCATACCAGAAAATTGGCTTTAAAAACTGCGAAGGTGAGGAAATCATTTTTTTCTTCCATTTCTAAACAACGAAGTGAATGCATGGAGGAAGGTGATTGAGTAATTTAGTATTTTGTTATCTTCAAAGAAGACGAAGAGTTTTATCATACATGAAAAAATAACTAAAACGGTATATTGAAAGATACTAAAATATGTCCATATTAAATGAGTTTGTAATTTTCCAGACACATAAGTCTGTGGAAAATTACAAATTTATTTTATATGGACATCAAATAATTCAACGAAGTGAAGCCTAAGGGTGTAAAGGATATTGATATATGTTGTTTTAAGTAATGATAAACGTATATGAAGTAATATTTGGCCATTTAATTAATGGCCTCGTAGTCACATTGAATCAGACAGATTGATTCGTCCACGATTTTCCATGGATTTAAATTTCGAGGGCTCTGCAGCGAGATATTATTTTAGAGCTTCGACAATAAAATATTTACTACAACGCATTAAATTTCAAATAATTTACAATGAGTAACATAATGTTCTACGTAATAATAAGAACCATTTTTGAGTTTCAAAATGCACATATAACAAAAGAACCGAGAAGTAACCGCTGCAATGTAAATTGATGTAAAAATGCAGGTGACTGTATTGGAGACGGAAGTTATCACGCTGATGGGTTGGCTGTTTTGAAATACCACTCTCTCTCGTAGATTTAGAGTATACCGATCAACTTTGCAAACATCATTTGTCGGTCGGGTTACTCAGGTGCGTAATGCGTTCGCCTGCTAACGTCAATGTCGTTGGTTCGAGTCCCGCTTTATGCATAGGTATTGCCAACTCGAATGGCATCCGGGAAACCTGATGACAAACCAAGGGTTAATATCCAATAAAATGAAATTTACCATCGGGACAGGCGTCCTGAGAGCAAAATGAATCAAGCAGAATGTACAAAAACCACGCAGATATTGGCAACAGGCATTTCGTAAATAGTATACGATATCCCGCCTATGCTTTTTCTACCTGGGATTTTACCAGGCATACATTCTACAATATAACACTCTAACTGATAATCATCGGTTACTGCAGATGTTGCTCTTTACATAATGATTTAACCAAATCCAAAATTACTTAGGAGAAAACCACAAATTCATAAGGAAGAAAAAACTTGGATATGTAAATCCATTTTAAGTTAGACAAGATTTATTTGCCCTTAACTTAATTCACACGCACTATGAATTCGAAAGTGTAGAGAATATAATTTTTACTCAAATGCAAAAAAATATTAGTTAAAAGCTAAGAATATTGTTAATTGCTGTAAGGTAGTAAATGTTTTAAGGACATACATGGAAAACTCAATCTCGCAGACCAATAAACCATCACTCATGGACACGAAAGTATGAAGGTTTCTCGAGATTGTACTCATTTATGTATGGTAGAAGAATTTTCATTTAAATTTATGTTCCTGATAGAAAGCTAAGAAGGCGACTGATAATGAGAGGGGATGTGACCTCATCAGCATGGAGGATCCGAAGCGATAATTGTTCACCACTTATCGGATGCCCTGAAGAGAGCTTAACTGCCCCATTTATTGCCTCGAAGAAGGAACCAAATGACAAAAAATATTTGAATATTCATCGGTATATGTGCACTATATAATTACGCTAATTTAAGTATAAGTTAAAATATCTGGAAACCAATGATTTACCAGTTAACTATCATAATGTAGGAAAATGATTCTGAAAAATTGTCGACTGTATCGCCCAATTTTACATGGTTTACAAAAAAACGCTTGATCATTCAGGGTTCTTCAGAAAACACAAACTTATGTGTCCGGGTGAAAAAAATGCTATACCAAAAATTGAGTACCCATTCATTTTCCTTGATTATTTAATTTAGGTCTGGGTGGAGCGTCAGGCGTTGCGTAGCTTGCATGCGACCCCAATTTTATTAAAATTTCGAAGATATTATGAAGGCAAATATATTTAGGTGGCCACGAAGAAAATAAAATGAAAAGCCAAGATTTTCAAGTGTTTATTAGGGAGATAAAAGCCAAAGTACAAAGAATTTTTGAAAATTTAAAAAAATAAAAAGCTGTATTTACGGTCTTTAGTTCGCTACAAGGAACACACATAAAGGACGGGTGTATACGTGCCCACAGCGGTAAATCATCATACACAACAGTGAATTCAGGACAACGGAGACAAAATGGCGAACTTTCATTTGAATAGTTTAACCTTAAACATAACAATATCCTCAATGTAAGAATTTTAACTGAGTTGCTCAAAGTTTTACCGAATTATCCATGGAGTGGTAGGTACATTTACCACAAATACTTTGAAACAAAGCTTTAAAACGATTATTGCGAAACCTAAGAGCAATGTAGCAACTTTTCACCGCCTGAAAGAATGAAAAGATTTAGTGAATATATGTCATCAATATTGTCAATGAAAAAGGCCTCACCAGTCTCTCTTAATGAGTTTCTTATTTCCGTCAAATTAAATCCGGAAGCCAATGTGACGTGGAAGGTACAATCCCTCACCCAGCAAGACGAAAAATCAAAGAGTACACTTTACTAAATGCTACGAGTAAAAGATGACAATTAATAGTTCAGGTTTTGATGTTTAACATAATCATCAAATGATTCAGCCAAACAACCTTATAAATTAGCAGGGACTTGTCGTCAAGGTAGACGTCACATTCCCTCCCCCCCTCAATACATCCCGGGGGCTAATAACCGAACCCAACTCTGGTTCGACTCCACTTTTCCACACACTTGCTAATTTTTCAAAATTCGCTAATTGATTCACGGCAAAACATCAGGTTATAATTGCAGATAGACTTCGTTTTCAAATACACGCCATAAGCACCTGCCATGCGAAAATAACTGGATCGGGATTAGGCACTGTAAAGATTCATTATAGTTAAACAAAAATGCAATCAAATAATTATCAGAATAAAGCTGTTTAAAAATTTACCACGCTAGACATGATTGAACTTGTGTGGAAACTTTTATGCGGTATAAAGAGAATCACGGCAATAGTTCCAAATCTTCACTTTTACATTTTAATAAACTTACAACAAGATTAATGCTACGAATACAGGATAAGGTCCATTTTTCCCTTCAACCCTTCGCCAAGCACATATTAACAATAGTAATAATTGGAGGAAATATAAAGTGATGGAAAAATCATATTTTTTTTAACAATTTGTAATCATAAAATTGGAGAAAATCAAAATCTTGAATTAGGAATAACGCGATTTGCTTCATTAATCCGGATTTTGAGCCCTCTTCATTTACGTCCCTAGTAAACAGTGGAACTCTCTCGGGTGACCTCACAGAGAAAGTTCGATGAGGAAGGAATTGCGCAAGGGAAACTATGGTGAAAAAGAAATAAAAGAAAGCGAAAGAAAACATATAATGTAGGAATACAAAAACAACATGAGGTTCCCATTAAGCGATTAGTTGTTGCCCTCGTTGCTCCAAGGTCAGCGGACACGAGTGCCCGATTGCCGACGAACAGATTTACGGCCTTTTTATTTCTACTTACTATTGTCACAACGAGTTTTTATCTTTTCTAAAGATTCTAATCCACTCCATTTTTTTAAAGATGGATAACGTGAAATATATCCAATTCATATCAATCGGTTGATTTTCAATTTGCTAGCATATCCTTAACAAAGAGACTGCACCGAAGTCATTCCATGAATTAATTATCCTTGAAGATGTTATCAGATGATGCAAAATGCATCCCGAACAATTTGATGTCGTTTCAATATAATAATTTCAGAAAATAAAAGTGTTCAATTTTCCTCATCATCCGATAATATTTCACCTGTTCTTTCATTTTTGATTCAACCGGAAAATTAATTTGGATTGCATTATTTAAACCCCAATGTAGATAATTAAATCAAAATAAACTATTAACAGACTGATTTGAGAATATAAGAATAACTTAATATTTCAAAGCAATAATCCTCTCTTGCAGTTTACTTATGGAGTTAAGTCTTCTTTGACGTTTCCAACCTATCCACGCCAGGTCCCAGATTTTTTTTTCACTGTGACAATACATATAGAATAATAGGAGTCTATTAAATGTCAGGTGCATTTATTTTCCTTTCCCTTCACAGGTATATCAGGAAACGACGATTTAAATCTTGGCCACGCAATTTCTTTTATGTGACGTGCCAATCAATGTGATGGCGAGCCACGTATATTCAAGTTCACCGTTCACCCGCAACCTACCGCATATATAAAATTATCAAATTTTCTCCTTAAATATGATTGTACGATTTAAAACTCCATAATAAAAAGGTTTGCTTATTAACGGACATCAAATCAACAGTAAAAATGATTAGAACTTCGCATTATTTTAAGGTTGTGAATATTTCTCCAATGTAATTTCATGGACCTCTATACATATGCGTAACGTCCTCATAGTCAGTTGTGATTTGACTTTCTTAAGCGGTAGAAATCATACAAACAAACTGCTTGTATTCCCACTTGATTGAAATCAGAAAGTCACATGTCCGTGATATTAAAATTCCGTGGAATTCGGTCTCATGGGGTGCCTGACAAGAATGCGTCTCACCAAACAAATCTCAAGTTAGCTTACCAGTATTGATGCAACGTCCAAGTAAAATTTTCTTGGAGGGATGTAGTTTTGCACAAAAAATGTGCACGATGAACACAATTTTGGATATAATACAAAGGTTCCTTCAAGATTGTCATTTTGGCATACGCACTGAGTTCTACACTCAGGAACACTCGTTACTATCTTATTCTCCACTATTTATTTAAGGCTTCATGTTGTCAATCTAGTCACTCGTTTCAATACACTGTAATAACCTATTTAAAGAGGTTCATTCCAATTTCTGCCTCGTAAACCCGTGCTTCTACCCGCCACTTGTTGCACTATTTCAGACGTAATTTTTTTGAGAAAGAGGAACTCTTCTTTTTAGCGCACTTATAATTTGTACATCTTAATTCCATCTCAATACACGAACGATGATAAGTACCACAGGCACATAATTATACCATGGAAAAAGGTTGCAGAACGTATGATTTTATCGAGTAACGTGAAATCATAAGATGCGGTTTGGTACCGTTGACACTCACCTCTCTGCAGCGAATCCGGGGCACAAAAACCAACAGATACAGTACTTAAGGATTAGTGTTCTTTTTCTGCAATGAACGTTCGAAGTTGGATGACTCCTCTCTTATATACTTGATCGCGGGGATACCTTTCCTTGATGGGATAGGACGGGGCAGAGGGGAGGGCGCAGGGAGACGGTCGAGATGAGCGGGCGAAAGGCGACAGGGGGGCGGGTGGCGGAGGAAGCGGGGAGAAGTTAATGAGGGGGTGGCAGAGGAGGAAGAAAGGAGAAGAATTGCGAGAATTGGCGTTGAATTGCGCGGAGACAAATAAAAGACCTCCACGAGAACGTGATGCAAGGCTCTGTTTGGGTCATTCCATTATTCCGTCTCATTACGACGCTGGCCGCAGGAAAATATCCATTGTGGCTCGCTCATCCGAGGGAGGGAGGATCGTCGCGTGGGAAGGGTGTGCAATGGGGAACGAGCAGGGGGAGATGGAGAGAGGAGGAGGTAAAGGGAGGAATAGGTGGTGGAATGGGTGCCAATTGACCGCTCTGGTTTTCTTTCCCCCCCCCATTCGGCCTGCTCCTGGTATCATCACAGCCTTTGGGCAGCCCGGGCGTCCTGTCACCAGAAGGCTTGGCCTTGGACGGCGTCATCTGCAAAGGAGTACGTCACGAAATGTTGAAGCGGTGCTAACCAAAGAGTCCTTGGGGACTTGTGGGTAGACTGCGAGGCACCGCGTTCGCGGCTCAATCTTTTGATGCCACAGATTTGGAAGGAAACGGAATGGCAAGGGCACGCGATTTTCGAAATTCGGGAGGGGTGGAAGAGGGTCATCCATTTCCACATGTCAACAGACCCTGTACAAATCGCTAATGGTTCCGTTTGCTAGCCAATAATAGGTCGCTATTTTTATTTAGATGGACAGTGTTCGGCAATAGCCATTGATTAATAGCCACGCAAGATGGCGGTGAAAAACCTTAAGCTTCGGATTGTTCTTAAGCAATTACTACATAATTGGAACTATCATTTTTTTATTTAAGCCTTGAAAATATGGATACATGACTGTCCAACGGTACAATTCAATCCATAAGGTTGCAATGTAGTTTATTAAGGTGTCGATGATCAATTTCCACAAAATTTCATTAGTTAAGGCTAATGCATAACACTTCAAACAACACTCGCGTACTCAATGTCGTCAATACTCAGACCAAACTCCGTTCATGACCAAAGCGAAATGACGAGACCATTCAATGCGGAAACGACATATATTTTCCTAGAATTGATTGTTGCGAAAATCCAATGTCGAGCCGTGAGCATATTTCCGAAGTAATGGTCGGCTCACGTGACCAAAAGCATTTACGCTTCATGCTTGCTTCCCTGGTTTATAATCGCTGCCTCGTGGGAAGAGATGTAGGAAACATTCAATAAGTATAGGCATAGGTAGGCATATCTTTTCAACCACAGGTTGCCATTTGAAGTCACAAAGACTTGAGGAAAGAAGATGTCGGGGTCCAATGACCCATTCGCGATCGAAAGCGCCGATACGTCACGTGAAAACGGCTGTAATGAAAACCTGTAAGAAGTAATTTTATGCATAAGAACTTTTAAGCTTGGATAAAAGGAGACCGATTAATCTGAGAACGGCAAAGACAACCACCACTCCCTTACAGTTCGTCCCAGTTGTTAAATCATTACCCTGCACCATGTTCAACATCAAAATATGGCAGCCCAAAATAACCACTTTCACACACTACGCATAGGTTTAGAAGGCCAGTACACTACAGAACACAACAAAAATATGGTATACCAACAGAACAAAAACACAAAATTGCTTGAATTAAATGTGCTGAGAATAAGTGTAATAAGAAGTGTGAATATGGTTTTTAATCGAAGAAAAATGTTTGTAATTTAACTTAATAGTTCCTATTCCGATTACTTTAAAATGCACTTCCAAAAAATAGAAACAAAGTTGAATTTTCAATTAAAATTTGTTTAGCTTAACTGAATTTTTGGATCCAACATTGACATTAAATAATTCACCATGAATTGATTAAAAATCCTTCTCATTGTGATTAGGGTGTAGACTTCACCTATTTACTATGTTAACCATTTACAATCTCATGTCTGCTCCCTTAGAGCAAATTTCCAAAGGGTTTATGACAGGCATATTGACATTTATTATGAACATGTAATGTATGGATTTATATTTGATAAGCCAATGCCATGCAAGGACTTAAAACTAAAAAGGAAAGCCTACATAGTTACAGATAAATTGGTTGAATTCCAATACTTCTTCTGCTGATAACACAGGCCTACAAAAAAATTTTTTTTTTGGTGCCGGGAATCTTTGTGATGATTTTAACTATATTTGTAGAGCTGAAAACAAATATGAAATCCATTTTTATTTAACAGCTCTACTTTTTTAGATATGGCACATCTTACGATTAGTTGTTTTAATATTTAATATATTCCAGAAAATAATTTTCAAAGTTAAATAAATCTATAAGTATACTAATTTATAACCACTCTGCGGTGTTCCTTTTATTTTCAATAAACTGTCAATAAGTTTTATGTATATTTCTATATTGTAGGCCAATGAGATAATTATTAATATAATATTCCCATATCATCATGTAGAAGATTTTTTTACGTAAGTAACAACATATCTATATCTTGAAAACTATAGCTGATAGGAAAAAACTAGTGTCATAATTGGATTCAGCACCCCAATTGTTCTTTAAATCAACATTAAAAGCTCCGGCACCAAAACCACTGTTGGCCTGTGTTATTAATATAATATTCCCATATCATCAGGTAGAAGATTTTTTTACGTAAGTAACAACATATCTATATCTTGAAAACTATAGCTGATAGGAAAAAACTAGTGTTATAATTGGATTCAGCACCCCAATTGTTCTTTAAATCAGCATTAAAAGCTCCGGCACCAAAACCACTGTTGGCCTGTGTTATTAATATAATATTCCCATATCATCATGTAGAAGATTTTTTTACGTAAGTAACAACATATCTATATCTTGAAAACTATAGCTGATAGGAAAAAACTAGTGTCATAATTGGATTCAGCACCCCAATTGTTCTTTAAATCAACATTAAAAGCTCCGGCACCAAAACCACTGTTGGCCTGTGTTATTAATATAATATTCCCATATCATCAGGTAGAAGATTTTTTTACGTAAGTAACAACATATCTATATCTTGAAAACTATAGCTGATAGGAAAAAACTAGTGTTATAATTGGATTCAGCACCCCAATTGTTCTTTAAATCAGCATTAAAAGCTCCGGCACCAAAACCACTGTTGGCCTGTGTTATTAATATAATATTCCCATATCATCATGTAGAAGATTTTTTTACGTAAGTAACAACATATCTATATCTTGAAAACTATAGCTGATAGGAAAAAACTAGTGTCATAATTGGATTCAGCACCCCAATTGTTCTTTAAATCAGCATTAAAAGTTCCGGCACCAAAAACACTGTTGGCCTGTGTTATTAATATAATATTCCCATATCATCATGTAGAAGATTTTTTTACGTAAGTAACAACATATCTATATCTTGAAAACTATAGCTGATAGGAAAAAACTAGTGTTATAATTGGATTCAGCACCCCAATTGTTCTTTAAATCAGCATTAAAAGCTCCGGCACCAAAACCACTGTTGGCCTGTGTTATTAATATAATATTCCCATATCATCATGTAGAAGATTTTTTACGTAAGTAACAACATATCTATATCTTGAAAACTATAGCTGATAGGAAAAAACTAGTGTCATAATTGGATTCAGCACCCCAATTGTTCTTTAAATCAGCATTAAAAGCTCCGGCACCAAAACCACTGTTGGCCTGTGTTATTAATATAATATTCCCATATCATCATGTAGAAGATTTTTTTACGTAAGTAACAACATATCTATATCTTGAAAACTATAGCTGATAGGAAAAAACTAGTGTCATAATTGGATTCAGCACCCCAATTGTTCTTTAAATCAGCATTAAAAGCTCCGGCACCAAAACCACTGTTGGCCTGTGTTATTAATATAATATTCCCATATCATCATGTAGAAGATTTTTTTACGTAAGTAACAACATATCTATATCTTGAAAACTATAGCTGATAGGAAAAAACTAGTGTCATAATTGGATTCAGCACCCCAATTGTTCTTTAAATCAGCATTAAAAGCTCCGGCACCAAAACCACTGTTGGCCTGTGTTATTAATATAATATTCCCATATCATCATGTAGAAGATTTTTTTACGTAAGTAACAACATATCTATATCTTGAAAACTATAGCTGATAGGAAAAAACTAGTGTCATAATTGGATTCAGCACCCCAATTGTTCTTTAAATCAGCATTAAAAGCTCTGGCACCAAAAACACTGTTGGCCTGTGTAATTGATATTTTAGTTTATTTTCTGATGATCATTTATAGTGCTAACATATGCAAAATAGGGGATTCAGTTCAAAATGTTCCTACCCGAAGCTGTCCTTTTCATCAAGCAGGGAGAAAAAAATATATTCCCCTAAGTTTAGTTTTCCTTCAATTTCATACAGTTAAACCCCACTATTTTGGGCATGAGGATGTGAAGAATAATTTGAGAATAGATTTTGAGTGGCTCTTATATCAATAAAATATGACTTGTCCACAAAAAAATATACTTGACAACAGAAAATACAAGAAGCACAATGTTTTATAAAGCACCAATACAATGACTTGACTACTTTTTCTTAGCAACATGAATAATAACTAGTACCTTCAACATGATTTTGATCATTGGCCACGGTCATTTGGAGATGTCCACATTTTTTCTCATTCAAGGATATTTCCCGACTTTTTCAGCCTGCACTATTCTGGAACCACTGGGAATAAAGTATGTGTTTTGATTTTAAGTGCTTTTTAAGGTTGAAGTAACTTTTCACAAACACGATTAAACTATACATGCAAGTATTCCACTCACCTATAATCTGTACAGCCCAACAATTTAATGCTATCTGTTCAAGATATGCATACACACATAAAAAACACAATACTGCAATCTTTTTATCGTAAACTATGAAGTTATCTTCCAAAAATACTGCATTATGCAAGCATCATAACTAATCTCACAAGGAGAGAAAGGTCAAAGATAACAAAGGCATATTCAATTTAAAAATGAAGTTAAGGGAGTGGGATAATAAATAAATTAATAGCAATAAATGTGATTTTCCTTACAATCTCAATTTTTTGCAGAGTTGATGAAAAATTCCTCTATGGAAAATGGTTACCTTTAGTCCTGGTAATTTAATACTGCAATTTCTCAAGATTTAAATGAATATGTTGATTAAGGGCCCTCTGAACTACCAATTTCAGTAAATTAAAATTTTTATAAAAAAGAATTAGCAATGAAATTGAGAAAAAGACTTAAATGAAATAAAACCGACACAAATGTGGATGCCTATCTTCAGTATTTTGCACAAAGGAAAACTCGTATTAATTTAGAGCACAACCATGGGAAAACTTATAAAATTGTGAAGAATTAACTTGGTAAGCATTTGAGGAAGACAAAGATTGAAAGAATTTAGAAAACATCAAATTTTTCATTCTTCCCTCTATCACATTATTTCAAAATGGTTCATACAGCTGCACTGTTATTCCTGTTGAATAAGGGTAATAAATAGAGGAACTATAAATGCACAAAGAGACCCAAGATATACACAGTAGCACTCTTCTAGTTCCCTAGATCTCCAATATCAAGTAAATAAATAAGAAGCATAAGTGAGAAATTTCATTTAATAAATTACCCATATGAAATACCTAAAGCTATTACAGTAATCTTGGTCAGTCTGTCTTCTTGGTAGGACTTCAATGGTTTTTCACTTTCCCAAAACATATAGTTTGTTCTTGTTGTATGTTCATACTGCAGGAAATATTGAACCATTGTCATGATAATAATCATCTAAGGCGGCTTCGGCAACACATCTATCACATGCTCATCAACAAAATTGGCAGTCAATGGTTAATTGGTGCCTAACAACAATCAGTCATCAATCACACTCACAGGCCCAAAACAAAAGAGCACTTAACTGTAGGCAATCCATCCATGGAGATGAAGGAATATAAATATGTACACAATATATATATGTCTGTAGTCTATATGACAGTCAGAGTAAGGAAGACAACAATTTCCCTTTAGGCCCTATCAGCACAATCAGTGGGCAAGGTTATACAGAACCGCAAACAGCGTGCTTGCAGAATACACTCCTAGCGCAGCCCACCAAATAAGCTGCTCATGAAGTTTCTGTTCAAAGTTCTTGAGGACTAGAAGGCCAATTGTAAGGCCAGCTAGGGCCCCAGTCAGGTGAGCCACATATGAAACTACCACCTGAGGTCCCATTTGGTCAGCAGAGTAACGGTCATATACTGCAAAACCGACATCTGCACTTGCTATAATAAAAGAACACACAAATTATTTCAATGGCAGACAGATCATCATCAGTGGATTCAATTGAAGTGATTCATAGATAGTTGCTTCTGGCAAAATATCACACTCTAAAATATCTATGATTATGAAAGAAGAAATTGTGACCATATTACATGCAAATGATAAGCACTATGTCAGTTTTTATAACGACCAAGTAATTTCAACTCATTCCCTTCTTACAAAAAATAATCTCTATTTTTGATATCTTTCTATTAGTGTATTGATCTCGTTTTTCTCTCAGTGATAGAGTCAAAAAGATTGGTAAGCCACTTACCAACAATAAAGATCCCGATAAGTCTCACAACTCCAAACTCCATGCTGTTGTAATTCTGTAACAAATTTAATCATTGAATTATTTTTTCCTACATTGTAAATTAAAAATAGATGAAGGTTATTGGCAGAATATATGACAAAACATGAATGTTTTACAGCTGAGGCGAGGTCAGTTAATCACATTATCAAAAGTTCTTTAAAGGAAATTCCCAATTGTTTTGCATTGCAATTGTGTCCTAAAAGTGTGAAATCTGAAATTAGCGGAATATAAAGTTTGCTAATGAATCTTACCATGGCTCACCTTGTAAACATGAGAAGTGGAGATCGGAAATATCTTTTAACAGGTTTATTTAAAAAATTAAAAATGGGTGCATGCAAATTACAAGTAAATAAAATTAATTGCAAATGCTGAAGATTTCAAAGATGAAGGCAGTCCAAACCTTTCATCTAGGCAACTTTTTAGAGAATTTATCCATTCACCTCTTCATTATAAAACTTCATTTGCAAATCCATATTATCTTTTTATTTTAGAGTTTAATTGCAGAAACTCTTTGATTTTTTTAGACCATTCACTGAATTTTCTCTCTAATTAAAGATGTGGCAACTGGTGAGTCTAGAGTATTCTTCTCCAAGAAACAGCTGTTTGAATTTGTTTAGAAATTCACAACAAAATTTGTAAAACGATGAACCCTCAATTGGCAATATGCAGTCTGTACAATAAATACGCAAACAGGTGCAATCTGGTGGCCATGACGAGGACTATACCCCCACCGAATAGTGGCGCTAGTTGCCTCAGACCCATTAAACTGTCTGTGCTTGGCAGATCGTCAAGCTGTGCGTATGGTGCCAGTTGTGTTAGTTTCTGTTGTCCTTGTTTATACTCTTTGTCAAAAATGGAAATTGATGAAATCATGGAGCAACGAATCAATATCAAGTTTTTGGTGAAGTGCGGTAGAAGTTATCAAGAAATTACAGAAATGTTGACAGCTGTTAACAGTGATAATGCTCAGAAGAAAACGTTTGTTTTCAAGTGGATTAAGCATTTTAAAAATGGCCGACAAGACGCCATGGGTGATGCAAGGCCGGGATGACCTTCAAACATCAGTGTTGATGACAACATTGATTGTGTGTGATCCCTTGTCCTTACCGATCATCAAAAAACTGTCCGAATGATAGCTTGATAAACTGAATTTAGGTCGTGTGCGACCAAATTTGACTCAAGGCGATGGATGGATCCTTCACCATGAAATGCACCTGCATGTTCAGCATTGATTGCTCACCAGCTTCTAGCATAAAAATTCAATCGCCATTCTTTATCATTCTCCTTATTCACCAGATCTCGCCCCCAGCAACTTTTTTCTATTCCCAAAATGCAAAAATGTGAGGGGACATCACTGGGAAGATGTGGGCACAATGAAACAAGAAATGATGAGACAACTAAAAAGCCTAACTCCTGAAGACTTCCAAGGGTGCTTTAAACAGTGGAAAAGAAGATGGAACAAGTGCATAGCAATGAATGGAGAGTACTTTGAAGGGGACAAAATCAATGTAGACTAAATTTTGCAAAAGGTTTTTATGGCCTCAGTTCAGATATTTATTGGACAGACCCATATTTTCTCATTTTATTCATTGAAACAATTTAAGTATTAAATACATGTATTCTGCCTGGACTGGAGGTGGGTTTTCTTGCGTATAAGTGCCTCCCTTGGGTGCTAGTAGAATAATGACTCATGGCAAGCCTGGAAGCACACACCTTCCAGAAACATAGTTACAGCAATTATTTAAGAGTATAAGATTTAAATCATCCTGATTAAAACTCACCAAAAGAACATTTGCTAAGTGTGCAGCAAGAAGAGCATAGACACCTCCAGAAGAACCCACAAGATATACATCTCCATCAAAAACTGAGGTCCCTAATGATCCTGCATGGAGAAAAGCATTTGTTTTACTAAATACGGCCAATAAATTAATGCAACAGCATTCGTTATTATTTAAAGTCTCAAAAATGTGAAAATAACTGCCAGATGACCCATACCTCTAAAAAGCCACATTTACAGGCATCACTTTGTAGTATGGTTTCATTTACTGAATGTAATAAACTTAACAAAAATTAATTCTTTGATCCCGCTATCCACTTGCACAAAAAGACCTATAAAATGACTTTTGTATTTTTCAAAATTTAGGTTGGACAATAAAAAAGATCTTGTAAACTTGATTAACTCCATTTCATTTGTAGATACATGCATTAATTTGTATCCCCCACTTACTACTCTAAAATCAATTCCCATAAAGGACCCATTCCAGATCCATAATTTTTCTTCTCCAAATCAAATTTAAAGTATATCTAGGTTCAACAGTATTTCAGTTCTTAAAATTGGGTGATCATTTTTCTTAGACTAAGAGTCAAGACAGTATTGGCTAAGAGAAAGGGAAATCCGAAAGGAAATCTTAGAAATGACTCTCTGATAATTCTGTCTTCCTAATTGAAAAGCAACATACCAGAACTTTGGACAGCCTTATTCATACTAAATTGTTAGGAGTCATAGGCTATTGAATATATTGAAATGAATGCTTCAGATAAATTCCTTGTGAATAAGAAGTCTCCTCATTCTCATGTAAATACCAATTTTTACCTATTTCATCTTAAAGAGATACTAAAACACAATCTTCCACTATTCATTTCAAGATATTCTTATACTCATTAACAGACAATTTGTTAGCTTTATATGGATTTTCATTAAGACTTCTCATAATTGGGGATCTGATTATTTATGAGGGCAGACGTTCATGAAAAAGGTATTTAAAATAATACAGAACAATAAATAAACACCCTGCATTGTATTCACAATATGCATAAAATTCATTCAACTAGCCAGAGATCCATGAAAAACTGCAGAATTTCGAACACACTGCTTTCTAACATTCTGTTCCCTATTTTATTGTCTAACTCATTATTACCCAAGATTATCTAAATCGCAGATAAAAGCAATTTATAAGTTCCCTTCATGTTGAAAAACTACAAATATTTTTTTTGCAGGCAGCAAGTCGAGGTTTACATCTTCTCTCATTAAATGACTCTCATTCCAAAACATATTTCCTTCTGACTCCATTCCATTATGACATATTAAATAATCATAGAAGGATTGCAATGTTTATTCTGAGGGCACCAGGACATTAGGCAATATGGACAGCCTATCTTGAATTTGCCATGACTTTCACCAAAAACATAAAATAATGGTTTTGAGGAGGAATTTAATAAAAAAAAGGCATCACAAACTTCATTGAAAGAGCATTTTATTTTAGGTAATTTTGAAAATTCCCCTCTGACTTTCATTCCTACATCCAGTTCTTCCCATGCCTCTTTAATCATTTCCTCTACATATACGTTGAACAGAACCGGTGACAATGGGCAACCCTGCCTTACACCTCTACCTAACACTGTCCATCCAGACTCTCCGTTCCCCACTCGCACCTGAGCAGTCTGAGACATGTAGAGGTTGCGGATCAGTCTCCTGTCCCTCCAATCCATTCCTATTTTCTGCAATACACGCATTAATTTTTCCCAATTCACTCTATCAAATGCTTTTTCGAAATCTATGAAACAGGCAAATACATCCTGATTGTATTCTATGTTCCTCACAAAGTCACACAGCTTAAGCTAAGGTGGCCAGGGGCATCCCCCAGGAATCAAACTGGGACCCTCTGGTCAGTTGTCCAATACTCTACCCACTGGGCTACCATGTCCTTCCTTTTATTTATACACCAATAAAATATATTTTCTCAATTAAATTTTAACATGATGATACAATAATTAAGCAAGAACTTTTCAAAGAAAATTTTCTCTGAAAAATGTCTAAAAAAATAAGCATTTCATCAGTCCAAAAAATATGAAAAAAAAAAAGAAATCAGTTCACTTACCAGCAAGAACACCTGCCATATACACAGCACCTATACGCAGGGAGCCATGTACCATCTCCAAGGGAAGACCCACCAACACTTGCACCAGGAGATTGAAAAGTAGATGAAGCCACCTGAAAAAGAATAAAAAGTATTCTCAGATTATTCAGTCATATATGCACACATACGATAAGAAACTGGATTTTGGAGTTACAGAAGAATTTTTCACATTACTCTTTAACATCAATAATTGAAAATGAAAGAGGCCAACTAAAAATACCTGGGACACTACTTAATTTTCTGATGTTATATTGTAAATAATAAACATAATTAGATCACTCCATCAAAGATTACAAATAAAGACAGATTTAGTCAGTTTTCCAGAACTTCATTTCAAATGTACGTAGGTGCAATACCAAGTTCTTTGGATTTAAAAAAAAAGAAGAATCTTCTGCAGAAACATGAATGAAATTTTTTATACATACAATAACCATAGTTCCCTGTGAAATTTAAAAATATAAGAATTTAGCATATTTGCAAAGCATTTGTAAGAAATATAAATAAAACTTACTGATATTACATTGTTTACAACCAGTATAGACAAGAGTAAGTATAGATGGCTGGTTTAAGAGAGATATTCACATTTTCTTGAGTTCAGAATTTCACCATAAATTTTATAATATACATAATTAATTATATATCGACTAGATGCCCTCCTATGTACAGGGTTTGATTTTGTTTTTACTAATCGGCAGGCCACATTCCTTGAATACTTCCATCAGTTTTTAAACCATGTATTCCACATCTTCTTCGCTGTATATGATTACAACATGGTCATCTGTGGACTAAGTTATGCAAAAAATTAATTTTGATACTTAAATTCCCAAGATGTGGAAAGAGGGAGAGAGAGGATTGAGGGTCTGGTCTAGGGGATTTCACAAAATGTTTATGCACATCTGAGCATAATCAGGGTAACCCATTCCTCTGTGGTAAATCCCTCTGTAAATTCTGTCTTTAAGAAACTTTCCCCATCCTTCCATACCTTGGTCTCCAAGAGAGTCTAAATAACACCCTCTCTGGAATGAAAATACTCATGCTTCCATTACAGTGAAAAGGAGGGAGTTGATTATGGTGGTCAGTGGTGGATTTCCCCCTGCAATTGCAGCTGCAATGAACTGAACCTTCCCATCCTGGAGTTGTCACTATGTGAATTTAAAAATTAGGTCAGTAAGATTCATCATCCTTTTCATTGGCCCTGGTCAATGTAAAATGTTCTCTTACTGAGCCTCCAATTTTTATTTTTGAATTTGAATTTTCACCAAGATTTGGCACTGCTAGGAAGGGGAGGGGGGCAGAGAGTAGTGGTTCATCTGTTATGTGGAGTTACTGGTGATATTTACTTAACTACTATGATCATATAGCCCCGCAACCAACATAAAAATTTAAACTTACCCAGCGTGAAGGACCATGTACAGAAAAAAGCGCCATATTTCAATTCGCTTATCAGGACGGTAGATGAAGGGGCTGTCAATTGGCACAGGACCTGAGGCACTAACTTCACCCATGGACACAGCATAGTAGGCAAAACATAGCACCTGGAGCGATTTTAATGCAGAAATATTAAATCAAATATATAATAAATTATTTTAATCAATATAGTGAAAGTATCTTTTGCCTATTGACAAAATAATCAAATCCTTTTGAAACTCATCTTTGAAAGAGGCTCAAATGGAAGAAGTAATCCTTTTAAGTCTTATATCAATTTTTAAAATAAAAAAAATGATTTAAAACCCTTAATTTCTTAATGGATATCCAACTTAAAATTTATCTTTACATTCTTAGTAACTTGATGCTTATGTAAACTAACCATCTCATTTGGTGATTTTCCACAAATTTCATTATTAACAAATACTCTCGCTATTGCTATATTTTTCATAAAATATTTTATCCTGGAGAAAAATTAGGGATGATATTATATTATTTTTAATATGATTGGACTATTATTATCAATCACAAATAATCAAGTTTCCAGAAAGAATATATATTATCCGATTCAGCATCAAACAATATTTGGAAGCAATGCTGTAAATTCTGGAAGCAATGCTGTAAACACTTAAGCTTCTTGGGTGCACTTAAAGGAAGTACTGGGCGATGAAAATCACATCCATTCATCACTATTAAGAAAACCCAATTATGAATGAAATAGATTCAAATTAACATTTCAAAATTCCTTTTTCAAATCAGAACCACATGTGACACAGAGTCGAAGGAGATTTGAATGACTCACTTAAAAATCAAAATAATACACACACATATATCCATACAAAAACATATATTGGTGTATATATATATATATATATATATATATATATATATATATATATATATATATATGTGAATACATATATACCAACAAAAAAATAGAACAGCAATTTAAGATTGTGTTTCCAAAATTATCTACGCAACTATCAACACCTCAGTTACAGTATACTCACTTCAATTAAAGTGATGAGGAAGATAAAGAAAGGTGGTGGGCAACATTTATAGTGGTCAGCATAATACTTTCGGTCTCTTTCATCAGTAAGAAACTCGTCTGCAATAACCCTCACCATCCTGAAATTGGGATAAAATAAAACAACATTACTGTCACATTGTTAATGCATCGTTAAAAGTTCTGCTAACAGCTGGGATCATGGCCATTCCACACAAGTAAATAGGCTACAAGAATGTACCAATGTAGAGTTAACTCTCTCTCCCTAACTACCATGAATGAACCAACTATTATCGACTTCAAAAAAGTGATGGTAAAACTAAACTAAAACTAGAATAGTTTTAATCAACAATGTTTTATTACTGGTTAAACATATTAGACAATAATATACAGGAAATAAGTTCATGGATATGCAAAAAAAATAAAATGAGTGGAGACAATTAAATGCATCTCATTTATAATATTTTTCTAGGCTTCCTCAGTTTTACAATTCTACATAGTCCTCCAACTGGCCTTTATGCTGGCTCCATCAATCCACCCCTGCTCGCATAACATTGTACTCCTAATACAAGATCCACATATATTTATTGTCTCTGGTGTGACTTGATGAAATTTACATAACATATTAAAATGAAATTATTAACTTTGTAATTCCACAGACACTTAATTTAGAGCATCACCTAGGTTTTGACATCGTCATCAGGTGGTCCTTACCGAAGATAACATATATATATATATACATACCTTCAGTGTGGGGGTAGGAGGGGCTGGCCAGAGTGGGAGGGCAGCTCATCTGTTTAACATTCAATGCATCAGGTCTGTGACCTTTATCTTTAAAATGGACAATTTTAGTCTCAAAGTCACTTTTGTGGTCACATTCCATAAGGTGCTTTGCAAAGAGGGATGTTATGTTCCTATTCTTTCCACATGTCTTGGGCTCCTTAATTCTTCATTTAAATTTCCATCTCGTTTGCCCAATATATTTAGTGGAAAACTCTGAGAACTTTAATTCATACACTCCACTCCTCTAGTCTTTGAGAACTTTGTCTTTAGCATGTGAGATCAGATTCTGAAGGCATAAATTATTATAAAAGGCAAATTTAATTTTTTTCTTTTGGTAAATTCTTAAAGTTTGCTACTCTGAGGACCACCTGATGATGACGTTCAACGTTGAAACCTAAGTAGTGTTCTAAATAAAGTGTGAGGAATTACAAAGTTATTAATTTCATTTTTATATTCACAACTATGCCTGGATTCAGGCATAAATATTTAGATTAGCAAATCAATTTTCCACCACAAATTTATTCAAACTTAAGTATTGAGAGAGTGTATTTCTAAAAATGAAAATATATCTGCTAAAATAACTGTGTACCGGCCCTCAATTCTATCTCTCTTTCCTCTAACTCTCTCTCCTAATGGAACTAGGTTACATGGTCTACTACCAACAACTGATCCAGCTTTCCTAAAAAATTTTGGTAAGATGGAGTGGCAATAGTTTTCATTATACTTGAAGTCTTTCATGAATGTTTTTTTACAAATGACGGATTGTGAAAAAAATCTTTAAAAAATTACAAAAATCTGAATACATATACAATTGCATACATTAACAAAAAAAAATGAAAGTGCCAAAATACTCAGGTAAAACAGTTCTCCTATCTAGGAAGAGTTTTGAATGAATATGGCAAGAGTACTAGGGACAATAATAATTGTACTAGACAAAGAAGCATTTAAAAAATTAGAGGGCATTAATGGATGGCAGGAAAACAAAGAAGCTATACACATGGTAAGGGGATGAATTCAAAGGAGAATGAAAATGGATGTAAGACCTTTGGATTGATGATAGAATGTTAAAGACTAAGATATAGGGGATTTTAGGCAAGCAAGGTAGGGGAAAGAAAAAAAGAGCCATGTTGTATAGATAAAAGGATGCAGAATTCAAGAATGGTTTATTGCAGAGTATGGTGTTATACTGTGTTGCATTGGATGTGGCTATGAATTGCAGTAGAATTTTTTCCGTATATTGATTAAAAAACTATTTTAACCATGAGAACCTTTAATGATGATGAGATAACTCAATATCCTTCATGGGTCTAACATTACTAAGTCTTATTAAATGATTAAAAAGATGAACTGGCATAGAAACTGAAAAGACGAAATTTAGATCAAGTGGTGCAGATGAATGAAGATAGAATGAGACCTAACCCAAATAGTTCATGTTAACCAAATGTTGTGCTGAACAAATTTCATACTAACATTGGTCTCCCCTTTCAGCTACTTTAATAGGGATCCATATCATTTCATACATTAATGCTATAAAATGGAACAAACAGTAAATTACCTTTCAAATAGAGGTGGTTCCCGTGTCAAAATGTGGAAATCGTTTTCACTGCAGACTTCTCGGTCACGTTGATGAACAGCACATTTAAAACTTCGAGTCCTTTTGCCACTCATCTGAAAAGTAGATAATGCGAATGATATTAATTTTTATAAGATTTATTTAAATATGGGCGTACTTAATTATAAATGAAAGTTTTCTTACTTAAATATAACTCTGTTCTAGAGTAAATATAATGAACTATAATTATTATTAAATAAGTGTTAAAATAGGGAGGCAAGAGGGAGGTAAACTGATTTTTATGCACTTTCAATGTTCAAGCTAATATAATAATATTTATTAGACGCTTCATTTTACTCATTATTAGAATTTCTATCATTGTCATCATGATATTTGTGATACTTTAAGAATTTAGACCCAAACTTTAAATGAATTAATTTGACAACAAAGCTGCCCACAGATGAATTATAAGAGCATCAAATGCCCTGGAATACTTATTGAAATGCAATATTTGAACAGAAATAAGTTTGTACAAGTCTAACGATAATTGATCCATTAAAGATTAAACTTAAATATGACACTCAATATCCGTACACTACCCTCAGTTTGCTGAGAATCTTTCCAAAACATTTTCCGGTGGACAATTACTATCATAGTAATTTTAATTGATAAATCCTTCTCACAAGATGAATGAGCTATGCTACATGTGCCATGCATACGGCTAGTTTCATATAAAATAATTAGCTCGCTTATATTTAAACACAATTCTGGATTTCAAAATGATCATTTTTAAATGTCTTCAAATTCATCATCATCAAAAACAACAAAATGAATAACAAGTTTTACCGCTTAAAAACTAAGTAATAAATTCTTCAGGCACAATAAAGTTCTCGGGCTCTATATATAAATATAAGGTATTTTGTAATACGTCTAAGATGTTTCTTTCAAACAACCGTAAAGATGATCACAAATGTTCTTTAGTTTCAACAAACAATAAATGTAATGTGATGTATTTTAGAACTATACTTTGTTGCCATTCACTTCCTTTGCCAGACAATGGAGGAAAAAACTGCCAGTCTATTATACGCTGCATTCTACTATGAAGTATTTATGATCCGTGACGACTGAAAATAACCTTCACAGAAGGTACTCGCTCATATTATTTCTTTTGTAAACAATCAAATCTATCATTACGTGGTTTTCCAAAACACCTAATAAGAATCTAACCCTTCACGATGATGCCCCGGAAGCTCCTATGCAATCTTTAATTTACTTCCACAGAGGCTGCAAGAGGTAACTAACTATTAACCCAAAGTTTTCTTTTAGCCATTAAATTTAAATGTTTAGTAATTTGCATTCACTATTGAATAATAACGATGAATGAACAAGTAACTTACCGAAAATGCACTAAGTCGTAGCACAACATAAATGTAAACATTGCGCACGTGAAGTAGCTAAACGGCAACGGCATCACGGCAATAATGCTCAGTGATGAGTCACCACAGAAAACTATTTCGATAAAAACACTTGAATATCTTAAAAAACATGCCGCACAGAGTAGAAATAAATTACGTTCATTTTTCTGTGTTTGAAATAAAATACTGTTTCTGCCTTTCCATTTTGGGAAAAACATTTGCCGGGCGTGACGATTACTATTACTCAAGGCCCTCAACATTCCATGACGACCGAAAGAACTAATTACAGAACCTATGTTTACGAATAACACGATTAGTATCAACTACTAGAGTCAACTAGAAAAACAGATGTTGTTGGTTAGGTTGGAAGGCAAGTAGCTAAAGAAATCTTTGGTAGGCAATGGCTGTCGAGGTGTAACTATTGCACTTGCATTGCCTCATCTCATCACGACCAACAGAAATTGTAGGTACCAAGATACTACTTGAAGCTCGAAGAGGCTTGCTCCTGAGTCTTTGATTTTTTTAACGTAAGGAGTTCTCCAAGAACGCTTGATACAACGAAAGACGGAGTAAATATCAACTTTGAAGTCATTCATCCCGCGCAATGAATTGGGAACTGCAGTAAACGTGGGACAGTATTGTACCACTGTGATCAAAAGTAGCTGTTGGTACTTGGCGTCACATATGAAGCATTTATGGGCCTTCCTTAGGACGAAAATCCCGGTTTATCGATCCTGGTTTCTAGGTATACCTTGATCCGACACGACCCCTATTAAAATTTATGCGATATCAACCATTTTTATCATATTGGCGTCAGTATCCGATCTAGTAGGAGGACATCCTTGTGTGTACAGAAAGTCGAGAGCCTTGAGCAGAAGTATTTTTGTTTTAATGGTGTAAACCGTTTGAAATGTATAAGATCGGCACTAATGCCTATTTAGTAAAAGAGAACTAGATAGGAAGCGGTTCCTTGGTAGCCTTATTCAGGTCATCAATTATGTTATCAGACGTCGGTGCCTAAACACTAGTACACTGGGAAGTAATTACGTTCCTGGAGTATGAATCCTAGGTATTTTTCGACACCGACAACAGCCCCTTCTCTTCTTCTTATTCGAACGTGAGCATTTCTTGATCCCTTAATTCTCTGTCTGCAATCAAATTTTCCTCTAAATAAATGGCAAACGATAGAACGGATATTTTTTGTGCCAGTAGATTCAAACAATTCATACTTTTCCCTCTACCCCAGTTGGTAGTACACAGATAACCCCGCAAACGTAGGTAGATAAATGATAGTTTAGCTTGGGTCATACTGAAGCGGGGACAATAATGCATTCACTAATGGTCTTTATTACATATTGGAAGAGGAAGATATAAATATGCCAGCTTCAAATTCTGTTAAACATTAGCTCCCTAATAATTCCTCTCCAACTTTTCATATTTTCAGTTTTGGTGAAATTTTCGAGTAATAGAAACCAATTGGTGGGTGAAGAGGGGGGTACGAGGAGAATGGGGTGTAGGGCGCGACTGGTTTTGTGGGCGCCATAAGGCTCTTGGGCTTACTGAATAAAACCATTGCCCTGCCTATGGTGTTCAGGGACAGGCCTCAAATCCCCCTCAGCCCATCCGCCCGCGGTGGGCAATATGCCAGGTAATTGTCTTCGCTTCACTCATTTAATTCCTCTTCCTTTTTCGTCTCTCTTCTTTTCAGTTCCTCTCTCAACTTTACGTTTCCCTTCTCCCCTTGTGCATGCACTCCGCCCGTGAGGATGTGTCGCATTATTGGGGTGGTCGCCATCAAGGTCTTGGCATAAGTTAAAATCTGTGAATATGATGGTTTTGGTTCATTTTTATTCCCTTTTTTCGCATAAAAAGTAACTGTTTGTTAGATTACTTAATCCTTGTTTTGAATTGGGTCTTCCTCTAGCATGCATACATGTTTTCATATTATTTGATAGTTTTTTAACAAATATTTTTCCGTTTTGCCTTCCTCTCCCATATCCTCCCTTATCACTCACCCGTCACAATACGAAACTATCGCGACTTGGTTCACTATTTCTAAAAATTCTTTCATCGAAATAACGACCTGGACATTTTTCTCATCTTATCCTCTAAACCCATAACACGATTTTAATAGTGGCACACTTTGCGATCAGACGACCCGTCTTCAATGATCTGCATTCGCGCATATCAGGCATCGCGTTATGCTGGGAATAAATGTGAGCTTTGACATGTGAGCGGTGACAATAAATCATCGAGTCGACGATAACGTGTGCGCATTAACAAAGGTGCGGGATCCTGAGTCATAAAGATTTAATCATTGTGATTTCATGAGCAATAGAAGCTATGGATCGCAGCTGAGGTTGGCAGTCTTCACTGCGAGCCGGACTTCCCATACAAGGTCTGTCTTAAAAGTAGTAGGACTGAGTCGATTAAACAAAAAGTATTACCAGAATTGATACATTCACTCAAAAGTCTGCGAAGTAGTATCCTTGTGCGTCCACACAACGCCGCCAGCGGGTTTTCCATGCCTCGTGCATCTTCTGGATGGCGGCGCCCGGAATGCTTTTAAGTTCCCTCGTCACGGCCTGTTGTAACGCTTCCACTGAGCCGTGGTGACATCGTTTCAGCATAGATATCAGGCGTGGGAAAAGGAAGAAGTCTGGTGGTGCATTGTTTAAAAAAATTTGGATCCTCACTCACATGTTAGAGAAGCTCTTAGCAGATTCCCGTGCGAGTGTCCTTTTGCTCGTCCGATAACACTCGCGACACCAACTTCGCACACACCTTTCTCATGCCCATGTTTTCGGTCACACGTCGATGCACATCGCTTCTAGGGATACCAACTTCATCAGAAACCATGAAAACATTTAATCTGAGATCCCTGCCCAACAAAACCTTCACTCTTGCAAGAGTTTCGTCACTTTTTGAGGTCAAAGGGTGTTCCGAAATTTCGGCGTCTTCAACATCTTCTATAACGTATCCAAAAAATGCACAAATTTACATTGATTCACGACCGTAGCTACGTTCCTTGTAGATTTAAATCTTCTATAACCTCCCGAAGCAACTTGTATCTCTCAAAAACACCCGCTCTACCCATTGCGTTATCATCATAAGTTGCCTTGAGCATGTCATGAGTCTCTTTCCCGGTTTTGCCCAGTTTCACGCAAAATATGATGGCGTAGCACTGTTCCAATTACTAGTTCATGACGGAGCGTAACGAGGTCACGTTATAGAGGTTTCTCAAATGAACGATCCGCATTCCGAAAAGGGGAGTCTCATGAAAGGCCTCCAACCTTTCCCGAGAGGTCTCCAACCTCATGAAAGGCCTCCAGCCAGTCCGTCCGTTTATCTGGGAAAAAATAAGTTATGCTACTTTTGGGAAAATCCTTGTAGAACTTCAATTGTCTTTCAACGATAACAAAAACATTATTTTGTTACAAAACCTTGGCCCATTCCAATCGCCCACCTTTTGGCGAGTAGTTTGAAAATCCTTGCCGCGGATCCGGCCTGCGTGTCGTGGGTTTCCCAACACTCGCATTACAGCTGGAAGGGAAAGTGTAAAAAATCAACACTTATTCGCAAGCCGGCAAAAAACGAGCAATTCTTCCGCGCAGACTAACTTGCGACGTATATGATCTACGTTACATATAACAATTTAAGCGAAAAAATAGCACTTTGATACGGTGAAGGCACATTAATTCCTACTTTAATTCTAATCGTTCCTACAGATGCGAGAACCGATTAAGCGGACTAAGCATTTTAGAGATAATTACAGACAGTATAAAGTGAAGTGCAACAAAGGTAAGTCGTTAGTTCCTTATTTTTTTATTGGGGTATCCATTTTCGTAATTTCCCATCATGATAAGATCAGTACTGGGAACATCTACTGGAAACTGCTTTTTCTAAATCCAGCCCCTTTGAACGGAAAAAAATTGGAAATAAATGTCAGCTCGCTAACTTCCTTCAAGTGAGGAAGAGGAAAACGTACGGTCTGCATGCTGAGAGCGTGTGGCTACACCCTAAACTAATGAATTATTCATAAAATATTCCGCGTGAAATTTCATTCGGCACCAAAACAGAATGAGCCACAAGTTTCTAGATTATTCGTTATATAACAGAGAGAAAAACTCGTTTGTGATCCACTCCCATCCTTGTTCCTACAAAAAAAATGAAAGATATGTTTCTACTTTTGTTCATTTTTTCCAATATTTTAACTCACGAATATAATATTCCAGGAGTTTGGAACGCAAAATATAACATTTTTCGCTGCACGAGCTAAGATGAAGATCTTTGTACCTTTGCAAACAAGGGTAGAAGGAGAATTTCGGTAGGATTAACTGTCTTTGAACACCAGCTCTAAAGATTTTCGTTCTTACCTTACATACTAGTCCAGACATCTCTTACTCATTCCCTACTACAAAGGCAATACTCTAAATTCGCATCATGTAAGGGCGCTATTATTTTCTGAATTTCTTGGATTTGTGTTAACGATAAGGGATGGATTTCTACAATTATTACATAGTTTCACAGACGTGTCCGCCAATTAGACATATCTATACTCATGCAACGCATTGCCTTGGAAAAAGCAACCCAGAAGTAGTGATATACAATTATTCAAATCTCGCAATTATTATTAGGTAATCTACCGGTTAAGGTAGGTTTTTGAATGGACACAACTATCAATAAATATTTTGTAACTCCAAACAAAACCCAATCCAGCAACCTAAACTACATCAGGTCCCTCTTCATCTCTGTGTACTTGTTTCCTCCCTTCATCCCATCCAACATCCCTATCCTGTTCCTACCCTTTCCTCGCTTGCCCAACATTCTCCCCTCTATTAGCTTCTTCAACATTCCACTACCGCTCAATACGCCTTTCATCCATTTTTCCTGCCTCCGTAGGATTTCTCTCAACAAACCCCTCTCCTCACCCACCATCTCCAACCCTCATCTCCATCTCCAATCTCGCAATATTTATGCAATATTAATATCAATTACAGTTGCATAAGCTAATATGGATTCAGATATCATGCTAAGGAAGCGAGTCATATGTTGAGCGCAGGCAAAGCAATGCTACATCGAAAAATTTCACTGCGACCAATACAATGGCCTGAATGATTAGGAGAACAGATCCCATTCATGTATTTGGAATTAAATGAAAAGGATTCCGCGGAAGAGAACTGTCTATAAAGAAGCGGAAGAATTTTCTACAGAGATCTCACGTAAAAAGTTATGGATCCAAAACGCACTGTCACGTTTAGTCTCCAAGTACTCCAAAATAGGTAAGCGAACTACTGGGTTACAACGATGTCAAGATACCAAACATTTGGTTGTGGGTAGTACAGTAGGACGATTAATTTGTACAAAAAAGCAAATTAATCGAGGTGTAGGTAAGAGCCAACGGTAGTTACTTAAAAACAAATTTTCCTTGGATATTAAATTCTAAAAATCATTTTAATAGAGAGTTTATCTTCAAGGCAATCCTGTAATGCAATGATATATATATATATATATACGCTTTTTAACGCAAACTCGATGTATATTTCCCCGCGATACCCGCTGCGGGGATTTGAGTCCTACGGCTGGTCCTTTTAGTGCGGCCTAAATCATTCGAACTTTTGAAAGTTGATGTTCCACATTAACACAGCAAAATCAACATAAGATAATGTGGATCGCGGTAGTCCAGGGGTAGAACGTTGGACTACTGACCGGAGGGCCCGGGTTCAGATTCCCGGATAGGCCACACTGGGCACCTGCAACTCCACCCAAGCTATGTGATTTTTCGGGTACCAGATCTTCCCGGGAAACCATAACCGGCACAGGGAAAGAAACTGGCCCCCCTACCTGGATGTGTGAATTTCACACGTCGTCGGGCTTAGCACCGGGTGAATTCTATCCCAACTAAGAATTCACAAATGATATCATTAATTAATTATACATGTAATGATAATCCATTGTCATCATACAGCATCCTTTTCCCTTCTATACTGGATATATTTTCTACTGAACTCAAAATAACCACATCCATTCAACCTTATCATCAAGAAGTCAATATATCCTTTTATCTTTTTTACTTCCAGCTTACATCTCGCTCTCATTTTCTGTCGACATTAACTTTTTCAATTAATCCAAAGACAAGCTATTTCCAAATTAATTATTCACTGAATATATTCCTAAGGTGAGTCGCGGTAGTCCAGGGGTAGAGCGTTGGACTGTTGACCGGAGGGCCCGGGTTCGATTACCGACCAAGCCTCTCTGGGCACCTGCTGCTTACCCAAGCTATATGATTTTTCGGGTACCAGATCTTCCTGGGAAACCATAGTCGGCACAGTGAAAGGAACTGGCCTGATTTGTGGAACCCCCTGATGTGTGAGTTTCACACGCCGTCGGGCTTAGTACTGAGTGAACTCTACCATCACCTACCAAACCGATCTTCGGGTTGATTACTGTGTTTATGATTATTTTATATTTTAAATCTACATAATATTTCAAGTGTAGACAATGTGTGGGTGTCAAAGGACGGTGCAAGGGAATCCTTTTAAACGATGAGGAAAAATCGATGGAGAAAACGACAAGCAAGTAAGGGGTGAATGCGGGGATGATGAGAGCGATGAAATGATACTTGAACTAGCACATTCGAGAGCAAGTTCCTGTAACTCGGGAGTACCATTCACTCAATACAATTTCATTTTAAGGCGGATCAGAAAAGAGAAGAGACAGGAGGTAGAGTGATGAGTGAATGTATGTAATTGAGGACAAATTGCATAGTTTTAGGCATGATATGATTGAACCCGAACATGACAATGAACAAATGATAACGCTAATGATTTCTTACAAGTCCGGTTTTAACGTACTACATCATAATCTTAAAAAATCAATAACGAGTGGAAAAGTGTTATCATTTGTTCATCATACGTATTTGAACATTAAATAACCACAACGATATAACAATAAAATTTTGGGAAACCATCACATAGACACTGAGTTCACTACACACTTCATGTCGCACTTGAAAAGCACGGGAATTAGTTTTCATCTGTTAACTTGAAGATCGTAAGATTGAATGCCTCCGAGGATAAAAACAAATCGTTAAAAATAAGCATAGTCTTAAGAACGATCACTAAAACCCACGTACCATTTTACTGGGAATTTACTGAAAAATGCATCAACGCTCTGATTCCACATACGACAATAAAGGTTTGTTAGAAAATATAAAACAATATACATCTCTAGGGACTTGCGAAAAAATGAAAATGTGATTCCTCTCCTCTCGAATAAAAAATGCGTAATGTCAAGTTTTCCTTTAGTGTTTTAATGTGAAAAGGAAAGAAGGAACGACATAGAGGTAGGAAAAGGATAGGGAAAAAATGCGGAGGTAGAGAGAGAAAGAATAAGTCCCATAAAATTACAAAAGCTGTGTAAAAGCACTTTCCTCAGTATGAAATTCGAAGTAAGATAAAATATTTTAGAATAAGGTACTACTGGAACTGTGTGCTAACCGCATATTCACGAGAAAAGTGGGCGTAAATAGTAACAACTAGTGTCATTTTATAACAGATATAACAAGCATACGCTCTTCGCAACTCAAGCAAAGCTACTCCATATAGCTCAGAAGACAAGGAAAAAATACATATTAGCAGACAATATAACAACATTTTTGTTTTGGTAGAAATGGTTGGGGTTCAGCAGGAACTAGCTATAGTTACAATTACCACTCTTTCCAAATTCGAGCACCTATTTATTTTACCTAAATATTCTTTTCATCTCTTCCGTTATGCCTCGACATACTAATTAGTAGCGAAACCCAGCTAACTTACCACGTTAACGAAGTCTTGGAATGTGATGGCCGTCGTTCTACGTTCTGCGGCTTTCTCCTGGAGAAGTTCTCTTTTGTGGGCATCCACTTCCGAGCAGAATTCTTGACTGTGCAGGGCAACAATGAAGTCCTCCCATGGGATTTCCCCGAACCCCTCGGGGTCATACTGAAACGAAGGAAGTTCGTTTATTAATCAGAAATCCATACGAAATCACTCACAACGCCATTTGGACACTACTCATAGCCTCGTTCTTGGGTGATTCGATCACTTTGAGGAACTAAAAATGATGGATTCTGTACTAAATTAAAATAAAAATGACAGAAGTAAAATGTACGCACAATTTTACTATCCAATAGAATACCCATTTAAAGGGGAGAATTTGACCATGTACGTATCACATTTGAGCGGAACGGATCGACTTTAAAGAGAGATATAAATTCTCATCGCTCCTTCACACCTTCCAAAGAACCTGAATTTCAGCGAACCAATTCTTGCAAAAAATCGTATTGAAATTATAGGAATCCCCCTATGTTTATAATTACTGGTAGTTAAGTCACCTGGATATTTAATTAAACTACATAAGCCGCTGTTAAAATAATCTTCTCTTATGCAATGAATCCAAAACTTTAGATACCTCAGTGTTCTCTTTCTGTCCGTTATGAACTCACTATTGGACTTGTTAATTTATTTTAATCCAAACCACTCCCCAGAGAGAAGATACCCGCACACATTCATCGATCAAAAAAACAAGGGAGTTCAGACAACAAAGGCTGATTTTCTTCTCACTTTAACCATGTTTAGACGTTTAGCTTCCTCTTCTAACTTTCTACAGCTGTGGGAGTAATGCTAATCGGGTTAACTATAATAAATTTTGAGTTTAAGAAAATTAGCAAGCTAAAGCTAATTTATTTTCAGATTTGAATAATGTCAGTGAATATACTTTACTTGATGAAGAATTTTCTAAGTTCTATGGTTTTACTCAAACAGAAGTGTTAATAATATTTTAGAAAAAGGTGATAGCAAGCTGGCAGACTTTTTGGTGCAAGAATTTATTGGTTATCCTGTTTTAATAGTACAAGGTGCACAATTATTAAATCAAGTATCCGATTTAGATCAAGAGGAGTATAAGAGAAAAATACAGGTTTATACATGATCATATATATGCCTTGACTAATGTCGAAGACTCTATCAATCCAATATTAAATCCACTTACCCACCCCACCACCTCTTTTTTGAAATCATATTCCATATGAACTTCAAAATGTGACGCTCTTCGATGGCCACTTAAAATGTTTGGGAATCGATATTCCGAAACATTTACAGTTAAACATATAGCACATAACTATCCATACACTAAAACATAGTGCACGTGTAAAATGTAGCAATTTACAAATTATCGTGAAAATCCACGGTAGCATTGGAATATGAAATACCAAGGGGAAACACCCACAAGTATCCGAAGAGTGTACCGCCTTTTTTAAACAATCATCAATCACAATTCCCAAGGTATTCTTTAAGAACTGATTTCAAAGAGTTTAAACGAATTTCTTGGGAAAATTTTATCAAGAGCATCTCGAAACACGAAAAGGAGATATGTCGGATTTATTAATTATTTTTATAGCAATTATTATTGTTTCGAATAATATTATTATAATTTTGACCGAGAGATAATAATTAACAGTAACGTTCATATCAGTATGCTAGCTCTTAACTTACCTTATCAAAGAGTGTCCGCCATTTCTGAAAATAATAAAAAGAGCACTTTAGAATCTTATGCTAAAAAACATTGCGTTAATAACTTTAAGTGCCACTGAATATTCGCAATCCAATTAGCATCTGGCACATAAAATGTTTTACACACATCGTAATAAAGTCCGAAGAAACCAATATGAATATCACAATAAAATATTTTTACGGACAACAAACACAAGTCCAGTAATTTTCCGTCTCAGGATCAACAATAGGGCCGCCTGACTGTAACTGAGCTGATGCCACCATACGTGGAATCCCATTAGGTCTTTAGCATGGAAATGTAGGAAAGATAGAGTATATTTGCCCATTATTGATATCCACAGAACGCCATATACATTTTCACTTCTATTTCAAGATACAAAGTATGCGGGCAAAATATGAAATCTGAAATATTTTGATGCATTTGAAATTTGAAATAAGCTTAATAAATCACCCGAAAAAATATTACATTCCGATTTTTACGAAATAATTATATCAATAGAATCGGGAGAGTATGTATTCAATAAAGGAACGAGATTTTGTGCACACGCATTATTTTGTGTGTGTGTATATACATTATATATATATATATATATATATATATATATATATATTATATATATGCAAATACCATAATAGGTGAACATAAATGCATACATAATTTCATTCCCCATATTAAAACACCAACCAATTATACAATTCAGATGTCTGACGAACGACAGTGAACCAACAGCTAAGGGACAGCCCAATTCATCCATTTTCAGACGAAACAGCTAATGTCCAAGAAGTTATCTTGATCATTAAATTAAGAAACACAGTGTATACATCCACTGTTCTTTATTATCGTACAACTAGTTTCAACGCTTAGGCGTCATCATCAGGTACCTCCTGATGATGACGCCTAAGCGTTGAAACTAGTTGTACGATAATAAATAATAGTGGATGTATACATTGGGTTTCTTAATTTAATGAACATGAACTTCCACAAAGTTGAGCTTTAAGCAATAGAAAGTTATCTCGATTATTTAATGCATGGATGAAATGAAAGCCAACTTTGTGCTTCGAGGAGTAGTTGAAAATCAGTCCATATGCATTACGAAAATTATTAATTACAAGGAGAGAGAATGAACGGGAGGAAACGTCCATACTCGGAATATGATTCCAAGATATTTGTCTCAGTTTCGCCACCGGCACGGGTCTTGTAATGCCGACGCAACGATAGTCAATTCGCCAATCGTTCTTACGGTCTGGAGGATGACTTACTCAATTGAAATGAGGGGGAATTATCCATTGTATTCATGCATATAAGAAAATAACAGGTTAATTTCAGAGATAAACATTAAACACTCAAGGAGGGCATTATGAGGCCAAGAGCGATTAAAAAAATATGAATTACCTTCTCGAATATTTTAAGGTTACTGCACAAGAAGTTACGAAATATAAGGTTCCTGTAAGGATTCATGAGTATTTTAATTCATTGTTTTGAAATTCGAATAACTCGCCTCTAATATGTCGAGATTTAAAAATTAAAAATATAAATATAGTTTCTTATATTTGCGCATATAGAAGCCGCACAAACCACATTCTCTGGAGATAAATTCCCTAACTCCAAATTGATATACATGAGGTATCTCACTTCAACGAATATATGACTGGAAAAATATTTCTCAAAACTAGGAAAACTTTCTACGCTTCAATAGTGGTAAAGATGTTTTTTCTCCATGGTAACTTAAGGAAAACTTTTAAACGAGATTAAAGGGACAGATAAAAGAGCCGATGCTACTAGCATGGTCCTCGCTGCTGATTGTTATGGTGGAAATCCTGATCCATGGAGAATTCAAAATGGTTTTAGTACACTCTTATAAAAATCAGCGTTCGTACTGCAAGCTAAAAGATAGGAAATCGTAAATAAAGGCAATTAGAACCGTAAAAGGACTTATCCACCTTTTTCCTTGGTGTTCATTGGACGGCAACACTATCCCTTATTCTTGAGCACCACCTTTGAGAACTGAACTGGTCGAGAGATCCTTATGGCGCGCATAGGTATCCATCACTTCACATAAAACCCAATACCATCAATGGACAAAAATAAATATGGATTAGTGACCGCATTTGTAAAACCCATTACAGCGACGAAATCAATGAAACACTAAATTAAATGTGAGGCCAAAAGATCAGTTTCCTTCGAGCCTACGATGATGTTTGCACTTCCACCAAGGACGCTGATTTTTCACGAAGCTTTTCTTTTATTACCAGGGCGAAACTAAAATCACTGGGGGGAACAACGGAGTATTTACAGTTGTCGGGAACTGGAACGAAGAGAAAAGGTATCTTTCTCGCTGTTCCCTACGAGTCCGAAAGTTTCGAGATCCGTTAGGCTCTTGGTTACAATGACAAACCTCATTAACGAATGATGAGGACAGATAAAAGAGGCCTCTCATTAGAGGACCATTTATTCTCTATTCAGAATCATTCGACTCAACTAATTCAATAATTGATCCGCAAAGCATAATGGGCGCTGGCAAGACAATAGTCACTTTGAACGATGAAAATTAAAATTGGGGTGAGAGTCAGAGTGACGTCAGTCTCGAGACGGCATGGTTATCAGTGCCCGAGATATTCTTGAGACGTCTGGGTTTGAAAAAAAACGGCAAGAGTTTGGAGAAATCGCGACGCTTGAGCACGTGCCACTGCAGAAAACATTCCAGATTGGATAAAAATCAAATGGGAATACAACCTCATTACTTTTATTATTGTTAAGTTCATGTGATAGAGAAACTAGTTCTGTATCCGGGTTTTCATTCTAAGCATTCGCTCGAACAATCTTGATTTTAATCTCGTACCTGAGGAGTTCCTTCAGTGACCCCTGATAATAAGCGTTGCGCTTCTGTGACCCAGAAGAAAACGGGTCGAAAACCAGCAAAGAGGGTGTGTGACACACACATCGGCGTCCCTTAAAAGTCATCTGCGATACTTACGTCCCTCAGGAGCTCCCTCCGCAGTTCGGATTCGTCCAACTCGGAATGCGCGTCCTCCTCCTCTTCCCCCCGGTCTTCCGGCTTCCCCCTCCCGGCGTTGCACTCCTCACACCCCCCTCTCACCCTCTTCTTCTCCTCCCCCCCGCCTCCGCCCAAGTCTGCTTCTCCCACGTTCCCACCCCCGAAAGGAAACGGTCTCCTGGACACCGAATATATGGATATGGGCCATGAGAGTCTCATTGCCCCTCACCCACGCCACCCAAGAGCGCCGCTCAAGAGGTTCCCTGTTCTCCCTACTATATCCTCCTATCTTCCCCGCCGCTGTCTCGCCCTCCGCCCACCTCCAAACCCTCACTCATACGCCCCAACACACACACACACACAAGCAGGCAACCACCAACCCACAGAACCCCTGCCCGACCCCTTTTCACTCCCCTATTTCCCCCTCCCTCCCCCACAAGGGCCCCTCAGTCCGCCGACTCTTTCGCCCCCTTTCACAAGTCACACGTTCTCCTCCCACTCCCTTCTCCTTTTCCGGTCTTAAAAACTTCCCTTCCGCTCTTAATCCTCTACCGAAAAAAATAAACACCGCTCGCGTGCTTCCCCTCGCTTTCCCTCCCCTACTCGGGAGGTTCCTCTCCCTTTTTTCCCCCGCTTATCTCTTTACTCCTCCAAAAGGTCCCTCCACCCACCTCCTATTCACTCCATCATCCGCGGGGCCGGAAAATTACCCATCCTCCGCTCTCTCGTCTCACCTCGTCCTCTCTTCCCCCCCCCGCCGTTCTTCTCACTGGAGCCAGTAGAGCAGTCGCCACCTTTCCCGCGCTCCGCCGAGTCCCACTTACCCGTGACACGGTGTCATTCCGCCCCCGCCGAAGGACCTATTGTCACCTTCTTCCGACTGCCGTCGGCATCCGAGCGGAAGGAGCAAGGATACGAGTCCGTCCCTGCGCCTCCACTCCTGAGCGCCCCCCCCCCTCACCGTGCCGCCGTCACTCCCCCCCCTGGCCCGCACCACGTTCCGAACTCCCTCTCCCTCCTCCTGGCCCACATCATCCGCTTCTCGCCCCCAGCAGGCTTTTTCCCTCCCCCTTCCTCCCGGTCGCCGCAGAGGAACCACCACCACGCCGTCCCCTCACCCCGCCTTGCCAGGACTCTCTCTCTTCGTTGCCGTCGACCTACTCTCCCTATTATCTCCGACGTCCAATTGTCTTGTCCTCCTCTCCTAATGATGATCTCCAATTCAATTCACGCGAGACCTGCTGAAAGAGAACCAATCGGTTAGTGAGGCCTGGGAGTTTGAGGTGAGTGAATTACTGAATTGTTGGTTGAGAAGAGAGCTATAACTTAATTCATTAATTGACGTTTTCTGACTCTTCTGACTAGACAGACGTTTCTGAAATGTAGATGTGATACGCATTGGGAGCAATGAGATTTTTATAATGTAGTTCACTTTCACGGTTTCCACTTTTTCCAAGCTTTTAGGCTTATAATTAAAAACATTTGCGCAACTCAAGAAAAAAAAGAATTTAACTACCTCAGGTGTGAGAGGGCACTAAGGATTAACAGGATATGACTTTTTTATCAATTGAAATCTTTCATTTGCACAAACGGAGAGTTTGCTTAGGAATTGTAAAATGTGTTAAAACACAAATAATGTCGTAGAATACGTGCGCAACATGAGTGATTTTTTCTAACGAAGTATTACCTCAAAATATTAGCATTAACTATTGGTATTTGCATAGAATTAGGTTTACATTTACCTCACCCTAACGAAGAAGGTGGTTTGAATCCCAAACGTAGCATTTCAGGGGTAATTGTTGCTGCTCAAGTGCCAATAAGCTTTGTTCACCAACATTCAATAATTATTAGCTATGCTTCTAGCCTTCAAAATTTAAAAATGGTTCACAATTCACTAGGAACCCTTTCAGGAAAATACAGTGAAGAACAATGACAGCTAGTTAAACATGTGCTTCAATTTTCACACACAATTTGAAACTACGACATAAGTCAATTTAATTAATACATAGTAACACATTAATAACACAGAAACTGAAAAACACTCACAAGTGTTCATGACATATTTAATAAATGTAAAATATGTTATGAACACGTGTGTGTAAAAGGATAGGGAGGGCATATTATAAATATATATATATATATATATATATATATATATATATATATATATATAACTTTTGTGAAAGTCTCACGGGCATGAATGATAATGTAAATGGAATTAGCACAAGTAGACAAAGGCAAAAACACAGAAACACATATAAAAGAGAAACTTACTGGGTATCGAATTTTCGGTGGTCTAACCACCTTTCTCAAGAGGGGGAAGAAACGGAACTCAATATATATGCATGTATATAATATGCCCTCCCATAGGCTACAACCTTGAGGTGATGGAAGGGCTTGTCCGTTCCGATGACCCCTAGAGCTGTGCTGGCGGGAGTAATAATCCTTGCTCCTGGTAGGGTCACCCATGTCATTATCGCAACATGCATTTGATCACATTAACTTCTGGCACCTGACGTATATGCATGAAAAGAGACACCCACGCGTAATGCATCAGAGAAAGTGATTTTCAGTTGCGTAACTTTCTATTACACAACTCTCTCATACTCTTAGACTTAGAGATCAGCTCTCTCGCCTAAGTAATGTATCTCTTGCGGGCACTTCATAATGTTACATGCATTTTAACTGCTAATGGCGAAGTGAAATTATATGCGCCCTTTCCGACGTGGCCTTTAAATATATATTTCAAAAGTCATTCATTTTTTTATGATCTCCATTAGACGAAATTAGAATATAATTTAATGAGATATAAAAATGTACGTTTTTGTTTAAGACCTAAAAGCGAAGTTAAAAGTCGATTGTCAGTTTACAATTTAACCTGATGCGTCCATGAAAGTTTCCTTCGACTAACCAATGAATGTCCGTCATTAGTTTGAGTAGAGCTATCTTAAAGAAAAACACGAAAAGTTAATTTCAGTGATGATCCCACAACCCTATCATAAAGTCTCTTTAATCTTGTCAAAAAAAAAATCCGTCGATATGATCAGCATTGTCAGTGGGTTGAACTGGATTGATTAATAATTTACATGTAGGTACATATATGTCTTCATATGCATAATTGCAAGTTGTACTTGTACTTATTTTGTGACGTTACATAATGCATCACATTCGGAGGCTTTCTCAACAGCTTTTCCGGTTTCCTTACTCTTCTAAATTTGTCCTCTGCAACCTACCAAGCCTAAAAATTTGAGTTTCACCCTTTCGTCTTTTCAAGTGCTCAGACTTTTCTCCTTGTCCAAACCTCATAAAACATCCATTTTTCGATCTCTCCAATTGACTTTCATCGTTCTCTAGTATCACCATATCTCCCTCGCCTCTACGTATTTTCAGGTGCTACTTCCGTCCACGTCACATTTCCATGCGTAAATAAACCTTTTGTAATTCCTTTCATGCAACTCTTTAAGTAGGGACTATACCGCCGATATATTTTTGGAAACATACCAGTATTATTTCTTTTTTTAATATGTATCTCGTATAACATGCATGCCGTGTCGTATGACAAGTATGTAATCCTATACGTTAGCATGGATGTTATGCCAACCCAATTCATTCTAACTTGTCTTTCAATGTAATATGCCTGTAATATGGGCACTATTTACAGTTCGTGGAAAGTAATAATAATAACAATAATCGAATAATCAATCCAAATGTAAAATAGTTGTTTCAGAGGCCCAAGCCTTGAATGAGAGAATATTATTGATCAGGCGTCAAGAAAACTGTAGATGATTTAGTATTTGTTTTTCATTAAATGTAAATAAATGTCCAGAAGCCACAAACCACAAAGAAAAAGAAAGTAAAACTATTCCCCTATTGAAAATATGAACTTAGTGCAATTCTCGCTAAGTCAACGTTTTTAAGTTATTTTAATCATGGTTTTAACGAAGCCAATTAAGATTCAAATTGTAGTAGTACATTTCAATTAAATTGTGAACGCATCAGCTTCGGTCATCTGTGCATTTTGGGTGCCAGATCTTCCTGAGCTCACGGAAAGGAAATTACACATCCACACATTCATGTGTGAATTTCACACACACCGTATGGGGCTTTGTGTTTGGAGCGCTGTAGACTTTGTTCGAGGTGAAATCTGCCCAGCGACAGATCTAGAGGAGAACATGCCGCTCCTATTGAGAATATTTTTGGCATTAATAACATTCAAAATGAATATTAATTATATGCCCGACATACATTTTCAATGCATACTGTCCCAGAGAATGAAATTATGGACTTTGTTGAGATGTTGCTGTTTAAGTTGCGGTGCGACCACTAAATTAGTGTGATTATTTTCGAATTAACATGATATTCAACTTTTTAGGGAGGTAATAATAATTTTTTTCGCATTTGAAAATACACTCTCCCTTTAGATAGTGTCTAGATTCGCTACTGTCCCTACCCTTACCTATCGAACAAATCTTCGCGTTCATTACTGTGCTTATATTACTTAGAATTGAAACGTTAACTTCCCCATAACCCGATGAATTTATTCCTCTATGATTACTCATCAGGGAACAGTCTCCGTAAGTGGCAGTTAAGGAGGAAAGGTACTCCATTCTTTCGTAAGATCATGGATTATTAATTACGTATATCAACAAGCGTCGCCTTTCATTTCTTGATGGCAAAGAAGGAACAGTGAACCCTGATTCACAATCTTCCTACCTAGAGATATGGAAACAACCGGAGAGGTTTCCATTACTCAATCGGATTACAAAGAAACACTTCTTTACCTTTAATGTGATGAATTATATCCCGTAAAGGGATGCACAGATTTTCGAAGTTCTCCTATTTTTCGAAAGGAAGAGAAACGCATTCACTAAAGGTCACTCACGCTGGGCAAGTAAATGAACACCATCAACACGGACACATGAAGAAGCAATGGGAACAACTATAAAGTTACCTCAAAACAGGAGTTAGAGATATTTTGTGTTGCAAATCTTTTCAAAACCAACATTATTGTAACGCTCGTTAAGGACTACTCAGAACGCACGAAGCACTTCAAATTTCTTTCAATCAAATCAACCAGCAAGTTTATCGTTAAGCGGTGTGTGCAAGAAGTAACTACGTAAGTACGTCAGGGGTGAGAATAGGATGGGTGCAAGATAGAAATAATTCACAGGAACATCAATGAAATTGAATTCTTTGTCACGAAGATTTTTTAACAAATTGTTTTGCGGTACTCTAGTAGGTTTTCAATGGACCCTGGCACTACACACCACGATGCTCTTAAGCCCTGTCATGATAGCCAGGGCTTAGGAGCACAGTAGCGTGTAACTTCAACAAAACAATGAATTTTTAATTACCGCTACTCCATTACATTTGTACTAATTTTCAATTTCTCTCTCTTTCCAAATCATCATCCGATATACTCACACGTTTTCTGGCCGATTGATTTTTCCGAGACACCTTCAGAGGTGGCCATTCCTTCTGGCACATTAAGGCGCAGTCCTAACCGAATGGATGGACATGAAACATGAAAAGAATCGCTGATACCCATGTCTCACCTTCCATTCGTGAGGCTCGTTACCGCATTGGAATCGCACTGCAAACTAAATCCTCCTCCCCGACAACTAACCTCATCACTCATCTCCAACATACACGCACACTACACGTACACGTTTGCACTTTGGGACAGGTTAAGTCAAAGGGTCACTTTTTTCAAGAAATCGGAAAATGGGTCGAGAAACCAAGCTGCACTCGAGAGGCTACGAGATGCTCTCGAGATATAAAACGTCTCGTCGGTGCATCTCCGCAGGATAACTCGGATCAGTAGGGTGGGAAAGACGCAAGAGTCAGACGCTGAGTCCCTACGTTTGACATCCGTCATGATTGGGATTCAATGCTTGTGGAGTGCCGGAACCCGCCATAAAGGGGGATATTTCAAGTAAATAATTAATGCAGGAACGTATTCATCCATCGCATACAGTGACTACTGAAATGGAAATTACTTAAATCGTAGTGATCTGGGAGAGAGAACCATTTCAGTCTCCATATTTTAGTATTGCTATGAGAAAGGCTCGTCTATAAAGTTGAATCTAATTGAATAATAATTAATGAATATTTCTAATACCGGTTGAGTGAATTCACTTATATTTAGCCCAAGATTATTGATTCCAGTTCACTAATATTGCATATACACATTTAAGAATTCTCCAGGGGAAGCATATTTTGGGTTCACCTGGGCAAGATAAAGGTTTGGAACCTCGGAAAAGTGAACCGCTTTCAACGGTAATTTTGTTTGGATTTCAAGTGTGGCTCACCGTACTCCGTGAGAGGTGCCACAATATACAAACTCCCTCGAATCCTTTCATTGGAAGTGTGTCTACTAACCTATTCCCATCATGTCGGCTATTATAAACGTTTTACGCCAAGTTTTTCACGACCGGTAATACGAAAATTAGCACTCCAGAGAAAATTAAAGTACTTGCTCTCATTAAATATATTGTTGACACAATCATTGGATTCAGAGAATTTAATTACGAATGGAAATCCTTAGGACAAGATCAAAATTCCCTCAAATTAAAAGGCGGGAAAACAATTAAACTGGTTAAAAAAGGTAGCGGAGATTAATCTTGCGACATGACGAAGTTCTACAGGACGAGAGAATTCTGTTGGGGGAAATTCGAAGAAGTCAGGACAAGTGGATGCAAGAGATATTGGGAGGCAAATAGATGCTTAGTATGGTAATGTAGAGGAAAATTCTGGTTAAACGAGGTAGAGGGATGAAAAGAACAGGCGATCTGGATAGACTTATGGAGGTAAAAACAATGCAGAGATAAAGAACGAGTTATCGTAAAATGTAGTACAAGATTTAACGCATTTTGTGTCATTTCAGTAAGGGCTTATGAATACAGGAGCATGTGGTCCTAGGGTGTATCAAAAAACCTACACTAAGAGATAGATTACTACTATTAATTAATACAGTTCAACATAAACATTTATTTCTGATTCATCCCAGATAAAACTTATACTGATTATAAGGAGAGAATAAATGCGAATTGTTACCATAACCCATGGTGATGTGCCCATTGAGTAGTATCTAATTGAACGCCAGCGAAATGCGACTCTTGTTCTTCTTATGCTTTGTTCTACGTAAATTCTGGGCCAGAGGGCATCCGGAGGGCATATGCAGAAAATAGCCTAGGGTGGATCACAAGAAACCAAACCCCCCCCCCGCCCCCACGCAAGCGAACTCAATAATTATCGAAATAAAAACTAGTTGCATAGTCCACGAAAATAAATATAATAAATTAGAAAAAAATCACGCCTTCGATTAATGCGCTTGAAATTATGACTACTTCACAAAAAGGTTTTGTTTACATTGAAGACACTTAATTTAAAAGAATATTATCATCAAACGATTTATACGCATATAATATGTTTAAATCATTAGATTAACTCAGAAATCAGCTAATACAGCCTTTGAAAGAATGTAATGCCCCCGGAACGAGAGAAGTTAAAGCTGGAAAAATCCTATATCTTCCACACGTGTACATGTATTTTGAACGACCTTTTTAAACGTACCGTATTACCATAAACGTAACATATGTAAGATGAAAAAGCATAGGAAATTAGTCTATTAAACAGGAAATAATATCGAAAAACTCCCGAGAAATTAATGTAAAGGAACGTGTTTACGTAAAAAAAAAGAAATTTTGGGCGCGAATGTTACACAGTTGGTAACTGAATGCAAGATCATCTTACAGCGGTTTTTTTGCGACTATGTGAAGTTTAAAAAACGTTTAAAAAAACTCAAACTTAATTTCACATCACAATGAGACTTTCCGGAAACAGCTACGACTGACAGCAATACCAAGGTCATCATGCTTATGTCATATACACAATGCATCTGTTTACGCAATGCAAATCACGTTGAAGTGCAGCACAATCAACTCGAGGATATGAATTATCAAGCCATAAGAAGCTCGCTAGTTCAGGTCGGTTGCTAACGACACTATGGGCGCTGGGACGTTCTTATCTCCTGTTTTTTTCCTATAAATCGCCTTTAAATTATGATCAAATGGCAAGTATAGTCATTGCTTGTGTGGAATATAATCCTCATTCTATGTTCCACCATAAATCAAAGAGAAAGAATAACTGAACAAGAAAGGAGAGCACGCCAAGGCTCGGGAGAAAATAAAAATAAGTAATAAAATCGCAATGGCTAACGTAAACCTAGAAAGCATGCTCTTTCCTGAAAGAACTTCCGTTCCGACAAATGAAGCGATTTTCAAACTTGAAGTTAATGTAATAGATTAACGTAAAGTAAATAAACACGATTAAATACATAGAAAACCTTGGGTACTTAGTTCATACATACATATTTAATAGCTTTAAAAAAAAATGCTTGATTGGAGCTAACTGGACTGTTGAAAATAATTATGTCAGATGTTTCCATGGTGAAAATGACAAAAATCGATTTAATTGCTACTTTCAGATGAGCACGAAAGAAAAACATTAATAACAATACATCATTAATAATTCACGTAAGGAAAAAATACCGGGTAGGCATAACCTTTAATTTGTAGAGATTATGTAAAAGTCTGAGAGAATCGAAAGAACAACTTATTACTTCAAATGAGAATAAAAACATTACGAAAATTATTTCAGGAGAATTGTTAGTAATCAAATTACAATACTCATTGTAACATATCTAGCCCTTCATATGTAGTATGAGAATTAATTAATACTAGTCATCATCAGATTATATGCATTACACTCTGCGCTGATTTGAACTTTAGTAATAAATAGTATATCATCTCCATACAAATATTACAACCGTGCTCTTTAATCTCATCAGACATGATCAGAAATACATTATTTGGACATCTAGATATCCACTAAGAATTTTCCTTCCTGGAATTGATTTTCAAAACTTGAGTAATCAGTCAGACATGTATCAGTTAAAAAAAATTGAGCGCATTCGTTAATAGGTTGCGAAGGGAGAGAAAACACAAATTAAAATCTACACTTTCCGATTTTTAAATTGTATTTACTGAGAGGTTCAACGAACAAAGAGTACGCACGATATATTCAATCATTGAGCATGACAATTTATTTTATAAAAACCAACTAACTCTACGGTAAACGGCTCCGACTGAAAAATTACTCCCAAACCAGTGATCAGCTTTTGAAGCCCCCTAGTAAATGTGCTTGGTAAGCAGAGCTCTATTGCATTGTCATCGCATGAGCGGTATGTAAACAAGACAACACATTTTGGTAAATATTTTGGAAACATTTGTTTGACACAGATAGGAGTAAACCATTCAATCACAAAACACGACTGGGCTCATGCCGTCAGACGAGGAAAACAAGACGGGAGAAGGCCCCCACAGTGACGGCCAGCTTTTAAAGGGACCCGAGCTAATTTAACAAGTCGAGATTATTGAATGAAAGAAGTCGGGTCGGGCGGGAGCATTCCAGCTGCCCCCGTCCAAAACCATCAGAGGCGACGGCACGGAAGGCGGCGGAGGCGCGCGGCAGAGGGAATATTATGTTACGCTCGCAGAATTCGTGAGAATGCCACCGTATCGACCTACAGCCTCGGCAATGAAGGAAGCGTCGTCCGCTGGTAGGGTTGAAAAGACGGGGGGGAGGGAAGGGAGGGGGCGGGGACGCATGAAGGAACCGAGGGAATATAGTGGGGGGGTCGATGAGGGGCTCGGAGGGGAGATGGCGAGGGAGAGATATCGCGTGGGGGAGAGAAAAATATGGGGAGGGGAGAGGAGGGGTGCGCGGGTGGGAAATGGGCGTGCTACGCTAGAGCGTGGGCGGGCATTACGGAGCCCTCCTCCTCCGCCCCCCGCACAGTGCACTCTCTCATTCACTCACCTTCCGCTTGCATCGGATGCCATTCCTCCTCGGGTAAGCGGAGCTCGCCTTCGCGCTCCTTCCGCACATCCACTCCAGGGGGGGGGGTCCTGTGCTCTGAGAGGAGCCGCCCTCCTCCTCTTCCCTCCGTGATGGTGCGGACGGCGAGTGATCCCCCCGAGCTTCCCCGTGACGACTAATCTCTACGAAGCCTGAGACCTCACGTACGATGTTGTCCCCCCCGCCAACACAGAGGTGGCGACCAGAAGCCTTGCGAGCGACCGAACGACTGACTCTGCCCGTGTGCGTGGAATCGGGGAGGGCGTTGAGGTAAGAGTAGGGGGGAAGGGGGATTTTGGTGTGGGCACGAGAGAGGGGATGAGATGGGGGGATGGCCAGGCGGACGGGAGAGGAGAAAAGAAAGAGAGAAAGATTAGTGGGGAAATGCTCGTGGCAGAGGGGGAAGGAGGAGGAGGAGTAGTGTTGGGTGGGTGGGGTGAGGGCAGAATGAAATGAAAGGGAGCGGGTGGGATGGGTTAGTTGCTCGGGGGGGGGGCAAGGGAGGGAGGGAGAAGCAAGGGGGGTGTGTGGGGAACTCGGTTGTATAGGAACCGATAGTGGAGCATGCGCCGTTGGCATCCGTGAGTAAGCGCTGGTGCTCCCCTGCTCCCTCCCTCCCCATCTACGCAACCCTCGTTCCCAACACCCTCCTCTCTCTCTTCTTTCCCTTCCTCCCACGAACTGTCTCTCCATGTCTGCTTCGGAAAGACAAGGGCTGTCTGGGCGCGTGTGAATTTTGTCGCCCTCCTCCTCCGACCGTCGTCCCCCTTCCTCATCCAACTTCGGGACAAAAAGTTTCGAAAAATATACCGTGTCAAAAAAAACAGTGCGTGGGAGTGCGCTTACAATTATGAGTTTTGGTGATTATTGACAGGAAACTCGGAAGTTCGCGAGAACGAGCACCAGGAGAGACGCGGCGGGAATGAACGATTTTAATGTTGAAATGAAAACATTAAAATATGGAGCGTGCGTCCTCGGTTTTTCGGATTCCCGTGAATTCTGGAATACTTTCAGTGATAATTGAATTGGATCTTGCATTGTAAAGAATTGTGCACGATTTTCCAAACATGTGACGAGGGATTTTCCCCATAAAAATCTATTTTTTGATTGAAATTCCTTTGTGATGGTTATAAAATATATATTACGTCGACCAAATTAATCGTATGGATATACGTACCCTCTCCATCACTTAACTCAAAAGAGGCATGACATTCACCTGAGAATACAGGTTGTAGTTGTAACACTCAACGTTGAGGAACGAATAATTAAAATGCGATACTACATCATTCATCCACCGGAGCTAATATATTTCATGTTGACGCGCCGTAAAATACCACTTCCATTATCCATCTATGATTCATTTCGTCCCAACGGTCATACAAATAAATCACATATCAAAATATTAAGTAAACAAGAATCAGGGAAGACAAACGAAATGTTCACATATGGTGGGGAAAAAAGGAAAATAGTAGGGTATAATTCCTAGAGAGAAAAGTTGGATGGAAGCAGTGGAATGCTAAAGACTGTTAGGAGGGAAAGTCCGGTGAGGTAAGAATAGGGAGGAAGAGATGGATTTTTAAGGCAACATAAAATGACGCAAAAAGTATGAATAACTGGAGAAGTAAATAAATCGGCCCAAAAGATACTAGGATGGCGTGGATTAAAGTAATTTCAAAATACTTATGTACCTATAACAGAGTACAAAAGATGTCGTATGCCTATATTTTCATGGAAGGTGGTTCTTTCGGAGCATTTCGAATCAACCTTTAATCGGTGTTCTACCTATGACGATCCTGATCAATAGAAAACGCTGGCATACTAGTTGCTCGAATGTATTAGTGGTTTTTCTCGTATCATAGCTGAGGCTAGAAATCTCTTGCATACGATGTTATCCCATTCAGATATTTTTCTCGCCAGCAGTCGAGCACTAATATCCACAGCAATTAGGCACATAGCCAGGATTCCAAGGGTCAACGAGGGGAGAGGACAGGGACACTCGCTGAAAACGTGTAACATACGCACGACATTAGTAGAATTTCACAGTATCATCCAGAGACAAAACTGGAGAGGCAAGGAGAACCGATCTCATACCGTAAAAGTTATCCTTTCCTCCTTAGGATGAAAATTCAAGAGATTCAATATTTATTTAGCATTGGACGGCATAAAATTGAAAGTGAGGAAACGCTTCCTTTAAAAATACCTAGGAAACACATGTAAAAGAAAAATTAGTCTTTCAAAAAACAAGAAAAAGAGATCAGGAGAAATGGCAATGAGGCGTTGCAGAAGAATGATTTAATCGACGGTGAGAATGTACAATGGAGTAATCCTGAGAAGCTGAAGTGGATAGACGACAGCACATCTAACAAAAAGAAGCTTCTTACCGGGCCTATACTTCCGTTTAAAATCCTGAAAATAATAGAAGGAAAAGAAAGGTATTCTGGAAAATAATAGAAGGTAAATGAAGCGAGGAATGATATTCAAAGGATGACAGATCTGAAATTTGCCGAACAAAATAACGATACATTTGACGTTGTGGACCTTGGATGAGAAGAGTGCGGAGAGTTGCAGCAAACCAGTCTTCTGATTCATTAATTTAAATGGCAATTAAATCTTACATGTACTAAATGATTGGCGGCTATTTAAAATAGCGAGATTTTTTTGTTTTCTTGTGCTCTGTATTCTTAGAAATATACGAAGGTGCCTTGCCCATACCACATATAAGAAGCCAGTAACATCCCGGGAATGGGCTGGTTCAATCCGCACAGGAAGCATCCCTGGCTACGTGCCTGTCCGCATTGCGGGGGAGTCATTCAAACCTGAGGGCCCGCCTATTATTTGTTGGAGGAGGGGGACAGTTTTTTCTGCATGGCACCGCGAGATTGATACTCATTTTTTTTTACGTGCATTGATAACTGATATCTTTGGCAAGGCGAAATCTATTTAGAAACGCGAATGATACGAAGAGAATTTTGTCCACTGAATATTACTTGAAAATTTTAGTGACTCGTAAAATTAAGCTTAGAATACGATTAATATTTATATTAGTGCAGTAGTTACTATGGTGAATGCTTCAGCCCGGGGAACAAATAGTGGATACTTTATCTAAAGGTCCAGGATTAGATTTGACGCTATGGTTATGCTGATACGTTATGGTTACGCTGGCTATCGTGGTAAGATTGGAATCGTGTTTACACCATAGCCGGCGCTAACACACAAACGTTCGAGGACCATTCGCAGTACTACATTCATTTCAAGGGCCCATTTCAATAACATTACCAAATGTAATAATTACATGCTTAGGTGTGGGCATTGCTGTGGCCAGATCGAGCCGTAATCTAATCGATAGAAAATTCCTTAAATAGCAACCACAACATTCAATTCAGACTCACCCGAACAAGAAACCATCGGGTTAGTCGGCGAGTGCGTTAGTGACTGACATAGTCGGTTGGACGATTTCAAAAATTATCAATTGGAAGTTCGTAAAAATAAAACCCTCAGAGTAGTTTTCTCCGCCGGTTTTATGAGAGGGATCAAAATGACTTCATAAAAATTATGCAGAATTATTCCTTGCCACTCGAGACAATCCTCAACCAAAAAATATTAATGGGACACCAGCGCCATATAGAAATGTGGTCACTGAGAATATATTTTACAAAATTTCCGCAGTATAAGTAAAATTTTCAACACAACATACGACTTCTGAAAGTTTGACTTCCAACTACTTCTCGTACTTCTGAAAGAGACCACTTATTCCTCATTCGTCCTACTTCGGAAAGACAAACACCTTTGGGCTTCATCAGGACAAAAGTCGTGTCAAGATAAGGTTCATCGGGGCTTGACTTACTTCGTGCGCATAACTCGCTACCGTGTAATAGGATTTGCATCTATCAACTAAAAGCGCCTAAACAAAACTTTGGCTTCGAAATAATTGACGTCTGTGAACAGTGACTGCCTCACGATGCGGTCATATCATGCCATGGGTGATTTTGGGGAAACCGTAAATACAATTGTCTAGGACGGAATGTACTCGGGATGGTGCGGTGGCCGATGTACTATCTTCCTCATGAAGAAAAGGGTTCGAATCCCGGAGGTGGACCCGAAACGTCTACCGTCCATGAATTTCATGCCAGACTTATCTAATTCTGTTAGAATTCATGTTTGGAACTTAGTGTTCTTATAGGCGAACTGCTCTCCACATTAATACGTGTGCATATCTATCGTAATGGTTAGAGGGACGAGGGAATAGTCGAGGTACCGCTTGGTAGCTTGTGTCCACCCAAAATCTACCTAAACCGTAGATTATATAAAAATGAGAAAGCACGAAAACCCGCCAAATGGCAAACAGTTAACATTAATATAGATTTAATGAAAAGGAATAGGAACACAGGTAAAAGACAAACACAGGAATGCTAGGGAAGGTGAAGTCGAGAGGATCACTGGCGTTAAAAGGTTTCCTTGACCGGGACTTGACTTGAACCACGGATCTTCGACTTGCCAAACATATATAACACTACAGCATTTATGGAAAAATCATCAAGCATACATTTTTGCGCAAACTTCTTTTTTAATTTCCGTTGTCCCGAAATATATAAATTCATAATAAATAAACCTCTTTGAAAAAAATGGTAAACCTTAGACCATCATTCAGATTAAGTGTTAATAAGAAGTATTCAAAGGAATTCTGATTACATATTTTGAGAATTTATTCTCGAAAGGTATAAACTTCACAAACTATCAAAAGATATTTTCCACGCAGCACGTAGTCGTTTTTCTGTGTGCAAAATTTAATGAGAGGAAAGGGAAGATAAGGTTTGGTAGTACTCGGGGCATCTCTGAAAGCCGAATATTTTCGGAAAAGGATTCCCTCTCCTCTAAAAATATTTATGCAAACTTTTTCCGCTTGGGAAAATCGGTTGATATACAAGTCAACTCCAGTGCTTTTCAATAATTATGATTGTGGCAAATTTTATTGATTGTATTTATATATGAATATAAAAATTTATGACTATAGGAAAATTATTTATCGCATAAAAATTACTAACGGGTTTTCTCAGTTTTGCACATCTGCATTTTTTTATCATTTGCATTTGTGTCCATTTAGGTGAATACCGTATCTTTTCCAGGCACTGTCACTCATTGGATCCTTTTAGCTTTCCCTCGGGCACTAGACTAGAATGAAAATTGAAAAAAAATGAAAAATGAATGCAATGACCTGTATGGTCCTTTTTTATGTTCTGAAAGAAGTTGTTAGTGAAAAATATTAACTCTTTCATTACCTCAAGTAGACTATAAAACTCGAAGACCATAAAAAGACTGCAAAACTACTTCTCATAACAATATTTTAAAAAAGGGAAGAATCGTTTCCGACAAATATCAACTTTAAATTCACGAACACACACAAGACGCCAAGGAAAGAAATGACATGATTTTTCCAAGAATATTAAAAATATTCCCAATGCAACAAATGAATGAAAGTGTTTTAAAATTAAATATTTTTTCGCACAATGCAGACTGTACGATAATTTCACTCACCCATTGTTACATTGGCGTATCGTGCTGATTTAGCTGACAATACCTCTGCCGTCGAAGCGGCAGGGGATACATTTCCGAAATTGGCGTCCGCCACCTCAGAGTGACCGTGGTGTGGACACACACAGCCATCGATGCCAGCTTACCAAAATATCCGCGATATAATGATATCATAATACCAATTTTTGATGTAGGAAAATATTCTACCATAATAAGCTTACATACGTAAGTACTTACATATGCTTACGTGCACGATTGAACACCTGACGTACTTCAAATGCAAGAAGAATGGAATGACGTCAAAGGAGAAGTAGATAAATGGGGAAAAAATACTGTTTAAGAATGTATTCGACGGAAATTACCTTCAAAGGGGTGTCTTTTCAGCGCGGAATACGAAATTGTTAATTTTAGCATTGCTATCGACTTAGGGTTGTACATCATGTAGCAGCTTGTGAATTTCTATTGAAGAATTCAATCAAACCACTTTACACGGCCAACTACTCATAATAATGCTAGTCGACTAACTGTATCTAATTTAAATACGCAATATTTTTTCTCAGAGAGAAAAGAAATAAAATCCTTCCAGTGAAAAAAAACTAGGTTCAACGCCTGAATTTCTCAAATTTGTAAAATACGAGAGCAATGAATTGCCACGAGGTCCGTACCTTGGCATCCTTATGAATGCTAAGCACGAAATAAACTGTCGCGACAAGACGCGAGCAAAATATCGATCGCTCTCAACTTGCTAGTAAGAAATGCCTGAGCTCGCGACCACCAAGGGTCAGCGTTCACGGAGTCAACTCGGGCTTCTATGGGACACACCAACCCGCTTCCAGCCCAATCTCGACGATTCTATATTTTCCATCTCGTGAGCATTTTAGCGTGATAAGTTGGTATCTATCGAACAATTTCTTTTCAAAAATAAAAAGCCATGACATACCAAACACAATAAACACAGAGGCCATTCCTCTCACGCTGATGAAAGAATGATATGGATTACTGAAATATTTAAAAATAAGTTTAAATGTATATCTTTTTTAGGGTTGATTGTGCTTTGAGAGTCATATTGTTGTGATAATATAAATTCTACATCACCACACTACTAAAATTTCTTTGAAAGTACATAAAGTGCAGAGTCATACCAGACATAATAGATCACCCACAAGGTAAAAGGAAGGGGGCTTTTGCTGAACTTGAAGCAACATGTCCAAAACCAACAATGCGTTGAGAATAAGGTCGATATCTGCAAGAGTAGGCATTCTTCCTTTGCTCTGAGTAACTTAAACGTTTCTGAAGTAAAAAAATTATAAGATGGATTAAAAAAACACAAAATTTATCAGCATATTTGTTACTATCAAAATGTTTCTAAGATTCATTACTTAATAAGGAAATAGGAGAAAAAACTGCACACATCAAGTTCAATTCCACATTAAGGCTGCAAGCCAATTAAGAAGGGACTCTTCACACAAGCAAAACTTTGGAATAAGATCCTCGACCACTTCAGGAAAAAGATAATGCTTTTGAGAATATTAAAACAATTTTTATCTTGAATAAATCACTTTTATTATCAACAATAAGAAAGTTAATTTTTCTTTGAGTCCTCATTTGGATGGCTCTTCCTTGCCTTCTTTCTTTTCCTCTTCTTCTTTGTCTCAGTAATATTCTGATGTTCCATCTGGAAAAGAGTGGAAAATAACAATTAAATGTTAATGAAATTTGGATACAGAAAACTTATATTATATTATTTACCACAAAATGAGTGTTGTTCATTCCCATAGGTAGTGGTGTGGTCTCCCTCCTTTTAGGGAGGTGGATGATGTGGGGTCAGGATGGGAAGGGGAGGAGATGCAAAAAAAAGAGAGAGAGAAATGAACAGATGGAAAGAACATAATATAATGAAAAGAGAAACTTTATAATTCCACATAGATTTATTAGACGGACGACCCAGGTTTCGATGTGGCACGTCATCATCAGGTGATGATGACGCGCCACGTCGAAACCTGGGTCGTCCGTCTAATAAATCTATGTGGAATTATAAAGTTTCTCTTTTCATTATGTTAAGTCGATTCCATAAAGTCACGCCCGAGACAACGAATTATATCAAGTGCGCCAGTAACGCAGTGAAGGCAATATTGTATAGACCTGATGATGACGTGCCACGTCGAAACCTGGGTCGTCCGTCTAATAAATCTATGTGGAATTATAAAGTTTCTCTTTTCATTATGTTAAGTCGATTCCATGAAGTCATGCCCGAGACAACGAATTAGATGGAAAGAACTTGAGTCAGGCAAGAAAGGAAAAGAGATTCAATACATCCACCACTGTGAGTAATAATAAGTCAGTGAGAAAGAGAGAGATTAGGAGGGGATTGAGGAGGACCGCAAATTAGATATTTCACCATCCCTAGTTTTTAAGCACAATATCTTTTTCTTTGAGGGAAAAAATATTTCCCAAAGAGCATTAAATAATTTTCCTACAGCTGTATACACTTAAATTAAACAGCCTATGGCACTCCAAGGAAACACTCGAAAAAGGTAAAGAAAGATCAAGCTAAACTAAAATGATCCATATCCACTAAAGATGATCCATGTTGATATTAGTCACTGACAAATGAAATTTTGTTCTGTAATAAAGCACCCTTCACGAATCCCATCAAAGTCATATGCCGTTTTGAAATTAGCTTTGAATAAATGTTATAAAAGATAGAGATGTTGCCATTGTCATCCAACATACATACTGCATTTATCTTAATATAGTTCCTATTTCTGAAAAGTCAGTGTCAGAAGAAGTTTGAATAACAAAACAACCTCAGATTTAATATTCTAAATAGGCTACCATAGTCGAATAAAAAAAGGAAAACCTCATTCATTGGCATCTCTTTCAGTGTGCAATCTTTATAGAAATAAATGAACTACTACAATTTTGATGATTTTTATAAAAACATTGAACTCGATTCTTTAGCTCTGGAAAAAATGTTCATATCATCTGGAATGGTTGACAGCAGAGATTATTAAGCATCGTAAAAACTCAGTACTCTTGAGGCGATTTCCATATACTGAAACATGAATTAAATATACTTGACAAAATGACAGTGAAATTATTGTATGAAGTTCCCTGGGAAAAATATATCGCAGTATAAAATAAAATAATCTCAAAATTTTTATGCTTAAAAAAATCTGAAATGATCAATAATGCTCGGGATCAATGACTTTTTGCCATGAAATCACCCACAAAATACTGAAATCATGCAAGAACTTGAGCATCACTTGTACTGTCGGCTGGTTTTCATAGTTTTGATTACTTATTTTTGGAGCCCAAATGTGTATAACCTACCATAGAAGGATCACCCTTAAGGTTGCTTTGATAGGAGAGGGTAGGGCTCACTAATACCAAGGCCATTGGCATGCCAAATTCAAACATCTGCGAAGATGGGATTATTTCCTTTCCATGTGCCACCTGGAGTTTCTCAGCAAGATCAACCAAGTTGGATGATCTTGCTGAGTTGCTTCAATACGCTTCATGCACAAATCACTTTTGTTGGATTTAACCTGTCATGGAAGATCCATACAGTGGATTGCTCTTTTGTTTCAGGCCCATACCCATAGATCCAAGATTCATCACCTGTGTAGATATTATACACAGCTTTGATGCACCATGTATTTCTTGAGCATTTCTTTAAACCAATTGACACGAGCATCATTTTGAGCTTTTGTCAAATTATGCGGGATCCAACACAAACAAATCTTTTTCACAGCTAAATATTCATGCTCGTCATACTAATCTCCAAGGATGCCTCAATCTCACGATAAGTCACACAGTGCTCTTCCTTTACTAGTTCTTGCATAGCATCAATGTTTTCTGGCACAACAACTGATTTTGGACGACCTTCACGACTTTCATCGCTGAGCAAACGGTGGCCACAATGGAATTCATTATACCAGCGTTTCACAGTGGCATTGGAAGGGGCTTCATTGCCAAAAGTGGAAGTAAGCTGATCGATGCACTCCTGCCTTAATAATTCACATCGAAAATCGTAAAAAATCATCGCACAAAGGTTTTCATGATTTGACTCCATTTTTTTGCAGTGACAAAATTTTTGAGTCACTGTACACAACACAAGTTATGATCAAACAAAAAAATGTCCCGAAGAAAGTTAGTGTTAAAAGGGACAAACTTTCAGATGGAAATACCAGATGGTGCTTAAAGCACTGTGTCGTCAAGGCTATAAATATACATAGCAACCCTCATACTACACATTGCGCTAGCGCTAATATTTGGTGGTGATTCCAAGAACCTTTCAACTACCCTTGAATAAAGGCTCTCCAACTAAAGTAAAATTCAGCTTCCTAGTTTAGTAAGTAACAATCCTGAATGCAATTTCATTACAATTTATTTTTTACATCCTATATTGGTTGAATTGGGTCGTGCTAGTCCAGGGGGTAGAGCATTGGACTACTAACCAGAGGGCCCGGGTTCAATTACTAGCCAAGCCTCTCTCGGCACCTGCAGCTTCACCCAAGCTATGTGATTTTTCAGGTACTAGATCATCCTGGGAAACCATAACCAGCATAGGGAGAGGAACTGGCCCCCCTACCCTGATGTCTGAATTTCACAAGCCGTTGAGCTTAGTACTGGGAGAACTCTACCGTCACCAACCAAACTGACCTTTGGGTTGATTACTGTGTTTATGGTTTATTGATTGAACAAATATAACAAAATAATGTGTCTGTAGAGAATAATACAGGTATATAAGAACTTACATACATTTTGCTGTTCAGAGAATACTTGATTGAAACAGCTGAGCTCTACCCTTACCTATCAAAACTTCCTTCTGGCTGATAACTGTAGTTTTGTTTGTGTTTGCTGTACACAGTACTTCACTCAATAGTCAGGTGCCATAAATTTGTTATTGAAATAGCTCATATTGTAATAAATTTGTAAATGAGCCCATTTTGAAATCACCAAAGTAAAATAATTAATTCCCTATGTCACTCAACACATTTGGCTTATAAATTGGCAATCAATTATGACACTCAAATGACTATTTAATTATGACAACCCTGCAGCTACTTGAATATTGGAACTAAGCATCATTTATGAACTTAAGATAAAAATATACCAGAAATCTTCATCAAAAAAAGGTAGTACAAAATCAAAACGTTAAGCAATCTGAGTAGACATGAAGGAATTTACCTGAAGAATATTTTCCATAGATTCAAGAGCCACCACAAATTTTTTATTTAGGTCAGATAAAGAATCTTCACTTATTTCAATTTTTTTTCTATCTCCCATAGCTGGTCCTCCAGATACCATGCAAGCAAATGGAGTTAGCTGTAAAGGAATTATATATTAATGGATTTTTCTTCAACATGTATTAACTATAACATAATTCAGCATGTGTGCTCTCCAATACATGCATACGGTTTAAATAAACATTTGAAAATAATCATGGATATTATAGAAATATAAGAAATATGGACATGACCAAGAAAAATATAGATCAATACCCAAGATTGATAAAAGGACAGTATGAAATTTAAGATTTTTTAAGCTTAAGTTCAACCAATAGAAAAAGAAATTACCTAGAATTACATGGAGATTAATGATTTTCATTTCCAAGTCATTACTGCATTGGTTCAATTGGAAAAGATCCAAATGTGATTCATGAGTTAAAATGAATTAAAAGGCTGTATTCCCATTTATCCCTTGCATTTTCTTTTAAATTGCAAATATGGTACTAAGAGACAGCAGTAAACACAAAAATGAAGATCTCCAAATTTTATTTTCACCTATGAAAAGTTACAATAAATATTTATCACCACTTAGATGTTTTGAAAATTCACACAAAAGATAGAATGATTATTAAAGAAAATTGTTGCAAGTTTAATGTTTGCCTGGTGATAACATACATTCAATGTAAAGTCATGCAATTTCTGGAATTATGACTGGCTATAAGCCAAAACCATCACCCATTTAATAAAATATGATATTTGTTGGAGAATTAACATTCCAGAGTCATATACAAGATGTAATAAATATTATATATTTACCATAAAGAACTTAAAATGATAAAAAATGAAGTGCAATCAAATTATTGTAAATTTGTTCTACGGTTTGAAAGATAATTCATGAATTTTCTCACATTTATTAACGTTCACCATGAATTACTTAAATTACTTCTACTTAAACAAAATAATTCAGAAAAGGGATTGTGAGTTAGACAGTTCCTAGAAGAAAAAAAAAGAATAATTTTTTCACTCAATTATCATTTCGGCAATAAAACTGGCTGAAATGTGGCAAATTGATCAACCTAGAGTATTTATTGCACATATAATAAGACCTGACATGTCAACCAGCTGCTGCTTATCGGGCAAAGGCAACAAATATTTATAATGAAAAATGTTTTCATACCTGATTTGGAGTTAAAATTGTTATGGCACACCCAGGATGTCCGGCTCTTCCTGTTCGTCCTATTCGATGAATGTGGTTCTTTGCAAAACGAGGAGGATCATAACTGACTACCAAGTCTACCAAAGGCACATCAACTCCTCTGGCAAGAGCATCAGAACACACAAGTCTGGAAGAATTATTTTACTTATCATTAAGAAATAGGGTATCAAATAATTTAAAATTAATTAGACATAATTATTAGTGTTACAATTTTGTATTTATGAACTTCCCAATTGATATTTTATCCATGCCTCAGCAAAGTGAAAAATTGGAGTGCAATGCTCTACGCGGGTACTTTGAAAAGTTTTCGGAATCATTGACGTTATTGCAAAAAGTTACCGACATACTAACAGGTCATCATTCATGAGTAAACACATTATGTGTCAATACTTCATAAAGAATACTATGCTAATCTCCTGGACCAAATACAGCAAAAGATACATGAAAAAGGCCAGGCTTGGCAGGGAAGAAAGTCGTCTTTCATCAAGATAATGCATACTCAAACTCAAGTGTCATTGCCATGGCAAAAATATGTAAACTAAGGTACGAATTGTTGACACACCTGAATTATTTGCCTGATTTGGATCCATCAGATTTCCATCTTTTCCCAAAACTCAATATTTTCCTCGGTGGATGGAGATTCTCTTCAAACAAAGAACTAACAGCTGAAGTAGACAGGTATTTTTCAGGTCTGGAGGGATCTAATTTTCGAGATTGGATAGAGATATTGGAACATCCCTTGACCAAGTGCATTAGTGTACAGGGAGACTGCATTCTATTTCATTCCGAAAACTTTTCAAATCACCCTCGTTAAGTATGCAGCATGATAACATACCACTATGGTGCATTGAAATACCAAAAAATTTTGCATCTTGCATGGTCCACACGCTACTTATATCTGATTAAAAATAATTCAAGTCATAGCATTTGGCATCCATTAAATAAAAATGATGGTGAATTTTATGGTCAGTTTTTCATGTGTTCCCCAAAGAAAAAAATCTTAGGATATATGTAATGGTACATGATTAAATGGACTCCTCCTAATTCAAGACTTTCCAAGAATTGTAGCAAACCTGCCATAAACCCTGACATAGGAAAATAAAATATATTTAATCAATTTACTCACATATTTGTCCGCCCCTTTATGAAGTCCTGAAGTACTTTCTCTCTACTCTGTACTGACAAATCAGAAGAAAGGTGAGAGGAAGTGACGGTGCTCATATTACCATCCCACGTCACTTGGGAAAGGAGTAAGGCTAGGCGCATGGAAGTCTTTCGTGTTCCTACAAAGATGAGGACCCTAGGTGTATTGGAATATAGCACCATCCGCTGCTGAAGAATCCACAACAAAACCAGTGGCTTTTCTGATTCACCATTGTCAACCACCACATATTCTTCTGAGAGTTCTTTTGGTGTAGTGTAGCTTAACTGCTGATCCATGGGGGCTGCTGTTAATATAAAAGATGACATAAAGTAATTAGATATACAGGTGACAACCCTGATAGTTGGGGGGTTATGCCTGGCACAACCGATATATATTATAGCTTTTTCATTAGTAATGATGTATGAGAATATTTTGATAAACAGCTGTTACACACTTTTTCAATATTTACAAGATTGGGGCAGAAATGTGGTTTATTAAATCACATGGATCCTATAAAATTTTTAAATTATTCTCCATGAATTTATGGATGGAAACAAACAGATAATGAATTAGTACGAGACTCAGTCTACTGTGTACACCCAGGGTCTGTGTATGGTAGTGGTGGCAGCAAGACTTCTGCCCTAGTCAACACTTGAAATATGTACCAAATCAAGCTGAGAGAATCAGAAAAGAAGATTTAGAAGATGACCACAATAGTTAGCATAGTTAGAATGATGTTAAAGCTATGGAAGCTGTCACTGGAAAGAATAAGTAAACAGTTTGTATGATAAATTAGAGGAAATCACAAACAATATTTCAGAAAGGAAACAATATTGATAGGGAATTGGAATACAGTGGGTGGCAAAGAAAGATATGGGAGGGTACAATTTAGGAATTCTATATTGCTATAGTTGCAGAAATAAAGTAATCAAGCTCTGCAAGAGAAAGGGTTTGAATCAACAAAAAAACTTGTCTATAATATCAGAAGGAACAACATATTTTTCTACAGAATAGCTATATGAAAAGGTAAAGTGTTCCTTATAATATTATGGATGACATCAATCTTCCATAAAAAAAAGTCTGCAACCATAAAATTTAACTAACGCCTGGTTCGAACACAATCACAGGGGTATGTACACATGGAAAATGCAAGAAAAAACAGGGACCAGCTATATTATAACATGGTTAGACATAGATTTAGGGATAGTACCATCAACTCACAACATTTTTCATGGACAAATACAAATCCAGATGATAATTTAGTGGTTATGATATGTATTTAAAATTAAAAAGGAGTAGGAATAGACAAGTGCCAAATTAGAGCTCTGAAGCTTTAATGGGAGTAAAAGAAGTGGTTCCAGGAAAAACTTAATAAATATCCAAATGAGGAAAGATATACGAAAATAATTGGGTAAATATGACTGGAAATTTTAGAGTGAGATAGAGAAGCAAAAAAAAAATAATTGGATTGGCGAATGGAGATAATTAAGAAGCCATTGATAATGGCAAGGTATTTGAAATAGGTAAGAGAAAGAAATGAAATGGAAGAATGTTAACGTGAAAAGTGAGATAAGAATACACAGAAAGCTGCATAATAAACGAAGTTGAGAAATTAATAAGAGGATTAGGATTAATAGGCATATTTGTCGTGGAAATATCAGGAAATTGAAGCAGAGAAATTTCATACACAACGAAAAGTAGTTAAGCTATAAAAGAAGGTAAGAGAATGGTTATAAAAACCAATGGCAAAACAAAACAGGCCATACAAGGTACGACTGGAAGGTGTGAAAACCTTGTGAAACAAGTGATTAATGGGTCCAGAAGTGATTCAGGGATGTCTGAAAAATATGACAGAGTAGTAAACTTGGACTAAAAACAGGAAATGGAAAAAGTAATGTAAGTAATTGGGAATTTTTTAAGAAAATATTCACAGCAGTGGGGACATCAGAGAGGAATTTCAATTCCTTTGTGTGAAGACATATGTATTGTAGTGGATCTGTAACCCAGTGTTTGAGGTAAAATACAGAGGATCTTGAGATGTGGGTACAGAGAAGAAAGAAAAACATAAATCGAACAGGCAGGAAGATTAACGATGAACGTAAGTTTTCAATATTGTGAGTGAAGAGAGGAAGTTGACAGGGCAAATCTGAAAAAGGTAGTAAAAGTAGGTGGAAGAAATATTGAAATCCATAATAGAAGGGAGAATGCATGATAAGCATGGAAGAGGGAGGAAGAGGCTTTTTAGCCGACACAGAGACAGGTAGAAGGTATGAAGAACTGAATAAAGATGGGAAAATAAGAGGAAGTTTTTAACATAAATAGGAGAATAATCCCAAAAGTAGGGTCCCCAAATCATTTGGAATGGAGAGAAATGGTCCATGTGGCTGTTGGCCACATTTTTGTGATTGTTGCTTCCCCAACTCTCAAAAAAACACGTGGGCACCTTGCTGGGATGCAATCTTGGCATGGAAGCCGTTAAGAATGGAGCATCCATTGGATGCTACCTTTAAGTGTAAAGTTTGCACAGAAATTCGAAATTTGAATACAAAAGGCATTGAACTGACTGAAATTCATTACCAATTAATGGAAGTGTATGGAGTGACATCCATGGATCTCAAAAATATTGTCAAGGGTGAAGACACCCGGGTGTTCCACTTAACACCAGAGAACAAACAACGACCATACAATTGGTGGCATTCCTCCTTGCCCAAACCAACAATTTAAAAAAACTCAGTCAGCCAGTAAGTCATGGCAACTGTATTTTGGGATCAAAAGGAGGTATTTTATTATGCCCGTTGGGATCATAATAAATGCTTATTCCCTAAGTTGAAAGGACATTTGGCCAAAGGGCAATTCAGCCCTGACTGTAAGGCAAAAGATGTGGTTCAAGGACATGGAGGTGGGCTGGTAGGATATGGGCATACAAAAACCGTCACAGAATCTAGAAAAATGCATAGACCAAAATGGCAATTATGTTGAAAAACAGACAAATGTTCAACCTTTAGAATAATGTAAATATTATAGAAAATAAATGTGTTTTTTAAGTTCTAAAATAGTAGAAGACCTAAAGAAAACACGAACATCTTCAGGTGAACGTGGCATCTTCAGGTGAACACCTGAAGATGCCACGCAGTGGTGAAACCATGGTCGTCTAATAAAAGTGTAAATGTGGAATTGCCGTGTTTTCTTTCTTTACAATGGAAAAATTCCACAAAGTAATGGCTAAAACAGTCTCTTATATAGTAGAAGACCTCATTTTTTAGGGTACTCTCATACAAATTCCAAGAAACTGCGGGAGATGCTGCAGCAGTAACTTTTTTTGAGGAGTCATCTTCTAATATGCATTACAATGCAACAATTTCAGGGTGTGAAAATCATTCGTCTTGACCAGGATTCAAACCCAGATCCCTCGATGTCCAGCCGAAAGCTTTAGCCAGTTAACCTATCGAGGCATCCTTTTAAATTTTGGAGTGTAAGAGGATGCCTTGATAGCTTAATTGGCTCTAGTTTTCGACCAGACATCGAGGGATCCGGGTTCGAATCTCGGTCAAGGCAAATGATTTTTATACTCTGAAATTATTGCATTGTAATTACTCTCGTAGATGATAAGGCATTAAGGGGCCATTCAAAATCTCCCTTTAGTAGATAGAATCACTTGCAACGCAAAACAAACTTGATGAAATTCAATCAACAAACTGAGTAATGATAAACACTTACATGTATCTTCTTCTTCCTCTGACTTGGTCGTAACACTCAAAAATAATTTTGGCTGAAACAAGGAAAGAGCAGATAGTTTTTCTGGATCATGAGATAAGGTAGCCGAAAAGAGGAGTTTTTGAGGTGGTTTACAAGGATGGAGTAAAGAATTCCGAAAAGTTGACACCGATGGAGGAAGTGATCTTGTCACCACTGCAAGAAATAGAAAGAGATAATTTCTATTACTCATGCCATCTACCAAATTCTCCATGTTATCTGAATTCACCATTTTATTGCTCACAATTAATTATGAAAATAAATTTATCCACAGAAATTAGAAACATTAGCATTACTCTTGATAAAACAAAATGATGAAGTAAAAATAAGAAATTACACTTTTTATGATTCAGAGCAGTAAAATTGTACAACTGAAAACACATATGTTATATGAAAATGAGACACATAAGTTTCAAACTTACGGTTCACACTGGTAATGATATCACAGACTATCCAAGACACCATAAAAAACAATGAGTATGTTTATATTATTCATAATTAAGAAATTAATCTAGTATGCCTGAGAGACCCTGCATTACGCTTTGTGCTTACTAAGTTCTACAAAGAGTATACAAGGGCAAAATTTCACATTACATAACATTTGCTGCAGGCTCCTCTTTTGAAATACTTGCCCTTCAAAATCATATTTTTTGAAAATGTTTCAAGTATGGAGGAAAAAACTACCAAGATGTTCTTCTAACCCATTCTTTCTTTTACTCTTTCTGGAAAAGAGATAAGTCATAGTTCTTGTATGAAAACTGCAATCCTTTACTTCTCAGTCCTTTAAAATCAACAAAATTTCTTGTTCTTACTCCTGACTTTAAGGTCTTTTCTGTTCATGTTACCAATAAAATTTCACTTCATTAAACTACATATCTGTGAGAAGAGAGAGACTACTTAAAAACAAAGTAGATCAGAATTTTCCAGCATGCATAGTAACCACGCAACCTTCCTAATCCTTCCCATAAACTACTCCAAATTTATAGTTTTCTTGTCATAGTGGCACATAAAATGAGTTCAGATTTAATCAGGTGGCAGGTAAAAAAGAAACAAAAATATAGATTTTGACCAAGGTTATATTAGGGAAATCTATGGTTAACCTATAAAAAAAGAGACAGTTGAGGAATTGGGAGATTTCATGTGGAACTCATAATAGACAAGTCTGCTTTGATTCCTAAGCAAATCAAAGATCTATAAATCTGTTCCAGTTTTTCAAAATGGTGCCAGGAAATGTATTAAGAACTATTTTACCAAATCTTTCATCCCATTTTTTTTTAGAGACATTAGAGGTTGTTATGAAAAATTGACCAAATAAATTCTCAGAAACCAATAACATCATTACATTTGTACAATTTGGCTTTTGAGATGGGAAATCTGTTGGTGCAATTGATGAATTATTAACCCACATTAATGAGGCACTTATTAATGAATGAATTTATTTTATTTTTTGTAGATGAAAAATACTACTAAGCATTACTGATTAGAACCAATGTTCATAAATTAACTTAAAATTGACATAATTATTAAATAGGATACTCACATCTTCCATTATGCTCAAGATGATGCACTAAATGGGAGAGCCAATCATTCTGACCTCCTTCAGCTACTCTGTCTGCCTCATCTATCACTAAGAACTGAAGCTGTTTCAATGATATTTTTCCAGTTGCTGAAGACATCAAGCTTGATTCTTTAGATGATTTAGAATCTGCCCGAAGGTGAGCAACCAGCCTACCTGGTGTTGTCACAAATATATCTGTCTGGCAACCCAATAACTCTATAAACAAAAATGAAAGAAATACAAAATGAATATCTCAGTTCAGTAAAGACATCAACTTCCCAAAGTAACTACGGCAGTACAACACATAAAAGTAGATACAATCTAAAGACAAGATGATTCTATATGCTATATAAAGAAAGCAGTCAGCTCTGCTTTCTTAGGTGATCCACATGAGCAGTAAACAAGGTTGAAAAGAAATTTGGTGATTGATTTTACAGGATCTTCTGGATATTTACACAAAAATTTGAAAACTAAAAAAACACGAAAAAAGATTTAAAAAATTTTTTTTAATCTAAGCTAAACCTGTCTCTATATTCAGAAATTAAAAACAAGGCTAAATTGTTCCGTTTAAGGAACATGTAAAATAAAAATCCATTACAAACTAAAATATCACATATAAAGTTACATTCAGCGAATAATCCTTCTTGAATTTCAATAAAAGCGGCATAACTGGCCATAAAAAAAATAAATTAAGTCAAAAGCATTTAATATTTTCATTTACTTTAAGATGTGCATTTAACTTTAGAAAGATCAAATTGTCAGTAAAAATAGCATCTGTAAGAAAACAAGATGCTCCACTTTTCAGATAACTTACATAGAATAGTTTTAGCCAATTCAAATTGATACATACTTTGCCAATGTTAAATATTTTATAAGATGTAGCACAGCTATTAAGGAATATTCTAAATAAAGGGCCGTTAGGAATAATAACTAAGTTACAAAATGGAATAATAAAACAAATAATGACAATGATATGTATGTTATAGAAAGATTAAGACATTAAGGATTTGCATAAATACATAAGGTATAACAACTATTTTGAAAGCTAACACTAGGTACCCATTATAAAACAATATGACATGCAAATAAAATTCTAAATTATTACCAAACATCATCCATCATTAACACTCTAACATAAAAATTGGCACCTTGGCCTCTAGCCTCTCTCCTATCTCGGAAATCATTTGCTTAAAATTTTAATGAAAAGTTTTCTGCATAATCACACTGTCTTATTTTGGCATGGAGCTTTTAGGCAACTCATCCTGCAATTGCCTATCAACATACGCCACACCTGGACCATTTCAATCTGTGGGCATAATTCCAATCGTCTTCCAATTGACCCAAGTAAGAGACTGGGTTTAACATTTTCCACCCCCAGTTACTTTAAATTTTTATTTTAATATAGGAATACACGAGGTAGTTTTACATGGTACGTTCCGAAAGTAATGCAATTGAATTTCCTGTGCCACTCCAATGGGTTGGAGTGGGATTGAACCACTTAGAGTAGGTGGGAGACGCTTAACTTTGCCGCAACAATGGTCTCAGTACTCTCCAAGCTGTGGAAGCAGCAGGATGTCAGTTATTCTGCACGCCGACGCATTACGAAAAAAATGGAATCAACGATCAAGCAACTTAACGTGATTTGTTTTGTACTAAACTGAAAAAATCTCTTCAGGAGACTAACAAAATGATTCCTGAGGCTTACGGGGACTCTAGTCTGTCCTACTCACAAGTTTTGAGGCAATTAAAGGTCTTTAAGGAGGGCTAGGAAGAGGTTCAGGACGAACAACGCTCTGGGTGCAGCTGTCAACCAGCAAAACTGACAACGATGTGGCTCGTGACAATCGTTGGACTCTGGCCGTTGATTGTGTATCAAGATGATTGCCAATGAACTAAACTTGTCGTCTACTGTTGTGTTTCACATTGTTACTGAAGGTTTAACAATGCAGAAAGAGTGCGCCAAGCTCGTGCCCAAGGTGTTGTCAGATGACCAAAAGAACTATTGAGTGGAAATTCCAAGTGAACTTTTGCAATGTATTGAAAATGAACCTGATTATTAGGACAATGTCATCACTGGAGATGAAACCTGGGTTTTTGAATTTGACCCAGAAATAAAATGCCAAGCTCTTGAGAGGCACATTGACCAGTCCCTCAAGCTCAAAAAGGCAAGAATGAGCAAATCAAAAGTGAAAACAATGCTCATTGTCTTTTTCGACAGTAAAGGAGTGGTCCATAAGGATTTTTCCCCCAAGGACAGACGGTTAACGTTGCCTATTACGTGCATGTGCTGGAGAGACTCATCAGGATGAAAAACGGTCATCAGGATGAGAAAAGACATCTCCACCACCTGGCAGCTCCACCACGACAATGCAGCTTGCCACATCACGCTACAAGTCTGCGAGTTCCTGGCCTAAAACCAGGTACCAACTGTGCCCCCTCGAAAACCCTGACGTTGCGCAGCAGACTTCTATTTGTTCCCTCCGATTAAGCAGCCCTAAAAGGAACCCATTTTTCGCCCCCAGAAGATGCAATCATCCATGAAGAAGACCTTGCAAAAGATGAGGTCCCCGAAGATGCTGGGAGAGTACCAGTCATGGCAAAGTCACTGGAAAAAATGCGTAGAGGCCCAAGGACAGTCTTTTGAAGAATTGTAAGTGTTTGTACAAATCTGTTCAGTAAAATACTAAAAAAAAAAGTATTGCATTACTTTTGGAACGCACCCAGTAGATATGATGTATGAACCTAAAATGAGTTGCCTCTGACAAAGAACTAGCTGTCGAATGATAATAAGAAAAAAATCAAAAGGGAATTAGGAGTCAAATATCTGTGATCAGAAGAGAAGTATATAATTTATAATTTGATTAGTTTAAAAAAGCCACTATGGTATATCAAGTGAATGTCAATAATCTCCTCACAGACCTCCTTGGTTTACAAGCAGGCTGTGTTCAGCAGCAAAGGATTGTCCACCACCAACAGCAACTGTGACCTGCAAACCAGTCCCAGCACAATACTGTCGGAAAACACTCCCAACTTGTTTGGCCAATTCAACCACTGGTAGTACAACAAGCACCCTAATCTCTGGGATAAGTCGATCCATCAAAGCCTACAGAAAGAGACAGGAGAATAAAGAAAATAAATATTCAGAGAAGAGTATCTGTACTTATTAAGAAGTGCAGCAAAAAATAAGGAATATTGAGAAAAAAATACCACCTTGAAGTGAACTGTTTTCTAAAAAACTGTATTTAATACACGAAGTGAATAACTAACAAAAAAACTAAGCCAATTTTGATAGATTCATTTTAATAAAAAAAACTTGCAAGTGCAATTCATTGTAGAGCATAGAATGAATGAATAAAGGCATTACTTAGAGGTTTATTTAAGGAACAAAACTTTGAATGCAAACATATTAAGATCACAAGGTAGACAGATTTAGAAAGACTTCCTTATTGAGTAAATATACTTCAAATTAATATATACATGTTACTGTCAACTACAATTCCTAATATTCAACATGAACTTTTGCAGAATCTTTTGTACATAAAAAAATAACTAACTAGTAAGAAATAATGAAAAAAACTTGGTAACTTCATTAAATTTAACCATGCTACAACTGGTTTAGATGCCTAAGTGACATCATTAGTGCAGTTTCTGTTATACTCAAGTTCATTCATAGAAGAGGGTGGGTGGAGTACTATCTTGGAGTTGTGATGGATTTTCACTTATGGCATTGATGGTTAGGTGGGAAGAGGAGAATGAACTGATGTAAGGAAAGACAGTGGGTATGTTCAGTTTGAATTTACGAGGGAATGGAAGAGGATAGCTGTTTGTAGATGACAATGCCATTGTACCAACCACACTTCCCTCTTCCCACAATAATGATAACTCTGCACTCCAAGGGTATTTCTATTTTTCTCCTCCCCATCCCCCAGACACCAAACAATCCCCACATCTACCACCTGTCCAACAAGCAAATAAAAAATAAAATGTAACTCGCACTTTTCTGCACCCACCCACAACTCCCAGAAAGCATGTGTTGGAAGCATGCGTTGAAAGTAGTTGGACTTGTGAGTTTCAAAAGTTCATCATTAATGATGATGATTAAACATTAAAACCAGTCACACTATGAATGTTTGAAATGGTTGTAAGATTTTGAATTATAAATCTAACATTGAATTTTAAAAAGTTGAAAAGAAATCCCTCCATACAAACAAATAGAGTCAACTCAGTAAAACCCCTAAATTGTTGAATACACAAATTAAGTGATTGGTTTTGTTTAAACTTGAAAATACCAAGGTAGAATTCAAAGAGTTATTATTTGAATACAGGAGTATTATTATGCTATTTGCATTGTTGGTTCAACTCAAGATATCATTTTCTTTGTCGCATTAGACACTTTTGCAACTTTTTTCTTTCACTCACTGGAAATAAATTGTTATGCCTATTACCTGAACTACTGGTAATACAAAAGCCAAAGTTTTTCCACTGCCAGTAGGAGCAGAAACACATATATCTCTCGGCCAATGATAGCGGCACCTTAAATTACTCTCCAATAGCCATGGTATAACTTTTGCCTGAACTGAAATCATGAAAAATACATTCTTACTATGTTAATATTACAAGTCAATCAATTTAAACAATCTGATTTTCCAGAACTGTTAAATAGATTACTACCAATAATTTTCCCGGCTATTAAGATTGAATTCTTCTGAAAAATTCTATACTTGATAAAATTATAGTTAGCAGGGTGTGGTAAATAAACACATAAATATCACTTTAAGCATGTCATCAAGATTTGAACATTGAATCTGGCTGTGAGAATGAAAAAAATTGGTAGAAATGAATAATGCAAGTTCATTTATAACTAGTGTAACCTTCCACAAACATAAGGTCGAATTTTTACTCCAGTAAAAATTATTCTCTTTCAGTGTACACACTACCACAATTCAAACAAAATTCTCTCATTATTACTTAACTCTAATCAGTTTTTCATTAACTGGGCATTACGTAAAAAAATAGAAAATGTGACTTAAAATACCTGGAAAGAAGTGCGTTATCCCATTTTTTCTTAATGTCTTGATGAGTTTCTGGTCCAGCATACCTTCGTAGTTACTTAACGGATCTTTAAAGTTCTCTAAGTCCACTGGGATGGTAACTGGATTTTGAAGCCAAGGCGGCAACTTTTGGTTGGCCTGTGGCATTAAATTCACAGAGTATAAATTCAAAACTACAAGAAGGGGCAAAATGTTCGCACCAACTAATATTAATATCTCCTGGACAGAAGGACAATATTGAATTAGATGTTGAATAATAGAATCACCATTGAACCGCCAAAAGGTTAAATGGAAGTTTATTTTTATGTAAAAACTATTTACTTAAATTTTACAATAAACGTTTCATTGGTTATATTATATTTTTACTGAAAAGATACACTAAGATTCCAGTAGTTAATTAAGTTTGGTGAATGCAGGATTAGTTGATAGTATACAGTAATTACTTCATGTGATATTATATTACTAATTACATGATGAAGAAAGTGATATCATATGTAAACGTAATTACACTTAACGTAATTTATATTGATAGCGAAAGGGTAAATGGAGTTAACACACTTCTGCTATGCGTGAAATTAATTTTACGCCTAATACTATCTGGAAATATATCTCGGTAACATGTTACACTACAATAAAAAGGAAAACATGTATAATATTCTTTAATAATCACTAACCCCCAATCCTTGACTTTCAAAGGAATTCCTTATAATTACCTTAACCAGGCCTTTAAATGTCTCTGTGCCAATGACTGTAAAATTTTCAACTGCCGACACATCCTTTCTACGCGCTTTACCAAAATTTTTCTCGTCGTTTAATGAATCTTGCACATTTTCGGAACTATCGAAAACACAATCAGTCTGAGACTCAAAATGGGAATCCACAAATTGTTGTCCATCATGCTCACATGCCTCATTTACTTCGGAATTTTCTGGTGACGACAAAGCACCAGATTCTTCATCTTCCGAATCCCGTTTGCACTTAATTTTTGCATTATTATCGATAGCAGGCTCACTGAGTTTTCTCTTTTTAACTTTTTTCTTTGGAGACTTAGATGATCCTTCAATCCTATTGATTTTAACATCGACATTAATTTCTTCTTTAATTTCTGAATGATGTTTTTGGTGTTCTTTTAAATTTTTCCTTTCTTCTATCCTTTGAAGGAGCTTTTTCATCTTCAACTTAGGTTCGGTAGTTTCATTCTGCCCATTATTTTTCTCCCCCCAATATCTAAAAATATAAAAAAGATACTCAATAAAACTGTTACTTCATTGAAAACAAAAAATAAGTAATGAGTAATTCTTACCTATTGATAACAAATAACTCCATTTCGACAAACTATACAACACACTGACTTCTTTTTCTATGAACACATTTTAAGAGAGCCGGCGGTCCAACGAGTTCGTTCCTAAATTCACTAAAATAATGCATTCGTTTCAGGTCGTTTCTCTCAGGACAAGTCGGTCCATTTCGTCCAAACACAAAATGCGATATAAACAATATAGTAATTTAGCCAGTCAATTGTTGAAATCTCGTGACAGCCCAATCACACCCATGGGATGTATGAAATCTCCGTGCTCGTATACATTTCATTAGACCTACCCACAGGATTTTGGAAACTTCGTATTAGTTTGTGAATACTAGGAAATTCTTTCACTTAAAACACGCATTCTGTTTCTTTATATAATTAAATATCAGAGAAATGCTGAAGCCCAAAGCTTTAACTCAAGTCTTGAGTCAGGCCAATACAGGGGGTGTAGAAAATACACTGTACGTGAGTTTTACATGGCATGTGTCATTTTGTGCTATCATAATATTAACCCAAAGTATGTTATTATAGTCTACTCAACCATGAAGGAGCACTTCTGGCATACAGTGGCTATGGAGATAAGGATGCAAGAGTTACAGCAGCAATCGCTAGCAACATTTGGTCTGCCTACGAAAAAAATGGCAGAAATGCTTTCAAAGAGGATAAATTGCAGCTGGTTTTGATGGACTGTATGGTAATATGCTGTATAATTTTAAAATTAATTTTGGGGTGTGTAGTTGAGAGTAATATTATGTTAACAGGTCAAGGGCGCTATTACTACGTAGTTCCCCTAGAATATAATTATTAACTGGAAAAAGGAAGCATTAAAAGCCTAATCGGTCTTCTGTTAAAGTTCATAATGTTTCATAAGAAAATCAATTTTTCTAGTAGCCGTGGAATTAGCTCTGCCGTATTGCCTTTGTCTGTCTGTCACCTCACTTTGGGATACGCAAATGCTGCCTCAACTCAAAGTGATGTCCATGAAAATGTGACGCGGGGTTGCGTTATCAAATGAAAAAGTTCATTTTGTCCATTTATGTAAAAGAAGGGTTTATTTCTAAATAGAAGAAGGTATTCTTCTTTTCATTTATTCTTTTTAGCCAGCAGAACCCTAAAGAGTAAGAAATTTGTAGTCAGTCAATTGTCAGATAATAATGATAATGGAAACCCTTTTTCATAATTTTTCCCTCCTTTTTTCCAAATAAAAAGTCTGTGGCATTTTCAGAACCCGAGTGTAAAAAGTTACTGGAAAGGGGACAGGCATAGCATATGGTGTAGTAAATAAATGAAAGAAACTTAGTATAACCCAAAAACTGTTTTATGCTCCAAAACAAATTTCAAACTAATCTACAGTTAGTTATATTCAAGGTGTTGTCTTGAGAATGACTTAGAAATAAAATCCTAGGTCAGAATATACAAAGTTAATGTGGAATACAAGAAGGTTCTGGAGTGTTCCACCATGTTACACCTTAACATTAAACTAATTTGTAGCAAGGACAATCGTAACAATTATGTATTAATAGACCATTAGTCCATTTGAGGAATGAGTTGCATTTTATAATAATTATTATTATGGCATTTATCATTTTATTTTTGCTTTTAGGAAGGAAAAGTGGCCATTACTCAAGTTGCAAATGTACTTCTGTGCTTATATGCCAAGGATGTTGTGGGATTTGGACTCCTGAGAGCCAAAGCTAAAGCCCTCTCCGAATATTTAGAAGGACCATTATTGCAAGTTGCAAGCTCATACTGAAATTTTCTGCATCAAACCACTTAGAAAAATGTGAAAAAAATGAAGTTATCTTCCTCAACTGTGTTATGCTACTTCTTGTACAGGTTTTGCTGCTGTGTATTTCTTGTACATATTTTTCTGAATAGGAGGTTCTGATGAATCTGAGAATTGGGTGCTTCATCATAGTCATCTGTGTTATGTGATCATCATAGAAATGTACAATGTCAATGCATCACAGGGATGACAATTTATGTTTCTCTGGAAAATTAGGAAATGTGTCAATTTCGAAATTAACTCTCCATTTGTGGTCTTTAAAAAGTAGCTAATTGGTTATCTTTTAAATTCTTACAAATGTTTTTTGGTAGTGTGCTAGTACTGTCATTAAGTATTATCCATTCTCCAAGTGTATGGCACAGATGAAATTGAAAGATAAACTTTTTCTATTGCTTTTCTGAGCAAAAATTGTTTGGTGGATCAGGGTTATTGAGTGAACAAAAAATATTAAGCTCATCATTGCGTATCATGCACCTATCATTGATCATCTGAATAATAAAACTGAGTAATGTTTTAACCTCTGGAAAGTTTTTTTTTTATTTTAGATTATCCTTTTGAAAATAATAAGTTATGCAATAATTTTCTATTAACATGAAAACTGAACTGACAACTTTTGCGGAAGTTTCATTCAGAATAGAAGCTTCAAAGGCTTCAGAATGCTATTTTGAAATAAGATTCTTATATTTCTTCTTGCCTTCATTAACTGCATATATGTATCAATTTGGCAAGATGAAATTGATCCACAAGAGACAAACATCATCAGAAGACATCCCACTATTCTATCAACACACAGTATCCTCATATTGGTTAGACAGGATTTTCTTGGTTTTAGGACACTATATGGTTTTCTGGAAACTTATTTCCATAAACCTGTGTTGAGCAGAGCAAACCAATGGGGTTTCTAGAGGTGATGAAATCCTTTAAAAACCCTTAAGGTAGAGGTTACGACAGAGAGGAACTATTAGAACCTTTTTTTGACTTTTCTGTAGTAATTAAAAATGTATATCAAACTATGACACCCAAATTTCCTATTCAATTGAATAGTTATTATACTTCAATGATTTAAACTTCTAAATGAATAGTCTGAAGAAATATTCATCTTTTACAATTTACAAATCTTTTGCCTGAAAAGATGTTATTTAAAAGTATTCATCAGGAAGATTGATTGCTAGTCACATTGGAAGTCAGTAGTATTCCAAGATTTACAATGTGTTGGGTGAACCTTTTATTGAAATGAAGCAAGATATCAATGCTCCTTGATACACATATTCTCCCTTTGTGTAATCGTCACTATGTGAGGTAGAAGGGTTTGGTGGGTTAAACCCTTGTGGTTTCCATTGTACATATTGACTAAGCAACTATTTGCATTTTACACTTAAAGAACTTTTGTTTTGATGTTTTTAAAAATTATTATCAAGCCTTGTGAGAGAAAAAATATTGCAACTAGTCAAAATCAAAGTTTTCAGAGTGAAAAATCTGCAAAAAAATACCATTCCATTCAAGTTGCGTCAAATCAGCTGTGAGATTTATTTTGCATCTCATTTTGTAAATTTTAGGGCAAAAATATGCAATTGGGATAGCCATGAATCGGTTTCCATTGATTTCTCTTTGCAGTTCTTGATACCGATTCATTTCATTGCAATCTTGATTTGATCCTGATCATTTGAATATTTTAGTTGTTAACTAACTCCTTCTAGGCAAACGACTTTGGAAATAAAAATGATGCAGCTATGGAACCGATTGGAAAGAATCAGGATTATGAAATACTCGGGTTATTGCTATTATTCAATTAACTGCCAAACCTTCCCATCTATGCTTCCCAGCCTACCTGTTTTTTACACCAAGCGAAATAAATGTGAATTTCAGTGGTAAATTGTGGGAAATATAATTGTAACAGGCCACTTTCGCACCAGAGTTCCATTAAAAATCATATGCAATAAGATTCCAATTTAAATTCCCCAGAATGGAGACTAATATGCTTGGAAAAATGTTATTTATGTGCTAAAATTGACAAATTAATCTGGGGCGAAGAAAATTGTTCACAATATTTTTAATTCAATAAAGACAATGCTTCAAGCAAGTGCAAATTGCCTCACAGGTATGAAAATTTTGCCATCTTCTCCCAATTGTTGAAAATTAACAACCACAATATTACTAGTTAAAATAATGTTGAGCCATTGTTATATTTGCCTAAACATATAATAAAGGCTAGGATAACCCCAAAATGAAAGTTTTCTTTATTTCTCTAATTTTAAATATATTTTCACTTGCAAGTGTATAGCAATAAGTGATGGTACATTATCATTTGAATTTATGTCAATTAATTAATACCAAATTAGTCATTTAAAGCACAATGATATGTCAAATTTTAGCATAGTCAATTGATGTTACCTTAATCAGAAAATCATCAAGCAATATTACCATAAGTTCACCTTTACTTGGAAACCTTGACTTTTTACATGCCAATATGACAGTAAAACATGGATAACTAATCCATTATGGCTATTAATTTTCTGGATCTTTCCTTGTGGTACAGCCCAGATCTCCATTCTTGGAACATACATCTCCAATTCATACAGAAATCCAATTCTAACACTTCCGGAAATGACAAATTAATAATTGTCAACAGAATGTAAAACATTTTTCTTCCATGACTTCAGTGGCTTTAATAATCTTGTTGCATTTTAACCCTAAAAGAGTTCAAAATGGAAAGAGATTATTGAAGGCTGGAGATTATAAAAATTAGTTATTCTGCAGTCACTTCTCATCAATGAGGGCTTTTCCCCAGCTTCACAGCAGTGACTCAATAGATGTTATTTCCCTTCCCAAAAAAAATTTTTCTTGTCTTCATGACAGATAGGCATGAATCATAGGCAGCAAAGGATTTAAATAACTTTAGTATGTAGACAACAGTTTTATTCAACATTCAACTTCTTTTAATTTCAGATTGTATACACTCCATATCACTTCAAAATGCTTTAGAAGCCAATAAATTACAGCAATTCCTTCATTTCATAAATATCATCTTTAAAATGTATGACTGAGTGCACATAGATTTCATAATGCACACACCAATAAATAATTTTAATGATTCCATATAGAATCTATACTGAGACAATATAATACGCTTTGCCATAACCATTATGCGAGATTTAATACTGCAACACTACTCTTGATAAGAGGCTTTACCTATACCATACATTTAAGGATTAGCTATTTGACAATTGTGAGAAGCCAGTTCCTTACAGGTCACAACAGGTAGTCCCTGCTCACTCGCTACCAACAATACTGAAAAGGGAAAATGGGTACATAATATAACTAATACCATAAACAAGTGCAAAAGGATATAATAAGAAGGGGCTATGTTTTACCAAATAAAAAAATGCACTGAAAACTAAAACATGCATTAATTTGATAGCTAATGACATGCTAAAGCAAGACAAGCATTTCTAAATGCACAAAAATTGGATTAAATTAGATTTGTAATGAGGTGAGAATATGAAAAATTATTTAACACAAGTTTTAATTCATATTTATCTACTCATTTAGGCATGAATGAAACAGGTAAGTTGGAGCATAAATCTCTCGAACTTTTAAGATATTCCAAGATCTTTCAAAAGAAATTTGGGTTTCAAATGCTTCAAATTTATGATAAGTGGTGCATTTGAGTGAGATTTAAACAGACAGTTGAACGAAAAATGAATGGTAGGACACAAGATAAAGGAACCAAGTGATTGACTAGTGAAAGATGAATACATAAGGGAATATAAAAAATACTGCTGTGGTTCAAAAAAAATAAATTAAAATAATTTACTAGAACAGAAAAAGACTACGTGAGCACCATTTCCCAAAGTGAAAGGAGTATTAAAACAATCTGTGCAAAAGTAGAAGTTACAAAAGAAAGATTCTTCCCCTGAAGGTGAATGGACTGAACTGCCCACCAACAACAGCACTTCATGGTGACTAGAAGTAGGACCATCCAGGAAGCTTTTGAACACCCACTTCTCCCAATGCATTGCCTGATTTCAGAATGGAGGCTACCCTTGGACACCCTCTCACCACTTCCTCTATCAAGGGAGGGCAATCTATGACCAGGAGGGGTAGGGCACACTATTCTTCGGCCATTGTGCCTATACATACACCACACGCATTGTGTTGGTGAACCCAGAACCCTGGCGCCATCCGGTCACCACAACAACAGCATCCCCAGGCTTGATGAAGCCCCTTCCTTTTCCAAAGGAAATACCAAACTGCACTCTTGCATCTACATCTTTCAGCCAGTCGGGGAGGGGTTCCACTACAGAAAGTTTAAGGGTTATATTAAGTACTGGACTTAAATAAGAAGTACCATTTGACAAACATAGAAGTACAAAATTAACCTAAGTCCATTGTAAAATTTATATCAGAAAATATTGAAAAACTTTGTTTTTCTAAAGAAATGTTAAAAATGATAAACACAGGTCTTATTGCTCTACATCATGGATAAACAATAAACAATTCATGATGAATAAATAATACAAGTTGATTATATTTACCTATTAAATAATTATAGAATTTCATACAAACAGTAGAACCTAAGACACACCTGTATAATGGAGTGGAAGGATTCCACGCCACAAATGGCATTGTCTAGCCACTTGGGCGTAGCGTGTGACGGCAATAATTGGACATCTTGGTCGGTATTTGGAAGTAAGATGTGCAGATCGTCCACTTGTAGTAATGACGATAATTGCAGAAGCTACACATTTTGTGGATGCTTCTACACTTGCAATTGCAATCGTATGTGCTGAATCCAGAGGTGGTTTAGCCTTGAAGGAAGATAATTTTTGTTAAACATTTCCTGGCATAAAATAGAGTAAACATTCACTTAATAATTAGGGTGTATTACTATAAATGGAGTAAAGCAATAAATTAACTCTGATTTGAACCCAAACCTTTGGGGGGAAAACTTTTTTCTCTTACTTCAATGTCATACTTCAATGTACTTACTTTCATGTCATGGTTTGTGAAATTATGTGGTTGCGTCTATGCCATAATCAACAAGACATAAGGCTCAGATGTCTGAGGCAGAATCATTAAAGTAATTTTTTAGGTAATTCTGAAACACATTACAAACTTGGTAATAAGCATGCCTGCACCAGGAGTGGAACCAATAGAATTGTGTAAATGATGTGCTGTCGGTCACCACCCCTGATACTACTACCTATACATTTTTCACCATTTATGCTTTTGAAAAATTTATTTGCTACCTCTCAATTAAAAACAAATTGCAATTAAAATAAAAAGAAATCAAATCTATTATTATGAACTTAAGACGAATTTAAAATATTTCAATAGTATTCAAATCCATGTCTGTTCACACAATGTGTTGTGATGAGTAAATATAACCACCACTCACTATTTAATAATCAATACCAATACAAACCATAAAGGAAACTTGGACATAAACTGTACATGTTTAATTAAATACTGTTTAGGAAGCTGATTAATATTTATGGAGTGCTATTGACTGGATTTGGCATTGCTGCACATTAAGACTACAATTCCCTTGTTCTCTATAAATAAGATAAATATGCTTTGGTACGATTTCATTGTGAAGAGGTTTTTAGCATTGCTGTTGAATACTAACCATATACAATGCAAGTTAAACCACATACATTCCCTGTTAAATTATATAAATCCCAACTTTCTAGACTAAACATGTACCATCCTTTTTAACTACTACCTAATAATAAAAGGATTCAGCATGCCACAGTATTGATTTCCGTCTTCTTCAGGAGAAAACAAAAAAATATGTCTAATACTCAAGCCTTCCTTGTCACTTTGATGAAAACTAACAAGCCCATACACAAATGTAACTTAAAAACGTTAAAGAACTGCTAGGCATTATTACTCACCTTGCTTGCCAGGTCTACAAAGAGCTGTTTGTGCCAGAGAGCTGCCTCTGCTTCCTTGCAGATATTAGCCATGGTAAGGACACACTCCAATGGATAATCACCTTTTGCAGTCTCACCAGAAAGCATGACACAATCTGCACCATCGAGTATTGCATTAGCCACATCAGAAGTTTCAGCACGTGTTGGTCGTGGTTTCTTTACCATAGATTCTAACATTTGTGTCGCACAGATGACAGGTTTCCCAACCTATAAAAATAAATAGATACAAAATGAAAAAAAAAAATGAATGCTGCAAATTCATAGGTAATATTTATTTTAAAACACAGCAATAGAGATATTTTAAAAGAGTGTGCCCGAAGTTTTGGGATATGATGGAGTGTGTAGCTGCTTCTTTATGTTACACTGGAATTTGGGGTAAATTATACATAGAACTGATCTCCTTAAATATAAACCAAGACCAGGGACTTGATTATGTCACGTGTTTCAAAACATTCAGTGAAAAAGCAAATACACAATTTTCAACTGCAAAGTTCTACATGGCATGCTCGATTGTTGTCATAATAACGCACTATACTTACTTTATTACACTTAGATATCATTGCTTTTTGGGCCAGGAAGACCTTTTCAGGAGGGATTTCAATTCCCAAGTCACCACGTGCAACCATTATACCATCAGAAGCTTCTATTATTTCATCTAAGTATTTCACCCCCTAAAAAAAAGTATTTGAGTCTTTATAACAACATAATTCTGTATTAAAATTAATCCTGCAAAGTTATTTGTATTGTTCGTTATTGAATAATTTGGGTGTAAAAATCAGCTAATTATGATGATTATATACATATAAAGCAAAGCACAAAAAGGAATAAAATTTACCTGATGATTTTCAATTTTTGATACAACTCTTATCTTCTTGCCATCTTCTCCAAGAATTGAACGAATCTCTGTTAATGCAGCAGCATTTCGTATGAATGATGCAAATATGATATCCACCCCCTGTTCTACACCAAAACGTAGGTCAGCTTTGTCCTTCTCAGACACAGCAGGCAAGTCCACAGGTAAACCGGGAAGATTCACACCTTTACGACTACCTAATAACCCTCCATTTTCTATTTCACAAATGATAAAGTCACTTCCTGGAAATTTTAAAATTGAAATGATTATGAGAAAGCTGTATTTGTATTGATGTTTTACCGTTACATGTACCAAAAACTTCTAAATTTCTAATACACCATAAAATTAAAAAAAAAAAAAGTCACATCGCATATGAAATATTATAAAAAATATTTTAAAGTTATCTTCCAATAAAATATAACTTCAAGGACAGGGCTAATAATATTCATTATTGTACGGTTATTAAAATTCAAGTTTCAGATAGAAAAGATTCTTGGATAAACAGTAACACTGAATATTTCTACACAAAAATAGTATTTCATATACAAGGTTATGCATAGGGTAACCCAGTCAAGTGTCCACATTCAATAATGCACTGACATAGTCTAAAATTGTTCGAGGGGACTGCCAAACTTAACCATATCTCGATGCTCTCAGATATCTCAAAATTCCCTTTACACTTTTGGACACTTCCCAATTCCTAAACCTAGCAGTCCACTTGATTTGAACTTCCAAATTTAGAATAACAAATGTCTAAGTTTTAGTCAAAAAGAGACTTTTGTCCTTTCAATGAACTAAAAATAGAAAAACAGCAGTGAGACACTTCAAAATTTAGAAGAGATTAGTCACAATTTAAAATTTTCAGCTCTAGTCTTTGATTTTTCCCCTATGATTTAAAAAGTGAGCAAAAGTTTTTGTAAACACTTCTAGCCTCCTTGGTATTGGTATTATTTATATGATTATAGTTGTTTAATCTCTGAAGTGGTGAGGGAATATTAATTACTAATGGTAATTACAGTTTTTCTTCCAATTTGTGTAGATATATGTAAAATAGATTATGCATTTGAAAAAAAAATTAAGACCCTTACAGATAGAAGAGACTAATCCAAGGGGAATATTATTTATTCAATAAGTACCAATAATGTCTGGTTTTTAAGACGAAGGCCCTTGGTACAGAGACAGCTCACCATTGTGTGGCACTGTTGAGTGGTGACCCTCTCCATAACATGCATTCAAATTAAAAGAGTCAAATAAGAATTTGAAGTACTTCTGACTTTCACAGTGAGGAGTTCCTGCCATCAAGTAGATAAGCTCCATGCTGGCACATGATATGGCACTGTAGATTGGCAAATGTTAACCACTGACCAGCACCACACAGGGACAATGCTAAGTGAAGCATGGGCTATCAGCCTAATATTAAGTACAACCTAACAGGACATATTATAAAAATAAGTTATGCAATAACAAAAAAAATAACATACCTATTTCCTTAGCAATGAGTGAAATTAGGCCATCATCTACAAAAATTCGATTACCAATGGCAACTACCTTGGTAATATTTTCATAATCTACAAACACGACAGAATCATTCCCCTTTTCCATAAAGGCCTTGTCAGTGGTCAGCTTTATTTTTTTTCCTTTCACCAACTCAACTTCAGCTGAGCCACCCTAAAATGTTACGGCAAGAATAAAGACATTATTTAACCAGATAAAAAAGAAAATGCAAAACATGACTCTCTATAAAATATTAGAAATTCATAACAGAACTTAACAGCCTTTGTGCATTCATTAGAAATGTACGTACTCCTTCAAGTAATCCTGTACGGATCTCAGGTCCCTTGGTGTCAAGAGCAATTGCTAACGGATATTGAATTCCCAGCTTCTGACTGACTGAGGCCACGGCTTCTCTTATGTTCTTGATGGTTTCAGCGTGATACTCATGAGATCCATGTGAAAAATTCAGCCGTGCAATATTCATGCCCATCCCCATCATTTTCTCAAGGACAGCAGGGTCACGTGATGCAGGTCCTATTAAAATAATTTATCAATGTGTAATATACTTAGTGGTATTGAACTGATGGCACAAAATTCTGAATAAAACCTTTACCAGAGCTATAAACTCCAAGATTAGTTTGATAGAGGAAGGTAGAGTATACCTAGTACTAGGTCTAATGGCATATGAAATTAACACATCAGGTATTCCTTTCATTGTATTAGCTATGGTTTCCTGATCTGGTACCAATCGCAGCTTGGGTGCCCAAAGGGGTCTCTCAGAATCCAACCGAGTCTCTCCAGTCAGTAGATCAGTACTCTGGGCTACCCACTAGATTAATACATCTCAATCAGTTAATTTATTCATTAAGAAAATGGATAAATTAAAATCCTTGATACCAGCAGTTGAAGGAACAACCCAGATATTTATGCTTTAGGAAAGGGGTTAATGGTAGAAAATAACTGTATACGATGATGTGTGAGGTGTGTCACTTGTACATTTCTCTCACTTCACATATAATATTTAAATCTAATCTAATAATAAATAAATCTTAAGGCAATTATGCGAAATGAACATGAAATAAGGAACACACTGTATTTTTCCACTGAATCTTATTTGGGACAACTAGTTTCAACGATTCAGCATCATCTTGAGGTGTCTGCTACTGCTGACGTAATGAAACTAGTTTTATGTAAATAAAAGTCTGTGGACAAATTCAGTGAGTTCCTTATTTCATGAACTTCCACAAACAGTTAAGCCTGAAACCATTGACTTTAATGCCATATGAAATCAAATAATGAAAATTGGCTATGACACTGATATAGTCATATCTTTGTCACTATGAAAAACAGAAATTAAGAATATTTTTCATGGCAAACAATGTACCATGCAATGTACATGACAAAGTAGAAGTGGGATTTACATTCAACGGAATGTCATTTTAATGCACAATGATGCAATTTGATTATGAAAATATAAACACATTATTTTATACATAATATAATATTATTTACACCAATAAATTTGTCTGGTACTAGGAAAATTGTTAAGATTAATAAAAGAAAGCATACGTTTTGCAGTATTGTGCAGTGCAAGTAATAAGAATATGTATTATAACTGGCCTATTTAATGAGGGCTTCTAATACATAGGTCATTCTGACCAGTAACAAAGTGTACAGGTGTTAAGTTCTTGATGGATCCTAAGCTACTATGGAAATCGAACAAGACACTTTCTCATCCATTTAGAATTTAATGTTCCATTGAAGAAAACTTCCAAGAGGAGAAACATGAGGGGGACAAATTGTAAGGGTACAAGTGTGGCCTTAGCCTCTGGGGACCAAGGACATCAAGAAGTTTAGCCTCCTACCACTTCAACTTTTACCTTAACTTAATGACTACAAGTTTGGAAAAAACATTCTGTACTTTTCAAACATTTATGCTTACCATTCACTCCACTGAAATTTGGAATAAATTTTTACATGAAAACTTTTACAACACTGTACCAAGTATACAATAAAAACCAACACTTGGATGCTCAACTTATACCCGAGTATGTGCTAAGACCAGGTAAATAATACTCCTAAAATGACTTAAACCATTCATGCATGCAATATGTTACAATATTTGAAAATGAAATTACTGCAGAGAAATTCAATCGCTGTAAAATTTAGTAATGCATTTAAAAACTTACACTTCAGCTACATGACCAGGTACAACATTAATTCAAAGAATTCACATCACCACTCACCAATTGTGCATATGATTCCAGAGAGTCGAACATAAGATGCTTTTGAATCTATATCAAGGGCACAAATATGTTCTAGATGGGATGCAGCATCAGCAGCTTGTAGCTGCATATTTGGGACGCTGCTGTCTGGAGAAGCCATCTGCAAAAAGAGAGTTTGCACCAATAAATTAACCATTACCGTAAAAAATTAATGTAAAGATGCATCTGAATACAAGAAACTGGTTTTCGCGAGAATACACATATTATTAACCACCTCAACAGCAGGCCCTTCAAGCCAAGTAAACCAAACCATTTTTTTGGGACGTTGCAACGAATTTACATAGTTTAATCGGCCAAATGAGGCCTTAATAATACGACAAAAAATCGTTGAATATGTAATGAGATGGAGAACCAAACGTTCACTTCAGGAGCGGTGACTACTGAGTGAAGGCAACTCTGCCAAACGAATACCCAGGATAGTTAAAAATAAACTTCGCCGGTGGAATAGAGAACTGATTTCATTACGTTCAGTAGGCCATTGACAACGGCAATGTGTGCAGGTAAGATTTTAAAACTTTACGAAGCGTTAAAAAACCCTTTATTCTCGCCATGGATTATCCCCCTCGCCATTAATATCCCCATGGATACTATGCTCTAATCGCTATGCTGACAGCAGTCGCCCACGATTCATTAATTCCAGCAAGTTGCGATTCGCCTCAGTGCTGGTATATATTTTATTTGAAATGCCATTTCACCTACCATCTTAGGAGGAAATATTTGGGTTATGGCCTCGCAACGAATAACACACTTCCAATTTCTGATATTATTCCGAAAATAGTGGGTGATAGGTTGTCGTGAATAAATACTCACTTTTTCGGGAAATCTCCACTCAGAAGCTACAATAAGTAACTAAACGACTTACTTTTCGATTGTAAACTGTTAAACATATTGTCATTGACAAAATAATTTTCTCAACGAAAATTATTTTCGAGAATTGACACAAAAGCTAAGATTTGATACAGACTTCCTAAAAACTGTCATATACGTTTAAACAAGGTTGAATTATAAACCTGAATGATTCAACCTTACCCTTTCAGTGCGTCACGAACATACAAACGTTTATACAGCCATTACACTCTTGAGCATACCTGTGCGTTCTCTAAAACTCATGAAATTTACCCTTAACATTTTAAAGACCTAAAGTGAAAAACGTTATTTCCACACTTACGTTGTGATGGATGGAAAAAACAATACTGTTCCTCTGGACAACGAGGTAGGACTGATACCCTGTGTGATGTCTGCCAATTTATAAGGAAGGGCACGGAAGGTCACACCGGTCACCGGTACCCCGATCAGTCTTTGTATAAGGTTTCTTTGACCTTCACCAGCGAAGAAAAGGAGAATAACGACATCAAGCGGCAAGAAGGGAAAATGAGGAATGGCGGTTATGCGAATGTCATGTAAAGTTCATGAGCTAACTCTTGAGTTTAAAGCTAAATTGTAGGAATGATGTTTAATTTGAGAAAAACTTATACTTCTTTTTTATTGCGTCTAAAATCGTTTAGGTCATTGACCCTCAAAGTGAGGGGCGCTGATTTACATTTATCTCGAATAAAGATTAATTTAATATATAAATCCATAATGATTATTTTTTAGAACGGCTTGCCCTCTTACCTCCAGATGCAGTGCATATTAGGATTATTTAACTGTGAAATATTTCCGTGGGTAACATCTGGAAGTATTTTTCAGCAAAAATAAATTGTAGGAGCGCTGGAATCCTTTGGTGGAAAAATCACTACAATTAAACATTTTATCGTAACGCTTCATTGGTGCAATTCATTTCATTACAGACCACGCAGTTAAGGTGTGAAGAAGTACGTAATTATAAAATTCTAGATCAGGTATAGCACTGGTAGCTTAATTAAATATTGATTGATTGGTATTTATACGTTTCCAAGCGCTTTCCTCAAGATTTGCCCTTCAAACGAAACCTAATGCGCTTATAAAACTGGCAAGACGCAATGACGTTTTAGAAGTATTTTATTTTGGGTGCTGTGTAAAATGATATTTTTTACATTGCAGATATTTTAACAAACATGTTCATGAAAAGTAAGAAAGTACAGGGGTCCAGCATCGGAAAAAATGCCCGAAGTGGAAGAGAAATAATTTTTTTACGGAATTGGCAACTCAGGAAAAAATTAAAGAGCCATTCTTACAGTGAATAAGCGTCATAGTTTCTTGCTGTTAATTATGTAGTTCATGAATTCATTAATTTTATTTAAAAAGTTTACAATACATCTTACAGATTTCACTCTTCTCTACCGGTCAACATATTGGTCACGTGGTCCCTTCCCCTTACCGACCCGACATCCGTTCCTGCGGAGAATACTATCTGCAAGTAGTTTTTATAAAAGAAAATCAAAGGGAGGTATTATACGTGCGCTATGTAATAGACGTGTTTAATTTTGAACAGCGTCGTGTAGCAAAGTCTGGGATTGAATGATACAAATCAGATACTTAAATGTGACAGGTTATGTTTATTTTCTTGTTTTCGGAATCAACTGTGGATTAACATTTCAGGGAATCTGAAAATCAGGGTTTTAATAATTATAAGTTTATTCTAAACTGAAAATGAGTCTAGTTTTAATCGATTATAATAAAATCATCTCAATTCAACTAAAAATATATAAATAGTCTGATGCAATGTTTCGGTCACGCACTGACAAGTATGATTGGGGGAAACATAGCATGAAATACAAGAGCCACTGAATCGAAAAATTGATCTATATTTTATTTTAATTAATAATTTCATCACCGATACTCCGGTATCCATGTGACCTCATTGCTGATACATGAGAATTTTAAAGAAACATTTGGTGCAGGGGCATCTTAAATGAGTATCGTCATTTGTAAAAGAACAACCTATGTCATTTCTCGATCATAGTAAAATCGATGACAAGCATTATTTCATCGTCGAGGTCTATCAAAATATCGATCCTACTAATGTTCAATATAAAAGTACATGATTCTTAAATTTCATAGTATTCACTTTTATTACATTAGCATCAACATATTTTAAAATTGAGGCAGAAAACTCAAATTACCTTCGATATGATTCAATGGTCAAAGCCTAATTTTTCAAGAATGAAAGTATCATGAATGCTGACAAGACAGGATAAGGTGAAGTTTTCTCGGGTCTTCAATAGGGTCAGGGGTTCCATGATGACCGACGTTTCGATGCTCGACTCGTGCATCGAAACGTCGGTCATTATAGAACCCCTGACCCGGTTGAAGACCCGAGAAAACTTCACCAAGCTCATACGCCGGGAAAGCACCAGATCTTACTAAGACAAGATAATAAGCCAAGATAACAATTAAGTGAGCAATAAGAAAGGTCTTTCGCAAGAAGGTATAGATACCTATTTTAAAGCAGAAGAAGAAAGTTAAGTGTAAGAATATGGTACAGAGGATTCATAAAAATTGACGTAAGCCTAAAAAGGCTCTTTTACACTTTCATCCTCTCGTTCATAGGACACATAACGTCCATCGACAAAGCTTGAGCTTGAAGTTAGCATACTGGAGTCGCCTAATTCTTCCATATAGGAGTCTGTCCAGCGTGTGGCATGTATGCCTTCCATCCGCTTTCATTGATTGCTTTCGAGATTTCTAAATTGATTAAATTACTTCGAATATTTCTTGCCACTATGATGATAACAATTATATACTTGAAGTTCTGCTGTTGCAGCTTGTTTGCTAGCCCCGGGGTCACAAGCACGTGCCGATGCTCCAACAGTCATTTCTCATCCGCATTTCGCCACTTTGAAAGACAACTGATAACGTACGAGTCTCAATTTTCCGCTCCGTATTCTTTGTTAATTTGCAGGCATAGTAATCTATCAGGAACAAAACCTTTTCTTCGTGGGAGGAATTCGACCAAGCATCGCGGTTGTAAGGAATGGAGGGGCGATAATTAAAAAAATATGATAGTCCCTCGAACTTTAAATTAGCAGACTAGCAGTTTTTTCTTGAGTATCAAGGACCGGGTCATCCCAGTAGATATCGAGGGCATTTAGCAATTTAATTTTAAAGTGTTAACCAATTTTCAATTCCTACAAGAATATATTGCATTCTCATTAAATACAGGGAAAAAGAAAACTAAAATCTTGAAAATAAACTTTGGTCTTCCCTGAGAGCTCATCATGGATCGAAGATTTCAAGAAACTGTAATAGTAACTTTAACGGAGTCACCCGCTATGCGTGCATTATAATGCAACCATTTCAGAGAGTAAAAATCATTCGCCTTGACCGTCACGTCAAGGCGAATGAGGCGTCACGCACGACTACGAATGCCTGTGACATTGTATGTACGGTATTTCGTCATAACATCTTGTTCCTTTAAAGCCCCCAAAATTTCAGAGTGTAAGAGGACGTCTCGGTAGCTTAATTGGTTAAAGCACTCGGCCGGATATCGAGTGATCCGGGTTCGAATCCCGGTCAAGGCGAATGATTTTTACTCTCTGAAATGGTTGCATTATAATGGATCGAAGATTCGGGATTTCCAGACTGTCTGAGTACACGTAGAGTATGTCTGTCAATTTACATTTTGAAAAACGATATCTTTTGAGTAAGAGCATTAGTTTTAGGAGAGGCGACTGACAGCTTAGGTAATTTGCGCCATTAGGGATGGATGAAAAAGGTAGATGGGGGGAGAGAAACCCGGCGTCAGCATTAACTTACTCTTCACGAAAGGCGCCAAGGGGTCCATAGTTTAACGTCCCATCCGACGGACGGCGTACTCACTCAAAGTGCTCTCCACACAGCAACTCAAGTAGGGATCAGAATACCACTGAAAAAGATCTGTCGCCTCTAGGATTCGAATCCGGGCCATTAGGGTGGGAAGCCAGTGCGCTAACCTCCGCACCAACCCGACCTCCTATATCTTTTGAAGAATCGCGGTCCGAATAACACGATGTGGGGTTTTGCGCATCCAATTTATATCGCTAGGGACATAATTTCCACTGATCATGGAAAATATAATGAGTGAATTCATCATTAAACACTTGAATGTGATTCATGTCCTCCATTTTTAATTTTGTACCAGATGAAAAAGGAAGACTTCGTAAACAAAGAGAGGACTTAAAATAAAAGTGGTAGCCTTCTCCTTCGATAGACACATTCGTTTCGATTGCGCAAGTGGAAGGAGCTTTAAAATGCAATGCCTTTTCTACTCAAGTTGTCAATTAGGCTCGATCACGGTAAATAAAAGGGGAGGTGATCATAGATACGCAACTCTCGATTGAGGTCTAGTGGACCATTAGTTTAAGGATAACAGAGGGAAAATCAGGATGGGCAGTAATACCGGGTTGTGAGATAAGGTTGACCCTTATCCCGATACTTTTCAGAATGAATGCTGAAGAGATGCTAAGGTTAGCCTGGGAAGGGTTTGACCTAGGGAAAAAGGTGGGCGGCAAGATAATTCAGTCCATTAGGCTTGCAGATACTCAAGAAATAGAGTCAGACAGCCAAGGGATTGCAGTTATTATTGAATGTTTCACAGGAAGAATACGACAGGTAAGATTAACCACAAGAAAACTAAAGTAGGTAGATTATCGAGGAGTAGAAAATGTGAGTTAAACATTAAATCAGGGTGGAAAAAAACTAGAGAAGCTACAGGATTTCATGTATTTGGAGAGTATTTTATAGGAAAGTAGGCGAAGTAAACAGGAGAAGAATAGCACTTAGCCAAAGAAGTATTAATACGAATAAGGCGACTAACGACAGTACACTAAGTGAAGATGTGGCGAAAATATTAGTAAAGACTCGCTATTAAACATGGTCTTTGGTGAAAGAGGATGGGAATATGTTGAAGGTTTTTGAGCTGTGGAAGTGGCGCAGAATTTAGAAAACATTACAGTATGTTGCACAGAGATGAAGACAGCTGACGTTTTGAAGAGGGTGGTCAAAGAGCGGAATTTTTTGGGGTGTATTAAAAAATGTGGAGAACATGGGTGGAGGTAATACGGAAATGTAGTGGGATGTTGAAGGCTGTGATAAAAAAAATTCCGGCTCAGCGGGTTGGAGGAAAGAAAAGAGTATGCCTTCTAGACGGCGTGAAGGTAAGGAGACATTACGGAGAAATGAAGAAAGAAATACGTAACCAAGCCAAACAAGAGGAAGTTCGCGGTATGCGTAGAAGCGAACAGTCGTAAGGGACTACCCAAAATATGTCTTTATTGGATAAGAATTTCTTGAATGCAATGCCATGAGGCGTTTGAATAAGATGTGTTAGAATCATTACACAATCATGTAAAAGGATAGTATTTAACCATCTCCGAAGGTACCCCAGGGATTCTAGCCCAAACCTTTGGTGTGAGAAGCTAACAGACACCGCTCCAATCCAATCCACTGCTTACTTATTTCCTCACTCCAAATTTCCGCCCTATTGTGGATGGCCCAAATGCCCGCAGTTGCTGGTCTCCTTCCTTAATAACTACTCCAAGTATTACACTTCAAGTGCGCTTAAATTTTTGTTACATTTCCTATTATTTGCGATACAATTAGAATGGAATATTTGCAATAAATATTTAGTATTTCTTTCCATGAGTGTGAATTTGTGATTAATCGGATAAAATTAACGTTTTTGATTTAATTTGGTATTTATAGCTCTCACTGGGAAATGGGCGAAAGGGGTGACTTTATCTGACGGAGTAATAGGGTTGGGTGAACTCAATAACTTACATCAACAGCACAACTAGTGAGAGAAAGGGCACTGGACAATGCGTCACAGGGGGAGGTATTTCGCGGCCAAGTTTACCCGTGTTATCGCGTAAATATAGCTTTTGCCTTGCCACGTTCAAGCTGCGAAACGCCCGAAGTCTCCGACGAGAAAGACATAAATATTCAGAAAACACGAGACTTCTCTGCGTTAAGGATTCAATCTGAAAGAATTGAAAAGCCAAGTAATTTGGAGAGGCGAATGGTGTGACAATCTTTTTGTCGTCGAACGATTCCTTCTTCCCGTCAAACTTTCAAATGAAATTGAGCAATGTTAAAAGAAGACAAATATACAATATCATATCGTAGTTAACCTCTTAAATGTTTTACTGAGCGGGTTATGTTGTTGGTATAGGAGATGTACAATCTCGATGAATAAACTGCAAACTGGCGTTCATGCGAAATTGAACAAAGCAAAACAATTAGTGCGATAGTGTCAAAAGTCGAATTTCACTAAAATGGAGGAAAACTAACATTGAAAAATTACGTCAATTAAGTCAATCTGAATGAGGCATTTTAGTGATCGAAGCATGAAAAAGATAGTAAATAGAATTTACATAATATGCCTTGAATATAAAAGTAAAGTTCAGTCCATTCAAAGTTTGTAGGAAAACGGATAAGAGCGCGCCAGTATTTTGCGAATTGATCAATTGAAATGTCGAAACGATGAAAATGGATGCATAGATACTGATTAAGTAATGTTTGTTTGCAGGAAGAAGGTTAAAATTCTCCATGGTAATGTACGGCCGTAACAAGGCAGTAACAGTTATCAAGGTAAAGTTATAAAGGTAGTGTGATAAAATATGGCCCACAACATTGGCATATGATTCTCACTAATAAAATAACAGGGAACCAGGGAAATGCTAAACAAATATTACGTTTTTATTAACAATTTCTGCATTACATTTTTAGTGACGAAACAAACGATATTAATTCTGCTCAAATTCCTAATAAATATCTTACATTCTATGCTATGATTACAACATTTCCATTTGTAGAACATCTAATGAGATGGACAATTGTAACATTATTTTTTGCCGACGTAATTATGTTTATGGGAGCGTTATTCATTAGAAAACTAATTGTAAAACAGATGAGGAATATTTACCGCAAAAAAAAATATGGACCAACACAAATAATCTAGTTGTAGGCAGAGGGAAATCCTCTCCTGCGGGAATCGAACGAACGACATCTGGCTGCCGAGGACATTACCTCGCCGCCACCGAGGAGGGCAATTTTATCACATATTCAATTTTATATTACTCTATACAAATGCATTGCGAATATCAAATGCATTATATTATCTTTGTCTAGTCACAGTTATATTATATTTGGCAGACCTGTTTGCAACTCATTCCGAATCCTGGCACGCTTGAGCGAAAGAAGAGATGATGGGAGTAGCAATAAAAGAGCAAACACCAACAGGATTGGGAACTACCGCTATAAATAGGATCGAGATAAGAAAGAAAATAAGGTCTAAATGAAAAGGCGCGTGAAGGCACATGGTCGAAAACTGAGAAAATATAAAACCTATGGACCATTGCGAACAGATAGTAAAGTAGGCTGGCAGCTCTCCATTTATTTTTTCAGGGGAGGAAAAAAATACCTATATAATACCCATACCTAATACCTAAAAATACCCATATAATGTTCTTATCCCTTTAATTTAGTCGTTTTTTTCGTTTAGTTAACTCATGAAAGCTAATCCCGCCGATCTGATAACAAATATATTATTTTCGTTTTCCAAATTGTCTAAGAATACTAATAGCCATGTACAAACTTCATGTATTCAATACGTAAGATATGAAAGCATGAAAACATGGGAAATTGCTGTATTAAGGCTCACCAAAATGTAAATATTCAACAAATCATGTTGAAATTTTCGCAATCACTTTAATTGAGCGTGTGCATTCAATCTCGCATTTTGAAGTGCACATGTTTCATCGTAAATAAGTAAAATGTAATAATTGAACGACGAAAGACTACTTTCCCGGTATTTTTAGGTGTTTTTTCTCGACTTTTCCACTAGGTCTGTTTTTCCATTATCGACCGATAACGTATAAAATGACCCTGTCGGAAATGCTGATAAGACTTCACCCGGAGAGAAATACGTGGCATATGCAGAAAGTAAGATCCGAACGAACATATTCAACCAACACTCCCAGGTGAGTGTCAGGAAGAGGCCCAGCGTGAAGCATTAATTAAGTTAGCTAATTCATTAAGTTAGCGATTTTCAATTGCAATCACATTTCTGCGCGTTCTCCCTCTCCTTTATCTCGACCGATGAAGGTAAAGATGGAAAACTCCTTCACCTGAGTGAGGGTCAGTGATTCGATTTTCAAGTACTAAAACTTTCTACCCGGAACTTTTTGGCAGACAATCAATCAGCGGGCAAAATCCTATGAACCACAGAAAAGTCAGAAAATGGTATTGCTATTTGAATAAAACAGGAAGAGTGTACAAGATTTAAACTGAATTTGGCCCTCTGTCGCTGACCACGAACTAATTGCAGGACCAAGGGATGGCAAGAATGGAGTTCCAGGAAGTTTCACCATTTCTGATTTCCAATTTTTTTTTAAATTTTACGAATACCAACAGCCAAAATTAACTTCTCCGTAGAAATTATGTCGAAAGCAGTATTTAAAACAATTCTTTGCCAAAGAAAGAATAAAATGTGAGAGTAAAAAATCTGCCAGTTTCCCCAAAAATTGTCTAAAATAGCTAAATCGTCGCTATTTCACTGAAATTTGTCGATCCTTCCAAGTAATAACGTGTAGTCGTAACTTTTATTCCACAAATGTCAAATGAAAGCTCATATAATATAATAAAATTTTAGCTTCTCATAGAGAAAAAGGTAAGTGAATATATTTAGAAAAAGTAAATGAATTTAACATGAATTATGGGACTTGCACAATATTTGGCTATGCCCCTAGTAATTTCATCTCTAATTCCCTTAATTTTCGTTAACTTTAAGATACATTTATCAATAACGCTCACTGTGCACCATTCACACTTCTTTACGAACGCAAGGTATCCGAATACACGTAGAGTGTGTGACTAATAGAAAAAACCGGCACACTCTAAAGAGTAAGAAAAAAATACTTGAAGCTTGCACTCATATTTCAAAAGCGTTTGGATTTCGCTGGAAATCTCTTAATCTTTAAATACAGAAAAAACCTAAAGATTAGTTCCTTTGCGGCAACATATAATTATATCACCGATGGTATACGTGTCCAAGTGGAATAAAATCTTTTTCCTAGCGTTAGCGCCTTTATTTAATGCTAATAATTACTTTTCATGCATTTCAGTTTGATAAGCCAACTAAGACCTTGGAATAAACGAACTTGATTGAGCGAAATTATAAATTATAAACTTGACTAGAAGGACATGTATATTAAGCAATTTCCTCATTAAGTGTTCTCTACATTTTGTCATTTTGAAGTATTTTTAAGGTGCCTTTCAGCAAAATTAAAAAAAACCAACCATTCGTTCATTAAGCTAATCCGTAATCTTCATTTCACAGGTGAGGACAGATAGGTCCACCTAATACTAAGCCCAACGACGCGTGAAATTTGCACATTCAGGTTACGGGGAGGCAGAAGGTAGTCTCTTTATCACCTGCGTTTCCCACGAAGTTTTGGCAACCAAACACTCACTACATTGGGTGAAGCTGAGAGCGCAAAATTGTCCCCGGAATGAGTCTGGCCTCCCAAGTTAGGGACCCTATGTTCAACCCACACTATACTCAGTCCAAAGACTTTATCCCTGGGCTACACGCACTCACATTCAAATTACGGGAATATTTAAAGTGGAAAATTCGAGAACTGTTAAATTAAAGAATGATCTTAGATGCGTAGTTCAGGCAGTCCCTCAACACTATTTCCTGTTCCTCAATGAACAAAATACCTTCGCGGAAACCGTTTTTCATCATCAGAAGCAAGCGTAGGTGAGGAAAGTCGAGGAAAGGCGAGGAAATGAACTTAATTCAACTTGTAACGACTACTGCTGACGCAACACTGGAGTAAAATCAATGAAACTTGTAACGCATATACTTAACAATGAAATGACAATATAACATACAATTTGCACAATAAATCATTGATCATTCTTTATTGAATGTTTGTTACCTAAAAGATGACAAGTGAAACTTGAAGCTACCAAGTTAGGAGCATGTTGTGCCAATTTTCAGTATTGAATTAAATCGAAATGTGTTTAGAATGATTGCGAGTTACACACCTGCTTTTATTTTTGGCATAACAATTACTCGCGACCATTGTTGTGATTGACCGAGTGGAGTTATCAATGTTCCTTACTTCAATGGAGAAGATGAAAATAATTCCTTTTTCAGAAGCACATACAAAATTAATTACTATTACAGTGCACACCAATTATCTCTTTAAAAAAAAACAGTAAACACACTCCTCGCATACGGCGGACTCGGCCAGGCGGAATTTCTTGCCACACCAGCCAGCACGCGCTGCCAAAGCATAGATAAATATTGCGTAAACCGCTAAAGAGTTTATCGCAAGCACATCCTTCCTTCCTGCAGAATGATGATCACGTGCAGAAATTGCAGCTGGAGTCATTCAACTCTTAAAAGAGTTGGAAAAAAAATTTCAATTCGAAAGAAAACCAATATGGTCCGTTACTTTAGGAAGACTAGAACAAAAAGAGTTAACTAACTTTTTGATACATTTATTACGAGTAACAACTATATCTGCTCTCATCGGTTCTCGGAAATTTATCTACACTGGCATTTGCCTACACGTAACTGTTTTCCCGGAATAAACCACATTGCCTGATAAACTTCTGTTTAAACTTCTTTTCTTTTGATTGGGTGATACCCAATTCCCTGAGTCGGTTTTTCGAAAGATTGATACACGTTACACGTGATCTCATTTTATGAAGTAGTTACGTTTATCCAAAGAAAGAAAAATAATAGAAAAAAAATAATGACAAAAAGAATGTTCTCCTAATTTTACATTATTAAAACACCATGAGAACAAATCAACATTTCACTTGATTTCATCTCAAATTTGTTGGTCGAGTATTAAATTAACTTAGATACCTCATTGCCCAACAATATGGCTCCCACACCTCACATTGGAAGATCATCAAGAGCAAATTCATTAATCTTCATTCGAAGGTTTTCTCTCGTTTTATAGTAGAGTACCTTAACATTGTGATTTCATCAATTTACGCACGCACGCGCGCACACACACACACATATATAGGATAGGGATGTTGGGCGGGATGAAGGGAGGAAAGAAGTACACAGAGATGAAGAGGGACCTGATGTAGATTAGGTTGCTGGACTGGGTTGTGTTTGGAATAACAAAATGTTTATTTGATTGTTGTGTCCATCCGAAAACCTACCTTAACCGGTAGATTACCTAATAATATATATATATATATTTTTTTTAGGTAATCTACCGGTTAAGGTAGGTTTTTGGATGGACCCAACTATCAAATAAACATTTTGTGACTCCCCACCTAGCAAACTAATCTATATCAGGTCCCTCTTCATCTCGGTGTACTTCTTTCCTCCCTTCATCTCGTCCAACATCCCTATCCTGTTCCTACCCTTACCTCGCTTGCCCAACATTCTTCCCTCTATTACCCTCTTCAACATTCCACTACCGCTCAATACGCCCTTCATCCATTTTTCCTGCCTCCATAGGATTTCTCTCAACAAACCCCTCTCCTCCCCCACCATTTCTAGTACTTCCTCATTTGTTTTCCTTTCGGTCCATTTCACCTTTTCCATTCTTCTCCACACCCACATTTCAAAAGCCTCCAATCTACGTCTATCCTCCTGCTTCAGCGACCACGTTTCCGCGCCGTACATAGCTACGCTCCATATCAGAGTTTTTACGAGTCTTGTCTTAACATCCCTACTCAACGTCCCCGTCATCAACTCCCTCCTCCTTGAGAAAGCCTCCTTGCCTAGCGCAATTCTTCTCCTTACGTCCCTACCACTTTGACCGTGTTGGTCCAAAACACTTCCGAGATATGTAAACTGTTCTACCTGCTCTATTTTTTCCCCGCCTATTTTAATATTTAGCTTAGCCTTTTTCTTTCTGGAAAATCGCATAACCTTTGTTTTATTAATATTTATTCTCATCCCATATTTATCGCACTGAACCTCCAATTCACTCAACAATGCTTGCAACCCCTTGGCTGACTGAGCAACTAATGCTTGGTCATCAGCAAACCTAACCGATTTTACGAATTCCCCTCCGACTTTCATTCCTACCTCCAGTTCTTCCCATGCCTCTTTAATCATTTCCTCTACATATACGTTGAACAGTACCGGTGACAATGGGCAACCCTGCCTTACACCTCTTCCTAACACTGCCCATCCGGACTCTCCGTTCCCCACTCGCACCTGAGCAGTCTGAGACATGTACAGGTTGCGGATCAGTCTCCTGTCCCTCCAATCCATTCCTATTTTCTGCAATACACACCTTAATTTTTCCCAATTCACTCTATCAAACGCTTTTTCGAAATCTACAAAACAGGCAAAAACGTCCTGGTTGTATTCTATATTCCTCTCGACTAGTGATCTCATTACTTCAATGGCATCACGCGTACCTCTTCCTTTCCTGAACCCAAACTGATCATCCCCTAAGTAATCATTTGCCTTACTCTCTATCCTTTTGTTGATGATCCTGAGAATAACTTTAGCTGCGTGGGATATCAAACTTATTGTTCTGTAATCCTCACATGACGAAGCCTTTGCCTTTTTTGGAATAGGAACTAACACCGATCTCACAAAATCTTCCGGCCAGATTCCTTCCTCATAGATACTACGAATCAGTCCATATATGGCCTTCTTCCCACCTTTCCCTAACCATTTCAACATTTCTACAGGAATATTGTCCACCCCCACAGCCTTATTTGCTTTCATCTCCTTTAATGCCCTTTCTATTTCATCGTCGAGTATGCCTGGACCTAAGCTATCTTCTTCTACGTCATGTTCCTTTTCTATGTCTAACCTTGTCGGCCTAAGTTCTTTACCATACAGTGTTTCTATATATTCCTTCCATCTCTCTTGGATTTTTCCTGGTTCAACTATTATCTTACCCCATTTATCTTTAACTGTTAGCACACATCTTGCCTTCTTACTTCCCGATAATAACTTAACCTTGCTGTATAGAGCACCAATTTCACCCTTCTTCTGTAAACTTTCCATATCCTCGCATTGCGTTTTCCACCATTCTTCTTTTGCTTTATTTGTGGCCCTTCTCAATTTATTGTTTAACTCTTTGTACTTCATTTTGCCTAACTCTGTGTTTACATTTTTCCATCTTCTTCTCTCATCCATCTTTGCAATCATCTCATCCGTTACCCATGGTTTCCTTATCCTTTTCCCGTTAACGGTTCCTATAGTGTCTTTAGCGGCTTCCAATATCCCTTTCTTGATACATTCCCATTTTTCTTCGATAGTACTCAGTTCTTTACCGTCATCCATCATTTTCTCTACAGCCTCCTCATACTCCTTCCTCGTTAATTCATTTACTGCTTCTAAATTCCATTTTTTAGCCCGCCGCCCTTGCCTTATCTTCTTGAAACGAACATTACATTTCATAACAACTAAATTGTGGTCAGAGTCCGCATCCGCTCCTGGGAAACTGTGCGAATTTATCACACTGTTCCTAAACCTGTGCCTAACCATAATATAATCTAACTGATACCTTTCTGAGTCACCTGGCATTTTCCATGTATACCTACGCCTTTTGTGGTGTCTAAACCATGTGTTAGTGATGACTAACCCCTGTCTCCTGCAGAATTCAATTGCTTTCTCCCCGCGTTCATTCCTCGTGCCTAACCCATAGTCCCCCACCTCACCACCATCTCTTCCTTCGCCTACCGTCGCATTCCAATCCCCCATCACTATCAAATGTTTCCCTGCAGGAACACTCGCGAAGATATCCTCTAACTCATCATACATCCTATCGACTTCTTCCTCCTTGTGGTTGCTCGGTGGCATGTATACCTGAATAATGACCAAGTTCGTCGGCTCTGCTTTAATCTCTACGAGTAAAATTCTATCTGTCGCTTGCTCTATGTTGACTACGCTTCTTCCTACCCCTTTATTTAAAATTACGGCAATATATATATATATATATATATATATAACCTCTATAATATATATATATATATTTTAATATATATATAATATATAATATATATATAATATAATATATATATAATATAACCTATATAATATATATATATATATATATATATATATATATATATATATATATATATATATATATAACTTAGATAGCAACACACAATATGAGAACACATCAAAGGAGCACTCGTCCTAACTAATCTTCCGAGGAAAAAGGAGTACAATTCCGTCGAAATTGTCAAGAAATAACGTGCGAGTGTTCCTTTTATGGGTGCTCATATTGTGTGTTGCTGTCTAAGTTTTTTATTTAACACTTCTGTGTTACTTCAAAGAAATCATCTATGGAAACATACATACATACATTTTTATAAAAATATATATTTTATGTTTATATAAAAAAAGATATATGTGTGTGTTTGTGTGTATATGCGGGATACGTATATACATCCCTCAGTTCCTTCTTCTGGCTGTGCGTGCGTGCCACGAAACACACTGTTCCTATCCTTTATGACGTTGCATGATTCCTACTGTCATTTCCTTTTGTGTTGAACTCCTTGCATGACTTTTACATTATTCTAGGCTGCAAAATGCTAACCAATAGGATCAACCATGAAAAGGAGGAATTCAATCAATTCACGAAGTTTGAGGTCACTACGGTAAGTTTCATTTCCCACTCAACTCACTCAATCCCACGGGCGGCCATATGCTTTAAATCGTCACTGGAGGACCGACCTTCCGAAAATAGACGAGATTTACGATCTCTGTCTAGCTTAGACCGGAAGATAATAGTCCAGAACCGGAATAGTGAGTCGCAGCTGTTCCTCTGAGCACAAAATGTCAATGTGATACTCAAGGAATTCGCGGGGAAGTGTAGCGGAGATAGAGGCCGTTGTTCTGTGTTCTAAGGAAGAAGAGAGAATGCAGTGTTATGCACCAACTCGTTTCGTATTTCCATATGCTGCGGAGATTAAATGACTTTTATAACACCCTTCCAGGCTACTTTTTTTGTTTCGATGGTAGGGTGAAAGAGAGCGACTGCGGCATCCCCGTCCGGGTATGGGTCGGCAAGGGATTATAAGGCCAGACAAATGAGTACGCCGAGCACATACACATTACATTTTGTAACAAAGTATTGGGTTTTATTAGCCTTCCTTCTCCCACCCCCAGTAGAAAAGACGGAAGAAAATAAGAGAATTTATTTTTGTCAGTCGGTATTCGAGTATTTTTTAGCCTCTAGGTCAAGAGCGTTCGTCGTTGGAACACATAAAAAAGAAACGACAATGACCTTACTCGTAAAGTTAATCCTGAAGCGATTCAGATAACGAATTTAGCTTTATTGGTAATAAATAATCCTTCCGTGCAATATGCTCTATAAACATTCCTCTAAATTAGCCATTGCCCACTGTTTACAGAAATAAAGGCTATGCAATGAAAACAGGACTCACAGTGCAACCCAGACATTCCCCGTGCGTGACTTTCTGTCAAGTATTTGGGACCGATATTTATTTATTTAACCTGAAAAAGCACGCCAAGGGCACATGGGAAATCAATAAGTTTTTGCCGAATAGGTATCATATTAATAGACTATTTCTTCAAGTCAGAAGTGGCGCATTATTAAGTTTCGTCTTCACTGAATTAGAAAATCTCATTATATCACAATAAATATCACTTATGGTATGCTTAAGTATTACGATTAGTTCCCATAGGGTGCTAAAGATATAAATACAAGTTTAAGGGCATAGGAAAATCGAAATTAACTGCTCGAGCGTCGATCAAGTTTTATTACCACCCAAATACGGAAGCATTAGAAATAGAATAGAAGATCGTATTTTTTATATTTTTCTCGTAAACAGACGTTATATTTTTTATTTTGCACTATATTCATTTTTGCACGAAAGCAAAATCCTATATTGTCATTTCTCGGTTAATAGTTTGACTTTAGAGTCATAGGGAAGATGCGTCTTGCCGAACACGTTTGTCAAACGTAACCGAGACACGTATGAAATTCCCAAGCTTAATATCTGATTTTAAGAGGGAAAATGAACGGATAGTAATTTCCTATATATTATCGAACAAATGGGTGTCGGCACGCAATGCACAGAAAGAAAAATGTTTATTTTCGGAATGGACGTAGAGTTATGCATTGCTTTACTCGGCATAACAGGATGCTGACAGACCAAGGAAGAGTAAAGCTTGTTTTTAGATCATATCTGTATCTATGCAACAATTAGACTTGGAGGCAACAATTCCCAAGAATGCACTTGACACTTTCATGCTATATTGTAAAGACTCAAAAACCAACCCTCAATAATCCACGATTGTTGTTCGCGATCTTGTTGACTTTTTATTCTGGAAATGTGTTAGCTCCTGAAAACGTTTTGAGTTTTTTTCCATGCCGATTTTATGCAATCCAGTCAGCAGCAAGCACTCTGTTCAATCACAAAATTCTTAATTCCAATGTAGCGTAGGATATGTGAGTTATGCTAATGTTAAAATTGATTTCATTTTGAAAATACGGTCAGTGAGCTTGTGCAAGGCTCTCTTTCTATGTAATATATATAACAGACAGCATACCAACAAAGGATTAGGTGAGCTTATACATTGCCCCAATCCAATAGCTCAATAACAGGTGATCCAGTTAACCCTAAACGCAAAGTTATTACTGCGTGGATGTTAACTACAAGTATTTTTCAAAACCTACGCGCTCAATTGGATGTTGGTTCATTACACGGAGGAGCGAACTCATACCATAATGGTTAGTCATATCAAGTATTTAATAAGTTGAATACATCACACTTAATGGGTAATATGAAGAAATTAATGTTTTACCAGTTTCAAATGGCACATTTCTCTCGTGCATCTTCGGATAAACCATGTATTTCTCTCACACTATCAACGGGTTACCGAAAGCCGTCTAGTGTAACCCAGTGAAATTGTGAGGCGAGGTTCTTGCTCTTTAGCTGACTAAAGTACACATTTCCAATTCATTTTCCTGTCTTCCCAAGCCAATAAATAAATAAAACAAATGAGGCTTCTCGGTACACATACGAGTATTCGTATTCCTCCAAACATTCTTTTTCGACCGTTTTTGTTCTTTGTTCGATGGAATCAAATACCTTCTTGTTACAAACTTGTGTAGATATTTACAATTATTTTGAAACAATTTTGTTCAATTTATTTCAGAAACTACATAGAAAAAAGTGACCCATGACTTCAATAAAACTGGACATCAAGATTATACCGTTGGGGCTACTTACCTAAAGAAGATTCTTCTTTAATTTTTTAATCCTTGAATAATTTATCCTTCGTGCGAAACTATCAAGACTCTGTAGAAACAGAACATTAGCAAATGGAATTATATATGATATTTTTATTACATTATTTATGATATGATATTTCACCACATACAATCAAAACAGAACATTTTCCCGCTCTCCTTCATTGATTTATTTAATATATTTACCACAAGATGTCTCATAATATTATTTCAATATATTGATCATATGTTCGATCGTTAAGCGATATATTTTGGCGTTTATAGAATCCTTTATGTTTCATAATAAAAAAAATGAAGCACATTAAAGTACAAATTTATTTTTATACGCCAGTTGGAAACAATTTAAAATTTAGATGACATATTATTATTTTGGTCTTTCGAGAAAAGGTCGATATGCCACCGATAGTGATGAACTGCAACCACAGACATGTGCAGGAAGTTCAAAACTTGAAGATCTAAGCAGTCGAATTTCCAATCGGCTGAAAACGATGTCATTGTTTGGTGTTTCGAAATGTTGAAATTTTAAATATGGGTTTCCTACGGGATGTATTTTATCTAAGTTCGAACAAATGTCATTCGAGTGAGAATATTTTTTGTGCAGTATGTTCGATACTCAGACAGCCGGGATTAATAAATAAGAATACTTATCGAAAACCTTTCTGCAAGTTTATTAGCAACAAGGCTGGATATCCTTTGCGCGTGTTGTTTTTTGGGACAGATGATTTTGCCTTAGAGAATTTGAAAATTTTGAATCATGAATTGTAAGTTAGTTTGAATCCAAGTGAATGTTATGGGGTTGAGCTTACGTTATTCGTGATTAAAATTATTGGTGCTTGTTATTTTTATAGAAAATTGGGTACAATTTTGAATCGCCTGGACGTTGTAACATCGAAAAAGCTTAAGAATTGTGCTGTGAGTAAATATTCCCATTTAAATGGGTTGAACACTTTGGACTGGCCTTTACAGAGATGCCCAAATGAATATGACATTGGCCTCGTTGCATCATTTGGCCATTTAATACCAGAGAGAATAATTAACTCCTTTCCTCAGTAAGTTTTACCAGTAATAATTAGCAATTTGATTTCAAACACTACCGGAGGAAATTGCATTTTATCCTCGGAAACGTTTATTCAAAGTAGAACAAAATATTCAATGGATCTATAGTGGTTCTTTAAGAACATTTTAGTAACTGGGAACGACTCTTGTTTCAATTTGTAAATTATAATGTATAAATTGAATGATCTGAAGTTACTTTATATCTCAACAGAAGTTACACAACCTTCTCGTTGAGCAATATTTTAACTTAAATGTACACTAAGGTTTTAGGAGGATATTTTGAAATCTGTATAGAAACTATCAATTCCGAACCTCACTACATCGGTGGATATATGTACAGTTGATTGATTTGTGATGCTTCAATGTTCCACCATTGTAGAACTTGCCATTTCCTTCCTTTAAAGACTGTTTGGATTCATAGGGAAACTTTGGAGTTTTGAAACGGGGTTGGTGCTCTTGTCTTTTTACCATTAGTATTCTGTTTTGTTTTATCAAAATATATATTATATTCGCTAATCGCGTACCCATATCCAATGCAGCATTTTGTCATTCATTGGCACATTTCCATTTCACTATATGCAAATGTTTGGTAACACAGCTAATAAAAATTTTCAAACTGATACATAAATATACCTTGAATAGAAAGTTGATCCTGTTTACACAGTGAAGATAATAATAAAATGTGTCCAGCACAAGTTATTAATCGCAAAGAATACTCCCAATAGTAAATAGATAAATTTTTACTTAAGAGTTGTAATTTCTTTGAGCGTAGTGTATTTTATGTTGCCAAGATGAAAGATTTAATCATACGAAGGAATGAAATGAAAAGAATGTTTTTGGATAAAATCACTTTAAATGGGTTTACTGATTGAATTTTCTTGTATAACTTTCTCACAACATTTTACCAATGATTAACAAATAACATTTTGGGATGGCTTCTTCATAATTATCACTTCTCTACATATTCAATATTTATAATAAGTCATTTTTGACTTAATGTTCTTTGAGTATGAGAAAACATTTAGTTCTCACCTAATTCATTTTTGTTCCTCCTTCCAACCCAATTTTGCTTATTTTTCAAACTAGATTTTGCCTGTTTCTTAGGCTGAAAATTTCTCATTCTGTGTATGTAATTTGGTAAAAAGTAAAGAAGTGAATTTGAATGTAAGGTATCTTTTAAATCACAGGTTGTTTATGATTGGTGACTCATATTAAATAAGAAAAACTTAATTCATTAGCCAAAAAAATGAAAATGACAATTTTTACATTCAAGTGGGATGTTGAATGTGCATGCAAGCTTGTTGCCCAGATGGAGAGGAGCCGCTCCCATTGTCCATGCCATAATGAATGGGGATAAAGAAACTGGAGTTACAATTATGCGCATTAAGCCCAAAAGGTTTGAAGAATTGTTGTGTTCTATGAATATGTATTTGCATATTTGGCTGTATAATTACAAGAACTGCAATTGAGTTTCATCAATTACTAATTGTGGAAAATGTATCCTACCCAAAATACAGCTACCGTTATTCCAAATATAACTGGAAGATTTAGTTTTCATATTTTACCCTTAAAATATATGAATTTTGATTTCAGCTATTCTTTTTCTCTATTTAATATTAAAGGTTCGACGTTGGAGAGATATTAGCACAATCTCAAATTAATATAGGGCCTCATGAAACTAATTGTGAGATATCAAATAAATTAGCTATTGCTGGAGGGAGACTTTTAGTCTGCTGTTTACAAGATTTACCAAGATATTCCAATAATGCCAAACCTCAAGGTGAAATTGGAATTACATATGGTAAGTGAAGATTTCCAACATGATAGCTTAGCCTAATTCATACAGCTACTACTGCTGTGTATCATTTTTGTTGTAACATAAACTGCAGTTTGAACATGATCAACCATAAAGTAGAATGCAACCTGTAGCATTTAATACTTCTTAATCTACCCATCTTCAGAGTTATAAGAAGGGATTACGGAATGGTTCACATACACTGCTGCACTACTCCTAAGGCTTCAGGCTCTGGAGGCCCATAGGCTCAAGAAGCTTCATTTAAAGTATTTAACATGCCCATGAACAAAGTAGTAAAAATAAGTCAAATCAAAAATACTTTTATTATCAATTCACAGTAACTAAGAAATGAGGAATGAGTGGGGTCAGTAAAACATATTAGCATTTTTTTAAAATTAAATGTTAAAAAAACAAATGAGTTTTTAACCAACAAATTGAATTGAAAAAGTATATTCTCATTAATGGTCACTTTAGTTTATCAGGGGTTGGTTAACGTTTTTTTTCTGAAATAGAATAATGACAGGGTTACATATTTCAGTGTAAAAACCCTTAAACCAGGTATTACTCAGTCCATGATAATGGCTCATGTTCCAACTTGTTAGATGTTAATGTATATTGATTTCACCTAAAAGTAAAAGTTTTCACCTGAAGTGGATGTGGGATGTCTAAAGCAGTCTTGGTTCAAATAAGTATCTAGTGGGAAATTGCTACTACTTGTTTATAACTTCCACCTATTGATCACCAAGAGGGGTAGTTGGGTTGGAAAGACTCATTTGGAGTGTTTAACTGGAGTAGAGCCCGAGGCTTTGCAAGTTAGTAAAACCATTGGTCCCCCCATTGTGTGTCGAAGACTACCTCACAGTATTCCCATTTCCCCATCATGTTTTCCCACTACTGGAGTTATCAGTTTTAAAAAGTAAATTTTTCATCTTCAAGAATAACCTAAGTTTTATCATTCAGGTTTTATGTACATTTGAGGAAAAAACAAAAAATTCTTATAGGTTACTTATCATATTATAAAAATTTGAAAATACACTAAGTTTTAATTTTTTTAGCATGAGCTAGCACTGGATAAAAAAAACCTTAAACACAGTAATCAACCCGTAGGTCGGTTTAGTAGGTGATAGTAGAGCTCACCCATGTACTAAGCCTGATGGCGTGAATATTCACACATCAAGGTAGGGGGGCCAGTTCCTTTCTCTGTGCCAGTTATGATTTCCCAGGAAGATCTGGTACCCGAAAAATCAACTAGCTTGGGTGGAACTGCAAGTGCCCAGAGTGACTTACCCAGGAATCGAACCCGGGACCATCCGGTCAGTAATCCAACGTTCTACCCACTGGACTACCGCGACCCACCTAGCACTGGATGTCTACTGTATATACACTACACATGAGGAAAAACAAAATTCCCGTGGAGCTACTTTTAGGTTTGGGAGAATGGGAGAGGAAGTTTTTATGGACTAATTCGTAGCCCTTATGAGAGAGGAATTGGGCTGGAATATTTCATCATATCAGTGTTAGTTCCAATTCCAAAATAGGGAGTCATATAGAAAGAATACAGAACAATAAATTTGATTTTGCTCGCAGCCACAGCAGTTCTCAGAATCATCAAAAAGAGAATGGAGATTTGGGAAAATGCTTACTAAGGAATGAATTGCTGAATTTCTTTAAAACAGCCAAAGCATTATTATATCAATGTTTCTTTAATAATGTACATAGATTATGCTCTTTTAACCCAGGTTATAGCATGAAAATATGGATTGCAGGATTAGCAGAAACAATTATTTCTTCCATAGGTTGCCAAGCTACGTAAATGTTATAGTTTCTATTGAGTCTTACTTTATGTGAATGGAAATTTGCTGGTTTCACTATCATATGTACTCTTAATCCTTGTAAATTTCAGCTCCCAAGGTCACACCATCCCTAGGAATCGTCAAATGGAAGGAGAAAAATGCTGAATCTTTGTATAATCTGTGGCGTGCCTTGTTTGGTGTCTATCATCTTACCACCTCTTGGCATGGTACACAAGTGAGACTTATGGATGTTCACCTCTGTGATGACAAAGATATATCAGGTCTAGATAGGCCTGGAAAAATTGTATTTTCAAAATCATCAGGAATGATATTGGTGAGTAACAATTCAGAAGCTTATGATGCCCTGTGAGGTAATATAATAATAAATTTAGGTAATGCTCCAAATACTTGTAAACTGGTAATATAATAGTCATTCAGACCCTAGGGATTTATATTAGCCGTGACAGGCTCTCATTTGTGGCAATTCATACTTAGATGAAAACTTGACAGGAAGGCATGAAGAATTTGCATGTAAATGTTTATAACATCATCCTCAAGCACAACGTTTTGGTTGACAAAGAGTCACTACTGTGCTGTATGGTTTAAATGACCATGTTTTGGTAAAATTTCTTATTCAATTGCACACCTTTTTCTTTGAGATAAGTAATAGCTTCATCCAAATTGCTATATAATGTGGAAGCCATATTTTGTACAGTCCTGCAGAATGGAAATCACAAAATGAAGTAAGACTCTTTGTAATAAGGAATAAATATTGGTCAAGCAGGGGGAAATTTTTAAACCAGCTTTAAGAAACACATCTGAGGTATCAACTCTAAGGACTGTAACTTCTTAATGGCATGGCATATGTTGGGGTACCCAAAGAGTCCTAAAAAGTTCAGAAATCTTACATTTGGAGTAAAAAACAGAAAAAACAAAGCATTAGTTTTACTTGACCCTACATGGAGAGACACTACAATCAGATTGCCCAAATTGAGGCTGTGTTTCATGTTGAACATAAAAATATTAGCCTAATTATTTTGTTTTCTGAATTCATTTGTTTGCTGCTATAAGTTTTATTTTGTATTAATTTTATGGTGTTACTTCAAGGAAACGTTTTATACTTTTCCTCAACCATAATTTGTCAAGAAGTGATTTTTGCTTTTGAGTGGTTTCCAGACTTAATGCTTATCGGTGAGAATGATAAATTTTTAATGCGACTGAAGTGATACTACCCTTGCCTCTTGTTGAGGGATACCATTTTAGTGAAGCAGTAAACAGGTGTTGCTTTCAGAATATTGCTTTCATTAAATAGAAAATTCCAATTTCCTTCAATGGAGGTCAGATATCATCTTAAGGTATCAACTAAAGAGGCCAAGTACCCTCATATGTCAGTATTCTGTGGTTACAAGGGAATTTATAATCTGAATGTTGTATTTAATATTGTTCAAATAATAATGATTTCATTAACAGAGGGGAGAATGCCTAACATTCTCCCATCTATTACCTTATGTTGAAGAAGGTAATAGAGGGGAGAATGTTAGGCAAACGAGGAAAGGGCAGGAACAGGATAGGGATGTTGGACTGGATGAAGGGAGGAAAGAAGTACACAGAGTCAAGAGGGACCTGATGTAGATTACGTTGCTGGATTGGGTTTTGTTTGGAGTTACAAAATATTTATTTGATAGTTTATTAGATAGTGTCCATCCAAAAACCTACCTTAATCGGTAGATTACCTAATAATAATAATTCATGTATATTCATATTATGTACCCAAAATCTCATTCAAGACTCACCAACTATTCTTTGTCATATCTTGTGTGAGGTCATTAATTATTAACTCAAGATCAATATTTGCTCGAATATAAACTTGTTTGGGGGTGCTGAATGCCCTGGAAAACTGGGAATCATTTGATAGTCAAATAGTAGATGCTCTGGTGAAGCAACTATGAGGGATCATTTTGCAGTTTTAGATAAGAACCATTGAAGCAACTTCTCTAGAGGGTGATTGCTTGATGAAAATTAAACCATTACATTTTCATGAAATATCTATATGAACTAATGTTGGTTTACTAAGGAATATTTCCTATATGCTAAACACAGACATGCCAACTCTCCCGATTTAAGCGGGAGACTCCCGATTTTTCCTTCTTACGTTCTTGATGAACTGTTCAAATTGTGTACTTAGCTTAACATGTTAATAAAGTGTGACATTCATTAAAAATTGGCAAAGTGTCATAAAGGGATTAAGGTGCCATGCAAATATTGTGGTAATTAAAAGTGATTACTTCGTGATACACTTCTAAAAATCTCCCGATTTTTCATTTTTGAAAGTTGGCATGTCCTCCCGATTTTTCATTTTTGAAAGTTGGCATGTCTGTAAACAATTCAAGGCCTTAGAATTGAGATCCTTAACCCTATATTTCTTCCCCTCAGACTGTTCCCATTTGAAAAAGGAATTAGATTACTTGAAGTGTAATTATCAATCAGTGCACATATTAATAAAAATGCTGATAGCAGCAGTAATTAATATTAATGAAATATTGAATACCATTTTTAGTTAACATTTCGATTTTGTGAATTATAGTTCATTGTTTGCCCAAATAATTAATGTATGTTATTTATTTTATCTTCTAACAAGGTTGTATGTGCAGATGGAGGAAAAATTGGATTCAGAAAACTTGGCGTTACTGGAAAAAAGCCCATGTCTGCAATTGACTTTTACAATGGTTATATGTCAAAAAGAAGTGCTGATGACTGGTACTTTTCTTGAACATGATTATTTACGAGGCACTGTGTTCTAGCATGTACCTCTATAGTAGTAAGGTGATTACATGCATACTTGCAAAGTATTTTGGCAAATAAATGCATTTACTCTTCTAAATATGCTTGGTATTCTCATTTCATTTCAGATGGCATGCTTCCTACTTGAAATATTACTTTTTACCATTCCCTATATCTATCCATAAATTATTTTATCAGTTTATTGTATGTGTTTCTCTTAGGGTAGGGAGAAACAATTTTTGTCTTTTTCAAGAGGTCTCTCATTGAGATTGAAATATTATTAACTTTTTCCTCAAGAAAATTGCAAAATATATTCTACCCAATCTCATGCATCATTATTGCTATTAAAGGGTATCCCTAATGGATTTAATTAACACGAGCTAAGATATAATATCCCTATGATCTAAACACCTCACTTCCTTTGGTATTAGTGCCATACTCATAATGTTGTCACTAGTATACATGCTTCATCCATTTTATCAAGTATTGTACATCTGGAAGACAAACCCCAAACTGAATTGTGCATTCTGTAGGTAGTATAATTACTTGGGAATGGAAGTTTCCGTCACTCATCTTAATAATCATACTAGATTGTATTAACCATATCAATATTTGATTGAAATGAATATAATTATATTACATAATGTTTCGTTTCTGGATGTAAGTTATTTTGTCAGCTTTTGGCATAAAATAATTGTTTATAATAGGGATATTTTGGTCAACTTTAGAAACACCTGTGACTGAAAGTAAAACTGTTTTCCCCCAAATTTGGCCAATGTAGATGAATTCCAGGAATGGAACATGATACTTCAAAATACTGCATAATCCTTGGCTCTATTATATTTTAATGTACTTATATGGGATTCATAAAGGGGATAAATGAAATGAAGTTTGCAGATATATGATTATACTTACAAAGGGTTTATAAATCAATTATTCATGTCCAGAAAGCAGGAAGAGTATTGCTGATTGTGTGCCGTTTGTTGTTAAATTTTTCACTTTTTTATTATGAGTAAAAGCAATGAAAATATGATAGTAGTTACATTTAAGTCTGTTGTTTTGAATGTTTGAGATTTTTTTCTCTACAAAATTCCTATCTTTTGTGAGTAATGATTGAGACTGAAACTACTGAAGATTGTTTTGTTAACAAGTTTAAAGGCAGCCCATTAAAATAGTTTAATGTTACCAATTATTTATATTTGAATGGTTTTCCCTGTTTGCATTTAACTTCTGTAATGAAAATAATGACAAGAATGAGAAATGATTAGTGAGAGTAGGATTTTCCAACAAAAAAATCGGATTTTCTAACAATTCCTTTCCAATGACTCTCAGTGATTACTTCAAGAAATAAAGTTGCTATATAAATATATGGATACAGATTACTTGTAGTTTTACATCAATATAGTGTTTTTCCTGTGCAAGTAAAAGATCCTTGGTTCAAATTTGGATAATATTTGGGAAAATTCCATCTAAAATCGAATTAGTGTGATTTTTGTCTATTAATAAACTATTTGGATAACTCGAGTTGCATTGAATCCATTAACTTGATAGTGTTAATTTCATGTGGTATGAATCCAAGATGAGCTCTATCTACATAAAAGAATCTTCAAATGAAAATTACTTTCCAGAAAAGGTGAAGTACGATTTTAATGACAATCAGATTTTACAGAAACGACAATTACAAGTAAAAGTATGAATGGCACTACAGCCAATCTCTCCTACTGAGGCTATAAATTATCAATATGACAATTTTTACGATGAATTAAAATATTCTAAGAATTATTTTTATAGTGTTCATTGCACATCTATGATCACCATAAAGTAAAATATCAAATCAATAATAAATGAACTTCCCACACTAGAGCTACTTTAAATTAAAAAAAAATAGGATACATATTTCTTTCTCAAAGTTAAAAAAAGTGTTCTTGAGTGGCTGCTGAAGTTTTTACCATTTTTGTGGGAGTCACTAATGAATTTGATAGAGAATGCAAAAATTGAAAAAGCTTTATTCAACCAAGTACTGTGTGTGGGCAACAATATGAATCATAATAGGTTAGGCATATAAGCGTGAAGTTTTAGTGAACTTGCTGGTTAATCGAAAAGAGTCGAATCCTGTTTCATGTCTTCCCAAGACAACCCGCTGTTATTTTCTCCGATGAATTATTTAGAATGCGAAATAAAAGTTGCCAGCGAAGAACATGAAATAGAATTTAATGTTACAATTATTAATCTCCCCTGTTAGTAGGTCAATTCAAGCTACGATATAGAATCAAATACGGATAATCCGGCCAACTTGGAATTTTGAGTCATGGCCCATATTTGTATCAAATATCTATTAGTTCACTGAACATATCGCTTACAATCCAATTGCTAATAGCAATTTTAAAGTACATCTGACTAAAGTTACGAGAAAACCCTTAAATCAGGAAATACATTCAAATTAAGTGATAATAAAATAGCTGAATTTCGGATGAGCGAAAGTTGGGGCCTGTAACCGCGGCGACAGCAAAGATGAGGTCATCGTTCCAGTGACGTAATAATGTATTGATTAATTTTGCTTTCCAGAGCGCGGACTCCATGGAAGAGTTCTGTCTTCTGGAGCATTGTCAATCAGACTCTCTAATTTCGTTATTTACATAGATCATAAGATGCTTTCGTAGGGAAGTAGTTAACAGGTAAATATTAGGTGGCAATTTGGGAATTTCTTCCTATTCCAATTGTTGAATGGCTTTCCCTTTTTAGACTTTTTGTGACGTCGTATGTAACCACCGTAATCGAAGGTATCTGCGAAGTACCTACATGCGCGTGTAAACGCGTCAGAAATGGGGGAGTTACCTCCACTGCCAAAATAACGTTTCAACTTTAAGAAAGACAACAAATTTGAAGCAGAGGATGATATTGGACGTAATATTTCGGTGCAAATCATAAAGCAGAATTACTGATGCTTCTATAAGTAATGCTCCGCAGGTAAGGAATCCTTCATTCTGCTAACTGAAAAATGTGTTATTTCATTTTCCCCATTAGTTATCACTTGATTATTTCTACCGTCCCTTTTAGTGTTTTCGGAAATAACTCGAACATTTATTTAATAGAGAGAATATATTCTCTAATGTTGGAGTAACCTAAATTCGTTGGACCATCCGGGAGCTTGTTTATTTTTGCTATCCACTAATTGTAAATAATTGTACTCATGTTTCAGGTGCTTGTTTTTTTATAACGTAAAGTATTTAAATTTTTTATGTTTTTATAATTAATTAAATGTCCAAAACTCTATTTATCCCCGAATTTGAAAACTTTGATCTGTAATGGAGCATTATGTAAATAACATTTCATTGGTTCCTCTCCGGTGATGGCTGTTTCGTGGCTATGTTACTTAAGTGGAAATTTTCAGACACGTGATATGCGGGTTACATATACTTTTCCGCACCCTTCAGAGAAATCTTCATTCCAAGTAGATTGTGACTTATTTTGAGTTTTAAGCAATTTTTTCACAAATCTTATTGCGTACGTTAACAACAAAACTCCAAGACGTCAATTTCGTAGGTATACTAAATGAATGAAGCACTCTACGGTGACAAGTTACTCTAAAAGCATCTTTGTGGTGAATTTCTACTGGGCATTTTAACTTAATTTCCCTCTTGCATCAAGCAAATACTACCTTTACTTGCTTATTCAATTAAGGTATCACTTTCTTACTGAGTTATTCTGCTGGTTTTTAAATGCAGATCATAATATTCATTAGCAAAACGTTTTTAAAACATTGTATAATTAGCTAGAAAAAAGTGTTATTTACCTTTATCATTGTCACAAATGCTTTTTTGGAGAACTCTTGAAAAGATATACATTTGCGATGAGTTCATCACTTATTGTACGAAGTCTGAAAAATGTGGAAAATAAACAATTTTATATTCACTATAGTTGACAATGTATTGCTTTCCATCAATCACCTGTTAAAGGGAGACTGGCATGATGATACTTTTGGGAATTTACTTAGAAGTTACTAGAAATATGTGAATTGAATTGGTCCATTGATTGTTAATTTTCGTACTTCCGTTTTCTCTTTAATTCATGTGGTTTATGTGGCTGTCATAAAATTAAAATGTTTCATGTATATTTTATTAAGGACTTGAAGATGAGTGCCAACAACAACAACAATTGTAACAACAATGAAAATGAGGATTCCATCCTAGGGGGAATTGCTGAAGCACAAGTTGGATCAAAAAACATTTCCAATTTGCTCGGTAATCCATCCCCTTCCAAATGTTCCTCCAACCTGAAGGAGGTAATTGTGGTCGGAAGAGAAGAAGCAGGCCCTTCAGGAGAAAATCCTGCCACATTTCTCTCACCTACCTCTTCCACTGTCCTCACTCCGCGCAGCAGTAGTGAAGACCTCAGCGAGTATACAGATGCTGACGAAAGCATTTCAGCACCTACTGAGTTTTTAGCAGAGGTATGTATTGTGTCTTCAACAGAATACTTTTTCCTATTTTATCTTATTTTTATTTCTAATTTGCTTCTGATAAACTATGCCATTGGTACAGAAATGATGGGATATAGTTTTTTCAGGATATTATTTCATCATATTCGAAAAGGGATGTACACATGAAGATAATTTTTGTGAAAGGACTGATGCTGTCAATGATCTCTGGTTAGCATAAGAGGCATAGAGAACTTATAAATGGCCTCTATTGTTATATTAATGACAGTGTGCAAACTTTTTCTCAGCTCTTAGTTCACTTATAAACAATTGTGTTTTGCATAAAATATGTTTCCCCGAGAGTTAGTGCAATTAGAGTATTTGCAGTGTTTCCTAAAGGGCATGACAGTTGAATTTGTATGGATAACATGTAGGTTTTTGTTTTGGTAGTGCTGCTTAACATGGTAGATAGACTTGGTCATTTTGGAGAATAATTAAGACTGAAGAAAATAAGATGTTTTTATAAAATTTCTTCCCATTTGGTCTGTTACCTCTTATAATCCCAACCAAGAATTCACAAATGATGTCATCGATCAACAATAACTGTCATGATAATCCATTGTCATCATGCAGCATTCTTTACCCTTCTACGCTGGTTATCTTTTCCAGTGAACTTAAAATAACCACATCCATTCAACTTTGTCGTCAAGAAGTAAATCTATCCTTACTTTTATCTTTTTTTACTTTCTGCTCACATCTTGCTCTTATTTTCTGTCAACATTAACTTTTTCAAGTCCAAAGACAAGCTATTTCCAAAATAATTATCCGCTGAATATATTTCTAAGGTGGGTCGCAGTAGTCTAGGGGTAGAGCTAGACTGTTGACTGGAGGGCCCGGGTTCAATTCCCGGGCGAGCCTCTCTGGCCACCTGCAGCTCCACCCAAGCTATGTGATTTTTCGGGTACCAGATCTTCCTGGGAAACCATAACCAGCCTAGGGAAAGGAACCCCTACCCTGATGTGTGAATTTCACACGGCATCAGGCTTAGTACTGGGTGGACTCTACAATCACCAACCGACCTTTGGATTGATTACTGTGTTTATGGTTTTTTTTAATATTCCTAAGAGCCTTTAATAATAAATAATAATTGGAGGTCATGACTACTAATACTATCACTGGTAGGCAGTAGGGGTACTTGTTGGTACAATCATCAATACATTGCTTTAACATAAGATGAATATTAGTTGAGCTCCAGATTTATAATAAGTTTGATCCATACTAAATGATACTGGAAATCAGGAGCATTATTTTGTAGTCAAATACAGGAGTGGAAAACCTGCCAACCAAACGACACAAGCCTGTGAAGATGCCATGAGGTAATATCCTTGCAAAAACACGTTTATGGGCCTCTTAAATAACACACTTCTCATGTTATACCTGATCTTCTGGCTAACTTGCCCATTGTGCTATATAGTTTCCTTACCCCATGTATATGGTAATGTTACCTGATTTTAATATTTAAGATAAGGAAAAAGACAACACATGTACAGCAGATTAATTCTGCTTAATATTCAAAAGATCACAATTGTAGGTAGCATTAACTTTTAAGTATGGATTATTAGATAAGGTTTGCTTCTTTTTTTGAGGAACCTGACAATTTTATCCTATAGAACATTTAAGGAAATTTTGTGATAACAATAAAAATATCAGTGATGCATGATAACACCACTTTATTAATTAAATGGATTATGTTGGTTATCATTATGTCGACTGCACTTCATATTTTTGTTATATTACTATTTACTACTATTCTTTCCTTTTTTCCTGAATATACTTTCAGATAAAACATCCAAAGGCAATTTGCATTAAATCCCATATGATTATAATTGCATGGGTCAACTAGATATATTATAGTGCTTGTTTATCTCATATTCTGTGTTTGATAGGGCATATGCAATGGTGTCTTTCTTGTCAAGACCAAAAATTGCAGGACTAGGGCATTTATGAATGCAAAAACTCCAATTAATCTTTGTCAATCTATTTCCAGTTCCTATCTGCTGTCATGATGAGGGATTTTACTACTGCCCTGAAATACTGCAAACTAAGTAAGTTCCTACTGTGCTTATTAGCCTCATTTCAAACTAATATTTTATGAATAAAACAGTTTCTGGCGTAACTTGGTGGAAAATCTTCATACTGACTTTTAATAATCAAGCCACTTTACTTTCCACTTTTGTGGAAAAGTAAAGTGGTTTGATTATTAAAAGTCAGTAATATTTTATGGTTTATGCATTATTTCATTAGATAATAAAATTTGTTCATATCAAAGTTGATAAATTTGGTAAATGATTCATAAAAACTCACCTCGTAAAATACAGAGTGAATTTTTTTATTCCATAAATCAAATAGTTTTTATAAAAAGAAGGAATATACACAAGGAAGGCAACAATAAAACCATCATTATGGAATAAAAGATTTTTCAGCATTTTACAGATATACATTTTAAAAATTTTTCTTAAAGAGTAAAATTATTATAGTTACAAAGAGTTTTGATAGGATTCCATCAGTCTTGTCACTATTAATACATTATGTCATTGCAATGTTTATAATAAAAAGTTAGACCTCCTTTGTGAATAATATCCCAATCATGGTTGTCTATCTGTTGTTTGAAGTTTCACAGCTTTGAATCCATTTCTCTCGTTGTGTATTCTTACAATATAGCCGTTACTCTTGCTTTCCAACTGCCAAAAAAATGGTTTTAACATTAAAAGAGTGGTAGAATTCTGTACTGAGAAGATTATAGTAGTGGCAAACATGCTGTTTGAGCAAGACCTTCAGAGACGATATACTTAAAGAGTACATATAAAAATGCATAGCAAGGGTCAAAACTCTGCGAGACAACAAAATAAAGCAAAATGTCTTCAAATAACTGCATTTCAGAAAATTAAGATAAATGAATTTGACACAGCAGCCAATTAAATTGAGAAAATTAAGGTGCTCCAATTGGGTAAAATTGGAAGATTTTCAAATAAATAAAATAAAGTATCAAGGTGCAAACAGGAAAAGCAAAATACATTCCATGGGATGATCAAATGCAGCTAAGAAAGTGGACAACTGCCTGGGGATTTTGAGGAAAATGGGATGTTGAAGTACTGCAGAAAATAAGGGCTGAGAAATCTGACCAGCACCGAGTCTTGATTCTGACATCACATACATACGTAAAAAATAATGGACCATGGTAATCAACCCAAAAGTTGGTTTGATAGGAGAGGGGAGAACTCAAATAATACTATATCAGTCCAACAACATGTAAAATTCGCACATCAGGGTAGGGGGCCCAGTTCCTTTCCCTGTGCCGCCTGTAGTTCCCCAGGATCACTAATAGTCCAATGAAGGAGTAATTGGTGACAGCCTAGTAAATGAAATATTGTAAAACCCTGCTTGAAAATGCAGGTAGAAAATGTGAAATGTCAACCAGCTTCGGTAAGTAGCATTTTTGGACTTAGAGAAGAACTGTGGACAACATACACATGTTAAAGAGAATCAAATTGTATGAAACAGTCATTCACTTTGACAGAAGAATAAATTGTTATCTCTGTAAGAACCAAGCCTCCACAACAAAAATGAGTGAAAGAAGATGAATAGAGGCTAAAGAAAGGAAATCAAGTATGAATTAATCAAAGATCCAACCTCAAATATTTAACAAACACTTAGAAGAGGGAATAAAAAGAACAAGATGAATTGCCATAATAGGGGTTGGAGTTGGGCGGAAATTAACACACTCCTGTTTGAAGATAGCATTGTACATCAAGAATCAAGAAGATCTGCAGACATCCTTGAATACAACAGATAATGTCCCGACTTGAAATAAAAAATATGAAAATCAATTGGGCGAAATCCTAAAGTATATGAAATAGAGAATCTGAAAACATATATTTCATTGAATGGGGAGATTTTAGGTTTAATGGAATCTTAGGTACCCCTCAAACAATTTTGCATGGGATGGAAGTAGCTCAGCAACATTAAATGCAGAATAGCTCAAGCCAAGGAGTTTATAATGAAGTGGAAATTATTATGCCCAGAAAATATTGTAACAAAAGAGGAAACATTTGCATGGGATGTTCACTCATAGGCATGGACTATTGAGAAAATAGATGAAAAAAAATGCTATTAATGGACCATTGGTAATTGGACGAATTAACCATTGGGAAATTAGATGAGAGAAGAATAGAAACCAATGGTGAGCACTATACATTTAAGGAGAACCAGATGGATAAGGCACAACATGAGACAATGAATTTATTAGGAATCTCATGGGGGAGAAGAGAGCATGAAAGTTCCAGCAAGCCCAACCATAGGAAAATGTTTGAAGAAGTAAACAAAATGAAAAAAAAGTAAAATGGAAAAGTTAAATATTAAGATACCACACATTTCATGATAATGCCAGTTGGAATTTTAAAACCATATAAGGTTTGAATGATGGGATAATTTCCTTTGAATTTATTGCTTTGAACACTCCTATCCCCACATTCCTTCAATTCCAGTGACTTTTAATAAGTTCCTTCCATAGTGCGAGCAATACATGGTTAGAAATACCAGAGTAATTAGATGAATTTATTCACACACCTCTTGAATTTGAAATTTTATATATCTTTATGCATATTTTCAGTTTTACAATATGAGCCAAACAATGCTGCTGCCAAAGAATTCTATCCTCTCATCATTGAAAAAATAAAACTAAGTAAGTAGAACCTTTAAAAGTCCACATTCTTACAAATCAAATATTTATATATGCGTACCAAGGGTACTTCAACTTTACACGCAGGGGAGATAACTATTTTTCAGTCATTCATAAGATCAATCATCCATCCTATTTAATTTCAATCTCTCACTGTTTGGGGCCAATCTATTCTGAAAATGTTACCTATAAGCAAAATAATGAATAATTAATTCACACAATTGTGATTTGCTTTTATTTGAGAGCTGTGTAATCATATTAAACTCCCTGTTCATTTTTTTTTAAATCTGATGACGCTTATTATTAAAATCAGTAAGAAATTACGAATCTTAAGAATACATTTGATGAAAGTGATGGAATTATTTAAATTTTGAACCCAATTATAATTGAATTGTAGTTCTCAGAACTTTCAATATCAGTTTCAACTACTAATTTTGAGTCCTGACTCCAAAACCTAATCATATTTCTTTCCAGTGTCTGATGAAAGTGATAGCAACAGTGAGGTGAGTGTTTATGAAGATAATAGTGATGCTACAAGTATCAGTGGAGAGAAGCAAAATAGTGAAGACTCTGATGCTACAAATGCCAGCTACTCCAGTCTGGAAGATGATGAAGGTGACTCTAGGAATTGTGACAATAATGATGTAAAGTTAGGTCAACTGAAAATTCCTATGACTTCAGATGGGAACGGCAATGGTTCTTGTGTTCTCACCCAAACTAATACTATGCAGCACAAAGACTTTCAGGAGCAGGGCATACCTTCCTTTCCAACTAGCAGCTCTGACTCAGAATCCCCAACCGAGCCAATAAGTCAGACCATTGTGAATGTGTAATGGTACTCAATAAGACTTGAATAATGACAAAGGACTGATAATATAAGCTAACATATTTTGTCTAATGTAAAATAACTGTAGAAAATTTGCTTTATAAAAATGAATAGAGATTCTTTCTCTAGATTTGATGTCATTAAATCTTGTACTATTTTTCAACCCAGTAACACTTCTGTTTACTGTCATTCATCAGCATTAAATGTAAACATTTTAGAATTTTGTGCCAATCATTCTTGAAATGTGTATTATGGACCAAATATTCAACCAAAGTACTAAACTTGCAAAATTTTATCAGTAGTGTGGTGAATTGCATGCTTGATGAAAGTATTTAACCTTATAAAACATATCAAATACTACCTAAGTAAGTGATCGTATAAGCTTAATTAATAACTATGGATTATTTTGTTCAATTTCAATGTTCTCTCATGTGGAAATACACATTGATGTCACTATTGTTATTCCCTTTAAAGTTTTCAGTCTTAACTTTTATAGAAAATGCCAATGACACCTGTCTCATTAATCTCATGTCTGTCAAGCAACCATTTGTGCATCTTTTATACTCAAATGTTTTATACAAATAATAGGACAATGGGTGCTTCCAAATTTTCATAGGAGTTTTTCAAATGCAAGGATATATTTTTTCAACTGTATACAATAAAATTTGGTTTCTTCCTAAATGCATAACATATAGAAAAATCTTGTTCCTTTGATCTTTTTATCCATTGTATATTTATAGAAGCATGTCTGTATTGTTACTCAAGAGCTCATATTTATTTGAAGTCAACATATATGAACACTGCTTCAAGGCAATGTTATTTGAGAAAATGGATTTTATATTTGTTAAAAAAGTGTTTCCATGATAATTTATTACAAATAAATTTGGGTGTATGGGAGTATTCATTTCTTTAAATGTATGTACAACATAGGTCCTAACTTAAGTTACCCTAATCATATTTACGTTGCACAGTATATCAATGAATGCAATATGAATTTAAAATCGACATGCCTTTTCAACCTGGAATAAATTGAAAATTTTCATCAATAAAATTCTCTGAAATAGCTCATGTAGTATAATCATTGAATTTCTTAGCATAAAAAAATATGAGGGAGGATTACACATTTCATTATCAATATTAAATATGAACACAATAAAATGGGTAAACATTGGTGGAATGCCTGCTAATTATCCACTCAGCAAGGAATTCCTTAGGAGTAACTTTTTGAAAAATGTTTTCACTAAATTGCTACGAATATGTACTTAAAATTGTATATAATTTAACGAAAGGCACCTCTAAATTATGGATAATTTGAGGTAATGGAAGATGCTATATTAGTAGTGTCTTTCTGTATTCTAAATCATATGCATTGACAGAATTTTTTGAACTGTTGAATTACTGTAATTTTTTCGAAATTATTTGAAACTTTTGAATACAGTTGTTTACACATTTTCAATGAGACAGTTCGACTATTTTCTTTCTTGAAAAGCTTGCTATGCAGTTTCTCAATAAATCCATGTTGCCATTCACAATGATTTCTGTTATAAACTTAATTGCATAAGGCATACACTAAAATCTGCATCATATATTTTTTCCTTTTAAAACTCCTATATTTGATTTATTTACAGCATCATTCATCACTGTAAGATGCTACGATGTATACCACTTTGTCTTTCCTTACTACGACCCCTTAACTTTGTCCTAGGTGGTATTTGTGTGCATCTGTACATATATGTGTGTAGGTACACACTTGTATACACACTCATATCTATATATATACATTTATAATTAGGATGTTGCATACTGCTCTAGATTCTGAGACTTAAGATTTGTACCCCAGGTTCTGGTACTGATGTACCATATGTTTTCTTGCCATGTGTATTATCCCCTGACACCTTTTATTATGATAACGGAAAAAGAAAATACTTAGTTCTTCCACACACATTTAATTACACACTACATTACAAAGTCATCATCAGTCACCCGATGATGACTTTGTAAGTCGAAACCTAGGTCGTGTGTAATTAAATGTGTGTGGAAGAACTAAGTATTTTCTTTTTCCGTTATGAATCGCTTCCACAAAGTGATGCCTCAAACCATTTTTTTTATCTCTTATGATGCAAATAAGTATCAGGGGTTGATACTAGTAATGAGAAATAGCTAGGATTCTTGCCCTTGGTACTGGGATCTAGTTTGCTTGTACTCCCAAGTACTGGTATCAATATCAAGGAATGAGTACCTAGTTTTCTTGCCCTAGATACCAGTCCCTGATATAAACAAGGGAAGACAAATTATAAAATCTGAGTATGATAATAGATGTCTATTGAATTGGCAATATATTTTTAGTGCCTTCCCTCTAGCATCCTCATGAGGTTAGCAAGATAAGAATTAGCTCATAGTGCTGGATGAAATATAATATCAAAATAATGTGCATTGGTATTACCTCTGCACATGTTAGACTCTAGACTTAAGCTGTGACATATGACAGGTGGAAAACACTTGCAAAAACTACTAACACAAGTCGCCTAAGTTCTACTTCATGGCACATATATTCATGGATATGGAAATATTTCAGACTAAATCTATCCCAAGAATGATTTCACAGGAATTTCTGAAGCCATATGCTGTTTCATAAATATGTAACAAAAATACTTTACAATTAAAACATAAGACATTGCCCATAGGATATTTGCCAAATATTTCGATAGAAGAAGTTATGTATTCAACTCTTACACATATGTACCTATATATGATAAACTTAGAAAAGCTACTGGTTGATTGCTTCCCTATTTAGGATTGGAGAGCAATGTCTTCTAAAAAAAATACAGGGATCTTAATAGTAATTTTACAATTAATATATCTATCTCGTTCTCCTTTGAAAGAGAAGCATTGTGAGAGCAAATATGGGTAAGGCTGAGAGGCATTGTACAGAGATTTGATGCAAACGTATTGGAGAGTACACTGGAATCAGAATTTTAATGAGTAGCAAATATTGAGAACTGGCTATGGGAATGCTTTTACAATTCATATTATGTTCATTTCTTCTAAACTGCTCCTATCCCTTACAAAAATTAACAGCAAACTCGAAACTGTAAATATATTTTTTCCAGTGCAATTTTTGTTCCTCTTTTTGCTCTGGAGAATGTACTACTTCTATCACTTCCTATCCCTCCACAAAACAATCACCATTCATCAACAAAATGCTTCAGAGGCCGGCCCTTCCTGCTCAATCCCTTGGAAAAAGTTTTTCATTGTCTTCATTTTAAAAAACCTACCTTCTTCCATCTCAAAAATGAACATACATACACAGAATCTGGCTTAAATTTAGATCTATTTGTCAAAACCTCCATGTTCAACTTGTCATTAACCAATTAACATAAGAAAATAACTTCATCCTCTCCCTAATCCAAACCTTTACCAGTATGCATAATGTTAAACAGTAACTTTCTCTTCTGAAGCTGGAATGTTGCTCTGAAAGTACACTTTTATGTATTGCTTCTATTGGCCCCTCTTCATCTAGTATAACTACCATGTGCTATGGGTTTTCAACAAGTGGGTTTTTTACAGATTAAACAAATATATGCTGTGTATAATCTGATCTACCCATTGCAATTCAACAGGGACATTGTATTGAGTAGAATTAATGGTTATCATTAAAAAGCGATAATTTTAACACTTCCACAATTTATTCTTTGAAAATATATTTTACTTAGGCAGTGGGGCAATTTGAAATGGTCAATACCTATTGATCAAATATACAAAAATGTATTTGTGTAATTAACCATAAACTTAATGTGTAGACGCATGGTAGCTTAACCATATGGTTCTCCATTTGTCCTCTTCACCTTCCCGAACTACTTCTAGGCTTCATTAATTCTTGTTTTACCTCTAACAGCTGGTTTGGAATTTTACCCAATTATATATTCACCAAACCTATGCAGCAGAGTGGGACTAAAAGTGTACTTTTCAATATTTACATTATAGGCTGCAAGTCAGCAATGATACTTAAGTATAAATGTGAGATGTTAGGCAATAATCACAGATGAAAGTTTTATACAACATAACCTCATCCTCGGAAAGCTGATTTTGAACAACAAAATTGCAGTTCAAGAACATCAGGTTTTTCCTAATAGTATGATGTGATATCCTCTTTCCTGTGTACTTCACTCTCTCTTCATTGGCAGTAGTACTGTACCCTATCCTTCTTTGGTTAGCTAACTTATCTCCCTCTCTCTGTATTTCGGTACTCTTGTTGGATCCCTGCAGCTATTTTTGGGCTAACCAATAACTTCTCCATTGGTCCACAGCTACCCATTTTATCTAAATACTAATATATATTGAAGCAGCTATCCAAAGAATGATGTTCAAATCTCTCAGTTCATAAAAAGGTGTAAACAATTCATTGCCTAAATGATGATACTTGATATGCCATAATAGAAAGGTATAGTTAATACAAAACATATGCTTTCTAGAGTAATTGAAAAAGGACTTATTATTGAATGTGCTATAAGGAAATTCATAAAAAAAGGATATTAAATTTTATTAAAATATACAGTTTTGTGCATTTTCCAATCGACTGTGTCTATCAAAGCAAGGACTTAGCAAAAGTATTGAGCAAAATCAATTGCCTAGCATCTCACTGAGTGGACCTATTTGCAGACAATTTCTCAAAAGAGGGGATGAGTTTGAAAATGAAGCAATCTATATTAACTAGGGATGATGATAACTTTGCAAGAAAAGTTCAAAATAAATTACCACTTAACATTATTGCAAGGCATCTAAACTAATCAGAATCACAAATCATTGTTACTATGCAACAAGACAATATCTTGATGGATTATTTTCAAACAGATAGGATTTGCACTCATACCTACTTTGGGTCCAGCCCTGCTGCACTAACGGTTTTAATTGGAACTGGTTGTATTTTCTGGAGACATTTAAAAGGGATTTTTGACAGCCATATTAGATATACGCATACACAAGTTTGTTAAATGGTTTAATTAATGAATGGTTAACACACAAAAATATTGTAGGATTATATCGTAATAATACCTCATTCAAAATCCAATGAAACAAAATTTTAAAATATACTAATAGCATTTTATATTTACAATTATTCTACACAAATTCATCAAAATTACACACGTGTATTGCAATTTAGAGACAGGATACATATTTCCTCACATTGTTACTTGGGAATATATTGTAAAATTACAAATCCATTTCAATATCAAAAATAAAACAATAATTATATGAAAATTTACTGAAAATTGATTAGGCATTTTTCCTAAAAGCAAACAAGATTTCTCCCAACATTTACCAACTAGCTTTTTCCAATAAGGAATTAAAAATAAGTTGAGGTATCTACCACCAGCAATAACTTAAGTGGATACAAATGCAATTCAGTAACTATTCAATTTCAACTTACCAGTAACTAACATCTAAATTTCACACGAGGTCAATTTGAGTCTGTAGGTAATCAAAAATCATCATTAAGTGATATCTTTATTTGGAATTTAAATATTTCTACACCAAGAAACTTTTATATATTTTGATCTAGTCCACATATTTCCATTTTAAATGTAGGCCACATCTAAAATTCTGTTTTGCAGGCCATTGGGTTTTTCACATATCACAAAATGCCATTTACTGAACCTTCTATAAAGTAATTGGTGTTGATGCATATATTAAGAAAATTACATTTCCTTGGATACTTTTAGTTTTGGCTTTAATGGTATTAATTGAAAAGGTATTTATAGAAAAAATTCCACTGTCTGAGTTGTAACAATACAACTTGCCACTTAAAAAATTCCATATCATTCAATCATAAAGTGTACTAATGCTTTTTTCAAAAGCTACCAGTATTTCCTTTTGATTTCAAAATATGACTATAGCTGAAATGTTTATGCAGTATGTAAATAAAAGATACAGTCTGAGCATAAGGCCTTAAAATATCAATGCATATACAGTAATGAAAATGAAACTAAAATTACAATTAAGGTGCAATGGTAATTACAAATGTCATGTCTAATTTAGACATGAACCTTGTACGTATTATAATAAATGATAGTTGTGGTATTAAAAATTGATGAATCAAGGGCTATAGTATCTAAGAGAGTGAAGATAGTCCATCAGCAGTGACTCACAAAATTATTCACAGTTAAGTCAATGGTCAGAAGTAACATACAAAAGGAACTTCAAGAGCAAGCCCAAGAAATATGAGGGAATGGCATCACATCATTGTTAGTGATTATAACGGTTTTAACTGTAGATAGCATTATCACTATACCAATGATCTTACTCAATAATCAGACACAGTAAGAACTTTCAGATACAATTAATTTAATAAAGATTATTAATTTTTAGCATTGATAATACAAAAGGAAGAATTATTTTATTAGCATCAAAAAGGATCAAATGAAAACAATGCTCGCCAACGTAAATATGATGAAAATCATAAGGAAATTTGATCAATTCGATGACTTTTAATGACAATAATTGATATATGAAATGCCTACAAAATGATAAAGTTAAAAAATACCTTCAAAAGCACATCACAATAATTAATATAAAACCTTAATATATTAGACAACCATCTTCTATGATTTACAATTCCAGTAACAATTATTAAAAGAATGATAATTTGATTTTTTGAAAAATACCAATCACTGCAGTAAACTCAAATTTACAGCTGCCTATATATTATGCAGATGCTATGTACCAATAAAGTACAGGTAAAACATGTTCGCCGAGTAATTAAATATTTTGTATGAGGATACAAAGTCTTGAGAATTAAAAGATGTTATGCATCACCACTGACAACCAGCAATAAAGAGATGCCAATCTTTTCAGAGTATTATTTAAGAAAATTAGTGGACTGAAAAATAAATGTATGTACTGACCGAGATAAAGACTCTTGGATCTAATATTCACAGAAGATTAAAATGACAAATAACATTCAAACATGGATTAAAATGCCTGGCTTTTCTAAAAGGCCTAAACACAAGAAACATTCAACAAATTAATAAAGTAAATACCTAATTTATATAATGGTAATATCTAACTCATGAAAATAAAAAAAAATGCTCAATTAGTTTTGATTCACAAATAAATGCAAATGCAATTAATCAACAAATAAATAGATTTTCAATCATCGTTAAATTCTATCGGTGAAATAATTTATTCATAGTAGCCTTGAGAGTTGTCAAATTCAAATATTTTTCTAAATGGTATTTTTGGTATAGTTGTATTAGAAATTAAATAGTAAAGGACATTTTACAAAGAGAAATGAGTAGATAATGAAATAACTGAGGAGCATTCACAATAATAGTAGCAATGCTAATGCCGATAATTAGCTGCCAGACTATAAACACACAAATGAGAAATTTCGATTGGGAGAAACCATATTTCCCAGATATATGTATATATATATACCATTTACGAGGGATAATGGAGGTTTCACCCAAATCACAATTTGCCCATCTTACACATAACTCTGTCAATATTTACAGATATAACAAATATTTAAATTTCATGCACTGGAGAAAAAAAGGAACAGGATTCAGGGAAGAGCATGCTTGCACCCTCGGTCATTGCATGAGAGAGGGGCTTAATGGGAAGAAGGAAATCGCAGTCACTTGTATTGTTGAGGTGCGCACACAGGGCACAATAGGATGAAAGGTATCACCGCAGGATTAGAGGCCATTGAGCAAACTGTACTAATTATCAGTCTTAGTTATTTTCTTAATATTGCCAAGAAACAAAGAAAGGTATGTAGGTTGAGTTCTTGCTAAGGATACCCTAAAAGTGAAACCATTATTTAAGACACCAGCAGCTAGTTAGTTTTTCTGAGAATAGATTTCATAAACCTTTAAAAAGCATTTTCTCCAAGAATGCTGGTTGCTGTAGCCACAAAAAAGAGACACATTAACAGCAACCTTAGTCAAAGTTCATCTATCATCTGTACCAACTGCTGCTGATGTGGTTACTTTTTTTTTATTATACACAAGTGCCATTTACAAGTCATGAAGAAATATACATTGGTGACACACACATTAAAACACTGAATCTGACAATGAAAACAAATGCATTAATACTTCCATCTCAATGGCATTATGTAGACTGGGAACAGGATGAAAAATAAATTTAGCAATAAAATGTAGAGGCATTGCACGATCACAACAAGTAATCAATGCCCAGGTAAAACTGTCAAACGAGGACTACCCAAATGCCCTCATGACTTAAAAAACTTTTAAGTAAAAAAAGATAGAAATTGAAGCCAATTATAAAAGAAACGTGGAAACCATTTAACTCAACAGATACGTGCTCGTGAAAGAATCCTGGATGAAAAATACGTAGGCAACGACATGAATACATTAACCCACTCAAACCTGAGATAATTGACTAATCATAATTGTCACAATATTTATTTAATGCCATATATCAATATATCTATGGCTCTCAAGGTAAAATGCTTTAAGTCTAAGAAAAGAAACCACCACTCATTTTTAACTTAAAAACAAGTTATTACCCTATACCATATTGAGTTTCCATGCTAATAATCCAAATACATCACTGAGTTTCAGGAAGGACAGCCTGCATGACATCTTATTAAAAAGCAAGATGTTAGCGCTTCTTCTCGTCTTCAATTCTTTCCAAAATATTCTCAAAATGCACTTCACTTTCTTCTGATTCACTGCCAATTCCATTATTAATCTTCTATTAGCACATTTAAGTTTTGAAGATGTAAAGCAGCAGTTTAATCCCTCTGCAGGTTTTTTTTTGAGGCAAGACAACAGAGTATGAGAACACCATATAGTATAAAAGCAGCATCCACTGGTAAAACTCTTGAAATTAAGTGATTGAGACATGGCAGAAGTAGCTTCAGACTTTTCATTCAAAACGATCCGGTACTCAGTACACAGTGGGGGCTACACCCCCATTTGATTGGGTTGTGACAATGACGGAGGTAAACAAATAGTCTTATTGGCACTAGGTATGACGTAGTCTAATAGTATGATACAGGTATGTGTAAGCTTTCAGATCACACAGACACAAGCTTGTTCACATACAGAAGTCGGAGACTTTTATGATGATGTCAGTGCACACACCATTACTCTTTTCTTCACCCAACATTCCAGGTACAGTATATCTCAAGCAGGTACTCAACACTGAAGAGGTAAAGGAAAAACAAAAACGTAACTTTATAACAGTTCCAGTTAGAAGTAGTAGCACAATCAATTGTATGCAAACTAGGTTTAAATATGTATCATAAGCAAATCAAACAAACACCACTCCAAAGTAATGGGTTCTTAAAAACTACCAACTCATGATTTTTATGCAACTGAATTTGAATTAGAAAAATATACGGGGCGGGAAATGATTTAAAAGGCAATTAAAAACATATGACTCCTCATCATACCAGTTTCAAAGCTTAAAAGTAAATAGAGAGTTTAACCACGAAATAATTGATTTTATAAATGAAAGACACTGTCCTAATGTAAAAAATACCTTGTTATGGTTTTCATTAGTACCCATTTTCATTAGACTGAACACTCTTTTAATTTATTCAACACATGTATATTGTACCGTAATACATTTTGTCACCCTATCCTCAAAACATATTTCAGAGTTTACCACAACTTCGAAATGCTGTCAAATACATCATTCATTCATATATTCTACTGCAAATATATAGAAGAATCAGATGTAGACTGAATGATATTAGAGCAAACAAAATCAACCAAAGTCTTCCCTATTTTCTTAAACAAGAAAAGTTGAATAATCACCATAAAGAAAGTACATTGCACCATATATTTTAGAGAATATGCTGAGAAAGTTCTTACTGCTTCAGGCTAAAAGTTAATCATAGCTGATCAACAAAATTGACTTTTTCAGGAATAATTTTATCAGACAAAAGAAAATTTAATGGTCATCCATTAAGATGAAGCTATTAAAAACAGTTACTATGTTGACAAGTTATACAAATCACTGAATTGTCATCTATATTTTTTATTAATTCAATCATGTTTACTTGGTTTATTTATTGATGCATTGTCACTGTAAACTTAAAAAAATAAATTAGGTTTTCTTATCTTGGCTCATACTCTAGTCATTGATTTCAGTCAACTTATTTTGTTAAAAAGTACAAGTTGACTTGCATTCACAGGTATATGATAAGCATTTCTATGGCATTGAATCCACTTATGTCAAACATAAGGAAGTGAGAGATACATGGGATGATAACTTGAGAAAATGATGGAAGGATACAACAAAACCTGAAAATGAACAATTTATGAATCAATGAAATGCAGTATGGTATCCTATTAAACAGAGCAGTCATTGAAGGGGTTTTCAATACTATATTTAGTATAGTATTGAAAACCAGAATTCCCAAAGTCATGTGCCTTTATAGTACACAAGTTTCTTGATAACCACAAAAAAACACAGGGAAAGGGCAATCCCCAGGATTGAACACTAAAAATTATTACTAACACTATACAGAAATGTATTTTATAAAAATCATGCTAAATAAATATGCACAGTAAATTATTATTCACAGTTTCCCAGCTGACACCATCACTATCAAAATAAAACATTCACACCAATGACAAAACTATCCTGGAAGTCGGAACTTATAAAATGAATGATTCTACAATCACCATTAATAATCAAGTGCTAGACACAGTATTATTTTTGAAATTGGAACATTGGTTACAAGGTCTAACAAATTTATGTGTTGCAATTTTAATGTCTATGCCTGATGCTTCTCTTCAATGTTCTTCTTAAAACACTGTAACTTAAGCTTGAAACTGAATAGTTTGAGAATGTCCAATGCAATTTTAAAGGTAACTATATTGGTGTGATGCTTGTTTTAGATTACATTAATAAATAGCATGCATTACTTTTTTTCAATTATTAATAGGTGGTATTTTTGGTAACAACAGACACTTTACCCCTTTGTTGAACTTGAAGATTTTTTCAAATTGTTTACCTTGTTGTAAACATGACCGTACAATCAGCATTTATTTTTATCAAGAGCGTGTTTAAATATTTGTTTCTAAGAGCACAAGTTACCCATTACAAGAAGCATCATGCACCTTAGCTAAATTAACTAAATAACCTTAGTTTCTCAAATATCCCCTAACACTTTAAGTAAAATAGTTAAAGAGCAAATGAAAGCATATCACAATAAGTTTTAAGAGTCCTGGAATCATTATATATAGAAAAACAAATTTCTAGATGAACCAGGTTTGCCAAACTTTTTTTTAAGAAGGAAAAGGATATAATTTCTATATCCCAATTTCACTAAGATTAAATGGTTTAGTATACATTTTAGATAGGCCTTTCAATCTTACCATGGTTGCCAATGACCCTAAAAAATAAGGAAATTGTCACATCATTATAAATCTGTGATGAATTAAAGTGGTTATAAGATGTACAATAAGGTGGCCCAAATAAATGGATTTAAATTCCAGTGACCCAATTATGGTACATCTTGGGATCCCCACATGACAAGCATAATAACTTCAGGGAATAGTTTCATTTGGTATCCAGATATGGGGACACCAAGTTGGTTTTTTTAACACCACATCCCAAGAGAATGAAAGCTAGGTGATGAAGCAGTGATTTTATTGTTAACAGATGAAAAGGTCCAGAATCAAGGCAAAAATGCAGAATTATGAAGCATTAGGAGCTTAAAGAATGAAAAATAAACCATCAAGCCATTATATAAATATACTTTTTCAGTATTCAACGGTTTCTGGCTCAACTTTGTGGAAGTTAATGTTCAGGGAATGAGCACAATGTATTTTTTCAAGTAAAGAACAGTCGAAAAATACATTGTCTTCTTTGTTCCATGTACTTTTTCAGGAAAATCTGGTGTGAATATCCATAAAAAAATTGATTGGAATTATTAGTTATTCTTTTGAAGACGTCCACGTACAAATGATTGTCACTGAAATTAACTGGTACGCTGCATAACAAATTTCCCACAAATTTTGTTGAAATTTTCTAGATGATTAAAAAAATCACCCAGTGGAAATTAGAATTTGGATCACTTTTTATGCTATGACAGGCATTATTTGGGAAAAATAAATTAGTTCTTATTGTATTGCAACAATTTCAGAGAGTAAAAATCATTCGCCTTGACCGGGATTCGAACCCGGATCCCTCGATATCCGGCCGAGTGCTTTAACCAATTAAGCTACCGAGACGTCCTCTTACACTCTGAAATTTTGGGGGCTTTAAAGGAACAAGATGTTGTGATGAAATACCGTACATACAATGCCACAGGCATTCGTAGTCGTGCGCGAGGCGCCACAGTCCACGAGGTTAAAGCCAATTTCAAACACTTAGGCTGTTCTTTCTAGAAACTGTGGGAGATGCCGTAACAGTAACTTTTAACGGAGTCATTCGCTATGGGTGCATTATATTGCAACAATTTCAGAGAGTAAAAATCCTCCTTTCCATTAAAGTTCCTTTAACTCCGAACTCTTAAAATTTGTGTAGCAATAGAAAATACTGGAAGTTGTTAAGTGCGATTAGGCTTTTACCAGCAAAAAACCAAAAGCAAATTGAAACTCATAGGCAACTTTGTGATTAGTATGGAATAAGGAGTGAAGGTGGAGTGAGGCAGTGGTGCATTCAGTTTGAAATGACCGCACCAATGTTCATGATAAGGACTGCAATGAGTGGCTGAGGCTTGTGACTGATGGAACTGATGAATGGCCAGTTCTTGGACATTTGTCAATTCACTCTTAAACTAACAACCCCATTGAGACACAACAATGTCACTCATCATTTAGTCGGTGCACAGCACAAATTTCCTGATGAATGTCAGCAGCTTTGAAGTTCATTGCCAGTAAAAACCTTATCACTAAATGGATTTTACATTTGCTGGGGTAAATAATTGCATTGATCATTTTGACTTGTTCCTATGAACAAACGACAGGTGGCGTGGCCTTCCAAACGCTGCAGCTCGAGACATATTGCCCTAGTGTGTGTTTCAATACAGCAAACATTCCCCTCTCCCCCCCTACTTCACTCCCTACATGTAAACGTAAGTTACTTTGCAGTTCAGAATCCTAAATGTCCCACACTGTATTACTGAATCCTGTTTAACTGAAAACCAATATATAAAAACAGAAACATCACCAACATTCACACCTTGCCCATTTCAGTGAATTTCATAATAAATTAGGAGATTTAAGTTACCATCATCAGCAGGCCAAGTTCCACAGTTCATTTGTCTTGCACTGACTTATAATGAATGCTAGATGCTCGACTCCTTTTGTCTGGCAGCAAATGTGGGAGGTGGTCCGTTTGTTGGAACCTCAGATGGGTGCAAAAGGAGGCTGTGATGAGGTGGTGGAGGTGATGAGGATGGTGGCGGAGGGGAGAAAGATGTGGGAGGTTGCTGGAGTGTATGAGGAGAGTATACATTCGTGGAAGAGGGGGGAAGAAGTCTCGCCTGAAGAGCAACTCGCTCCATTACGCATGATGCAGACAGTCTTGCTTCAGCATCATGGTCCCAACATTCCTCCATTGTGTCACAAAGGGCTGAGAGACCCTGCAAATACATGCCAAAGAGACAAATAAGTGAGCAGAATGTCAACATCAACCAAAATACAGAATTAGTGAGGACTATCCTTGGGCCAAGGGGAATCTTCTACACCTCACAATTTTTGTATATTTTTTTAAACGGATAAAATGGTCAATATTTCAAAATTCATTCTCAAAAACGTCCAAATACTACTAAAATTGTGATTATTAAGGTATTTTGCAGATAACAATCATTCATGTCATTCTGTTGTTTAGAAACACTGGAGTAAATAATCTTCAATAACACAAGAGACAGGAATTAAAAAATGTAGACATTTTGTTACTTAAAAAAATCTTAAATAAGGAGAAAAAAGGGAAAACAAGACATTTCATAAAAAAAATTATCAGAAATGCATGAAAAATATTACTCCATTATGTACCGTAATATCCAGCTGACACATAATCCAATGCTTATTCGTTGCTGTGGTAGTGCTTGTGTTCATTCCATTGGCATACATTACTAATTTCAATTACACCTAAGGTTTACTTGAGGGTATTCAAATGAAATTAGTAACTTTATAATTTCAATATTTTGGACATATTTGATATTTTCAATTGAAACCTAGATCATGTTCAAAATAAAGTTTGTGTTGAATTACAAAATTACTTATTTCATTTCAATATATTGTGAATTCCATAAAGTTACGCCAGAGACAACAAATTTACTTGAGTTGTTCTACCTCTAGCTTCAACAGGGTTATCACGTCAGTTAGAAAATAGGAACAAAGGCATATGCAACAATGAGAGATGATTCACTGCAAATAATAAAATATTTTGGAGAAAAATCATGAAAGGAAGCCATTTTTGTCCATAAAATTAGCAGTAGGTCAAAAATATTATCCTAGAATATGAGAGGCCATCTTGTTCACGTGTTTTGGTGCACCAGTATAATAGACTGTTGTTCCATTTGTACATCACTGGAACCAAGCTTTTAGAGTGCCCACCAACAGCTTTGAATGGAAAACTTCAAGCGATAGACACATGCTCACTACAAAAGCCTATAAGTGTGCTGATGGGAGAACCAGGAAGTTGGAGAGTTGAAAGCGTTTCGACTAATGTTAAACAAAAGCTGGAATGCACACTGTCATAATAGGTTTTTAATTTAGGCAGTCAAAGAAGTTAACATATCCATATAGTTTAAAAAAAATAACCAAAATGAATAGGGGAAACTATTAAAAATTGTGTTATTGCATTCCATAAGTATTTTATTGAATAATAAAACTTCATGAAAGCTTTCACATGATGCCTTACCGGATGTTTCTTCCATGTCTCTCCTATGATGGGCCTCAGCTTCTTGTGGACAACACACTCCTGCATGTCCTCAAGAGATGGATGCTGACCCACTTCTTCTTCAAATGGCAACATGTATTCTGGGATAGGTCCCTGAGAAAAATGATCATGAAGATGCATAATATTTATTCCAAACAATTAATGTTAGAACCGAAGGCTGTGGTAACTTCTTACCCACAGCCTTGGTATTCCATATAAGAGAGACATCTCTCAAGCCAAGCACATTCCAAAGAAGATGATTCAAGTTGCTCACTCTTTTAAAAATAACTTGTGCTCTCTAGCAAGTCAATGCCCATTTCTTTAAATAGTAATGCCAAACTTACATGATTTACAACAAGATGTACATAATAACACAATGGGTCATCAGTACTGAAGCAAGACAAGTTTAAATTAAATGTTAAATAATATCAGTTAAATTTCATAGCTTTACCATCACCATCTACAAAATACTCTGCAAGCCACGCACATGGAAATTTGGCAGATGGTGTAAATATGAAACCAGTAAGGAGTCTATATAAGAAATGTTATATTTTTTCTCTTGGTGTTATAGTTGTTCATTATTCAAAGGCAACAAATATTAACTATAAAACCCATTCAAATGATTTAAACTAATATATTTACCTCTTGAGCTGTGCACCTCGAAGCAAGCTCCCAAAGAACAAGACCACATGCATACATATCAATCCTTAAGAAGGCATCTCGAGAGAAATTTATCGCACCTTCTAATACCTCTGGAGCCATGTATCTCCTTGTGCCAACCTACATTAAAAAAATAAAATATTATCCTATGATGACCAAGAGAATTTCTAGTCCATTGCAACCTGTCATTATGAAGTGTACAACAATCATAACCCGTTTCTACATGAATACAATTTCTTTTGAGAGAAATTGCCGAAGTGAAATGCATTATACTTAAGTTTTGATTTCACCTACCTGACCATGTGTGTCGCCACATGGTTTCCCAGGTAGGAATACCAGAGTGAGGCCAAAATCAGCAATGGCAGCTGTTAGATCTGCATTCAGCAAAACATTTTTAGATTTGAAGTCACGGTGTGCGACAGCAGGTTTGTAACCATCTGCTTTGTTAGCAGGAATTTCTTCATGCAAATGCATTAAGCCACGTGCCATTGTTTCCGCAATACGACACATTTCGGACCAGGTAACTATGTTGGCCTGCAAATCAATTATTTTCGGGTAAGCAACAAAACAATAAACACAAGCCCCTAAGATAATTAGCTATCATTGTTTCATCAACCATTCCTTAAGAAATGTACTGAAATACTGTCTTCATTGCATTTCTACTCAGTACCCAATAGGTGTATACATTTTTATACGAGGGATAAGCAGTATGATTGCATTTATGGGTAATTTGGGATTTGCATGGTAATTAGGATTTGTTTAGTAACATCAACTGTCATACCGATGCATATATTCAATTAAAATCCTATCAACCAATTGTCACATCCAACCCCTACTTTATCAAAGATTCTTACCACTCCCTCAGTCTTCTACCCTCCATACCTAACAAAATGAACTTACTCATGGCTACCATTGACGTCACTTCCCTCAATAACTACATCCCCAACATAGAAGGGCTACAATCTTCGTAGTATCACCTCATCAAATGCACCATACAACACATTTCCTCTCTCATGCACGTGGCAGGAAAGTGTTGACAAAAAATGCCTTCACCTTCAATGATAACCTTTTCATTTGAAGATATAAGCCACTGCTAAGGATAGTCGCATGGTCTTTTCTTAAGCCGACTTTTTCCATGGGCCACTTTAACAGCACTTTTCTCTAAAATTAAAACATCAAACCTCATTTTTGGGCCAGTTACAAAGACAATATACTCCTCCTTTGGCCTCATGGACATGAAAATTTATCCTCTCTCTCTCTCTCTCAGTTTTTCTATCTCAGAATCTTGGACTCAACAACATTATTAGGCATCCATCTCGAAAACAATAACATTTTATCCAAAAAAATCAGCAAACCATGAACAATGCTTCCATTCCGGCAGTTGTCACCACTCCAATACTAAATGCTCCATACCATTTTCCCTCTCCATCAATGGCCGATGCATATGCAATGATGCCCCCTCCCTGCATCAATATACTGATAGACTTCACCATACCAGTAGCAATTGTGGTACTCTATGAGGGTAAGGTGAAAAGTTCTTGATCTGACTCAGAGATTGCGTTTCAATCAGTGAAAATTTATGATTCCTGCCTGAAAAATGTGTATCATTAGTTCATAAGACATGTTTCAACTTGTTCTCTCAAGTAGTTTGTTTACAGGCATTGTTGAAATAGATGTCTTTTGCGTTTTTTGTTAAAATTGAAACACTTAAATTTTGAGGTCAAAAAATTCTTCAGTTTGAATAGTTTAACCCCAAAGGAAATGTGCAAACTATTTTTGCAGCATTGTTTGGACCGATTCAAGAGGAAACAGACTGATTTTGCACGGCAATTTGTCACCATGGATGAGACATGGGTCCACCACTACATGCCAGAAATGAACCAGCAGTTGAAGTAGTGGGTGGAAGCTGTTGGTTCAGCGCCAAAGGTAGCGAAGTCGGTCACATCTGCCGCTAAGGCCAGTGTGTTTTGGGATGGGAAAGGGTTGTTGTTAATTGACTACCTTGAAAAAGGCAGAACAATTACAGATGAATATTACTCCAACCTTCTTCACCAGCTGGATGCCAAAATTTGTGAGAAGTGGCCTGGCTTGAAGAAGAAACAAAATCATCTTTCACCAGGTCAAGCTGTTGTCACCTGCTCACAAAGGTGTGTTGATGATGGGAAAACCACAGGATTTTGAGTACAATTTTCTTGGCCATCCACCCTATTCTGCTGATTTAGCAACCTCAGACTTCTGTCTGTTTCCAAACTTGAAAAAATTTATTTCTGGGAAGCACTTCATGTCCAATGAAGAAATTGAGAGGGCCGTAGATGGATATTTTCACAGCCTTCCAGACTCTCCCTTCCGGGAAGAATTATTGATGCTAGAAAAATGCTGGACCAAGTGTGCTGAAGTCATGGGAGATTGTGTAGAAAAATAAAATCATTTTTCAACTGAAAATCTGCAAATGCACAATTCAATCTACATCTTTTTGAAGGTTAACACAAGTTGTGTAAATCTGTTTCTTATATGCTGGTATATTGGCAAAATTGCATTCTGGACTTGTTACCACTACCATATGCTCTAATTACCATTAGCTTAGGATAGGGAACAGTTGACATGGCCTGCTTCCAAAAATATAATGACATATTATTGAAAGCTTGCAATTCAGTAATAAATCTTCATACAGAAATATAACATCAATTAGAAGCTCAGTTTACTTTACACTATGAAATAGAAATTTTTCCCCCCAACAAACTCTAGGTATTATTTTAGCATTAAGATTGGCAGGAGAATCCATTTGTAGATCCTTTTTCATGTCTCATAAAATATAAAGGATGCTCTGCATCTTACCTTAAGATAGTCACAAAGGGATCCCTTCTCATGGAATGCAGTGATTAGCCAAAACTCAGTCTGCAAATGATCTCCACGTTTTTCCACTCCAATAAAGTGCAAAATATTTTCATGATCCATATGAGGAAGCTTAAAAATTTCTTGCTCTGTGATCCAGGACTGCTTGTCCTACAAGAGAAATAGAAGAGGTGATATTTCCTATAAACCTTGGTGACATGCACATTCTACTAGATGGAGCCTTTAAACTTATTTTTAACAGAAGGAAATAAGGTAATTCGCAAGTAACTAAAATATTTTTCAGTTTGTTGTTGATTTTAAATTGATAACCCATCACACTTCGACTGCTTTATCTGCCTCCAGTGGTCAAAGCTCCTATCTAGCCCTGGAAGATTTATTCTCCCAGAGGCTATTAAAAACTGAAGAAATGTTTTTACTAAAAATAGATGGTGGAAAATCAATGTGATGAAAATACACTACACAATTAGAAATAAGATAAAATTTTACAGCAGTTAGAAAAAATTATTTCTTAGCAGTTTATACAAAAAAGAAACAGAAAACTTACAATTCACAAGCAAAACCAGGGCATTTAGATTGGTATAATTCCCAAGGGGTTGCAAGATGTTACATCAATTTCGGGCTTCAAAACAAAAATGATGTTTTCATGGTACTGATTGTCATGCATAGTGAAAGAGAACTCAAAGAATCGCGTTAAGTCAGGGCATCCCTGAACAGGCATTGCAGAACTAGGCACTATTTAATCATATGAAGCATGGCATCTGCATGTTTGTGGAAGAGGTTAACAGAGGGAGAGGAGGCAAGAGCACATGGCAGGCAGAATTCCCAAAGTACTTAAATGCTTTTCTTCCCTGAGTCAATGAAATTCAATGAAAGAAATACACATATTGAAAAGGTTCTTCAATGCAATGAGTTCTCCAGTGACTGTATTTGGAGATACAACTTGAATTTACAACCTATTCACATCTTACTCTCATTAAGACCATAAAAATATTAAAACTGATGACTACTAAGCTAAGATAGCCAACATGAATATTATTTGACCTAGTAAGAATGGTTTTAATATAGGCACTTATATCTATATCAAATTACATGCATGCAAAAATTCACTGAATAATGTAGATTACACAGAATGGACAAGAAACATGTCAATACAATTATCACATACAAATCCTTTCCTTCAGAAGGGAAAGAATTGTAATTGCCACCGCATCCAAGAAGTTGACCAATAAAACATTGTGACAAGCACAGCAAGTGCCAGTTAAACTTATCATTAAAATGATAAACCAATACAGTAAAAACTTCACCGCATATAATACTGATATTACTAAGGATTATCAATGGAATTTTTCACTTTCATACCAAAATTCTGCACAAGAAGGGAGCATTGATTTTGACTGAATAGGCTTTTAAAAATTAACAGTATAGTAAGGTTGAATCCATTGGCGATTAAGTGAAATGAAATCAAGTGAATAAGATTAATATTAAAAAAAAAGAGAAAAAAATTCAATTTATTATTCCACAAATTTGACAATAAATACCTGAATAGGAAAAATTTTCACTGCAACTGTTTGTGTCTTGTACTGAGCCTTCCATACAGCTCCAAAACGACCCCTGGCTTTGATTTCGATAAGCTGGATAGGCCGCAGCCCGAGTAACAATGGTGATGATGGTGGAAGTGGTAAAGGCTCCAATGTGGGAACCTATATAGAGGCACGAGAAAGGTTCAAGTTAAAATATTTATACTGATAAAAAGATCTTTGTATTTGATGCAAATCTTTTCATGCTAAACTTCAATTCATTTTTATCTAATCTACAAGTGGAACTTTAACCATAAAGAAACTTTTCTTAAATTCACTCAAATGTAAAGAAATGAATATAATCATGGAGTAAATGATAATCTTAAGTGTGATTACAAAATAACTACATACTTATTGTTACAGACAACCTATCAGGAACTAAAGGAAGTAATACTAAAACAGAAAGAGAGAAAGGCAGTAGTAAACAAATTTTCGGATTAAATATACTGATGATGCCTACACAAACAAAAGAAGGATAAGTACTCAAATCCAAAACAGTAACGACGGCATGGTATTGTTAAGATATTACAAGAGATGTACATTAAAAAAAAATAAGGAAAGGCACAGGCTGGTTTGAAACAATGACATTACCCAATGGGTTCCATAAATAATTAAAAATTTAGCAAAACTGACACAAGACCTATCTTCCTATTCCTAGGATATCTCTCATTAAGCGCTTACTTTGATTTTGCCTCTCTTCCCTTCTAAATTTACTCCCTCACACTGTCTACCCTTTACATTTATCATATAAAAATTTCACCACCCAAGCTTTATCTAACCTGTCAACAAATTAAATATTTCCCCTGCCTATGTTTGGTTCTCGTTGTTTATTGTAATGATATTATTGTATTTTGTCCTCTTTCATGTTTTTGTTATATTTTACACTGTAAATTGGCACTATGACTGTATGTGAATATGTTTTAAAATAAATAAAGGAGTCCCTGAGTTTTTGAATTTTGGATGACCAAAATTACTAACATTAATAAGTAAAAATTTAAATAATGAGTGTAACATTTAGAAAAATGTTTAAGATCTTCTGGGGATAGATTTACAAGGTCTGACCCAAGAGACTTATTTTTTCCCGGATAGACAGATGGACAGGAGGTGGTTTCTCTGGCTGGATTCGACGGAAGGGAGTCTCATGAAATGCTGGAGGCAGTTGGCTCCTATCCTTTTCGGAGTGTGGATCGTTCATTTGCAAAACCTCTATAATGTGACCTCGTTACGTTCCATAAATTACCGGTTATTGGAACAGCGCTACACAATCATATTTTATGTGAAACTGGGAAAAACGAGGAAAGAGACTCATGACCTGCTTAAGGCAGCTAATTGTGATAACACCATGGGCAGATCAGGTGTGTTTGAGTGGCACAAGTTGTTTCAGCAGGGTGGAGTAGATGTTGAAAAATCCAAATGTTCAGGCTGCACTTTGACCTCAAAAAGTGAAGAAAATCTTGTAAGAGGGATTGCAGATTATGTGTTCACATTGTTTCTGGATGCCACCGTGGCTCGGTGGAAGCATTACAACAGGCTGTGGTGAGGGAGCTTAGCAGTGTTTCAAGTACTGCCTTCCAAAAGGCGTACGAGGCATGGAAGACCCACTGGCAGTGGAATGTGGACGCAAAAGGGTGCTACTTCAAAGACTTTTGAGAGACTGTATCAATGATGGCAATAAATTTTTACCTTGAATACAAGTCATACATATTTTTTTTAGAACTTAGGGTAGTTCATTATCTGAAGATATATTTGTCATGAGGAAGACTAATCAACACAATACTTAGTGCCTTGCATATTAACAAGTTGATTGTACCATACGTCTTAGCATAATTCAATTGATATGCTTTGTAACAAAGGTTAAACTAGCTACTAAACTGTCTCCAACTCAAATCATTTCCAAAATTCCTCTCCTACTTTTATCAACCCTATGTAATAAACGACTTTCTGTTAATGTTCATGGAAAGATTATAAAGAATGAACTAATGAAAACCTTAATTTGTAACCATATACAAATTGTAAAGGGCATTCCTTTATATCTGGTTGAGAAACTAGAACACAGTGGGGAAACTTAAACCACACTAGCATATCAGAAAAACTTGTACCTAATGGGTAGAGCATTGCATACCCAGAACAAAGGAGCCTCCAAAGCAAATAGAATCTTCAAATCTAAGTAACAGGGGAAAAAAGAAAGACGATTGCTCTGGGAGAAAAGTTCAACCATGTTCAGTGTGACACCTGAAACAGTACTGTATTAAATGGAGAACACAGTCTGTACTGTTCACCTATTATAATAAATGCATAAGTCTATTCAACTCTAAGTGATGCCATTATGTGAAGGTTGAACTGGTTATATCTAAGTGTTAGAATCTACATATTACAATAAGAGGACAGTAAAAATAGCACTCCACATTGTATTATCATGGTCTAGAGAAATCTCTCATTCTAAGATTTTACTCAAAGAAGTGCTTTTTATACCCCTGACTGAAGTTTCAATTATGACCATCTTGAAATCATATCAAATATATCTGAGGAGAATGTGTACAATGAGGCATTTTGTTCTAATTTGATAATAAATGGCATGCTCTTCTGTTAAATACTGTAAATTATTTTCTGTGCAAGACCATTAATGTCAAGTAGCAATCAACACTGAAGCATGAGAGATTAAGATTTATATGATATTGATTGCTACACAATTTACATCCCACATGCTCACAAACATGCTCAAACAAGTAAGGAGATTGGAGCAAATATTTACATAGTTAAGTATTTGCACTTTCCAACTAATTGAATGCGCACATGAGTATCAATGGACTTTGTTACAGAGCAACTAGTTAATGAGTGATTTAGCTTAGCAGTAAATGTGCAGTATAGAGTTATGTAACCATGTTTCATGAATTTACTGTCAACTATTATGTTAATGCATTTACTCACTATTATTGATGTGAAAGTGACTGAAGAACACATATTATATATTTTTGTACAAGCACTAAATTTCAAATAAAATGACTATTTTTAAATATGAAATTTTTGGTGAACCAGCAGTATATGGAGAACATTAAACTGTCATATTCAAAATATGCTGCAAATGATCTTGCTTGAACATGGAAAATTCCTGCACAAATCATTTACCTAACTAAATCTGAATCTAGCAATCCTACATGAAAATATCTATTGTTAACTATTACCTACCTATACATATAATTAATAAAACCCTTCAAAAACTGATAAAATAATGACAGTTTTTAATTTATTCTTTGTATTTAAATGGTCTACCTTATGGAGGTACTTTAAACAGACAATTATTTTCACAAAATCATACACTAATGTATGTATACATCACAATATGCCATCCCTAATACTTTGACTGACAATGAGTAATATTTGCTTCAAGAGTTGGATCATTTCACTACTTAAATATTCATGGGAAAATGCAAGCATGCAATAAAGAGTATCATTCATGCAAGATAGAATAGATTCACAGCCAGTGTTGCATTCTACAACTAATATTAGGGCATAACAGGTTTAAATATGTATTTGATTTCTTCAGTCTAGAACACAATTGCAGATGGACGACTCCTGACCCATTTTTGATAACATTAATTTTGATACACTGCAAGTGAACCAGAATATTAAAATGAATGAGAACTATGAAAAATTTTAACCAGGGATATATGCTTTCCTTATTCCTTAACAGTGCACAACACATTTTTAAAATTGGCAAAAGTATATGATGTCAACTACAGCTACTGTATGTGTCTTCCCTGGTTCTGATACATGTTGAAACAAATCTAAAAATGCATAATAAAGGCACTTAAACCTCAAAGACATGATAATATTTACACTGTTATAGCATATAAACTGCCACAAGGGTTTGTGTCAGAGAGTTTCATGGCACTAACCAGGCTTTCAAGTTTACATATGTACTTAGACATAAATATATTGTTTATAAAATTACAAAAATGGAAACAATCTCCAAATTCATCTGCCCTTTTCAGAAGCTAAAAATGCATCGCGAAGGAAACCTTTCCAACTGAAAAAGTAGGATGTCACTGGCTCATTGATGACATATCCCCCATAAATATCCCTACATGCACAATAAACTACCCTCTAGAATTGACACCCTGGGCTCCAGTTCGGAGACTCTGTTTTTCTTCCATAACCCTCACTCATACTTCCTTTTCAGCTAACTTCAACATGGGTTCCTTCCATCACCTAGTACATTTACACAGGTGCTGGGTTATATAAAAAAAAATGAATAGTTTGACCTAGTATTGAATGCATCCTAAAATGAATAGTCTGTCAAAACCTTATGGAGATTTTCTTTAATAAATTATGGTAGATATGGTGGATTGTGGTTCAGAACAATATGGAAAGTTTCCATTAAGTATTGCTTGACTCTATTTTTATGATCATTCTTATGTTGGAACATAAAACCTTTCAAGATGAATGGGCAAGGAATAGACATGTATTTAAAAGATGCAGTTTTATCCATGCCACTTGTTAAAATAGGGCAAAAAGCCCAGATAAAGTCGTGTAAGTTATTATGCCTTTCATAAAATCATTTAAACAAACCCCACAAGCAAGTTCAAAATTATCATGGCTGCACATTCAAAACTCAGCAAACTACATTATGGCTTATCCAATCTTTGATGATGAGCAATGGTGATCACCAATGCTTCAGAAACCCACAGTGGTAATAAAATTGTGGGATGTTTTTCATTCATATTAGGTAAATATTTAGTGGGTGACCCATTATCATACGGAGCAGCACTAGCTAGTCAATCTAAAGGTCACTGGTTCAAATACCACCTCCATCACTGATGTCCTGTTTTTATATAGGAATTTTTATTATCACAAATACTTCACTTATCGGCTTGCTGCAAATGTCCAAATCTTGCATTTGTAAAATTTGAATCTAATATTTTAAATTCAGTTTAATCAACAATTCTTTTTCTCACAAGGTAATTATTTCTGCAGAGCACTCTACAATATTCTGCTGCAAGGAAAGGTGCTGAACTCTAAATCCTTGTATCATTTAAGTCTCAAACAATTATTTTAATCATAAAGCAACTAGCAAGATCAATATGGGGAAATCGAAAGAATAAGGCATGTTGCATTGTACACACCATCACACTTGCACCCAAAGGTTATTATTAACATTACCAATTTGTGAGGTTATACCTTTTGAACAGAGTCTAAATTTACCAGATCCCAAATTTTGAGGCCTCACATTTCAGTGTGATATACATTAATAGGGCACGAGCCAAAGTGCTGCACTACAATTAAGGTGATGACACACTGCTTATAAAACTCAAGTGTCATGATGAGACAAGTGAATGTAAACTTTCTTACAGTTTCACATGAACATTTCAGTAGAAAATGTGTAGCTCTATGGAAATATAGTGCATTAAAATCAGTGTTTTTCAAAGTTCCTTCCTATTAAATTTTACTTCAATATGATGACCTAAATTTATGCATCAACACTTAATACTTATGACCCTGAAAACATTAGCATATGAATTCTTATTGCTCAGATTGGAAATTATTAATAAAGTTGACAAGCAGAATGGAAATTTGGGCAAGGGTGCCATTTGTACCCAAGGGAAGGCTGATAAACCTATCAGAAGACAATTTCTGCAACCATTTTAATGGTTTACATTAAAATTTTGTGATAATACACTAACCTATCTATATTGTGCCTTGTAAATATATCCATGCTTCAAGTTAATTATGACATGAGTTCATTCAAACTTGGAAACTCTTAACCATTTGAAACCGACTACAATTTTACAGCACTGAATTGAGTAAACTTAGCGTTTGAATTTACGATAATGAATTTGAGTACAAGGAAATAGATACTTTCTGCAACATTAATACAAATGGACAAAGGTTACAAATTTACATGGCACATTTGAGAACATGCAGAACATCAAAACTAACAGATTTTAAATGGGAGATGAACTACTCCTACAAAGCAATCTTGGACAAACATGCTTTTGGGTTTCCTTTAGATACAAGGTTTTCACTTACAAACAAGAATGAACACAACAAAACAGTACTCACCAGAACGTCACCATTTTGTTTACATCATCGCAAGTATTTATGTAGGCATGAAATACCAAAGAAATGAAACCTTAAAGCACATATTGGGACAAAAACACTGCGAAATTTTAGGCAATGACCAGCGTGAACAAAACTTGCTGAATAAATCGGAAAAATAAACCAACTTACCTCATTAAAATATGCCATTTTTCGCTGTCTATAGAGCCAATATAGGAAGGATATTACAATGCCGACTGCAATCAGGCAACCAAACGTGTAAACTAGACTGTATAACACTTGGTGATTCGCAGGATGGATTGGTTTTTTGGGAGCTGCAAAGTAACAATTCTAGGTGTAACACACATTTAAAAACACGGTGAAAACGTTATAGTTCCAAGTACCTATGTACAAACTTTGAGTGGTAGGTGAGTGAGTTGGAGAAGGTTCCCAAGTGAAATTGCTGTTGCACATATCCCCCTCGCAACAGCAAAACATGAGCTGTTTCATGGGTTCTTCTCTTTTTTCGATGCATTGCTGCTGGTCGTAGCAACTTATATTATCCAAAAAGCACCCCTGAGAATTAAAGTTGGGTTGTTATCATCGGAATATAACATTTTCCAAGGCATGACATACCATTAATAAATTAACAATTCCTATAACCTCAGTCCTACAAACTCAGATAAGTTATTACGGCTATATGAGTTTTTATTTTATTAATTTACGAATCCGTAGAGCTCAATTTCTCTTATAAACTGAAACATAAAAAGTCTAAAGTGGACTGCTAGTGATAGAAATGTAATTGAAATTAAATGCAAAGCGAACCTTTGATTGCAATGATTAGTGAATTAAAACAAGTTATGGCACACTATAAGTAAAATATAAACACAGGCACGGTAAAAGTGCAAGCACCACTGGGCTCATTTGATCAAATTTGGCAAAACAAAAATTACTGTTTTAATCGTCATAAAGCAAAACTCCACACTATGTATCCCTGAAATATGCATCCCATCTACCATGAATACTGGCCCGGCATGGTTCATAGTTGCCATTACGCTACAACAAAACTTGTCCAAGGCCATCATTAGGTTATAAAAATGGCAAGTTTCTAAATGATACAAGTGCTTGAATATTACACTTTCAACTACTATTGATCAAGGTATGCCAGGTATTAACCTGGTGTTGATAATACTTACCTTCAGCTTTATGTAAGGTTTTCCATCACTGCTATTCTGCCATAGTACATAGCAATGGTTTCTCTTGTCGGGCTCCGTTTGCGCGCATTCTTGTGTCTCATTACATCCTTGTCTTGAAGTTTGACATAGGGTTGCATTGTAGTACTCACAGCGTGTGGTTGTGATAGCATGACAGTATGAAACTTCTGAAATTGCGTATTAGAAGTTGGTTATGTTATGACAAGCAGTTTCCATGCTCAAATACAACAGAACTGCAATTGAGGGTTTCCTTCACTCACCAAAAAACAAAAAAAGGAGAAATAACAGCGACGTCTTCATGAACGCCCAGGGTAACATTGAATCTGATAGTTCAGACGAGTGCTTGGGAACTACGTAAATACATAATACACAGTAACACGTGTATTACTTAATTTCGAAGCGAATAACTTCTGATGTAGTGCAAATGATTGTGGGCTAAAAGTTGTACAAAACTGATTTTTATCAAAACGATGTTTACTTAATTCAGTTATATTGAATCGTTATAGACCCAACATACTGAAGGAATTATTATCCTTGAATTCATTATGTCAATGAAAACTGATAATTCAGGTTTCTATGTGACTTTACGAAGTATTCACTCGCAATAACATTCGTAAAAACATAAGTCCTACTAACACTTGTCCCCATCGAATTAATTTTCATATCAGTTTTCATATGACGCACTGATCATAATATAGAGTTAACTTAAAAATAATGAATTAATTTCTTTCCAAAACAGGCGAGGGATAATCAGTCGGCTGTAAACAAGAACACTTATTTCATTTCAAAACAATGCTACGAAGATCAATCCTTACATTACTCCACGGTCAATTATTGTACACCAACACTAAATGTCCCCAAGTCACATCGAGGTATCTACGCACACAATATGTATAATAGTTTCAAAATTCATAATTCCATAAACAGCACAATACGGTGACAAATAAATTGCTTTCATTACACATCAGATCTCTCCACATCGGCGAAACAATATGGCGTACTTTTTTTGCGGGAGCACGCAGTGAGAACTCCCGTATGTCCTTCAACCTACCCTCAATATAAGGAGGTTTAGGATTGGTTCAATATTTCCCGCTTGGGGTTTAGACCTGCGTCTTCGCATTTCTCATGTGCTGACGCCTATACTTTATTCAAAGACGGTCGATTGTCATAATATTTCGACAATCTATTTAGTTTTCAAACGTTAAAATATTTTCGACAGCACAAAATTATGCAAGGAAGTTCAGGAAACGATAATTTCAAAGGCCCAATTTCTAATATTTTATTGGCATTCCAATCAATAATCTCAAACAAGCTATTTAACAATCTTTCTCATGTGCACTTAAACAGAAATTAAAACAAATCACATTAATAAAATTCATAAATATATACAAAGTATCAAAATAATATCGTATAGCGACATTTTGCAGCAAGAAAGACATTGTGATGGTAATACCTGTACAATAACTACAGAAAAGGCTTACAAGTGTCATTACGAGTTTGCTTTAATGTTGAACTTTCATTACAATCAAGAACCAATAACAATGCGTATTATTAATGTACATTCATTGTCTTTCCCTTCCTTGATCTGGTAAGTAAACACCCAACAAGGATACAAAAAACACTCCAGTAAGACAGACAAGCGCAACAGTTGTAGTCGTGGTAAAAAGTTGTGCATAAGTATAACGGCAGTACCAAGCTGCAACCAATATAAAGCTCAAAGACCCGAACAGATGATTGTCCATGTCCCACTCTCTGACATTAACGCCGTTTGCTTGTCCAACATCCACTGAGTTGCCACTAGCATTGTTGCCAACGGGCCTTTGATTATGAACTAAACAATGAACCACACAATTGTCAAAAAGTCCGTAGTTTTGCAAAGTTTCACTATCCCTCAGTAGCACTTGTCCATTAAATATAAGACGAACCAATTTGTTGGTTTGAATCTCCAATCCAAAATGTCTCCTGAAATAAAATTGAAAATTGTTACTAGTTTGACACTGCTTTGGCCAAACTAAACATTACTCTAGTACTTGATACCAGATATTACTATTTAACGAGCATTGAAAGTAAAGTAAAACACCGTTTAGCATAAATTATGCCAGTTATTATAGAATATGAATATCAGTTATGGCCAAACGATTAAATATTACAAATCATGAGTACAGCTAATGGTTTCTATGATGGGGAAGTTGTTACCTCTTAAATTCACCCAACTGCTCTTCGAGATTTCCAACGACTAACTTCTGGGTATCATTTAAATACTTGAGACGTATTCTGATAACTCCAGGTGAATTATCATCTTCCTCAACGTTTTCATTTTGTGATATCTGTGATACAGTAACTTGAGGATCTGACACATCTACTTCGGAAGGTGGCTCAACGTTACTAGCAGAACTTTCCTTGGCTGACGGCGAAATAGCTTTCTTTTCAAAATATGCCACTCTTTTTCTTGATAAATCTGATTCTTCTTCGTGGGATGAATTGGGCTCCACTCCATTAGTCACTTGTGTGTGTTCGCTGGGTGCACCTAAAGTGCGATTAATATTTGCACTACTCGAGTCTGACACTACTTCAGAATTTTCTTTGAGGGAAGTTGTCACATCAGATGAGACATTTTCGGTCTCCTCTTCTAAATTATTGGGAGAAGTGTTTTGTCCTGTGTCTATTGAAGTCTCTCCTGCTGTGTTGGTTGCTTGATTTGTTTCCAATCTTTGTCGTGTCATCATTTCTAAAACCAACACTGCCCGAACAAGAGGTTGTTCGGCAATACTCGTAGACCACCATGCCAGCAGTCCCACAACAACAATAAAAACAACAACAAAAAACTGAATCACCTCATCACCAATACCTTCTATCAATGTCATGCTCCCTCTTGTTAACCTGTAATTGAAGAAATAACAATTTCAAGAAATCGTTCAGAAGTTGTTAATAACAGAAAATTCATCAGCTATTATGCGTTTCCTATTTACTTCAAGCGATGGTAACTTTTGACATGACACCTATTTGAATCGACTGCAAATAGCTTTAAGGAAAATAAACACTGATAGAAACAGCTTATGCGTAGGTCAAATGTATTTTGATTAACTTTAAAAGCAGAGTATATTGTGCTGAAGAACAATATCCTGATAAGCTCTCGAACTTGAAAAATTACAAACGTTAAAAACGAACAAGCGAATATAATCAATCGGATAATACGTAACAGTCAAGGTGAATATATTGTCACTACTTGCCACTAGTAGGTGCTCGCTCGCGGTTAATTCGTCGTTCATTCGCTGTGTATTTCTGGTTCTGATGTAAAGGAAGTACTGAATGAGTCATTTTGTAACGTGACTTTCGGTCACAATGGCAGGGATTTTAGCGGTTCCGTTAAAGAAACCGTCCGATGTAGATGTAATCAAACCCTTGAAAAATTTCCTATCGTCCACGTATAGTTCAAGCAGTAATCAAGAAGATTACAGTGAAGCTATAAGCGAATTCAGTAAATTGAGAAGTAGTGCTATATGGCGTGCATTCGAGAAAAATGAAACGGCGCTGGAAATGATGAACTGGTTTGTGTTCTTTTTAAACATTTCTCCAGTTATTTTGTAAATTGGTTAAGATATTTTAAATAGTAATTGATTTTTCAATTGTAAAGCCTAGTTTTCGATATAATCATTGTGTTATCAGACCTGTCATGTTTTGTAATGACGTCTTTGTTTTGAATTTTGTAGCTACTATGATCAGCTAAGTGCATTGGAATGCAAGGTACCACCCAACGAAATCCAGATTCCTTTCAAGTGGAAGGATGCCTTCGATAAGGGCTCGATCTTTGGCGGTCGCATTAGCCTAAGTTAGTCACTCTTTATTATATTACGGCAGTAAAAATAAAATAACCAAAACTTTGTATTTCCCCCGTCTAAATTTAAAATACATCCTTATTTTCAGCAATAACATCTATATCATTTGAAAGAGTGTGCGTTCTGTTCAATATTGCGGCTCTTCAGAGCAGCATTGCGGCTGCACAAAGTGTTGAAAGTGATGAAGGTCTCAAGCTATCGGCGAAATTATTGCAGGTAACTTGATTTTTTGTTCTTTACAATCTCAATGTCAGTCATTTAAACGAACTTCTGCATGTGGGAATATACCGTAATGACAAAAGTCAGATGTAAAAAATAAGGGGGAAATTACTGCTAACATTCATAATTTTCATCACTTCCTATTATTGTGATGAGTGTATGGAATGTTACGTCACCTTGAATTGCACTGATGGCTTAAGATGACTGCAGTCTTTGTTTACTTCCAAGTTGGTTTAGAAATTAATCAACCAAATTGAAAGGCATACAATTTCCCATAATTTTTGCCTCATCAATTGAGTTCAATCAGATATTGTAATTTTTAATTGCCTTTGATTTCTCCTGAGATATTATTACATCCTATCCGAGATGTATTATCAAAATCCGATGATGACTGTTCCCGCTGAAATAGGGATAATTTATAATTGTATGTTGCAGTTGATGCTAAACAAGGTAGACAATTAGTAGACAAGTTTAAATTTGATTCCTTGGATCCTGAGAAAGATTGTAGATTTATTACTTTAGGGTTCAATTAAATATCTATTTATAATTTTCACTTAAAGAAAGTCATTTTTTTCCTTCTACCGCCGTTATTTATCTGGTGAAGGTGGAAAGAAAGGAATTGCTTTTGAAATGCCTATTAAACGAGTTGAGTATAGTGGGAACTCTTTACACCCTGCTGGCAGCTGACATGACCTTGATGCTGCAGAGTATCTCAGAATTTAAACTAAGAATTCAGACCCTGAAGTGACCCTTGTCAATAAATACTTTTATCCTGCTTTTGAAATAATAGTGTGATTAGATCATTTTACTTATCCAGATAAAGACCAGGATCAACTAATGCCTCTGTTCATAGGTAGATTAAAAGGTTGAGTGACTATTCAATCAAGGCATATTCAAGTGAGTTGCAGTTGAGCAAGTGGAATGACTTGTCATATATCAATATAATCCGATGTGATTGCTTATGTGAAGGCTTTAAATGCACAATAACTAGATTTTAATGCTACCCACCCTTAAATATTTTGAGAACTCTCTAGAGGAAGATTTTTCTTCAAGTTTCATTTCTCAAAGGACGTCTTTTAAGTTACTTGTTGATGAAGATGGTGCAAGGGCACAAATAATAATTATACATACAAACGTGTCTCTTTTAAGTGTAGTTGCTTGCAGTTTGGGAGATCTATAGCAACAGGAAGTTCACAGCAATTGATTGACACCTTACTCCTGCAGAAATTTTAGGGGCAATATCTCATTTTTAGATGTTCTTCTAGAGGAAGCTACTATGAAGAAAAGTCGTGTTTTGGAGAAGCCCCAAGTAGATTCTCCCAGGAAGGAATTCATGCTGAGAGCAATGTGCCTTAAGGGTGACAAGCATTAAATCCTTGGGGCTTCATTCAGAAGATATCATTGTATGCATGCTTCACAAATTTTGGACAAGCTTGTAGCCATCTTAGGAATATGTTCCTTAAGGGCAAGGAAATAATAAGTCACGTGATACAATGATTATGGACAGGGGGTCAAATTGGTTGTGGGATGGAATCAACATATGGGCATCTAAGGAAGTCAGGTATTTTGTTATGGAATAATTAATTAGTACACTTTGACCCCTTAAAACCAATAATTTTGTCATGGGTTGCATCCATGTGTGGCTTTGGATGTGTCCTTAGTGAACAAGTGTCACCATATAATGAAGTGCCCATCGTGTTCTATTCTTAAATCATGAATAAAACAGTTCAATTATGCCCAAATGGATATGGAAGCAATCCTTTTGAGGGTCAAGGACTTCCACCGATACATATGGCCAGTACATTATAAATGGGACCAACAATAATCCACTACTAAGTTTAATGGGAAGTGAACAACAAACATGATTAATAGTGTCCCAATGGGTCTTTCATTGGAGCATATATCTGAATAGGTGAAGGTATATAAGGCAGTATTTGATAATGCAATATTATACAGTGTACACCACCAAACACAACCTGTCATTGGGGGTGGCCCAAAAAGTCTTGACCAGAGTTTCATGTTGATGCCACAGGGCCATTCATAGGAAAAACGTTTTTGATAGTAGTGAATATGTACAAGTGTCCCAAATGGCTGTAGGTGCTTCTAGTGAGTATGACTGAGTTCACCTCCACCATGCAGTTATTATGATGGCTCTTCACGGTCCATGGCATTCCAGAGACTATAGATTTGGATAGTGGAATGTTTTTCATGTTTGAAGATTTTCTGAATTAGAAGGATCATTGGGGTATGCCACATTACCATTCCACCAAGACACTGCTACCTGAAATGGCAGAGTGAGCAAATGGTATGAAACACAAAGAATGCTCTTGAGATGGATTACCTGTGGGAATTGGTGTCTGACTTCTCAGATACCTAGGAGTGCTACCCACCAACAGTGCAACTGGTTGAAGTTCGTGAACATATGCCTGAAGACATTCTAAGATATACTCCACCCAAATTTCGTCCAGCAGATGGCAGCATAATGAGAGGACATGCAAAATGGGTGTGGATGCCATGGAATGATGCCATGATCTTAGGATCAGACATAGGCAAGGATATTCAGGTATAATCAGAAGTGGGCTCTATCCACAGTGATTAAATGCTTGGTAGCGATGACCTACATGGCGCGGACTAATGACTTACACGCATTGATAAATGCATGTGGAACAACAACTGAGAGTGTAGAAAGAGATACTGAGAATGGAGAATGAGAGAAGCTGAGGAAATGAGATTATGTTGGTAGATGCTCTGGGTCAATGCAGAATAGCAGTGTGTATCATGCAGAAACCCTTCCTAATGAAGCGCATATGGTTAAGAGGTTTGTTTTAGCACAAGAGGGAACCCATCAGGGGAAGAGATTCAATCACAATCTACAACTCTGGGTGCAATCAGCTCTAAATGGAGTCCCACCTGCCTGACTAAAAGGAGTTGGACTTAATCCTGTGTTGGGATTGGTTTTGCCTGAAGGGAAGAGATGTTTGTTGTCACCCCACCACTGTTGTTTTGGAAGTCTTATTTGTTGAGGCTGGTATCATCTTGTAAATCCATGTTCTTGTTGTGAAAATATGCTGTTAAATCTCTTTCATAAAATAAAAATATACAGGCCATAAGGGTAGGTAGGTAGGATAGGAAATTTTTAAATAGTCTTGAATGATGGGTAATTTTGTTCTTTTAAAATCCAATAAAATTAGTCTTCTCGGTAGACTGACCTATTATGAAAGTTTCATTACAAACTTTAACATGGAGATCTTTATTTTTTTTAGAATTATGAGTCTCAAATTCAATGAATTGTAATTTGCTTTGAAAAAGAAAAATGTTTAGTTATTTTTAACACTTTTGTGAGTATTATCAAAGAGTAGAGAATGATTGTTTTTAGTCAGTGATATTGTATAGCTGTTGCAGTTCCATGCAGCTACTTGATTTCTAAATGAAGTGACATTTTCTTTTATTATTTTAATATCTATGATATTTCCACTCCTAAACAAATATTTTATGACAATGCCACAAGTAATACAGAAATTACTTTAAGGTAGCTCACAATATTAGATAATTCTTCAATTTAACTAGCCAAATGATTTCAAAATTATCAAGCTGAGGAAAGCTTATTTAGGAATTCTGAAATTAAGCTTGAGTTGTATGCCATCATATATAATCTTATACTGAAATGAAGTAATTCGTATTTTAAAACTTTTTATGAATATCTTTTTATTTTTAAAACTAGCATCCTAATTGCTCAATACCAACCATATCAATATTATTGTGTACATTTTAAACAAGGTAAATATTACCTTTTGGTTTCATTGATGATGAGGTCCTCAAGTGGCATGTTGTTGACTTGGCAAATAGAAAGAATTGGAATCCTTGGAGTGGAAAAAGAACGTACATAGATTGTGCATAAGTCCTTATTTCTTTTTAAAATTGTATGGTAAATTTTGGGTAAATTTAATTATAATAATAATTTATGCTAATGTATTGTAAGGTTTAACTGGTTTGTACTTTAAAAGAATTCCAAGAATGCGTTCTAGGATGCCTCGATACCTAAAGTGGCTAAAGCATTCAATCGAACATCGAGTGATCTGGGTTTGAATCCTGGTCAAGGCAAATTATTTTTTTCACTCTGAAATTGTTGCATTGTAATGGTTTGTACTTGTTAATCCACTAATAAATGTTGCTTTTAAATTTCATGATAATTAAAGGAAACTGTCACTTTGCTTTGTATTTACAAAATGTTTCATTTTTATACATTTTGGAAATGAATTAATCCCTTAAAATTTTTTTCAATATGATTTCTATTCTTTTCAATGCTTAAAAACATTTGGACTTGGAGTCGATGTGTGTGTAAATGTATACCTATTGGCACATTTTAATATTGTTTTATTACTGTCTAGTATTGTGTGCAAAATGTTTTTTTCTTAATTATTTCTTCTTGCCCAGGGATGACTTAATTGTATGTATCACTAAAAAAATTAAATTTAACATTCATCAGTCCACTCCTGGCAAAAGTGCCTATATAATTTCACTTCTCAGTTTACTGAATGATAATTTAATATTTCTTGAAGGATTTGTCTATTTTTAAATTATGTTTTCTTTGAAGCAAGCTGCTGGAATCTTTAGCCATCTTAAAGGATGTGTGATGCCTTTACTTCAACAAAATCCAACTCCTGACCTAAACCCAGAAACTTTGGGGGCTCTTTTATCACTCATGATGGCTCAAGCCCAAGAAATTTTTGTCTTGAAAGCAATTCATGGTAAGTGTATAATAAATCATTGAAGTAATTTTGATTTTTCTTCTGCCTCACTTTTGTCACAACACTGAAAAAGATCTGGTTTTGCTGAGTTGGCATTTGTAATTGGTTGATTGTCACAACTCTTGCTGCTATCCATTCGTCTATCTTATGCACCACTATCATCCATACTCATTACAGTTCACTGTAATGACTTGTTATATTTTATATTTATGGGGACAACAGCAGTAAAATGTAAAAGAAAAGTCTGCAGTCTCTGGCATGTAGCCCAGTGTGTATATGCATGTATGTGTAACTGTAATGTTTATTTATTAACATATTTCTTAAAATAGTACCATATTTGCTGGCATATGGGATGCCCTTTTTCCTTCAGAATATACATAAAATATGGGTTGCATCTTATGCACCAGTAATCAAAGTCATGATTTCAATTCCTCAGTCTAAAATTTCTGGTTTATATTAATATGCAATTATTCTGTTTAATTATTAACCTGCAGTAAGAAAGTAATTTTGAAATGCTTCCTTACTCTTTCCTGTTCTGTAAAAAAATGAGTTTGTTATGCTTCATTCCTGGAAGAGGGAAATCTCCTGTAAAATAATTTTGAATCCACTGGAATCTTAAGGTTATAATTTATCCAGTATGTGCATGCATGCTTACATTTTGGCAATTGACTGACAACAGTGTTTAAATGTTGAACTCAGTAGATTCATCCAGAACATCTGTGTTCTGTGATATTTTATGTTGAGATTTCAATTTTTCCTATACAAGACAATCTACTGGAAGTGGTTTAGCTGATTTGACAACATAAGATTCCAAAGGAGCAAAAAAAAGTGACTTAAATATTGTGGTCATGGGAGAGTGCATCACGCAGTCATGTTGTCTTGCTTTGTCAATTGAACAAAAATTTTGCCTCTTTTGAGTTTCAAAAGCAAAACCTGGCCCATGGAAAATCATCCTTATTTTGTGTTTGTGCATGTTATCGTAAGGGCTGGATAGATGAAAGGGGGATGAAGTGGCTGATTGACACTGTGTAGTGAAGGCATCCTGGTGGATGGTAAAAGAAACCTGCCTTGGTGGTATGTGATCAGTTTCGGAGTCACAGAACAGAAAATTTGAACGATACAATCAACCATATGAAAACTTAATTAGTTATAATTCTAGGTGCCTTACCAAGTCTGCTTCAACCTTCAGATGTCTACATTAGTAAACCATTTAAATGTTTCACGAAGGAGAAATGTAACAGTTAGATGCAGGGTACAGATTTTGAGGTGACACAATCATGAAAAAGGAAAAGGCCAAGCATTTTTCACAATTGTTAACTAGCCAAAACTTCATGGAATGATGCAAAAAAGTGAGAGTTGTAAAGTCAATTACAAAATGTGGAATTGGTAACTCACTTGATGGCACTGATTTTAAGAAGAGAGAGTAAATGAAGAGCATTCCAGTAATTCTTTAGCCATAGAGATAAATTTCTGGGTTCTGAGAATGAAGATTTAAAGATACCCTTCTAAAATTTTCCAACCTTAGTAGAATTTTTTCTTAAAAAGGTTCCATACAAAGGGGGTGCAGAGTCACTGAATCCTATGCCTTGGCAAATGTGGTAAATACCCTCTTATTTATTATAAAGACTTCATCATTGCCATCTCAGGACAAATTAACGTGTAATTTATATTGGGTAATTAATGTAGTTAGTATGTCCCTTGAGGGTATGGTAGGTAGTGTGAATTTAAGCAAAAAAAGGCATTGACTATACCCTTCACCCCCATAGCCCTTGCTGAAGACATAGCCACCATTAAAAAAATACTGGTGGCTAATGGTTGCACGGAGCAGACCATCAATGAATTAATGAAAAAAACAAGAAATCAGCACTGAGAAAAATTTGTACCTCACATCCCAAGGAACAACAGTGTTGGTGAGGTGTAAAATATTGGAGAAAGCCTAAATCATGATTGGAAAATTCCTCAAAAGCTTCAAAGGCATAAAAACAGCCTTTTACAACAAAAAAATCTGAAAAGCCTGCTACCATTGGTGATAGATCTTGTGGAGACACTTCAACAGAGTGGAGTTTACTGCCTGTCCAATGTATGAT